>CM030359.1:331740993-332340993 GCA_017893485.1 Hemerocallis citrina | reverse complement strand
GCCGAATCTGAGGCGTCAATCTCACACGTGCGCAACTGTCTTGGAGATCTGACAGATGCGTGCACCTGTGAGAGCCCTTCAGCTCGCCCGACCATTTCGTCGAGCTCCATTAAAAAAAAAATTATTCTTTTATTTTCTGGGGCTTCATCAACCTATCTGATCAAGGTGGCCAGGGCTCCTTCAAAATTCACGTTCAGGCAAGGAGAGCTTTCTATAAGCTCGTTCTTTGGTCGGGATAGTTATGGGCTAGATGATTTCTTCGTCGAGTTGCTATCGTCGAGCTTTTGATTGCACTCCTCTTCTCGTCGAGCTGGTCTTGATCAAGCTCGCTTTGGTCGAGCTACTGCCGGTGAGCTCCTCTTTACGTTGAGCTCGCTTTGGTCAAGCTGAGCTTTTGGTCGAGCTTCTCACCGTCATCGAAGTTGGGCGAGCTCCTCTCCCGACGAGCTAGGAATTTGGTCAAGTTGTAGCTTTGGTCGAGCTACTTCCCCACCGAGCTCCATTTTGGGTGAGCTCGTTTGGTCGAGCTACTCCTCGACGAGCTTTTTTTTTTGTGAGCTCGTTTGGTCGAGCTGCTTCGGGCTAGCTTGTGGTCGACCTGAGCTTTTTTCGAGGGTCGAGCTAGATTTTCGGTGACCTAGTTCCTTTTTCGAGCTCCCTTTGTCGAGCTACCTTTGGTCGAGCTCCCTTGGCCGAGCTTGCTTTTTGGTCGAGCTGACTTCAGCAAGCTATTCTTTGGGCGATCATGGGTTTCAGTGGAGCGAGTTGTAGCCTTTGTCGAGCTTGGGTTCTTCTTGGTGAGCTTCTATAGTCGAGCCCATCGTTGGGTGATGAATTCAGGGTTCTGACGCTCGGTTTTGGTACAAGAAGCCTTTCTTTGGATTTTCAGGATCGGATTTGAACCTGAACCACAATCCTCTTTTTGAAGTTGGTTTTGGACTATGGGTTTTAGGAGTTTGGATTTTGGATTTGGTCGGGTTTGTGAACCCGACTATCTACCCTGAGATAAAAAAAGAGTTGAAGGCTGTTGTCTTTGAAGTTTTGAAGCTCTCTTTGCTATCTTCTAAAAACCCATTTGTAGGCTGTTGTATGCTCTTTTATTTTGGCAAAGTTTCAATATTCTTCCTCGAAGTTCTTCTCTATAGCCACGTTGAGTTGTTGTCCATGTTTGAGATAAGTTGATGATGATGATGCCTTGATTGAGCTGTGATGAATTTGTTGTCTTCTTTGAGCTTAGGGTTTTGTTGATCTCTGGTTTGGAAAACATGAAGCTTGGTAGAATTGGAGCTTGATCATCTCCCATCTTGGATCTTTTGCTTGATCACTTATTCTTGATCATTTAAATTATTCTATATATAGGGAAGTCTTCCGTTGTGCACCACCTATGGTGCACATGGCGTGTGCACTCGGCCTTCCCACCTTCGTATCGACGATCCGAACCGTTCATATTAATCTACACATCTAAATTAGTCTAAATATGTTAAATCAAATTATTTGAAATTCATTTGTCCATCCATTGAAGTGTTACAAAATTGTATGGCTGAACATCATTGTTTTTTATAGTCACATGATGGATGGGCAAATGAATTTCAAATGGTTTGATTTTACATATTTAGACTAATTTAGATGTGTAGATCAATGTGAATGGTTCAGATCGTCGATACGAAGGCGGGAAGGCCGAGTGCACACGGAGGGGTGGTGCACAGTGGAAGATTTTCCTATATGGGAAGTCTTCCGTTGTGCACCACCTATGGGTGCATTTTTGTATATTTTTGTGTATTTTTCGGTGTATTTTTTCGTTTCAGTATATTTTTTTTCGTTTTTCCTATACGGGAACCCCTGTTTTTCATTTCGTGTATTTTGAGTGTATTTTTTTTCTTTTTGGTGCATTTCTCTCTTGTATTCTTTCTGAACCGTATATTGGAGTTGTTTCCAATATATATATTCATTTATTTCATTTTGAGCTCCTTGTGTTAGTTTTTGTTCGTCTTTTGTCTCGTTCTTCGTCAATTATTGTTTTTTTTCATTTGGTTCTTGTCTTCTTTATTTTGTGCTCTTGGGTGCTTATGGTGGTGTTGGTTGCTCAACCTATTCCCAATCATATTGTTTGATCCCTAATAGATTTACCAAATCCAAATTAAAATAAATCCTATTTTTAATCCTATGCAATTAATCCTTATCAATACCCATTAAACAAATCCTACTACTACTCCTAATTACCCACAACCCAATTACCCATTAACCCTAATTCCCTTATATATATATATACATATATATATATATACCCTAATCTCTCTCTCTCTCTCTCTCGGCTACCCCCCTCCCCCTCCTTTGCTTGCGCTGCAACTCGACGCCAGCCACACCCCGACGCCCCTTGCCCCAAGGTCGAGATCCTCTCCAAACTGCACTCCAACCCGCAACACCCCCCATACCCGATCTCCAGCCCCTACCCCGGATCGGCCAAACCCACCTAGTCGCCAACCATCACACCCGAGCATCCATCCCGCATCTCATCCGCCATCTCTCTCTCTTTGGTCTCTCTCTCGCTTACTTGAGAGTTCGCACGTGGGATCATGCGAGTTGTTTGAGGGTTCGTTGCTTTTGGTTCGTTGATTTTCATTCGTGGGTTTTTCTCGTTTTCGGGAATCCATTCCCGTTACTCTTGATTTTCGTCGTTCTTCATCTTCGGTTTAGGCATAACTTGTACTCCAATTCTTTTATTTGATACAAGTCAAAAATACCACCTATAGTGTAGTTGGGTCTAGAGACGACTCTTGTTTGTGTTATTCTTGATGAGTTTTGTCTCTATTGTGAAAACTTGACCATAGTTGCCTCACGACACAATATGGATATGAATTAACTTAGGTTTTATCCGTTCTTGATTTGGTCATGTATGTGGGACTTTTGTAAAAATTCGTGATTTGGTTGAGACCCATGTGATATACTTGGTGTGGACATGCTAGATACCCTAATTCATGATGTTTGGACACTTAATTGGTAGACCCGATTTCATATTTGGTTGTGTTTTGAACAAGTTTTGTATGATATATGTTGAGTTGTCGTTAAAGGAAAAAATCTGTATTTTTTCAATGATCTGTTTTGTTTGCTGTTTTGGCCTGTCTTGAATTCAGTAACATAATTTCGATATAAAACATGAGTTTTAGAGACTTTCGTCTATTTTTAAACCCCTCTGACCTTACTTGATTTCGTTTTCGTGTGTGTGAGTTATGACTGTTTTACTACAGAGGTGTCGATCTTTTCCAGATTTTATTTCTTGGTGTTTTGATGACTAAATCATTTTAATATCTGTGCTACACATATTATTTTGATCCAAGACTTTGGTCATTATTTCTTTATCTAGTTAGGGATTACCCAGAATTTTGGTGGATTTTATTGATGATTTTTATACGTCGTTTCATGCTTGTTTATAAAGACTGTACTTACTGTATGTTACTCACTGTTCTGTAAAGAATCGTATTTTCACCCTATTTCCTTCTACTGTATGAAAAAATCTTGTGAAATATGAAAGTTAATATAATTTGTCTATTTTCATCTCCCTTTGGCGGATTTGGATTTCGTTTCACTGGTTGCGAGATATTATGTTTTTCGTATAGCAGTGTTGGGATTTCCATATTTGCCAAACTATCGTTTATTGATATTTTCCAATTTTTTATGAATGATCTAATTTTTCTGGAAAATTATGAAACTTTATATTTAGATACTGGACATATAGGGGAATACCCTAGATTTTTCGTGGATTTATTTACTGAGTTTTCATGTTGTTTTTCTGCTCTTGAATACGTTTTCCTAATTTCTGACTGAACCTATTTTCTGTATTCAAATCAGTTTTGAGATATGTTTTTGTGAATTAATAAATGACTTATTTATACTCGCTGGATTTGGTTGGGAGTTTAATTTTTATACGTTTCGACGGATTCAAATTTGCATGTTTGTAACACTGGAAATCACTGTTTTACTACAGTATGGTCTTGCTGTCCTGAACTTGAGATTTGTTTATTTTATTCTTTTATGAGATGCCTTGCACACGTACATGTTTATCTTGCAACTTGAACTTGTTACATGACCATGACATGATATACTTGATATGTTTTGCACATCTACATGCTTGTTGGACACTAATAATAATAAATAACCAAGCCGGGGTTAAGGAAAAGATCTAGTAGTGGATAGTGCGAAACGTGTACTCGGAAGAACTTAGTGGTTATTAGAGCTTGTTTACATGTGGAGCTTGACACGATATACATGACATGTACACACATGACAGTGGAGCTTGTTTGGGTTTTGAAGCTTGTTTACATGATACATGATTACATGATACTTGGAGCTTGTCCCTGAGTACACTGCCCTGTATGGTCCCCTACAAAATCTAAAGCAAAACTGTTTGTTGTAGCAACCACGTAGTAAAAACTGGGATGCATGAAGTGCTACCTAGATAGTAATAACTGCAAGACTTAAACATGACACTTAAATATGATACATGCCTACTTGATACTTGACTACATTATACATGAGATTTGATACTTGATACATGCTACATGATTACAGGATTTCTTGATACTGGTTACTTGGTACATGACACTTGTTTACTTGAAACTCGACACATACTATTATACTTGCTCATTTTGCCATGCTATGATTTATATCCTGTTATCATGATTATACCATGCTAGGTTTGTTACTTAGATTTACCTATCCCATGTATTTGTATCCTACATTATAAGTGGCCCGTAACTTGCAATTGACGGGTAGTTGTTTTCTTTTTTCCTTCTCCTGCAAAATTTAATTAATTGCAGATCAGAATGGTCGGCTGCCAGATGGTATTGACGAGATGATGTATTAGTGTTGGATTTTCTGCTTTATGATTTTTATTATTATTGTTGTTTGAACTTGAATAAGATATACCTGATTACTTGGATATTTATCTTGTATTTGGGCGATGTGACCCAGAATATTTGACTTGTTCAGAATTTGATTATTTGAGATTATTATATTTGGTTTCAAGTAATTTCTGTTGGTATCTTGTTTCAATTATGCATGCCTGGTTGTATCTGTTGCTTCCGACTCTGAATTATCTTGTGAAATGTTGTAAAAATTTCTTGAACAGCTTATGGATGATGAAAATCATTCGCCGGGCTTTTGTCGCGTATCTGTATTCCGTATTCTTTTTGGGAAGCGGGGTGTGACAGTGTTTTTAGTGGTATCAGCGCCCAGATTTGGCTAATGTATTAGTTGCCTAATATATTAGACAAGCTTGGATCGATCTGGGATCAGCTCAATATTTCACCAACCTTGCATACATGAATGAATCATTATCAACATTGATCTGGATACTAGTCTTATTCCATTCATTTGATCCCTTCTTATTCGATTTCCTTGATTCCTTATTTCTTCCGTCTCTTTTAGTCGTTCTCATTTGTTGATTTCTTATTGGGTATAGTCTCGATCTTTCTGTACCCATATTCCTTTGACTCTTTTATTCATCTTGCATTATTCTTCATATTATCTTTTTGCATTGTGTTTTCCTCACATCTCTTATTTTTGTTTGCCTCGTTGACTTCTTCTTATTTCAACTTGTGTGTCATTCATTGCTTTCTGTGCCTTACATTCATCCTCATTTATTGATTCATTTTGCCCTATCCTCTTCAAATTCCGCTTGTGCCCCATCGTTTCTCTTCCTTTATATTCAATTCTTTGATTTCTTATTTTCTTTCGTCCCTTGCAGTCGTTCTCCTTTATTGACTCTTTATTGAGTATAAAATTCATTCTTCTCCTGCCTATATTTTCTTTATATATATATATATATTCGAATATTTTTTGTATTTCTATTATTATTTGTTATATTTTGGATCTTCTATAAAATTGTTTTCTAAAACGAAAATTTTGTTATTTCGAATAACTATGTATTTTAATATCACAGATTTCAAAATGTAACTTCGCACTTAAATTGAGCAATTAATATCTAAGTACGCGTTGAAAATTGCATCATCTTGTTCATCGGTTTGTTGCAACTGGATGACGAGATGGCAAACATGCAACTAGACGTCAATGGAGGCAAATTGCAACTGGATATCGGGGAGGCAAAATGTGCAACCGAATATCCAGATGGTAACCTACAACCTGATGTCTTGGAGGCAAACCTGCAACTTGATGTCGAGAAGGCAAGTCTACAGATGGATGTAAATGGGGCGAATCCACATCAAAGAATTTCTACTACTATTATTATTATTGTATTTTTTTTTGTTAAATTATTTTCACAAAAATGATGAACCCCAAATTATATTCTGTCTTGCATTATTATCCTTACCAGTATTGTTAATATATATATATATATATATATATATATATATATATATTACCAGTATGATTATGATGATTATTATTGTTATTATTTTTGTCATTATTAATTTTTTATTATTATGTGGTGATTTTTGTATTATTAATATTATTTTTGTTAATGCTCATTAGCTTTGACCTAATTATTTAAATTGAAGCCCTCCTCTAAATCCCAATTTTAATCTGGTGTCTCATTCTTTTCTTCCTGCTCGGATCGTCCCTTGTTATCGCGTGGTCTACAACGACTTTTCTGCAGCTTGGAACGTCACCATCAGAGTAGCGCAGTGGAAGCATGGTGGGCCCACAACCCACAGGTCCCAGGATCATATTGTTGCTTCTCCTTCCTTGCATTGTTTGTTTTTCCCCTATCTCTTGTATTTGTTCCCATCCGTTGACTTATTGTTGGGTTCAATTCTTCCTTGTCTTTTCTCTTTGATTCCAGTTCTGCCTACTCTCCATCTTGCTTTGTTATCTTGTGTTGTTTCTTTCCTTTGGTACTGTTTGCTTCTTTTCTTGCATTCCATTTGACATCCTTGTTAGCCATTTTCTTCCTTCTTTTTCTGATGTTGCCACTGCTTCGTTCCTTCCCCTTTAGCCCTCTGCCTTGTTACCCTTCCTCAAGTTTGTTTTCGCCTTGTCCTATGTACCGCCTGAGCAAATTTTGAGGACGAAATTTTGCTGTAAGGTGGGTAGGATTGTAACCCCTGTTTTTCATTTTGTGTATTTTTGAGTATATTTTTTTCCGTTTTGGTGCATTTCTCTCTTGTATTCTTTCTGAACCGTATATTGGAGTTGTTTTCAATATATATATTCATTTATTTCATTTTGAGCTCCTTGTGTTGGTTTTTGTTTGTCTTTTGTCTCGTTCTTCGTCAATTATTGTTTTTCTTTCAATTGGTTCTTGTCTTTTTTATTTTGTGCTCTTGGGTGCTTATGGTGGTGTTGGTTGCTCAACCTATTCTCAATCATATTGTTTCATCTCTAATAGATTTACCAAATCCAAATTAAAACAAATCCTATGCAATTAATCCTTATCAATACCCATTAAACAAATCCTACTACTACTCCTAATTACCCACAACCCAATTGCCCATTAACCCTAATCCCCATATATATATAATCTCTCTCCCTAAAACCTAACCCTAATACCCTAATCTCTCTCTCTCTCTCTCCCGGCTACCCCCTCCCCTTCCTTTTCTTGCACCGCAACCCGACGCCAGCCACACCCCGATGCCCCTTGCCCCAAGGCCGAGCCCCTCTCCGGCCTGCACTCCAACCCGCAACACCCCCCATACCCGATCTCCAGCCCCTACCCCCGATTGACCAAACCCCTCTAGTCGCCAACCATCACACCCGAGCATCCATCCCACATCTCATCTACCATCTCTCTCTTTTTGGTCTCTCTCTCGCTTACTTGAGAGTTCATACGTGGGATCGTGCGAGTTGTTCGTGAGTTCGTTGCTTTTGGTTCGTTGATTTTCGTTCGTGGGTTTTGCTCGTTGTCAGGAATCCATTCCTGTTACTCTTGATTTTCGTCGTTCTTCATCTTCGGTTAAGGCAAGTAACTAGTACTCCAATTTCTTTGTTTGATACAAGTCAAAAATACCACCTAGAGTGTAGTTGGGGCTAGAGACGACTCTTATTTGTGTTATTCTTGATGGGTTTTGTCTCTATTGTGAAAACTTGACCATAGTTGCCTCACGATACAATATGGACATGAATTAACTTAGGTTTTACCCGTTCTTAATTTGATCATGTATGTGGGACTTTTGTGAAAATTCGTGATTTGGTTGAGACCTATGTGATATACTTGGTGTGGACATGCTAGATACCCTAATTCATGATGTTTGGATACTTGGTAGACCCGATTTTATGTTTGGTTGTGTTTTGAACAAGTTTTGTATAATATATGTTGAGTTGTCGTTAAAGGGAAAATTCTGTATTTTGTCGATAATCTGTTTTATTTGCTGTTTTGGATTGTCTTGAAGTCAGTAACTTAATTTCGGTATACAACATGAGTTTTAGAGAATTTATTCTATTTTCAAACCCCTCTGACCTTGCTTGATTTCATTTTCGTATGTGAGTTATGACTGTTTTACTACAGAGGTGTCGATCTTTTCCAGATTTTATTTCTTGGTGTTTTGATGACTAAATCATTTTAATATCTGTGCTACACATATTATTTTGATCCAAGACTTTGGTCATTATTTCTTTATCTAGTTAGGGATTACCCAGAATTTTGGTGGATTTTATTGATGATTTTTATACGTCGTTTCATGCTTGTTTATAAAGACTGTACTTACTGTATGTTACTCACTGTTCTGTAAAGAATCGTATTTTCACCCTATTTCCTTCTACTGTATGAAAAAATCTTGTGAAATATGAAAGTTAATATAATTTGTCTATTTTCATCTCCCTTTGGCGGATTTGGATTTCGTTTCACTGGTTGCGAGATATTATGTTTTTTGTACAGCAGTGTTGGGATTTCCATATTTGCCAAACTATCGTTTATTGATATTTTCCAATTTTTTATGAATGATCTAATTTTTCTGGAAAATTATGAAACTTTATATTTAGATACTGGACATATAGGGGAATACCCTAGATTTTTCGTGGATTTATTTACTGAGTTTTAATGTTGTTTTCCTGCTCGTGAATACGTTTTCCTGATTTCTGGCTGAACCTATTTTCTGTATTCAAATCAGTTTTGAGATATATTTTTGTGAATTAATAAATGACTTACTTATACTCGCTGGATTCGGTTGGGAGTCTACTTTTTAGAAGTTTCGACGGATTTAGGTTTGCATGTTTGTAACACTGGGAATCACTGTTTTACTACAGTATGGTCTTGCTGTCCTGAACTTGAGATTTGTTTATTTTATTCTTTTATGAGATGCCTTGTACACGTACATGTTTATCTTGTAACTTGAGCTTGTTACATGACCATGATATAATATACTTGATATGTTTTGCACATCTACATGCTTGTTGGACACTAATAATAATAAATAACCAAGCCGGGGTTAAGGGAAAGATCTAGTAGTGGATAGTGCTGAAATGTGTACTCGGAAGAACCTAGTGATTATTGGAGCTTGTTTACATGTAGAGCTTGACATGATATACATGACACGTACACACATGACACTGGAGCTTGTTTGGGTTTTGGAGCTTGTTTAGATGATACATGATCACATGATACTTGGAGCTTGTTCCTGAGTACACTGCCCTGTATGGTTCCCTACAAAATCTAAAGCGAAACTGTTTGTTATAGCAACCATGTAGTAAAAACCGGGATGCATGAAGTGCTACCTAGATAGTAATAACTGCAAGAATTAAACATGACACTTGAATATGATACATGCCTACTTGATACTTGACTACATGATATATGAGATTTGATACTTGATACATGCTACATGATTACATGATTTCTTGGTACTGGTTACTTGGTACATGACACTTGTTTACTTGACACTCGACACATACTATTATACTTGCTCATCTTGCCATGCTATGATTTATATCCTGTTATCATGATTATACTATACTAGGTTTGTTACTTAGATTTACCTATCCCATGTACTTGTATCCTACATTATAAGTGGCCCGTAACTTGCAATTGACGGGTACTTGTTTTCTTTTTTCCTTTCCCTGCAAAATTTAATTAATTGTAGATCAGGATGGTCGGCTGCCAGATGGTATTGGCGAGATGATGTATTAGTGCTGGGTTTTCTGCTTTATGATTTTTATTATTATTGTTGCTTGAACTTGAATAAGATGTACTTGATTACTTGGATATTTATCTTGTATTTGGGCGATGTGACCCAGGATTTTGACTTGTTCAGAATTTGATTATTTGAAATTATTATATTTGGTTTCAAGTAATTTCTGTCGGTATCTTGTTTCAATTATGCATGCCTGGTTGTATCTGTTGCTTCCGACTCTGAATTATCCTGTGAAATGTTGTAAATATTTCTTGAACAGCTTATGGATGATGAAAATCATTCGCTGGGCTTTTGTTGCGTATCCGTATTCCGTATTCTTTTTGGGAAGCAGGGCGTGACAATCTCGTAAAACCCTAGGATCTGGAACCCAACCTATATTAGCAGCAACAACCTCCCTCCCCTGTTCACAACAAAATAATATTTTTTTTTATTCCTTGGAGTTTGGAGGCTTAGATCTTTCGATTTTTCGCAAGCAGGAGTAGGAGATTTTCTTTCTATTATTATTATTCAATTGATCTTATTTGAGGTGGGTGGTACTTCTTGTCTCTTGATGTATTTTTAATAGGCTAAATTTGAAAGAAAAAAAATCCTTAAACTATGGTCTTTATGCATAAAACTCCTCTGACCTTTTCCTGCAGAAAACCCCCCTGAACTATTGTTGCAAAAAATCCACCCCGCCAACATGAGACTTCTGCTAAAGTGGAGGGAGGTTTTTGACAATATTGCAAAAGATAGATGATGTTTTTTGAAACAACTTGCAAAGATAAAGGGGGTTATCTGATACAAGTACAAAAGTTAGATGTGGTTTTTTGAAATACTTCAGGTTTTTTTTTTTAAAACAACCATACTTCAGGGGGATTTTCTGCATAAAAAAGGTCATGGGGGTTTTCTGCCTAAAGGCCATAGTTCAAGGGGTTATTTTTCTTTTCAGATTTATCATTTTTATTATATTATTATGATAAATATAGTAGAGATCATGCTAGGCCTTGTTGTGAATTTTTAGATCTATGTTTTTATAGTTTGATCATGATTTAAAAAATGAGTTGATGGTTGCTATGTCTGATGAATGAGCTTTTAGATGTTTATACGAAATAAAGATGCAATTTTTATGAGAGATGATCATGTTTTATTAATCTTGAATGTTAAATATTAATGATGTATGATGGATCTAATTTTTTAACTATAAAATTGATTGTTTATTCATAGGTTTAATGGTGGATGATTATAATATATTGTATGTTGTATTAGACTTATATGAGTCGTTATCTAAATTGGAAAAGATCTAATTTGGGATTTATAAAATTGATTGGATGACCATAGATTTAATTGTAGATGATGGAGATTTGTAGAGATAATTATAACTTGTTGTATGCTCTTAAATTCTTACTTGATTGATTTTAAAGTTAAGATTTTCTGTGTTTATTCATTGTTTTTAATTATTAAAAATTCAAGCTTAATATTAGGGTTTGAATAATTGTTGTATGGATCGAAATTAATTTGTCTTCAACAAAGAAGTTTTTTTATGCATGAAAGATTAATATTTTGTTTAAAGAAATATATTTAATGAGAACATATGTGATTGTAGATGTTAGATCTTGGTGTTTAATTCAAGAGACATGTTTTAAAGGAGTAAAAGATGAGATTTTTAATGTTTATTTTGATGTTTTAATAAAAATAAAATTTTTGATGATAAACTCTAATTGTTGTGCATGCAAAGTGTTTAAGGAAAGTAATTTATATGAAAAATAATAAAATCAAAATTTATTGAGACTAGGGTTTTCAAATTTTTTTAAAAAACTACTGTTAGGGTTTGGGTGAACAGTAACACGAGGTTACTGTTCAAACCCGAACAAAATTGGGTCTCGGGTGAACAATAACCCGAGGTTACAGTTCAAACTCAAATAATAACTGCAGTGCAGTTTGCTGTTTTTTAGGGTTTTAGTTGGATTTTTTATGTTTCAAGTGGTTTTTTGTGCGTGGTTTTGTGTGCTAAGGTTTGGGGACCCTAGTACACAACTAGATGAGTATATAAATGTGTTTAAACTAATATTTGTGTGAAGTTTAATGGAGTTTTGATGAATTTTAAAAGTTGTTAAATTTCAGATTTTGTCGAAATCTAGTTGCAAGTTTCTATTATATTCAAGTAAAGTTTTGAGGAAGTAAATCTATGTTTTTAGAGATTAAATTCTCAGTTTTGAGGGATTATATATTCAGTTTTTAAAAAGGAAAACTTTGAGTTCTAAAGGGGGTATTTTCAATTTCTAAAGGAGGTAAATTTCAGATTTTTTTGGAATAAAAAAACTTCATATTATTGGGACGAGTTCCCACATGATTAAGAGGCTTGTTGTAGTTGAGTTAAAAGAATTCTTGTAGAATTGATTGAACTTTATGAATGAATAGAAAGTGGTATTTAAAAGTTAATTTTAAATTACTTTTGAATTGGATAGGTTTCCATATATGAAAGAGAGAGTTTTGACAGTATTAGTTGATTTAAAGGAACGTGGTTAATGAAGAGTATTTTGTATAATTGAACCAAGTTGGATTTTGATTTGAGGCATAGGATTATGATGTGGACCCTAGAAAGATTGTTGATGACATTTTACGTTATGAGACTGTAGAGGTTGGGGGGGGGGACCCTAGCATGCCAGAAAATGAATTTTTTTGGGAATTTGGCCAGTTGGGTTTGTTTTGATTCAGTAAAGTTAAGTCTAGTAGGGTACACCAACTCTAGAGAGATTGTGATTCTAATTGAACATAATAAACATAAGGACAGGAACTAGTTGGATTTGAAATTAAATAAGAGCAAACATAGGTCTGGGGCCTCATATGATCGGACGGTGGAAGATAATCCCAAGAATTTCCAGGGGGTAATCAAGGACGGGTGGGATGTATCTTCAGAATGATCGGGGATCGGGGCAACGCTCAGGGGATATTCGTGTGATGAGGTACCATTTGACTTGCGAAGTGGGTTTCAATTTCCAGAATTATCAGGGTGTAAGGAAGTGTACCCAAAATCACGGACGGTGGAAAGTTGATTCTCAAGAATTATCGGGGCATGGCACAAGATACTCACAGAATAATCTAAATCTTAAAATAATCACCGTTTGAATGACTTTCTAGTCAGATCGTTCCTGCGTTTCGGATATTCAGTCTCATTGGATTGAACCCTATGAAGTGGAGAACGATAAGGGCTTGTACCGGACCTATGTAGTATGGGATGCATAGAATCTGACAAGTATGCATTTAAAATCATTAAAAGCATTTGTGTTTCTTGACTTGTTTGATGCATTGTTGTTTTCTGTTTTCATTTCATACACTTGACACTTAGCCTAACTTCACTTGTCGTTCTATGTTCTATTTATTATTGTTTATACATCATTTATTATTGCTATATTGATATGCATCAAGTTTGTAATTGTAAGATGTAGAATTATCACTATTACTATAGTTGACGTCAGTTGCATTTAACTGACGTGCCCACTTTCAATAGACTTTTGCAGGGTTTTCAGTTATGGATAGCATTGATACAAATAAAGCTTGAAGTATAAATGCAAATTGAAGATGCTTTGTGTTGTAAAAATTTGTAATTAATGTATTTAATTCCATTGTGTTTTGTAAAAAGAAAGGATGTAATAAAAAGTTTTCATTTTCCCTATAATTGATACTGTGTTTATGATTGCAATTGATGTTGATTTAGAAAATTGTGCCACTTATTTTTTATTTTTATTTATTAGAAATTTGGGATGCTACAGAGTTGGTATCAGAGTCAGGTTAGACAAGAAGACAATGTAGGAAGTATGATCAGGGGTTCTCACAGTGTGATTGATGGCAAAGCATTGGCTCTTACCCTGACATGCCCAGGTCAGCTGCGGTTGCAACAGTCGAGAGGCTGTTGCATAAAATAAACTCTGAGGTTCCCATTGTGGCCATTACCGTCCTAAGTGGCAGGCGGAAGTCTACATAGAGTTGGTATCAGAGTCTGCTTCAATTAGTAATGTTAAACATGGTATAGAGAATGAACCTAGGTGGACACTAGAGTGTGAGTACCTAGGTGGACATTAGAAGTGTGATTACCTAGGTGGACATTAGAAGTATGAGTTAGTTGTTTCTATCATGAATACTTATAGTGAAATTTGAATTATTTGTATGTCTTCGAATAAAAATTTCTTTATCGTAAGTGGGTTGATTGTTTTCGCATAAATAGAAGATGAATGATTTGTTTCCTCTTGCTATTATAATTACTTTTTAATTATTTTATTATTATTGATGTTTAATTGGGATAATTTTATTAGTTATTGACTTATCTATTTTAGTACAAATCTAATTATAATTGTTTAATTTTAAAGAACGTTTTGCTAGTTCTAGTCTATTTGTTTTATAAGTTTTGTGTTTTATAGAAACAAATTTTATTATTGAAGTTTGGAATGTGGCGAATCTTGCTTTTTCATTTTCTATTGGTATTTATAGTTTGTAGTTTCGAATTTGTATGATTTTATATTTTTTTTTTATATTATTATTGTTGGTTCAGATTTGAATGATTTCTGATTTTTAGAATGAGAAACGTTCGTATTTGACCGGTCATCCTTGAAAATTTTAGGTTGATTAACCCCTATAACCGAATTAGATTAAATTCAGTTTTAATTGATTAGTTACAGATTTCTTGAATTTGTTAAGTTTCAAGATGAAAAATTCCATATTTGAGTATATAAATATTTTAGTTTTGTTATGATGTAATTTCAGATTAATAATTTCATAATTGGTACAATATAATTCCATATTTTTGAAGCATAGATTTGAAAAAGTGAAAATTTAGATTTTTGAGTAAATATAACTTATTATTTGAAAGCATATAATTTTAGTTTTACGGAGTACAAATTTCAGATTTTGAGTTGGTTTGCTTCAAATTTAAATGTTAATAAATATTTATAGATTCACTTAAGTAATATTTGTTCTTGAACTATTTTAAAATTCAAGACTTTAATTTAACTAAAAATTAAGTTTCACATATAATTTCTTTCTTTACGACATTTTGTTGTATACTATTCCATTTTCTATTTTCAGATAACTTGAAGTAGTTTACTTGGTTTTACCTTATTTATGTTTTTATGCAATATTAGATTCCTTTACATCGGAATTTCATTCCAAATTTTCTCACTTACGTTTGTTTCCACGTTCTATTTAATGATTTGACCCTTTTGTATTATTTAATGAACTCCTTTTAAGTCTTATATATATATATATATATATATATATATATATATATATATATATATATATATATATATATATATATATATTCTATCTAATTCGCTTGATTCTTTTAATGTACTTTTAAATATTACTTATAATATTAATATTTATTTAATATACTCACTGTTGTTTTGTTTTTCGTTTGTGTACGTTTATTATTATTATTATTGCTTAGCTAAATTTGTTTGTGTTTTGACGTGTCTTTGAATGACTATCTTCCCAGATCTATTTTTTATTATTATCACCTTTAAGATTGTATTCTTTGTGTTACTTTTATTATTATTTACTTTTTCCATTATTTATGTTCTTAACTTTTCTCTTTTGGCTTCTTATTTTGTATGGTTGGCATTTTTATCTTTCTTACTATAATGATCTTTTACGATGTTATTTGGTCAGTAATCATTTTTTTGTTGATCTGTTCATATATCTATTTTTCATTTTATGGTTTTATACAAATGTTTTAACGACCTTTGGAGTGCTTAATATTTTGTTTTACTGACTAAACTTATTATTATTTGTTACTTTAGACAGTTTTCTTTTACTCGTATTCTTGTCTAAGTTTTGTGTTACATATGTTCGTCTATTTTCATTAATTCATAAATCCATAGTGCATTCTGTTTATAGAGTATTCAAGTTTTAAGGAAGCTTTTAATTCCTTTGTGTACTTTAAAGTATTATTGACTAAATTATATTAGTTATGATTATTATGCTGGAGAAATTCGTATGCATTAATTGATTATCTAGTTGCTTTCAACAAGCTATTGCATAGTTTTTTTTAATACATTTTATATATCTTCTTGGGATTAGTTTTCTGCTTTATGGGTTTTTTCTTATACTTGTTGCTCTGTCAGTTTTCATATTTACCTTACTATTCTTATGATACGTTATTTTCTTTAGTTAGAAAACCAATGTAATTAGAAAAGATTTTCCTGAATTGCTTATATACGCTCCTTGTTTTTGTTTTGCATTGGATAGTAGTAGTTTTGAAGACAAAATTATTCTAAGGGGGGAGTGATGTAACGCCCCAGAATTTTAAATACTATATTTTGAATTATTAACTAATTTTTAAATCAATTTATTTAATTATTTTGGATTTCTGTAAAATTGACATTTTCACACGGACAAAACACGTGCAAATATTTTTGAGGTGTAAATTTCAACTTTTGAATTGCTGAATTAATTCTCCAATTTATAATTTATTATATTCTAAATTTTGACTTTTTTCTGAATATACATACTATTTTCGTAAATACCGTGAAAGAAAAGGGT
This sequence comes from Hemerocallis citrina, assembly GCA_017893485.1. Lineage (NCBI taxonomy): Eukaryota > Viridiplantae > Streptophyta > Magnoliopsida > Asparagales > Asphodelaceae > Hemerocallis > Hemerocallis citrina. The sequence continues at coordinate 332,324,395 of CM030359.1, read as the reverse complement.
TTTTGTGCAAAATGTCGTTTGGGGGAAAATTTTGAATTTAAAGTTTTGTTCTACTTTTTTGGTAGGCCGATCTGGAGGTGGAGAGATTGGGGGGAGAGAATTCATCCCTCTAATTCGATTTGATTTAATTTTATTGAGCAAATATATATAATTATGTAATTTTGGGATTGTTGGGGACTAAATTGCAAAACTGCATCAAAACACTAATTTTCTAGAACCTGATTATATAACAGAGAGCATGAACAGAGGATTTACGGCTACCTATATATTTTCTATATTTTTGTGATTTATTAAGCACTTTCTGAAATTTATCATTTTGCACGTGCAAAACACGTGCAAATGTTTTTCTTTGGGAATAAAAAGTCAGAAAATTTATTTAGAAAATGTAATCTTTATTAGTATAATAATTCTAAATTTTTTGGATTTTTATGAATGATTTATGGCATTTTTGCAAATATTTTAAAGTTGAGGACTTTTGTGTAAAATTTCCACTCAGAAGCAAATTTTTGAAAATTTAAATTTCTCGGCTGCAGATGGGGTTTCGTTCAACTAGGAGTGGTTAGGGGAGATTAAATCTTCACCTAATGGATTTAATTAACTACTTGATTTGGAAGATTATATATATATATATATATATATATATATATATATATATATATATATATATATATATATATGTAAATATTTGATTTTTTTTGGGGGGGGGGGGGGGGGGGGGAGGGGGGGTGGTTTAAAATCTTCGCAAAACCCTAGGATCTGGACCCTCGGCCTATATTAGCAGCAACAGAAACTTCCTTCCCTATTCACAACAAAATACTATTTTTTTTTTAATATTATTTCTTGGAGTTTGGAGGCTTGGATCTTTCAATTTTTCGCAAGGAAGAGGATGAGCTTTTCTTTCTATTATTATTATTCTTCAGTTGATCTTCTTTGAGGTAGGTGGTACTTTTTGTCTCTTGATGTATTTTTATTATATTATTATGATGAATCTAGTAGAGATCATGCTAGGGCTTGTTGTGAATTTGTAGATCTATGTTTTGATTGTTTGATCATGATTTAAAATACGAGTTGATGGTTGGTATGTATGATGAATGAACATTTAGATGTTTATACGAAATAAAGATACATTTTTTATGAGAGATGATCATACTTTATTAATCTTGAATATTAAATATTAATGATGTATGATGGATCTGAATTTTTATCTATAAAATTGATTGGTTATTCATAGGTTTAATGGTGGATGATTATAATCCATTGTATGTTGTATGAGACTTGTATGAGTCGTTATCTAAATTGGAAAAAATCTAATTTGGGATTTATAAAATTTATTGGATGACCATAGATTTAATTGTAGATGATAGAGATTTGTAGAGATAATTAGAACTTGTTGTATGATTTTAAATTCATGCTTGATTGATTTCAAAGTTGAGATTTTTCTATGTTTATTTGTTGTTTTTAATTATTAAAAATTCAAGCTTAATATTAGGGTTTGAATAATTGTTGTATGGATCGAAATTAATTTGTCTTGAACAAAGAAGTTGTTTATGCATGAAAGATTAATATTTTGTTTAAAGAAATAAATTTAATGAGAACATATGTGATTGTAGATGTTGGATCTTGGTGTTTAATTCAAGAGGCATGTTTTAAAGGAGTAAAATATGATATTTTTAATGTTTATTTTGACGTTTTAATACAAATAAAATTCTTGATGATAAACCTTAATTGTTGTACATGCAAAGTGTTTAAGGAAAGTAATTTTTATGAGAAATAATAATCAAAATTTATTGGGGACTAGGTTTTTGAAATCAAAAAAAAAAAAAAAACTAGGGTTAGGATTCGGGTGAACAGTAACCAGAGGTTACTTTTCAAACCCGAGCAGTACAGGGTCTCGATCGGGTGAACAGTAACCCGGGGGTTAATGTTCAAACCCGAACAGTAACTGTAGTGCAGTTTGCTATTTTTTAGGGTTACGGTTGGATTTTTGATGTTTCAAGTGGTTTTTATTCGTGGCTTTGTCTGCTAAGGTTGGGGGACCCTAGTACACATATAGATGAGTATATATATGTGTTTAAACTAATATTTGTGTGAAGTTTAACGGAGTTTTGATAGAGTTTAGAAGTTGTTAAATTTAAGATTTTGTCGAAATCTATTTGCAAGTTTCTAATATATTCATAGAAAGTTATGAGGAAGTAAATCTATGTTTTTAGATATTAAATTCTCAGATTTGAGGGATTATATATTCAGTTTTTAAATAGGAAAACTTTGAGTTCTAAAGGGAGTATTTTCGGTTTCTAAAATAGGTAAATTTCAATTTTTTTGGAATAAAAGAATTTCATATTCTTGGGACGAGTTCCCACGTGAGTAAGAGACTTGTTTCAGTTGAGTTGAAAGAGTTTCTTGTAGAATTGATTGAACTTTATGAATGAATGGAAAGTGGTATTTAAAAGTTGATTTTAAAGAATTTTCGTAATTTGGATATGTTTCCATATATGGAAGAAAAAATTTTGACAGTATTAGTTGATTTAAAGGAATGTGGTTAATGAAGAGTATTTTGTATTATATTGAACCAAGTTGGGTTTTGATTTGAGGCTTAGGGTTATGATGTGGACCCTAGAAATATTGTTGATGATATTTTGAGTTATGGACCTTAGCATGCCGGCAAATGAATTTTTGCTGGAATTTGGCCAATGGGGCTTTGTTTTGATTCAGTAAAGTTAAGTCTGGTAGGGTACACCATCTCTAGGGAGACTGTGATTCTAATTGAACATAATAAACATAAGTACATGCACTAGTTGGAATTGTGATGAAATAAGAGCAAACATGGGTATGGGGGCCTCATATGATTAGACGGTGGAAGATAATCCCAAGAATTACCATGGTGTAATCACGGACGGTGTGGGTTGTATCTTTAGAATTACTGGGGATCGGGGCAACACATATAGGATATTCGTGTGATGAGGTACCATTGGGCTTGCGGCATGGGTTTCAATTTCCAGAATTATCATGGTGTGAGAGAGTGTACACAAATCACGGAAGGTGGGAAGTTGATTCTCAAGAATTGTCGGAGCATGACACTAAATTAATACTCACAGAATAATCTAAATCTTAAAGTAATCACCATTGTAGGTTAGCTGCATAATGGAGGATTGAATCCTATGAAGTGGAGAATGATAAGGCCTTGCACCGGACCTATGTAGTATAGGATGCATAGAATCCGAAAAGTATGCATTAGAAATCATCATAAGCATTTGCGTTTCTTGACTTGTTTTATGCATGCTTGTTTTCTGTTTTCATCTCATACACTTGACACTTAGCCTAGCTTCACTTGTTGTTCTATGTTCTATTTTTCATTTTTTATGCATCATTTATTATTGCTATATTTATTAGTATCAAGTTTGTGATTGTGAGATGTAGAAGTATCACAATTACTATAGTTGACGTCAGTTGCATTTAACTGACGTGCCCACTTTAAATAGACTTTTACAAGGTTTTCCGTTATGGATAACATTGATACAAATAAAGCTTGGAGTATAAATGCAAATTGAAGATGTTTTGTAAAGATTTGTAATTAACATATTTAATTCTGCTGTGTTTTGTGTCACGCCCCGCTTCCCAAAAATATGGAATACGAGCACGTGACGAAGCCCAGCGGATGATTTTAACATCATCCATAAGCTGTAGGATCGACTCAGCATCACAATAAGAATATAACAACATATATATACAACCAAGCATGCATGAATAATTCATTAAGCAACAGAAAACAATTAAAAACAATTAATAATGTCCACATAGTTTTAAAGTCTGGATCAAAAGTAAACTCGGGAATATAAGCCCGTTACAAGTCTTATACGGCAGGAGAAATAAATATCTTAAGGAAAGCAATTATTTAAACAAGTTCTTGCTCCAAGCGAAACCTGTAATGTCTGCTCGCAAATTCCAGCAGGCAAGTCCTCTCCAAAGTCTGCTTAATAAATATGAAAAGGAAAAACGAGGAAAAACAAGAGAAAATGCCCTTACTGCAAGCTAGGGCCATAAATAGTGAAAACAAGTACGAGTATGGGGAACAGGAACTGGAATCAAGAATGTAACAGAGTTATAACAAGTAGTGGAAAAACCAAGAACTAGCTAGCAAGGGGGATATCCTAGTAAACAGGCTAGATAACAAACGCTAATGGTAAAACACATGACAAGTGAACCTGTAGGGGTAACTAACATCAAGTGACAAGTCTCAAGTCTAGTATCATGTAACAAGTGGCAAGTCTAGTATCAAAATTTTATTTCAAGTGTCAAGTGTCAAGTAGCAAATTGTCGAGTATCAGGTAACAAGTTGTCGAGTTCAAGTTTCATGTTCAAGTCTTGTAGTTATTACTATCTAGGTAGCACTTCATGCATCCATTCTTTTACTACATGGTTGCTACAGTCATAGTAATTTCGTTTAGACCTAGTAATGGAGTCTATAGGGCGGTGTACTCAGGCATCAAACAAGCAGGTGATCAAACCATGGGCTCTAGAGGTGGCCCCCGTAGGCTCTAGAGGTGGCCCCCGTCATCATGACGTGGCACTTAGTTCTACGTGGCACTTAGTTCCATGTGATCGCAAATATATATATCACGTAACCTTGTAATGGGCTCTAGAGGTGGCCCCCGTAGGCTCTAGAGGTAGCCCCCGTCACCATGACGTGGCACTTAGTTCTACGTGGCACTTAGTTCCATTTAGCATAACATTATGGGAAACACTGGCCCCCTTCCGAGTACACTTACCTATGTTGTCCACTCTATAGTCCTTCCCTCAAACTCCGGCTTGTTACATTTGTTCAGGCAGAATTGTGTATTTGAGTTTATACATGAGAAACAGGGTTGAAATAATGAAAATTAATCCTAAAAGAAATTGGGGATGTCCTATAGGGTGTCCAGCAACTACATATAAAATTTCAAGTCAAACGCTTGCTCTTTACACAGCTAAATTAATTCGCAAAGTAAAGGTGTACAGCAGTTTTACGAATCTGCGTCTACCGACACAGCTGCAGTAAAACTGCAATAATTCCTAGACCGTAACTCCGAATTCGAAACTTTCGGAGGCTATCGATATTTAGACATCTAGAGCTACATTTTCTATTCAGGGCTAGGGTTCAGACTCTAATGTTAAATGGGTCAAAACAGCAAAACAAGATTCAGGACAGCAACATGTGGGAATAACTTACTAGTATAGATTACAAGAAAATTTGTTATTAGGCGTCTAAGTTATTGTATGATATAAATACAGGATGGTGGTGGTCAAAACAGCAAGTAATAATTGTTTTTCAAGTCAAATGGTTGCAAATTCATCAAATACTAGATGTAACATGTGGCTACAAATTTAGGGCTCCTTAATTCATATGTTCATGTGTTCATGCGTTCAAGGCGTAAAAGAGTCCAAATAGTTATAATTTAATACAAGGAAATTTTGTGACTCTTAGAATTATAAATTTTGGAGGATTGATATTGATCAACAACGATAGTCAAGGAGGAGTCACAATTCTAACTATTTGTAGTATTTTTCAAGGGATGCTTGTACTAGAACAAATAAATTGTACAAGGGATACTTGCCTTAATTGACGACGGTAGATCCGATTGTTGAAGAAAATTGGATCGAAAAATCCTTGGCGAAGTCTCCCAAAATCACGTGTGAAGCACGTGCGAAGATCGACCGTAGATCGAGTTTTCCCCCACACCAGATCAAGCCCAAACAGCAAACAGCGATTTCAGATTCGCTGCGCCAAAACAGCAAAACACCAGAACGCAGCCAATCCAATTGCACCCTTGCACCGGATCAGGCCGAACAGGGAACAGCAACACCGGATCTGCTGTGGCAAAGCAGCGAACAGCAATCAGCGTGGCACGAATCTTGGCGCGATCCAACGCCTGAGATCAATTCCCGCCCAATCCCGTCCTTCTTCTTCGTTCTCTTCTTCGACGAACAGAGCGCGAGAGAAAGGATGGCGACGACATCTCGCGCGACGACTGCGACGTGACGCGGCGGCTTGCGACGCTGGCGACGGTGACGTGAGGTGGCGGATGGTCGGGAAGCGACTGTGGCGGCGCGATGGCGCTGCTCTGTTCCTTGGGTTCGAACAGAGGAGCGAGCGGAGGAGGAGCCTGAGGTGGTTCGGGGGTGTTAGCGGTGGGGACGGAGGTCGAGGAGGATGAGGGGGTGAGGGGATGGTGCAGTGGTTGTTGGAGGTGAGTTGGATTGGGTTCGGGAGGTTGAAGACGACGGGAGTTTGGGTTCGATGGAGCGGGAGGAAGGAGATGGAGTGGGTTCGGAGTTGTGGAAGGCAAGGATGGTGGCGTTGAGGTGTTGGGTCGTGGGCGACTGGTGAGGCGATGGAGACGAGGGAAGACGGTGATGGCGAGGAGGCGATGGGAATATGGGTCGCGATGTAAGCGGAGGAAGAAGGCGGAGGGGAGGAAGCGTAGGCGGCTGGGTTATTTAGGGTAAAACAATAGATTAGGGGTTGGATTAGGGTTAGGGTAGGGTTATATAGTTACGGTTTGGGTTTGTAGGTTTGTGGGTTTTAGGGTATCCGCATTGAATAAGATCCAACAGGAGAATTGGTCAAAATGCAATAAAATGGGGAATAAAGAGATAAATAAGAAGAAACAACCAATTCTTCATGAAGGACCAAGGAGCACATACAATTGAATTAGATAAAATGACCAAAATTTGAGTCGAAACAAGATAATGATTTTATTTGAAAGGAACAAGATACGCGATTTAAAATAGATAAAAGAGTACAATTAAGCAAAATACAGTATAAAAATACAAATACGGGGAAACAAGAGTTACAAATCCTACCCACCTTACACAAAAATTTCGTCCTCGAAATTTGCTTAGGTGGTACATAGGACAGAGTAAAAACAACATAGGGGAGGGTAACAAACAAGGGATCCAAAGAAAAGTCAACTTGGTGGTAACACCAAATTAAGAAGGGAGTGGATAACAACGATGTCAAATGGAATGCACAAAAGAGAATAGACGGTATCAAAAGGAAAAAACAACACGAGATAATAAAGTAAGGTAAGGAGTCGACAGAACTGAAATCAAAGAGGGAATAGATAGGGAAGAATCAACCATTCAAGGAATCAACGGATGGGGATGAGTACAAGGAACAGAGAGGGAAGCAACAATACAAAGGACTAGTCGTAACAAGGGGATCCCGGGACCTGTGGGTTATGGGCCCACCATGCTTTCGCTGTGCCACTCTGATGGTGACATTCCAAGCTCCAGACATGTCTTCGTAGACCACGTGACACCAAGCGATGATCCGAGCAGGAAGAAAGGATGAGACACCAGAATCAAAGAGAATATGTGCTCCAAATAGAGATAGGCAATAATGCAAAATGGATATAAAGCTTGAGCTTCAATCTTCATAATTAAAAGATAGAATACGTATCAAAACTAATGGCTTTTAACAGAAATAATAACACAACAAATATCAATAATAATAATATCAATAGTAACAGAATAATAATAACAATAATAAAAACAATGATAATAATAAGTTAGTAATAATAGTAACAAAAATAATAATAATAACAATAATAATAACAGAAATCAAATATCGTCATAATCATACAGGTAATAATAACATAATAAAAATATCAACAATACTAGTAATAACAATGACTCATACAAAACATAATAGAATTCAACACACTAATGAAAATAATGCAACAACAATAATAATGATAGCATTAAAAATAATATCAATAATGATAAATAATATGATAATAGCAATAATAATAATAATATCAATGAAGTAACAGTAATAATAATAAAAATAATAACAGTAATAAAGGTGATGAAAACAATAATAATAACATCAATTGAAACGACAATGAAAATAATAATACCAATAATAACGAAAATATCCCTTTACCATTAGTTTCTTTATATAAGTAACGAGTCTTGAAATATCAATTAGCAATAGTTAGAAAATCTTGCCTCCTTAACATCAAGTTGCATGTTTGCCTTCACGACATCAGGTTGCAGGTTGCCATCCGGATATTCGGCTGCACATTTTGCCTCGCCGATATCCAGTTGCAATTTGCCTCTATTGACATCGAGTTGCATATCTACCATCTCGATATTAGGTTACACCGAAGTGGTGAAATGTATATAAAATTAAGCATGCTCAGGCTCAAAACAAATTATTAATAATAATAATAGCAACGTTAAAAATAATAATACCAATAACAACAATAATAACAAAATATCGATACTATTAACAATAAGAATAACAATGATAAGAATAATAATCATAACAATAATAATATCAGTAATCGCAAAAAGAATGATAGCAATATTAATAATACCAATGATAATATTAAAATATTAACAGCACTAGTAAAAGTAATAATGTAAGACAAGATATAGTTTGAGCCCAACATTTTTGTGGAAGTAACGATAATAATAGAATAATGAAAACAACAATAAGAATATCAATAGTAGTAACAATAATAATAATACTAGCAATGCTAATGAAAAATAATAGCAATAATAATAATGGTAGTAAAAATAGCATTATACAACAAAATAAGAATTTGTCTTATCAAAATAATCCAGTAGAATATATAGTCGATCGAAAATGAAAAGTGAAGTTAAAATACACCATTGTTCGAAATAATAAAATTCTTGTTGAGAAACATTTTTATAGAAGATCGAAAATAAATATAACAATTAATAATCGAAACATAGAAAGTATTCGGAAAAATAATTATAAAGAGAAAAATAAGTAGGAGAAAAATGAAGCTACACCCAATAAGGAGTTAAAGAGGAGGATGACTAGAAGGAACAAAAAGGAATTTTAAGGAATTGAATATGAAGGAAGAAGGATGAAGGGACAAAATCGAAATTGAAGAGAATATAGCACGGAAGTAACAACTAACATGATACTCAATATGAATCAATCAAACAAGAATGAATGCAAGGCAGGAAAAGCAATGAATGACACACGAGTTGAAATAAGAAGGGTTCAACGAGGCAAGCAGAAATAAGAAATTGTTTGCACCGGAAGCAAAAGAATATGGGTACGGAAAGAATAAATTGTACCCAATAAGGAATCAACAAATCAGGATGACTATAAGAGATGGAAGGAAACAATGAATCAAAGAATTGAATATGAAGGGATACAAATGGATGAGATAAGACATGTGTCCAGATTGAGTTGATTATCAAATTATTCATGTAGTTGCATGGTCTGTTTAATGCTGAGTTAATCCTGATTGAGTCAAGCCTGTCTAATGTATTAGTCAACTAACACATTAGCCCAAACCTGGCTCTGATACCACTAAAAACCTTGTCACGCCCCGCTTTCCAAAAATATGGAATACGAGCACGTGACGAAGCCCAGCGGATAATTTTAACATCATCCATAAGTTGTAGGATCGACTCAGCATCACAACAAGAATATAACAACATATATATACAATCCAGCATGCATGAATAATTCATTAAGCAACAGGAAACAATTGAAAACAATTAATAATGTCCACATAGTTTTAAAGTCTGGATCAAAAGTAAACTCGGGAACATAAGCGCGTTACAAGTCTTATATGGCAGGAGAAATAAATACCTTAAGGAAAGCAATTATTTAAACAAGTTCTTGCTCCAAGCGAAACCTCCAATGTCTCCTCGCAAATTCCAGCAGGCAAGTCGTCTCCAAAGTCTGCTTAAATAAATATAAAAAGGAAAAACAGGGAAAAACAAGAGAAAATGCCTTTAGTGCAAGCTACGGCCACAAATAGTGAAAACAAGTACAAGTATGGGGAACAGGAACTGGAATCAAGAATGTAACAGAGTTATAAAAAGTAGTAGAAAAACCAAGAACTAGCTAGCAAGGAGGATATCCTAGTAAACATGCTAGATAACAAACGCTAATGGTAAAACACATGACAAGTGAACCTGTAGGGGTAACTAACATCAAGTGACAAGTCTCAAGTCTAGTATCATGTAACAAGTGCCAAGTCTAGTGTCAAAATTTTATTTCAAGTGTCAAGTCTCAAGTAGCAAATTGTCGAGTATCAGGTAACAAGTTGTCGAGTTCAAGTTTTATGTTCAAGTCTTGTAGTTATTACTATCTAGGTAGCACTTCATGCATCCATTCTTTTACTACATGGTTGTTACAGTCAGAGCAATTTCGTTTTGACCTAGTAATGGAGTCTATAGGGCGGTGTACTTAGGCATCAAACAAGTAGGTGATCAAACCATGGGCTCTAGAGGTGGCCCCCGTAGGCTCTAGAGGTGGCCCCCGTCACCATGACGTGGCACTTAGTTCTACGTGGCACTTAGTTCCATGTGATCGCAAATATATATATATATATCACGTAACCTTGTAATGGGCTCTAGAGGTAGCCCCCGTAGGCTCTAGCGGTGGCCCCCGTAGGCTCTAGAGGTGGCCCCCGTCACCATGACGTGGCACTTAGTTCTACGTAGCATTTAGTTCCATTTAACATAACATTATGAAAAACACGGGCCTCCTTCCGAGTACACTTACCTATGTTGTCCACTCTATAGTCCTTCCCTCAAACCCCGGCTTGTTACATTTGTTCAGGCAGAATTGTGTATTTGAGTTTATACATGAGAAACAGGGTTGAAATAATGAAAATTAATCCTAAGAAAAATTGGGGATGTCATATAGGGTGTCCAGCAACTACATATAAAATTTCAAGTCAAACGCTTGCTGTTTACACAGCTAAATTAATTCGCAAAGTAAATGTGTACGGCAGTTTTACGAATCTGCGTCTACCGACACAGCTGCAGTAAAACTGCAATAATTCCTAGACCGTAACTCCGAATTCGAAACTTTCGGAGGCTATCGATATCTAGACATCTAGAGCTACATTTTCTATTCAGGGCTAGGGTTCAGACTCTAATGTTAAATGGGTCAAAACAGCAAAACAAGATTCAGGACAGCAACATGTGGGAATAACTTACTAGTATAGATTACAAGAAAATTTGTTATTAGGCGTCTAAGTTATTGTATGATATAAATACAGGATGGTGGTGGTCAAAACAGCAAGTAATAATTGTTTTTCAAGTCAAATGGTTGCAAGTTCATCAAATACTAGATGTAACATGTGGCTACAAATTTAGGGCTCCTTAATTCATATGTTCATGTGTTCATGCGTTCAAGGCGTAAAAGAGTCCAAATAGTTATAATTTAATACAAGGAAATTTTGTGACTCTTAGAATTATAAATTTTGGAGGATTGATATTGATCAACAACGATAGTCAAGGAGGAGTCACAATTCTAACTATTTGTAGTATTTTTCAAGGGATGCTTGTACTAGAACAAATAAATTGTACAAGGGATACTTGCCTTAATTGACGACGGTAGATCCGATTGTTGAAGAAAATTGGATCGAAAAATCCTTGGCGAAGTCTCCCAAAATCACGTGTGAAGCACGTGAGAAGATCGACCGTAGATCGAGTTTTTCCCCACACCAGATCAAGCCCAAACAGCAAACAACGATTTCAGATTCGCTGCGCCAAAACAGCAAAACACCAGAGCGCAGCCAATCCAATTGCGCCCTCGCACCGGATCAGGCCGAACAGGGAACAACAACACCAGATTTGCTGTGGCGAAGCAGCGAACAGCAATCAGCGTGGCACGAATCTTGGCGCGATCCAACGCCTGAGATCAATTCCCGCCCAATCCCATCCTTCTTCTTCGTTCTCTTCTTCGACGAATAGAGCGCGAGAGAAAGGATGGCGATGGCATCTCGCGCGACGACTGCGACGTGACGCGGCGGCTTGCGATGCTGGCGACGGTGACGTGAGGTGGCGGATGGTCAGGAAGCGACTGTGGCAGCGCGACGGCGCTGCTCTGTTCCTTGGGTTCGAACAGAGGAGCGAGCGGAGGAGGAGCCTGAGGTGGTTCGGGGGTGTTAGCGGTGGGGACGGAGGTCGAGGAGGATGAGGGGGTGAGGGGATGGTGCAGTGGTTGTTGGAGGTGAGTTGGATTGGGTTCGGGAGGTTGAAGACGACGGGAGTTTGGGTTCGATGGAGCAGGAGGAAGGAGATGGAGTGGGTTCGGAGTTGTGGAAGGCGAGGATGGTGGCGTTGAGGTGTTGGGTCGTGGGCGACTGGCGAGGCGATGGAGACGAGGGGACGACGGCGATGGCGAGGAGGCGATGGGAATATGGGTCGCGATGTGAGCGGAGGAAGAAGACGGAGTGGAGGAAGCGTAGGCGGCTGGGTTATTTAGGGTAAAACAGTAGATTAGGGGTTGGATTAGGGTTAGGGTAGAGTTATATAGTTACGGTTTGGGTTTGTGGGTTTGTGGGTTTTAGGGTATCCGCATTGAATACGATCCAACAGGAGAATTGGTCAAAATACCATAAAATGGGGAATAAAGAGATAAATAAGAAGAAACAGCCAATTCTTCATGAAGGACCAAGGAGCACATACAATTGAATTAGATAAAATGACCAAAATTTGAGTCGAAACAAGATAATGATTTTATTTGAAAGGAACAAGATACGCGATCTAAAATAGATGAAAGAGTACAATTGAGCAAAATACAGTATAAAAATACAAATACGGGAAAACAGGAGTTACATTTTGTAAGAAGAAAGGTTGTAATAAAAGTTTTAATTCTCCCTGTATTTGATACTGTGTTTATAATTGCAATTGAAGTTGATTCTGGAAATTGTGCCACTTATTTTTGATTTTTATTGATTGGAAATTCGGGGTGCTATACCCAACAAGTTTGTAGAGGCAACCCTAGCCCGGTGTTAGGCGACGAACCTATTGCATGAAGTTATGGGGTTGTTGGAAGGACTCAGCAATGAGCAGGGCGCTCAACTCATTATTTGGAGTCAGCGATGATGGAGCTCGAGCGGAGAGTAGAGCATTGAACTCGTTATTTGGAGTTGATGAGTTCTTGATGGAACTCAAGCGGATATCATAGCATTGAACTCATTGTTTGGAGTCAACGAGTTGTTGACGGAGCTTGTGCGGAGAACTGGGCGTTAAACACATTGTTTGGAGTCGACAAGTTGTTGATGGAACTCGAGCGAAGATTAGAATGTTGAACTCAATATTTGGAGTCAACGAGTTATTGACGGAGCTCGTGCGGAGAGCAGGGCGTTGAACTCATTGTTTGGAGTCAACGAGTTGTTGATGGAGCCTGAGCAGAGAGCAGAGCGTTGCACTCGTTGTTTAGAGTGAATGAGTTGTTGATAAGGCATTGAACTCGTTGTTTGGAATCAATGAGTTGTTGATAAGTCATTGAACTCATTTTTTGGAATTAATGAGTTATTGATGGAGCCTGAGCAAAGAGTAAGGCGTTGAACTCCTTTTTTGGAGCCAACGAGCTGTTGATAAGGTATTGAACTCGTTTTTTAGAATGAACGAGCTGTTGATAAGGCATTGAACTCATTTTTTGGAATCAGCGAGTTGTTGAAGGAGCTTGAGCAGTGAGTAGAGTGTTGACCTCATTGTTTGAAGTCAACGGGTTGCTGATGGAGCTCAAGCAAAGAGCAGAGCATTGAACGCATTATTCGGAGCCAACGATTCATTGATAGAGCCTGAGCAGAGAGCGAGACATTGAACTTGTTGTTTGGAGCCAATGAGATATTTGTAGAGCTCAAGCGAAGATCAAAGCATTGAACTCGTTGTTTGGAGTAACGAGTTGTTGATGGAGCTTGAGTGGAGAGAAGAGCTTCGAATTCTTTATTTGGAGTCAAAGAGTTGCTGACGGAGCACGAACAAAAAGCAGAACATTGAACTCATTATATGGAGTCAACGTGTTGTTGATCGAGCTGAAGTGGGGAGCAGGGCGTTGAACTCTTTGTTTTGAGCAAATGAGTTGTGGATGGAGCTCACGCAGTGAGCAGAGCTTTAAACTCGTTGTTTGGAGCCAACGAGTTTTTGATGGATCTCAAGCAGTGACTGGAGCATTGAACTCGTTGTTTGGAGCCAACGAGTTGTTGATGGAGCTCGAGCGAAGAACAAGGAGTCGAACTTGTTCGTAGTTATCAGGTTGCTGATGAAGCTCGAGCAGAGATTAGGGCTTTGAACTTGTTGTTTGGAGTCAACGAGTTGTTGATTGAGCTCAAGCGGAGAGCATGGCATCGAACTCGTTGTTTGAAGTCAACGAGTTGTTGATGGAGCTTGAGCGAAGAGAGATGCACTTAACTCGTTGCATGGGGTTAACGAGTGATAGATGGAGCTCGAGTGTAGAGTAAGGCGTTAAACTTGTTGTTTGGAGTCAACGAGTTATTGGTGGAGCTCGAGCGGAGAGCAGGGCGCTGAACTTGTTGTTTGGGGCTAACGATTTGTTGGAGGAACTTGTTCTGAGTCTTCTTGGTATTGAAGTGAAGTCTTTTGTGTTTATATGGCGTTGAAGTAATTTCGTTCTTCTTTGTGTTGAACAAATAGTCATTACACCGAATCCCTTCTTCGAAGCGTCGAGTTTGCTCTCCTTTGCTCCGTTTGCATGGTGCGTCACACGGGATGGAGTTGGAGCTTGCTCAAGTGTAGATGATAGGAAAGACTTGGAGCTTGCCCGCCTAAGGAAGGCTTGTCTTGGATTTCATTGTCAAGAGTTTAGGCAACCCTGGGGAGCTAATTACTTGAAGTCTCAGTACCTTTCTCGGATCAAGAGCTATTAGCCCAGCCCGCTTTTTATGGGTAGTCTTAGTTGGCAAGAGGCCGGTGAAGATGTTTGTTTCACTTTAGGAATAACATTCCTCTACCGTGTAGCCGGAAGGACGACTTGTAGGACAGCTTGTTCGATTGTGTTTGTAAAACTTTTGTAGCTTTGCTTAGGCAAGAAACGTAGACTCATTGAAATTCAATGTTTGTAGTATGGACTATAGTTTTGTACTTATGAATATTTGTAGTGGTACTGGATCTGATTACATAGAGTTGCAATAGTTCTGTGATTTGGAGAATTCTTTCATATGTTTAATCCTAGCTGTGTAACTTGTTGTTAAAGTTGATGAGCGTCAGCTGGTTCTGTGTAGCTAAAAGAACAAGACCTCAAACTTGTTGTTTGTAGCTATCAAATTGTTGATGGGGTTCGCACGAGGTGCGTAGTGTATGATGGAGTTAGAACTTGTCCGCCTTGTACCCACTAGTTGTAAGAGCAACTCTGAGGAAGAGTCCTTTTCCAAACTTGTTGTATCGATGTTTAGCTAGTTGTAGGAGTAGCTCTGAGAGAGTTGTTTTCCAAACTTGCTATGTGGGTCCTCCAACGAATTGTCAGTCACATTGAGTGGCGAGTTGAACCGCAAATGTTGTTTTTGCAAGTTTTATTAGAGTAACTACAATCCACGATTTTGGACATTTAATCTATCTTTAAGGAATTTTAACTTGTTTCAGGAATAAATCGAATGACTAGTTGAACTCTGAACGTGCTTGGTTGCAGTTATGGATTCCGAACTTATTAGTTTAGTTATTAACATGTTGCAGGAGCATATCGAATGACGTGTTCAACTCTGAACGTGCTTGTTACAGGTTTCTAAAGTAACTCTAAGCCATGGATATGGACTACTGTAACGCCTCGTACCCAACTCGTACGCACACAATTAACTAAATTCTAATAACTGCCCACCACAAGATGCCATCAAAAGGGTCGTTTGTAACTACCATTTTTGTTCTTTTCATTTTCCCCTTCATTGTAATATTTTATTTTGCATTAAATAAAATACTCTATTTTTCTTGATCATCTTAATTAAATTTTGTTCATTAATTAATCTTGTTCTTCTTGTTGAGCTATCTTCTTGTTGATCTTATTTCTATTTTATTGTGAGTATTTTATTTGACCCCTATTGTCTTTAAATCCATCTCTTATTGAACCCAAAACCCAATTGCAATTATTTCTACACTCAAACCCATTATTATTGGATCCTAGCCCATTAACCCAACAACCTAATTGCACTCTATAAATACTATTCTATTGCAAACCCTAAAAACACAAAAGACAAACCCTAATTCCTAGCCGTCTCTCTCTCTCCTCTCTCCTCCCTCTCTCCCGTTCAGCCGTCGACCCCTATTTTCCCACCCAAACTGTCAGCACCCAACCGACCCCCTCTCTAGTGTCCACCCCGTCTCCATCTTCAGCGACCTCACCTAGCCTCCTCCCATCGAGCGCCACCCAAACCCAACACCAGCAGACCCCCGAACCCCTGTTGTTCCCCCTGGTTCCTTGAAGATAGTAGATCGATACCCATACCCAAGCTTGTTGGATCCTGTAGGTAAGGCAACAAACACTAGAGGGGGGTGAATAGTGTTTGTAAGAAATTAAATTGCGGAATAGAGATTTTTCTTCTGTACAGTCGACTTAAGGGATAAATCAGTCGACTGAATTAACAAAATGAAAAAGTAATTTAAACAAGTCTATGAAGTCGACTTAGAGTTGAGACAGTCGACTTAACATACAGAAAACTTTCAGAGTATACGAGTCTGACCAGTCGACCTATCAAGTACTCAGTCAACTGTCCATACAAGTTTCACAGTAAAAACACAAACTGAGAAAATATAAATGCAAGTAGAGAGATACAACCACAGAGTGCACACGATGTATCCTGGTTTGGTCCTTCCGACCTACATCTAGTCCCCAAGTAACCCACTTGAGATTTCCACTATTCTTGAAAAAGTTTACAAGAATACCCTACGGCGTTCAGACAACAACCTTGTCTAACCCGTAGTCCTTTCTCTCAACCAGAGAAAGCAACCCACTCTTCCACCAAGAGTGACAAACCTGACTCTACACCCTAGAGTCCTACTCTCCAACCGAGAGGAAAAGAAAAACAATAAAAATTGTTTACAATCAACCTATAGCCTTGTTTGTGATTGTGATATAGTACGTGGCTAAATGGTTGACTTCTATATCCAGTCCAGAACGAAATCAAATGTTATACTGGACTGAAGACAGAGAACCAAGTCTTAGTGAATTAAAAGCTTTAACCTCTTGAAAGTATGAAACTTAAGATCTCAAAAAAAAATGCTTGGAGTATTAGTAACTTTTTACAATGGATTCTAACCTCTATTTATAGAGTTAGATACACTGGACGTTGGGAAACAGTTTCTCCAATTGTCATCCAACGGAAAAATGATTTGAATTTGAAAAAGCGATTTTAAAAACAGAAAACTGTCAAACGCACTTGATCAGTCGACTGGGTTGCCATAATGAGTCGACTGGTCAGAGTTTGAATAAGATTAGGCAGTTTTGTACAGACTCAGTCGACTGGAACAAGTAGCAGTCGACTGGTACTCAACAGCTAATCTAGTTCAAGCTGTTTTGACCTTTGGTTTTGAAAACACACATTTAGAATGAGTTATATGTGAGTGTATGTGTGTATGACAAGGCTGTACATCATTCTAAGACTCAAATAAATAAAAATATTACATTTGTTTACAAGACATAAAAATAAATAACATTTGAAGCATAGGTCTTGACTTGAGTCTTGAGTGAAGCCATTGTCTTTATCCAGAGCTTGTGCTTGTTCATTTGTTCAGCTGTATAGAAATGAGGCCTTTGTGTATACAACCTGCAATTATATAGTATAGCACAGATACATGTTACAGTGTGTTGTAATCATCAAAATCAAGAATCAACAGAGCTTACCTTTTGTCGCCGCCTGGACCGTCGATGTCGTTTGTTGACGCCACGACGTCAGCCCAGCCGCCGACATCGACCCCCCTTACCCTCTTGCTGTTGTGGGCTCTTGCGGTTGTCGCTTTGGTGTTTCTTTATGTACGTAGTTTGCATGTATATTTTCGTGGGTTCATTGCTCTGGGATTTGCATCCCGTTATTCTTTGGTATTCGAATTAATCGTCTATAAGGCAAGTCACTTCTTTTTGAATTGAATCTTGTATCAAATTCAATTTTTTATTGAAACTCTTGCAAGTAGATCCAATTGTTCATCGTATCGTATATTGTTCCTCTCTCACTGAATATATTGAGGGTTTACACGAGCTAACCCAAATATTCTCGACTTCGTGCCTTTTTTGACTCTTGATGCGGTTAGTTTTTGCGGTGTGGTTGCAACTGTGAGTTGTTGTAGTTTGTATAGTAGAAGTTGCGGTACTGGCCCTGGTCTGACCCTCAGCTGGGGAACCAGCTTGGGAGTAGCAGGAGTGAGGTAGGGACCGAGTGCTCGGCTCAGATCCAGAAGCTCATCTCGGATCTATGGGCTCAGCTCGGTCCTGGGTACCTGCACACTACCTAGAAACACCGGGAGAAGTCCCGGCGATAGGCCCTCTGACGATCTAGTCAGTCACTGGAAAAGCAAGGGTTCAGGGGGAGAAAGTTTGATTAACTTTTCCAGTGAGGAAGGGGTCTGGTATTTATAGGCAGGGGAAATAGGTCTGAGACTCTGCTGGGTCGGGTCGAACCCATTTACTCATGGGCCTAATGTGGAAGAAGCCCATATGGCTTTGGGTTGACCTGATGATCAGGGAAGAGAGGGTTTTTCGTTGTCTAACGGCCCAGGAGGGGCCATGTCATCTAACCCATATCAGGAGCCCCCCACTCCTGGAGGACTGGGTAATTCAGTCGTGGAGGAGTGATTTGTCTCTGTAGGATGAGCGGAGCGGTGTGTACGGCAAAAAATGTGGTTTGTACCTTCCTGGAGAGGCCAGTGGGGTAGGATGAAGGGGATCCCTTTAAAGACATGAGGGGCATCGAGAGCAGAGGGTCGTGAGCCGAGCATCGGGCAACGAGCGACGAGCTCCTATACGTGTAACGCCCTGATTTCCCCGTAACTGGGAAACCGTGACACATGCCAAGATCTTTCCTTCAATTAGTTACGATACACAGAAAAAAACTGAAAAATTTAAAAACTTTTCTTCAACACAGAGTTACTACGCAGTAATTACAAATATCAGTTTGTAATACCAAACTATAACGCCTGCCCCTTTTCTTTTCTTTTTGACTTCAAAATCAATTCTTCCAATTTCTATATCACTTTAAACATAAAATAAAATAGTTATGTTTCAAAGAAAATTTGGGCAGAGTCTCCCTTGTAATTTCTGCCCCAAAACACAAAAAGCTTACGGAATTCTGCTCTAAATTCCGTAGCTCACATCACAGGCAATAATATCACTGGCTCCCCAAGCCAAAATGAGCATCATCACACAGGCAATATATATATATGCTCTGGGGGCCAAACTCATAACGGTATATCAATTATCAATTAAAAACCATAAATTCTTTTGAAAACGTAGTAAGTTTTTAGAAAATAACTTGTAAAAACATACCACAACGCCCGGTACTCCACAACGAGATGGGTACGGGTCAAAACCATATCATGCCACCTCACACTATACTCTTCATCATCATCCACATACTTATACATCAAAAATACAATTTAAAGCATAAAACCTTTTCTATTTACAATTAAACCATAACAACAATGTAAACTGGAGCTCCACTCCACAGAAACCTGTACCTACACCTCACCTCTGCACTGCTGAGGACTTGTAACAGTAGGGACCTAGGGTAGTCCAGGGACTCCCTAACCCCCAAACACTAAGGGGTTAGCCATTTCTGGTGTGAGTATAATTTATTAAATAAGTAAATAAATTAAACTTACAAGTAAAAACATAACGAACTCACAATTTCCAAGATAAACAAATCTTACTTGACATCTGAACATGTAAACATCATAAATGAGATTTCACATCAATTACTCTCTGAGTCATCACCTGTATGTATATCCATGCCCGCTCATAACATACTTATATTTAGTAACCATTTGAATAACCACTCTCATAATACAATATTGATTTTATTTCCTTATATCACGTATCACATCATAGACATATGCCTTCATTCTCATACTACCACATTCATTCATGTCCAACCTAACATCTCATTGCACCTTACCATTTACTTGCATTTTATCACAATATACCCCATATCCCAACATAGTTTGGCAATAACATATCACATGCCAAGCCGATAGCTTGGGTAATAATCACCGCACATCCCAAGCCCAACTTGCATAATATCACATCACATCCCAAGCCCATAGTTTGGTTATTAATTTACTTCAACTATCACACTCGCAATTCATCTCGAATGGAAAAGACACATGTACATATAATTGATGTGTCAGTGTATGTTATGACTTAACTCTAATGCAAGATTACCAATACAATGATGCTCTTATTCTAATGCAAGCAAGTCTCCGGAACAGTATGCATCCCATACTACATACGCCCCATCTCAAGCCGTTTCTCCAAATATAGGGATTTGAACCCGCGTTATGAATTTCTAATTGTACACAACCTGTTCCTGACAGATACTACATGACTGATGAGGTTGCAAACGTGGTCAAGTCCCACCAATGCAGTACGCTCATGGTGTCTATGTTTGCCACTACTATCCGGTACACCGGACCTCACTCAAAAACCAGACGAACACAGGGTCTCCCGAGCGCAGTATAGCATAAAGCCTATCCTGTGTCACCCATAACTCATAGACCGTGATCTATGGTCTGTTCGCTCTCCCTGGCCAAGGACCCGACGAAGTTCTGGGGTCCATCCCCTAGCTCCGCCCGCCTTATCATGGCACTTCAGGAATTAACAGTGTGAGATACGCAACCCGTGCTCCCAACTCGTGAGAAGGCACCGTACGTATCCCTTTGATGGGAAGGTACAACCCAATAACACCACCTAAGATCGGCCCCAAAGGACGAGTTGGTCGTAAGGTGCCCCCTACTACCGACTCCTCTCTTTCTGGCAAAATGGTTAAGTAAAGGATCTTTATAAGTCGCTACCCTAACGATGTCACTAACCCTGAACAGTCCTAGGGATGACAATATTATAAACACAACATGCTAGGTCTTAAATTAGACTTTGCAAGATAACTCTACTAGGCTGCTCAACCTAGACTTTCCAGAATCCCTCAGGATCCGGTTCATGGCCTATCGATCCAAGACCCCGGCAATACGAACGTATTCGCATGCTACTATCCTAAACTTGGATTTCGTCACACTCCGGTCCGCAATCAACCAACGGTTAAGATCTGACGGCTCCCGCGAAGTGGCTCGTCCACAGTCCCTTAGGAGTAAGCTAAACACACGTCTTGATGGTCGATAGCCCTAGGGCAATGATATCACCCTAGATGAGCACAACAAACTGCGTATTAGCTAAGAAGCTACATACGAGTAACCAAAAATACATACGAGCTAAACAGCTACGTATGGGACCAACAGCTACATACGGGCCAGTCGAGCCGCGTATGAGACAACAACATGCATACGAGCCAAATACGCTCCGTATGAGACCAACATTTATATGCGGGCCAGTCGAGCCGCGTATGAGACAACAACATACATACGAGCCAAATAAGCTGCGTATGAGACCCACAGCTACATACGGGCCAGTCGAGCCACGTACGCGCAAAACCACATACAAACAACCATACAGGTAATCAAACCTAGAAGCAACCAATTGTGCTTACTAACAAACTTGATCCTCTATAATTAGAAGTAACAGAAAAATCTACTATAATTAACTTAAGCATGGTATCCTTCTAAAATCAACTCATCATGGCATACCTACTATAATCAACTCACACATGAGTTTCTCACTATAATCAGCCTACAACAACTCAAGCATGGTATCTTTCTAAAATCAACTCGAGCATGGTAGGTTTTACTGGAATATCACATAGGCATGAATGGGTTCTTCACACAACTCAAGCATGGATTCTTAATATATCACAAGTGTGGGTTCTTTCTCTACAACAATCCAAATCCATAGGATGGGTTCTTTTTTACTCACCACTACTAACAACTAAAATGGGTTCTTTTTCGCATACACAAATAGTATAGCCATAGGAATGGGTTCTTTCTCAACCTACAACAAGTAATCAACATAAAGGTGTGATCTTTTAACATCCTATAACTGACAACATCAAAAGATTGTTTCTTTATCATACTACAACTAACATAACATCAAGTTGGGTTCTTTTAGCATCCACAATTTACTCAACCCTCAAAGTGGGTTCTTTCTCAACCTACAACAACTCACACCTAAAAGATGGGTTCCTTTCTTCACCTACACAAGTAGTAACTCTAAAGATGGTTCTTTCTACATATACATAACCAAATAAGGAGAGCAAACAACTAATTTAGAAGTAGAGAATCCCCACATACATAACTAATCCCTTATATCGGTTTTATATACTCAAATAGTTAACTTCACCAAATATCACAAAAAACCTATTTTCGGGCCCATAAAAATCCGTATTTTCCCTCAAAATCAATCTTTAACATAACTTCTACGAAATATATCGAAAAGCCATAAAATTCGGCCACAACATAAAATATAAGTAGATACATCATACTCACATATTTCTCAACCACAAAATACATATAAATAAATTAGTACCCACATATTTCTTAAACCCACAAAATACGTAAATAAATCGATACTTACTTATTTCTTTAAACTACAAAATACATAAATAAATTAACACTCACATATTCTTCAAACCACAAAAATATATAAATAAGTTAACTCACATATTCTTCAAACCAAAAAATATATAATAAATCAATACTCACATATTTCTTAAACCCACAAAAATATATAAATAAACTAACTCACATATATTTTTAACCGCAGAAATACGTAAATAATTTTACACTCACATATTCTTAACCACAAAATACGTAGATAAATTTATACTAACCATATTTTGATATCATCATATAGATATAACTCATCCCCTTATACATATACGTTATTCAAACATCTTTAAACATCAATACATAAATAAATCATACTCACATATTTTGCGAAGATCCAAAGCGCCACCAAGCCACCTCGCATCCAAAGTCGCAGTATATCCTATCATCAATTTCAAAGCAATTAAAACTCAAATCATCCAAACCAATCATAAAAGCTAATAACACTATTCCAAATATCACACAAGCATTTATTGAACGCTTGGGATATACACGTGCGATGCACGTGATAATCTAATGCCAATGGTATTTTCATCCCCAAATAATTACTAAAATCGCCCCCAAAATATTCTAATAGTCCACTACAATTTCTATTACCATACGAGAATTAATTCATATCCCTATAATTCTCTTTTACAAACCCAAAATCCTATTTTACAACCAACTTGCAATCTCTCTAAAAATCCGCTAATTTCTCACATCTACCATTTCCAACATCTCTAAATCTCTCTATCTTAATATTTCTACTCAATAAAAATTAACCCAACTAAATTTTATACAATAAAATAGTTAGGGTTTTACCTTCCCAAATCCATTCGAAAATCCGATGCCACCACCATGTAGAGAATCCCTCCATTAGTCTACCCCTCGATTTAATTTGGAATCGACGAAGAATCGGAGGGGATTTGAGCATGGGCAAGTGATCGGCGATGGGTTCGGCTGAGGTTTCTTTTGGGTCGGGATGGGAACGGAAGGGAAGGAGATGGAGAAGGAAGAAAATGGAGGAAGGATGGGGTTTGTTTCCTTCGGCTGGGCGCGAAAGGGAGGAGGAGGGGAGGAGAAGAGGAGGTCGGGGTTCTCTGGGGTCGGGATCGGGAAAGGAAGGGAACGGGGAGAAGAAGAAGGGAAGGAGAAGGGGTTGGGTTTTCTTTGGTTGGGAGTGAATGGGAGGAGGAAGAAGTAGGGAAGGAGAAGGAGTGGGGACCGGGGGGGGTGCTTTCTGGGTTGGGGTGGAACCAGACGGGAAGAAGGGAAGGAGAAGGAGAAAGGAAGGAGAGAGAGAAGGGGGTGGTTTTAATTAAAGAGATAAATAATAATAGATAATAAATAATGTATAGGAAATATTACATATAAGCCCTCTAGTTCTCAATACATTCCCAATAAAACCCAACTCTCTACTTTAATGTTATAAACAATACAAAAATACATTAAAACTATTTCGTAATAATCTGTATAAAAATAATTTAATAAAGTAGACCATAACTGATATTTCTCAATTAAAAATAATTGTTATCAGAAAAATACACAATAGCGTGCAATTTTCAATGGCGCACACATTACGATGCAAAATAGCCATATGCTATTTTTTTCGGGTTGTTACAATACGCTCGGATGCTGGGACCTGTTGCCGAGTCGTCGAGCGCCGAGCGTCGAGCCTTCATGAGTTCGGGTGACGAGGCTTGTTGTCGGATGCCAAGTCCAGAAGCTTGTCTGTGGGAGCCAAGCATGGCTCGGAATTGTCGCCGACCATCGAGCCCCAAGCTTGTGGGAAAAGCTAGGGGTGACTCGAGGTCACTACCGAGTACCGAGCCCCCATGCTTGTTGGAAAAGCCATGGGGAGGCTCGGAATTGCTACCGACCGTCGAGCCCCCATACTTGTTGTAAAATTTAGGGGGTGGCTCGAGGTTACTGCCGAGCACCGTGCCCCCATGCTTGTTGGAAAAGCCATGGGGAGGCTCGGAATTTCTGCCGACCTTCAAGCCCCAAGCTCGTGGTAGAAAGCTCTGGGATGGCTCGAGGTTACAACCGAGCTCCGAGCCCCTAAAGCTTATTGGAAAAGCTTTGGTGTGGTTCGGATTCACTACCAAGCGACGAGCCTCCACCTTTCTTGTGAGAAGCTATGGGATGGCTTAAGGTTACAATCGAGCTCTGAGCCCCAAAACTTGTTGGAAAAACTTTGGTGTGGCTCGGATTCCCCACCGAGCGACGAGCTACCATAGTTGACGTAGAAAGCTCTGGGATTGCTCGAGGTTACAACCGAGCTCCGAGCCCCAAGACTTATTGGAAAAGCTTTGGTATGGCTCGAGGTTACAACAGAGATCCGAGCCCCAAGACTTGTTGGAAAAGATTTGGTGTGGCTCGGATTCA
This sequence comes from Hemerocallis citrina, assembly GCA_017893485.1. Lineage (NCBI taxonomy): Eukaryota > Viridiplantae > Streptophyta > Magnoliopsida > Asparagales > Asphodelaceae > Hemerocallis > Hemerocallis citrina. Next base: position 332,299,549 of record CM030359.1, on the reverse strand, counting down.
CTACTAAGCGACGAGCCCTCATACTTGGCGTAGAAAGCTCTGGGATGGCTCGAGGTTACAACCGAGCTCCGAGCCCCAAGACTTGTTGGAAAATCTTTGGTATGGCTCGAGGTCACAACCGAGCTCTAAGCCCTAAAACTTGTTAGAAAAGCATTGGTATGACTCGAGGTCACAACCGAGCTCCGAGCCTCAAAGCATGTTGGAAAAGCTTTGGGGTGGCTCAGATTCACTACCGAGTGACGAGCCTCCACCTTGCTTGTGAGAAGCTATGGGATGGCCCAAGGTTACAATCGAGCTCCGAGCCTCAAAACTTATTGGAAAAGCTTTGGTGTGGCTTGGATTCCCGCGACGAGCCACCATACTTGGCGTAGAGAGCTCTGGGATGGCTTGAGGATACAACCGAGTTCCGAGCCACAAGACTTGTTGGAAAAGCTTTGGTATGTCTCGAGGTCACAACCGAGCTCCGAGCTCCAAAGCTTGTTGGAAAAGCTTTGGGATGGCTCGAGGTTACAACCGAGCTCCGAGCCCCAAAACTTATTGGAAAATCTTTGGTGTGGCTCAGATTCCCCACCGAGCTACGAGCCACCATACTTGGCATAGAGAGCTCTGGGATGGCTTGAGGTTACAACCGAGTGTAACGACCCGAAAAATAGCATATGGCTATTTTGCATCGAAATGTGTGCGCGATTGAGAATTTCGCGCGAATATGTTTTTTCTAGATAATAATTATTTTTTATCAAGAAATATAAGATATATTGTCTACTTTATTTTATTATTATTATTTTCGAAAATGAAATTATTTTATACGGATTATTACAAAGTAGTTTTAATGTATTTTGTATTGTTTGGATTATTAAAGTAGAGAGTTGGGTTTTATTTGAAATGTATTAAGGCTAGGGGGGGCTTACATGTAATATTCCCCTATTTACAAAACCCCCCTCCCACCTTCTCCTTCCTTCTCATTTCTTCCCTTCTTCTTCTTCCCGTTCGTTCCCAAACCGACCCAAAAGAACCCCCAACCTCCTCTCCCTTCCTCCCTCTCCCGTCCACGCCAGCGATCGAAAGAAACCCTGACCGCCCATTCCCTTCTTCCTTCTTCTTCTCCTTCATCCCGTTTCCCTTCCGATCGAAGAGAACCCACCCGAACCCATCGATCGGTACCTCCCCACCTCAAATCCACCTCTATTCTTCGTCAATTCCAAATTGAAGTGAAGGGTAGACTAATGGAGGGATTCTCTACATGGTGGTAACGTCGGATTTTCGAATGGATTCGGGAAGGTAAAACCCTAACTTATTTTATTGTATAAAATTTAGTTGGGTTTATTTTTATTGAGTTGGAAGGTTAGGGTAGAGAGATTTAGAGATATTAGAAATTGTAGATGTGAGAAATTAGCGGATTTTTAGAGAGATTGTAAGTTGTTTGTAAAATAGGGTTTTGGGTTTGTAAAGGAGAATTATAGGGATATGAATTAGTTCTCGTATGGTAGTAGCAATTGTAGTTAGATTATTAGAATAATTTTGGGGTGCTTTTAGTAATTGTTCGAAAATAGAAATCTTGTCGGAATTCGAATGATTACGTGCAAAGCACGTGGGCATCCTAGGCATTCAATAGAATGCCTATGTGATATTGGAGTTAGTATTATTATTTTCCCGTAACTAGTTTGGATGCTTGAGCCTTGATTGCTCTGAATTTTGATGATAGGATGTACTAGTGGCTTTGGAGGCGTGGTGGCGCTTCGAGTCTTCGCGGGACAAATTGTGAGTATGATTATACTAAATGCATGTTTACTGTTGTGATAAAATCTTAGGCAGTTTTGAAGCAATCCTTGTTTAATTCAGCTAAATGAAGTTTTAAATTGAAATACTGAAGGTTCTTTTGTTAAAATTTGTTATGTGGAAAATGGGTGTGTATATGGTAAATGGATGTGATTTTAATCATTCAGCGTGATGGGGATGTATTGTGTAGATATATATATATATATATATATATATATATATATATATATATATATATATATATATATATATACATGGTGTTGTGATGTGTATGTGAATTCTTAGCCTGTGGGAATGTTGGAAAATTTTGATTATCATTGTATGATAAGTGGAATGCTAAGGATATAGTTGTATGGTAAAGAACAACTCATTTTTATATGAGCTTGTTAAAAAGCATGTTTATGAGGGTAGGTTGGGAAATTCTTGCTCTGAAGTGGTTAAGAATTTGGGGAATTGACCAACTAGAGAGTCGTAGTAGTGAGTCATAGCTTTCTAACCCATCTGGAGTTTTGTAATTCCAGTTTATAGGTTGAGAGTTATGATTTTCCAAAGATGGAACTTGTGTTTCGAGAACTCAAATGATAGTCTGGAAGAGTCAAATTAAGAAGTCGAAATAGACACTCCCACCTTCCCATAGGACCCGGAATCGAGAATTTCCGATGTGTGAGCAAACTCTTATGATATTGGAAAGGTGCAACGAGTGCAAGAAGGATGTACTATTGAGAGTACATGAGGTTTTATAGTATCAAGTAATTTTGTATTGTGTGTTGGAAGTTATGGACGTGTAAGCTAGCGACCTGTTGATTAGACTAACTTCAAGTTTGAGTTGACTGCAGAATGGTGGGACTATTGTCTGCCATACGGTGGGACCGTATATATTTATCATCACAGCTATTGACTGCAGAACGGTGGGACCGTTGTCTGCCATACGGTGGGACCGTATATATATTTATCGTCACAGCTGTTAACTGCAGAACGGTGGGACCGTTGTCTGCCATGCGGTGGGACCGTATATATTTATCGTCACAGCTGTTGACTGCAGAACGGTGGGACCGTTGTCTGCCATACGGTGGGACCGTATATATTTATCATCACAGCTGTTGACTGCAGAACGGTGGGACCGTTGTCTGCCATGCGGTGGGACCGTATATATTTATCACAGCTGTTGACTGTAGAACGGTGGGACAGTTGTCTGCCATACGGTGGGACCGTATATATTTATCGTCACAGCTGTTGACTGCAGAACGGTGGGACCGTTATCTGCCATACGGTGGGACCGTATATATTTATCGTCACAGCTTTTGACTGCAAAACGGTGGGACCGTTGTCTGCCATACGGTGGAACCGTATATATTTATCGTCACAGCTGTTGACTGCAGAACGGTGGGACCGTTGTCTGCCATACGGTGGGACCATATATATTTATCGACACAGCTGTTGACTGCAGAACGGTCGGACCGTTGTCTGCCATACGGTGGGACCGTATATATTTATCGACACAGCTGTTGACTGCAGAACGGTGGGACCATTATCTGCCATATGGTGGGACCGTATATATTTATCGTCACGGCTGTTGACTACAAAACGGTGGGACCGTTGACTGCCATACGGTGGGACCGTATATCTTTATTGTCACGGCTGTTGACTGCAGAACGGTGGGACCGTTAACTGCAACCTCATTGCCACGATCTATCAGGAACAGGAAGTAGGCCAAATTAGAATGCGTTGCATAGCGAGGGTTCGAATTCCTAAACTTAGAGATAACGGCTTGATTTGGAAAGTATGTAGTATGGGATGCATACATTTTCAAAGTCTCGCTTGCATTAGACTAAGTATGTTGGCTTGACCTGGGTCACATGTAGTATGGGATGCATGTGCATCCAGAATCTTGCTGACATTAGATTAAGTGCATCTGTTCTATATTCTGTATTGTTGCATTAGACTCAGGTCATGGCATACACAAACACTAGAAAATTAGGATACACGCTTATTTTCCATTTAAGATGAAGTATGAGTGTGGAAGTGATGTATTGCGAGACGTGATGATATATGTCGTAAGAAATGAATGGTAAATAAGATGCAGTTATGTGGAAATAGAGTGCGTGTGATTGTAAAGCTTTATGGAAAAAAAAATAAAGCTATAGGAAGATTTGCATAAGGCGTAAAGTGATGGGCCTTAAGCGACTAATTTGGAAATGATTTTCCAAATTAGAGTTAAGTATGTTTGTGAGCAGGTATGGATACGCATACGGGAAGTGATGCAGTGAGTATTTGATGTGAATTTCCGTATATGACATTTACATGTTCAGGTTTACCTTGGTATTCGTAAGTTCATTCTGTTTTACTTATAAATTTAATTTATTTGCTTATTAATATATTGTACTCACACCAGAAATGGCTAACCCCTTAGTGTTTGGAGGGTTAGGGGGTCTTTGGACTACCCTAGGCCCCTACTGTTACAGGTCCTCAGCGGTGCAGATGTGAGGTATAGGTTCAGGTTCCGGTGGAGTGGAGCTTCACCTTACCATTTGTCGTTATGGTTTAATTGTAAATAGTGAAGGTTTTATGCTCTAAATTGTATTTCTGATGTATAAGTAGGCAGATGATGATGGAGAGTAGAGTGTGGAGTGGCATGATATGGTTTGGACCCGTGCCCATCTCGTTGTGGAGTACCGGGCGCTGTGGTAAGCTTTTACAAGTTATTTTCTAAAAACGTACTACGTTTTCAAAAGGATCTATGGTTTTAAATTGATAATAGATAAACCGTTATGAGTTTGGCCCCCAGAGCATATATATATATTGCCTGTGTGATGATGCTCATTTTGGCCTGGGGAGCCCGTGATATTATTGCCTGTGATGTGAGCTACGGAATTTAGAGCAGAATTCCGTAAGCTTTTTGTGTTTCGGGGTAGAAATTACAGGGGAGACTCTGCCGAAATTTTTCCTGAAACACAACTATCTTAGTTTATGGTTAAAGTGATATAGAAATTGGAAGAATTGAGTTTGGAGTCAAAAAGGAAAAAGGGCAGGCTCTATAGTTGGTATTACAAACTGATATTTGTAATTACTGCGGGGTAACTCTGTATTGAATAAAAAGTTTTAATTTCCAGCATTTTGTGTATCGTGACTAATTGAAGGAAAGATCTTGGCATGTGTCACAGTTTCCCAGTTACGTGGGAATCGGGGCGCTACACCGAGCTCCGAGCCCCAAGAATTGTTGGAAAAGCTTTGGTATGGCTCGAGGTCACAACCGAGCTCCAAGCCCCAAAGCTTGTTGGAAAAGCTATGGGATGGCTCGAGGTTACAATCAAGCTCCGAGCCCCAAAGCTTATTGGAAAAGCTTTGGTGTGGCTCCGATTCACTACCGAGCGACGAGCCCCCATACCTGGCGTAGAAAGCTCTGGGATGGCTCGAGGTTTCAGCCGAGATCCGAGCCCCAAAACTTGTTGGAAAAGCTTTGGTATGGCTCGAGGTCACAACCGAGCTCCGAGCCCCAAAGCTTGTTGGAAAAGCTTTGGGGTGGCCCGGATTCACTACCCAGCGACGAGCCTCCACCTTGCTTGTAAGAAGCTCTGGGATGGCTCGAGGTTACAGCCGAGCTCTGAGCCCCAAATCTTGTTGGAAAATCTTTGGTATGGCTCGAGGTCACAACTGAGCTCCGAGCCCCAAAACTTATTGGAAAAGCTTTGGTGTAGGAAAAGCTTTGATCAATTCCGAACTTTACGGAATGAAGAGGCTTAACTTGCTCCTCTGTCGTGGGAGGAAGGGGGATTAGTGGTAAAGAAGAAAGTGCAGTACTTGAATCATTTCCACGGGACACTGAGCCACTGTACTAGCTAACAAGGCCGAGGGTAAAACCGGAATTTTATGTGTCAGGCTGACATCATGGGGGTGGAAATCGAGGCTTTTGAGATCCTAGTGGCTGTTAGATCTTGATGATCAAGATTGGACAGTGAGGATTCTTTTGTGGAATTCGAGGAGTCTTTCCCACTCTATAAGTCCCCCACTCCTCCCTTCATTTCTTTACTCGCACTCTCTCTCTCTCTTCATAACAAGAATTTTCCTCTCTCTGCTGTCGGTGACAACTTTTACGGTGATCCTCCCATTTTCCAGTTAATCAGGTTAGTATTTTGTTTCCTTATATTACGCTCTCAGTCTGGCTCCGAGTCGAGCTCTGTGGGTCATGGTGTGGTGGAGGTCAAGTCAGAGACGACGTCTTGGTCCCTGGGTGACCCTACTTCGAAGGAGTAAGGACAGTCGAATTCGGTATTTAGGGGTACGAGCGATGTGGGTTTTGATGTGGCCCCTTTGCGAAGTCGTATGCCAGAAGGGGGTTCATTGGGGGAGGAGACCGACGAGGGGTCTGAGGAGGAGCTTGTCGAGGAAGAGGGCGATCAGGAGGGGGGGAAGAAGGAACCGAGGGAGAGGGCAACCAGGAGGGGGGTGAAGGAGGAGCCAAGGGAGTGGGCAACCAGGAGGGGGGTGAAAGAGGAGCTGAGGGAGTGGTAGTGGAGGTATAAGAAGGTCTCCCTCCTCTGCCTCCGTTGTCGACTCCGTCTCCAGAGAGGAAGCCTCACCTTCGTAGGAAGAAAGGGAAGTGGATTTGGCCAGACAGTCCGAGCACGCCGGATGAGTTCGGACCCGAGACAGGAGAAAGGCTTGCCACTCCTCTCATGTCCAATAGGAACCTAGGGTCAATCAGGATGTATCCTGACGACGTGGAGGAACTTGTCCAATTTACCACGGCGGTGCGTGAATCTGCTAGGTTCATGATAAAGATGGACAACGTCCAGTGTGTGCTGAAGGAGAACTACCTGCCGATATTAAAGGCGACTTATTCCATCCCTTGGGAGTTTGAGCTACTGATTCCGAGCCTTGGTCTTCGTCCAACCACTGAGTTGGAGAAGAGCTTATGTATGTTTCCCGAGATGCTTTTGTCTCGTGACTGAGCTTGCCGCTGCACCCGTTTATCAAGAGGGTGCTGAGGTGGGGGGAGCTGAGTCCGATGCAGTACGGCCCCAACTCGTGGAAGCATCTGGTCTGCTACATCCTAAAGTGCCTGGAGAAGGGAGTCAAGCTAAGCTTAAGTATTTCTGCATCATCTTGGGGGTGAGCTCGCTCGGAGATATGGAAGAGATCTTCTATATGAAGCCACGTCCCCATAAGAGAGTGATGCACGGTCACCTGGACTCGATAAATGCATGGAAGGAGAAGTACCTCGTTGTCCGGAGCGAGACGCCTTGGGAAATCCCCATAGTCTAGAATTTTTTCAAGCCGAACCATAAACCCCCGAGGCGGAGGGACTTAATGGAAAATGAATGGGCTAAAGTGGATAAAATTGTGGAGGGGCACAGCATCGGTTGGCCGCGCGTCACAGAGTTACATCTGGCCCAAGCCGGACTGAGCCCAGCGCCCACTTGTATATTTTTGTTTCCACTTTGCTTAATTTTCTGCCTTTGTGTTAACATTTTTCTTTTTCTTTTTTTTTGCATCAATGGACGCGAAGAAACTCGAGGTGAGGAATGCCCTTCTGGCCATGGCCACGAAGAGGAGAGCCAACAAGGAGAAGGCTGCTTCGGCAAAGGCTGCCTCGGTAGCAGGGTCCACCTAGGGGGTGGTCTAAGGATCTTCAAAGCCGCCTTCGAGAAGTCAAAGAAAAGCCACTCGTCTAGAGGGGCGTAGAAGTCAGGGCTGAGCTCCAGCAGTGATAAGGTGACGGAGGTTCTGAAGGCAGGGACCCTAGCACTTCGCCCTGATGCCCAGGAGATGGTGGGCAAGAGGGGTCTAAGGCCGTTTGCCCCAGATTGGGCGAGGGCAACACTCTGACTGAGAGCCCGTTCGCGGTGGAGGTGGTGGAAAAGTTCTTCACGGAGCGCGACCGGATAACTCTGGCGACAGAGACGTTCGAGATGGCCTACATGAGGTGGGCTCAGGCGCAGGTCGCAGTAAGTATTTTTTAGTTATCTTCTTTGAGCTTAGTATTTATGAATTTTGCATCTAACTCAATTCTCCTCGGCCAGGCGCTGATGCACGGGGTACATCTAAGGAATTGCTTGGAGAAGGAGGTTCAGGTCGAGAAGCGTAATGCCGAGCGATTCCTCCGAGAGGGAAAGCGCATGAAGGACGAGCTGACGGGGGCTCAGGGAGCTCAGGGGATCCTCCAAGCCGAGATGGCTTCTCTGCAAGATCATCACGCACGCGAGCTGGCGGAGGTTGGAGTGAAGGCCATGGCAGAGTATGAGGAGCTGTAGATGTCTTCTGCGGACGAGCTGATCCAAGCTCAAGATGATGCGTACGACCGAGCCAAGGAGCACTTCCTGCACCTCCATCCGGAGGCCAAGATCGACCACCTCCACTACGGGTGGGCGCCCCCCGTGCTTTTGCCAACCCTCGGGGGTGAGGAAGACGAGGCTCCGAAGGACCCTCACCTGGAGGAGGAGGCAGGGGGTGAACCGGATGCCGAAGAGGTGCCGATCCCCTCTAAAAAGTAGTGTAGGATTCTTAAATTTTTTTATATTTGTATTTGCCTAGTGAGAACTGGCCGCCGCTTTTTGTAACACAATTTTTGAATTTATACAAATAAATTTTTGGCCAACCCTCTGTGACTTTTTTTATTTGGCAAGCTTTTTTAGTGAATCGTTGATTCTCCCCTGTTTTTGCTAGATGAACGAGACTGTCGGGGCCAACCTCAGTTCTGCCGAGGTCCGGCGACTTCGAAATAAGCTAGAGTCCAAGGAGAGTGTGCTGATTTGCTATCGTAAGCAGGCTTACGATCGAGAATCTGCGGTAGGCTATTTTATGAACAAGTGTAAGGAGCTCAATCTAGATATCGCTCGCCTGAAGAAGGCCATAGCCGACCGAGACTGGGGGAGTGCTGAGACAAACTAGTCAATTTCAGATGCCTCTACCAGGAGACCGACCTCATAATCCGTTCTTCGTGAGGTCTTGGTAGAGGAGCTGGAGATTCAGAGGTTGAAACTCATGTTAGGCACGGGTTGGTCTCGACTCGACCCGTTCGGGGGAGGAAACCATTCTGCCTTGGGCCCTTCCCCGACCCTTTATCTAGAGATGGCGAGGCCCGCTGATGCACAGAGCTCGGTTGCGGGGACGTCGACGATAGCTATGCCCAAGATGGGGATGAGATTGTCGGAGGGCGGAGCCGTTCCGTAGGACTCGAGGCGGCTCTGCTGAGCCCGGAGGGTCTGGCGAGGGACCCTTAGGTAGAAGTAGAGGGAGAATGCTGTAATTTTTTTTTTAATTGTATCATAGCCTTTGAGGTCGTTTTATGAATAAGACTTGATTTTTCTGATCCTCTTTGACTTGAAAAAATTAGGATGTTGACTGTCCCTCGAACCGGGCTCCGAACCCCCTGCTTTGTAGGAAACGAGGGAGTGACTCGAGACCAGCTTCGAATTTCGATTTTTCCTGGTTAGGGTTGCCACTTGGGGGGAGGATCCTTGCTTTGCTCGGGAGCCGAGCCGTTTCGTCTTCCAATGTCACTTTGTAACACCTCGAATTTGTAAAATACCGTAAATATCTATTTTTATATATTTGGAGTGGTGAAAATTATTTTTTTGATATATTTTATTTAAATATTGATATCAGTATGGATAATTATGGTAGATTGGTATTATTGATATATATTGAAGCCATGAGTTGAGATTTTATGTGAATAAATATTGTTTATTTTATTTTATAATTTTGAAGGTTTATTGCGAGATAATTGCAATGTATTTTGTATTGTTGGTGCTATTAAAGAAAAGAGTTGGGGTTTACTTGAAATATTTTGGAGGTCTAGGGCTCTATTTGTAAATATCCCTTTGTAAAAATATTATTATTATTATAATTTTATCTCTACTACTATATGATGGGAGAACACCTTAGTGTAATTTGTCCTCAACCCAAATATTTTCGAAAGTGGACCAGTTATGGACTAATTCTGGTAAATATTTTCGAAAGTGGACCAGTTTGGTAAATATTTTTCAAAGTGGATTAGTTCGGAAATTATTTTCTTATAAAACACTCTCTCCCCTCTCTTTTCCTCATCTTTCTCCCGATTCTTTCTTTTTTTTTCTTTCTTTCTTTTCCCGAACGCCGAACCCATCCCGGCGCTACTTCCCCCGCCCGATTCCACCTCGTCCCTCCATGGTTTTTCAATTAATCTGGAGGGATGACTAATGGAAGGGTCCTCTACACCGTGGTAGCCTCGATTTGGAGAAATAACTCCGGAAAGGATGTGATAGCGACTTGGATGCGGGATGGCATGGTGGTGTTTCGAGCTCTCGCGGGATATTCTGTGAGTATGACCTTTTATTTTATGTGCATAATGTGTTTTGATAATGTCAAACATGGCTTGTTATATGTGGAATGTGAAGTATCCTAAATATGGGAAAGTCATGAGTATAATACGGAGTAAATTATGAGATGTGAGAAATTAAAATATATATATGTATGGAAATGTGTGGATGTTTGTAGATAAATTGCTATATGCTTCGGGGTTGTAATGATTAAATATGTGTATGTGAATGTATTTGTATGTGTGATGTGCGATTTTATGACTAATGTGAAAAGATGGAAAGCTTGGTGTGTAGATATGTTGATATGACAATGTGCTATGATAACATGACGAAGCGATGATATGGTGTAGGTGTGATATGAGGGTGATAAATTGGAAATTTTGTGTGATATTGTGATGTGAAATGGGTGTGATGTGTGTGTGACGTGTGGGTGTAAATGATCATTTCATATGATATCGGTGAGATTAATGGCTTGTGTATGCTTGTGAATTTAATGGAGTAGATACTTTCGTGTTATGTTATAACGGCGAAATTATATAATAGAGGAGTTGTGTTATGCATGAGATATATTTATTTGTGGAGTTATATTATAAAGGAGAGATATATATATATGGAGATATATTTTATTATAAAGGAGTTATTATAAAGGAGTCTTATTATAAAGGAGTTATATTAAAGGAGTTATTATATTAAAGGAGTTATTATAAAGGAGATATTATAAAGGAGTTATATATTGCCCCAAATTATATTTGGGGAACAGGAGTTATATATATATTTATATTGCCCTAAATTTTATATTTGGGGAACAGGAGTTATATTGTGAAGGAGTATATAATAAAGGAGATATGTATGTGTATATAAAGGAGAGTTAAATATTGCAGTGCCGCACAATCTCCCAGGGGTTTGGGCTAGACCCCACAGGCCTGGGATACACCCGGGAACAGGAGTTATATATTGCCCCAAATTATATTTGGGGAACAGGAGTTATATATATATATATTAATATTGCCCCAAATTTTATATTTGGAGATCAGGAGTTATATATTGCCCCAAACTATGTTTGGGGATCAGGAGTTCCCTCGCTGGTATAGAGCCAGGAGGAAGACGTAGCCTCGGACGTGTAAGACTCTGTGTGAGCATCGATCCGCGTGTTATATTTTACTTTTGACTAGCCTTTTGACTTTAGTCTTGGTTGGACAAGTGCGCAACTGTACTTTCAATCCAGCCCACAAATGGTAGATACTTAGGACACCTGGATCTGGGTGATGTGGTGGGTTCGCGGGATTGAAATGTACGGGATGGGAGGCACAGAGATCCCTGTGTTGTACGAGGAGGTCAGTTGTGTGGGCACTGAAAAGGAGAAAATATAAAGGTGTATATGTGTATTGAAGGAATGTATGTATATATAAAGCTATTGATGATATGATATATTATGGAGATTATTTATATTATGGGAGATGTGAAGATACTACGGGAGATATATATGTATATGTTAGCATTTGGCTTGAGATGAGATGTGATATTTCCCAGACTATGTGTTTGGGGTGCGGTGAGTATTACCCAAGCTATCGGCTTTGGGGTGTGATATGTGATTGCCCAAACTATGTTTGGGATATGGAGTATATTGTGATAATAATGAAAGTGAAGTTAATGGCATTTTGTGATATGAGTGATATGTTATTGATGCGATGAAGGGCAAGTAAATTGCCATGTGTACCGAGATGTTATGTTTTGTGTTATAAGACATGAGTTAATATGATATAATGAGAATAGATGCTTATGTTTATGATGTGATACGTGGTATAATACCATAAGATAAATAGCCGTGTCATAAGTTTGTGTGCCCTGGGAATTGTGACTAGGAACTACTCGCCTGCTATTTCGGAGGAAATAGTGGGAACTACCTGCCTAGGCATAATTTTCAGGATAAACATGTGAGTTGTTGATATGCTGGTTGTATTGTGAGTTGGAAATAAAAGTAAAGAGATGGTGAAAATAAGCGATATGATGAGATTGGAATGAAAAGAAAGTAAATGGTGAATTATGATGTGATGGTATGTGGGGTGAGATATAATATGAGAATGAAAAGCTATAGTAAGCGGTATCATGAGTTGTGAATGGAGATTTAAGTAAAATACAGTATGGTATGAGTTGTACCTTGGAATTGTGTCAGGGAACTACCTGCCCGCTATTTCTGTGGAAATGGTGGGAACTACCTGCCTTGACATAATTCGCAGGGTGAGTTGGTATGATAGTGGTAATGACTAATGGAAATGAAGAATTAAGTAAAGTGAAGATGAAAGTAAGTTAGTCCTAAATTAACCTGAATAATAGCTAAACGATATAACGAGATGAGAATGAGTTATAAAACATATTTTGATGGGATAAGAATGAGTATTTAATAAGTGATATGTGTATGATGTGATGAAATGTGAGTGAATTGCAATTGGCAACAAAGTGTTATATTTTGACATAAGAAAAGAATTAATGTGGATATATGCTTACGTGATAATATGGGTTATAAGAACTAAATGAACGCGGTGTTATGAAATATGAAATTGAGAAAGAAAGGGGTTTATGAATGAAAATGAGTATTTGAGAATATGAGTCATGAGTTCGTAGATGTAAACGAATGGAAAATGAAGTGCGGAGTTATAAAAGTATGAAGAAAAGAGTTAGAGACTTTATGTGAGTGTTTATGAAAATTTGTATTGTGCGAATATAAGGTAAGGATAGATATGAGGTTGATGTGTAAAATATAGTGGAATGTGTGAGTATGGGCAAATTTATAATTTGATACAGATTTGAAGAGTAATTGAAAATAAAGCCGTATGTATGATATTTTAAAGTTCAGAGGTTCAAGATGTATGTTCTTACTCGATGTTTATAAGTTTAAAATTATTTTTGTTATATAATTTAATTTATTTGTTAGATTTTTAAATTTTACTCACACCAGAAATGGCTAACCCCTTAGTATTTGGGGGGTTAGGGAGTCCCTAGACTACCCTAGATCCCCTACTGTTACAGGTCCTCAGCAGAGCAGAGGTGAGGCACAGATTTTGTTGAGTAAAGTCTTTTATTTTAAATTTGATGTATAAGTGTAGTAATGTGAATAGTAGAATTTATAGTTTAACTTGTATTATGGATGTGTAAGCAGGTATATGATGATGATGAGTGTAGTGTGGGGTGGTGTGGTATGTTTGTGACCCGTACCCATCTCGTTGTGGAGTACTGGACTCTGTGGTAAGTTTTACAAAGACTTTTCTAAAAATTTTACCTTGTTTTCAAAGAAATTTATGGTTTTTATTTGATATTTGATAATTCGTTATGAGTTTGGCCCCCAGAGCATTATATATTATTGCCTGTATGTTTCTGCTCATTTTGGCCTGGGGAGCCCATGAAATTATTGTGTATTTTGTGAGCTACGGAATTTTGAGCAGAATTCCGTAAGCTTTTTGTGTTTCGGGGCAAAATTTACAGGGGAGACTCTGTCAAAATTTTTCCTGAAATATAACTTTCTTAGTTTATGATTAAAGTGATAGAGAAATTGATATAATTGAATTTGGAGACTTAGTTTGAAAAAAAAAAAAAAAAAAAATTTGGGGCGTTACAGTTTGGTATCAGAGCGTAGGTTAACTAGGATAGAGTTTGTGATGATTGGTATCCTAGTGATCCTGTCATGTGAGTATGGGTTCATTATTGCTAAGTCGTGGAGATGAAGTGTTTTATGTTCTGTGGGTGTTTTATTAAGTAATAGTTCTTTTGTTGAATGGGGTGTGACCTTTCAGACTTTTGTTTGACGTTGAGTCTATATTATCTTTTTAGCCCATGCTTATGTTTTATCCATTTTAGAATCCCCGGTAAGAATTTGTGTGCTATCGGAGTGTTCTATTATATGGGTTGCTGTATGCCGTGAGGGGTTATTCCTTGGGAATCTTGTATATGTTCTATAGATCGGAGGGTGGTGTATGGTGAGTGATGTCAGTGAAAATCGGGGATATGGTTTTGTTGGGAAGGTTTCATGCATAGTTAAGGTGTGGTGCAGGAATGATTCGGGTGAGAACGCCCGACAAAACTTAGTTTTCAATTGTATGAAATGCCTTGAATGACGTCAGTATGACCGTTGGACTCGAAGGTAATACCCGAGATGTGGATTGGAGGTGTGGTTTGTAAATTATCTGATATATATATATATCAGAGAACAGTTTTAGCCTTTCTGTGATCGTTAGAGTTTGAAGCACTTGTTTTCGCAAAATATTTAGCAGGGGACACTAAAGGTGGTTTGAGTTCTTTAGTAATGTTGATGTGGATGTGAAATATCACCCGGAAAACACTAGGTGGCTGATGTCTTGAGTAGAAGTAGAATGTTGGCTTTTATTACGTCCCAGGAGTGGACAGTACTAGAATTATTCAGTCAATTTGGATTTTTCTTCGACCACAGAGAGTGACATGACCTTGTAGGTGGGCAATTTATTAGTACAGTTGTTCATTCTACAGCTAATCAATCGAATTAGGATTCAAAATTTTGCTAGTTGTAGAGGGTATATGACTTCATTTTGGACGAGATTAATAGATTAGCCTATTTTGAGGTGTGTAGACGACGAGGAAATTATGTAGATTAGTGGCGATTAAGACTTTAAGTTGCTCAGTTGTTGAAAGTTCAGTGGTGTGTTATGTTAATTATTATAATTGGGAGTTTGGGAGATGGTGAGGAGAAGGTATCCAGGATTGTTCGGACAGTTTTCTTAACCCCTGTAGCTCGAGGACGAGCTTCTTTTGAGGTGTGTAGAATGTAACACCTCGAATTTGTAAAATACCGTAAATATCTATTTTTATATATTTGGAGTGGTGAAAATTATTTTTTTGATATATTTTATTTAAATATTGATATCAGTATGGATAATTATGGTAGATTGGTATTATTGATATATATTGAAGCCATGAGTTGAGATTTTATGTGAATAAATATTGTTTATTTTATTTTATAATTTTGAAGGTTTATTGCGAGATAATTGCAATGTATTTTGTATTGTTGGTGCTATTAAAGAAAAGAGTTGGGGTTTACTTGAAATATTTTGGAGGTCTAGGGCTCTATTTGTAAATATCCCTTTGTAAAAATATTATTATTATTATAATTTTATCTCTACTACTATGATGGGAGAACACCTTAGTGTAATTTGTCCTCAACCCAAATATTTTCGAAAGTGGACCAGTTATGGACTAATTCTGGTAAATATTTTCGAAAGTGGACCAGTTTGGTAAATATTTTTCAAAGTGGATTAGTTCGGAAATTATTTTCTTATAAAACACTCTCTCCCCTCTCTTTTCCTCATCTTTCTCCCGATTCTTTCTTTTCTTTTCTTTCTTTCTTTTCCCGAACGCCGAACCCATCCCGGCGCTACTTCCCCCGCCCGATTCCACCTCGTCCCTCCATGGTTTTTCAATTAATCTGGAGGGATGACTAATGGAAGGGTCCTCTACACCGTGGTAGCCTCGATTTGGAGAAATAACTCCGGAAAGGATGTGATAGCGACTTGGATGCGGGATGGCATGGTGGTGTTTCGAGCTCTCGCGGGATATTCTGTGAGTATGACCTTTTATTTTATGTGCATAATGTGTTTTGATAATGTCAAACATGGCTTGTTATATGTGGAATGTGAAGTATCCTAAATATGGGAAAGTCATGAGTATAATACGGAGTAAATTATGAGATGTGAGAAATTAAAATATATATATGTATGGAAATGTGTGGATGTTTGTAGATAAATTGCTATATGCTTCGGGGTTGTAATGATTAAATATGTGTATGTGAATGTATTTGTATGTGTGATGTGCGATTTTATGACTAATGTGAAAAGATGGAAAGCTTGGTGTGTAGATATGTTGATATGACAATGTGCTATGATAACATGACGAAGCGATGATATGGTGTAGGTGTGATATGAGGGTGATAAATTGGAAATTTTGTGTGATATTGTGATGTGAAATGGGTGTGATGTGTGTGTGACGTGTGGGTGTAAATGATCATTTCATATGATATCGGTGAGATTAATGGCTTGTGTATGCTTGTGAATTTAATGGAGTAGATACTTTCGTGTTATGTTATAACGGCGAAATTATATAATAGAGGAGTTGTGTTATGCATGAGATATATTTATTTGTGGAGTTATATTATAAAGGAGAGATATATATATATGGAGATATATTTTATTATAAAGGAGTTATTATAAAGGAGTCTTATTATAAAGGAGTTATATTAAAGGAGTTATTATATTAAAGGAGTTATTATAAAGGAGATATTATAAAGGAGTTATATATTGCCCCAAATTATATTTGGGGAACAGGAGTTATATATATATTTATATTGCCCTAAATTTTATATTTGGGGAACAGGAGTTATATTGTGAAGGAGTATATAATAAAGGAGATATGTATGTGTATATAAAGGAGAGTTAAATATTGCAGTGCCGCACAATCTCCCAGGGGTTTGGGCTAGACCCCACAGGCCTGGGATACACCCGGGAACAGGAGTTATATATTGCCCCAAATTATATTTGGGGAACAGGAGTTATATATATATATATTAATATTGCCCCAAATTTTATATTTGGAGATCAGGAGTTATATATTGCCCCAAACTATGTTTGGGGATCAGGAGTTCCCTCGCTGGTATAGGGCCAGGAGGAAGACGTAGCCTCGGACGTGTAAGACTCTGTGTGAGCATCGATCCGCGTGTTATATTTTACTTTTGACTAGCCTTTTGACTTTAGTCTTGGTTGGACAAGTGCGCAACTGTACTTTCAATCCAGCCCACAAATGGTAGATACTTAGGACACCTGGATCTGGGTGATGTGGTGGGTTCGCGGGATTGAAATGTACGGGATGGGAGGCACAGAGATCCCTGTGTTGTACGAGGAGGTCAGTTGTGTGGGCACTGAAAAGGAGAAAATATAAAGGTGTATATGTGTATTGAAGGAATGTATGTATATATAAAGCTATTGATGATATGATATATTATGGAGATTATTTATATTATGGGAGATGTGAAGATACTACGGGAGATATATATGTATATGTTAGCATTTGGCTTGAGATGAGATGTGATATTTCCCAGACTATGTGTTTGGGGTGCGGTGAGTATTACCCAAGCTATCGGCTTTGGGGTGTGATATGTGATTGCCCAAACTATGTTTGGGATATGGAGTATATTGTGATAATAATGAAAGTGAAGTTAATGGCATTTTGTGATATGAGTGATATGTTATTGATGCGATGAAGGGCAAGTAAATTGCCATGTGTACTGAGATGTTATGTTTTGTGTTATAAGACATGAGTTAATATGATATAATGAGAATAGATGCTTATGTTTATGATGTGATACGTGGTATAATACCATAAGATAAATAGCCGTGTCATAAGTTTGTGTGCCCTAGGAATTGTGACTAGGAACTACTCGCCTGCTATTTCGGAGGAAATAGTGGGAACTACCTGCCTAGGCATAATTTTCAGGATAAACATGTGAGTTGTTGATATGCTGGTTGTATTGTGAGTTGGAAATAAAAGTAAAGAGATGGTGAAAATAAGCGATATGATGAGATTGGAATGAAAAGAAAGTAAATGGTGAATTATGATGTGATGGTATGTGGGGTGAGATATAATATGAGAATGAAAAGCTATAATAAGCGGTATCATGAGTTGTGAATGGAGATTTAAGTAAAATACAGTATGGTATGAGTTGTACCTTGGAATTGTGTCAGGAAACTACCTGCCCGCTATTTCTGTGGAAATGGTGGGAACTACCTGCCTTGACATAATTCGCAGGGTGAGTTGGTATGATAGTGGTAATGACTAATGGAAATGAAGAATTAAGTAAAGTGAAGATGAAAGTAAGTTAGTCCTAAATTAACCTGAATAATAGCTAAACGATATAACGAGATGAGAATGAGTTATAAAACATATTTTGATGGGATAAGAATGAGTATTTAATAAGTGATATGTGTATGATGTGATGAAATGTGAGTGAATTGCAATTGGCAACAAAGTGTTATATTTTGACATAAGAAAAGAATTAATGTGGATATATGCTTACGTGATAATATGGGTTATAAGAACTAAATGAACGCGGTGTTATGAAATATGAAATTGAGAAAGAAAGGGGTTTATGAATGAAAATGAGTATTTGAGAATATGAGTCATGAGTTCGTAGATGTAAACGAATGGAAAATGAAGTGCGGAGTTATAAAAGTATGAAGAAAAGAGTTAGAGACTTTATGTGAGTGTTTATGAAAATTTGTATTGTGCGAATATAAGGTAAGGATAGATATGAGGTTGATGTGTAAAATATAGTGGAATGTGTGAGTATGGGCAAATTTATAATTTGATACAGATTTGAAGAGTAATTGAAAATAAAGCCGTATGTATGATATTTTAAAGTTCAGAGGTTCAAGATGTATGTTCTTACTCGATGTTTATAAGTTTAAAATTATTTTTGTTATATAATTTAATTTATTTGTTAGATTTTTAAATTTTACTCACACCAGAAATGGCTAACCCCTTAGTATTTGGGGGGTTAGGGAGTCCCTAGACTACCCTAGATCCCCTACTGTTACAGGTCCTCAGCAGAGCAGAGGTGAGGCACAGATTTTGTTGAGTAAAGTCTTTTATTTTAAATTTGATGTATAAGTGTAGTAATGTGAATAGTAGAATTTATAGTTTAACTTGTATTATGGATGTGTAAGCAGGTATATGATGATGATGAGTGTAGTGTGGGGTGGTGTGGTATGTTTGTGACCCGTACCCATCTCGTTGTGGAGTACTGGACTCTGTGGTAAGTTTTACAAAGACTTTTCTAAAAATTTTACCTTGTTTTCAAAGAAATTTATGGTTTTTATTTGATATTTGATAATTCGTTATGAGTTTGGCCCCCAGAGCATTATATATTATTGCCTGTATGTTTCTGCTCATTTTGGCCTGGGGAGCCCATGAAATTATTGTGTATTTTGTGAGCTACGGAATTTTGAGCAGAATTCCGTAAGCTTTTTGTGTTTCGGGGCAAAATTTACAGGGGAGACTCTGTCAAAATTTTTCCTGAAATATAACTTTCTTAGTTTATGATTAAAGTGATAGAGAAATTGATATAATTGAATTTGGAGACTTAGTTTGAAAAAAAAAAAAAAAAAAAATTTGGGGCGTTACACACTTAATGGGGGACGTTTTATCTTCCTTCGTTTGGACTTCCCAATGTCATAAATGCGCCTTTCTGGAGGGTTATATAATCCTCACCTCTCCACCAGTAGTTCATCAGAAATCGTCTCACTTCACCGTGAGTTTTCATCGCTGGCAACTCTCTTGCTGCCCTCTGACAATTGGGGGTAACGGCTATGAGTGCCGTTTTACCCCCTGTTGTCAGCGGGTGAGAGGTGGGTCGGTCCCGGAGGCGGAGCTCGGGGTGCTTTGCCGAAGAAAAGCGCCCCCAATGAAACATTTGGCCGAGGGTCCCAGATCGATGGCTCCCCTGCCACCCTCTGACAATTAGGGGTAACGGCTTTAAGTGTTATTTTACCCCCTATTGCCAGCGGGTGAAAGGTTGAAAGGTGGGTCGATCCATGGTTCGGGGCTTAGGGTGCTTGCTGAAGACGAGCGCCCTAAATATTAATGAAAACATTTGGGTAGTGGGAGAGCTAAAATCCCGGCCGAGGAATCAAGACTTGGTTGTTTTGACGAAAACCCCTCGGGCACTCGGAAAGTTAAAGACCCCCTTAACCTGTGAGAGTAGTCGAGTTGTGGCTTGGAGGCACTGCCGAGCGCGTAGCCCAGTTAGCTTAAGAAAGCTAGGGCGTGGCTCGAGGTTAATGCCGAGGGTCGAGCACCCTTAACTTGGAAGAGTTGTCGGGTTGCGGCTCGGAGGCACTACCGAGGGTATAGCCCTGTTAGCTTGAGAAAACTAGGGCGTGGCTTGAGGTCAATGCCGAGAATCGAGCCCCCTTAACTTGGAAGAGTTTTCGGGTTGTGGCTCGAAGTCATTGCCGATCGTATAGCCCTGTTAGCTTAAGAAAGCTAGGGCGTGGCTCGAGATCAATGCCGAAGGTCGAGCCCCCTTAACTTAGAAGATTTCTCGGGTTGTGGCTCGGAGGCACTGCTAAGCATGTAGCCCTGTTAGCTTGAGAAAGCTAGGGCGTGGCTCGAGGTCAATGTCGAAGGTCGAGCCCCCTTAACTTAGAAGAGATGTCGGGTTGCGACTCGGAGGCACTACCAAGCGTGTAGCCCTGTTAGCATGAGAAAGCTAGGACATGGCTCGAGGTCAGTGCCAAGGGTCGAGCCCCTATACATGTTTTAAGAAAGACAGGGTGTAGCTCGAGGCCATCGCCGAGCATCAAGGTCGCAGGGCTTGAAAAAGCCCAGGCCTTGCTCGAGGTCGATGTTGTATGTCGAGTCCCTAGACTTGTTTATAAAAGAGGACAGGATGTAGCTCGAGGCTATCGCTGAGCGTCGAGGTCGCAGGGCTTGAAAAAGCCAGAGCCTTGCTCAAGGTTGATGCCATATGTCGAGCCCCCATACTTGTTTTAAGAAAGCTGGCATGAGGCAAAATGAGGGGAAAATTACATCATATTTACTTGCAACAAAACAAGGCACGTGGTGCCGATTACATCTTCTTATTTACAAAGGGAAGTTACAAGAGCTATTCCTCCCCCTCAAGGAATTTGATGAGGTGTTCCGCATTCCAGGGTCTCTTCATAGCCCTGCCCTCGGGGCTGGTGAGTCGGTATGTGTCGGGTCGCATAACTTCGAAAACCTTGTACAGGCCCTCCCAGTTGGGTGCCAGCTTCCTCTTTTGGTCCGGGTTGGCTACTGCTAACTTTCTGAGCACGAGGTCCCCGAGTTTGATGTCGGTGGGACGGACCTTCTTGTTGTATAACCTTTCAATCCTCTGTAGATAGTGGATTTCTTCCTTACCTCTTCTATGAGGTCCAGGTTGGCACGTAGTTGCGCCGAGTTGCTCTCTTCATCGAAGGCCATGATCCGGGGCGAAGGGAGCCCAATCTCGAGGGGGATCACTGCTTCTGTGCCGTAAGTTAGATTGAACGGTGATTCTCCCTTGGGGATCCTCTTCATCGTCCGATGTGCCCAGAGCACACTCGGCAGCGGTGATTCTCCCTTGGGGATCCTCTTCATCGTCCGATGTGCCCAGAGCACACTCGGCAGCTCGTCGACCCATAGTCCCTTGGAGGAATTATCAAGCCATTTCTTGAGGCCTTCAAGGATTTGGTGGTTTGCATTCTCGGCCTGGCCGTTGGACTGCAGGTGGCATACCAAAGAGAAGCGCTACTGGATGCCGAGATCATCGCAGAACTTTCGAAAATTCTTGCCCGCAAACTGGTCCCATTGTCCGTGATGAGTATGTACAGAATTCCGAACCGGCAGATGATGTATTTCAAGAAGAATCGCTAAGTTTGCTGTTCTGTGATCATTGCCAGGGGCTTGGCTTCGATCCACTTGGTGTAGTAGTCGATGGCTACCACCAGGAACTTCCTTTCGCCGGTTACTTTCGGAAAGGGGCTGACCAGGTCCATCCCCCACATGGCGAATGGGGTCGGACTGGCTAAAGAACAGAGGTTTGCTTGTGGAACCTTTCTTACTGATGATAATCTTTGACAAGGAATGCACTTTTTGACTAGGGCCAAGGCGTCTTGTAACATTGTGGGCCAGTAAAATCTGTGGTTCAGGTCCTTTCTAGCGAGCGAACGGCTCCCCATGTGGCACCCGCCAATTCCTTCGTGGAGCTCCTTGAGAGCGTACTTGGCCTCATCAGGGGATAGCCAGCGGAGGTAGGGTCTTCCATCCTTTGTTGTGTACAAGCGTTTGAAGAGGGTCTCATTGATCGCGACGAACCTTTCTGAGCGACCCTGGTTCTTCTTGCTTCGGCTCGATCTTGGGGGAGCTCGCCTTCTACCAGGAACTTTTGGATGAGAGTGGTCCAATTGTCTGGCCGAGCTTCGTTGTTTATACAGAGGTTTTCGGGGAGGTCGATACTCGGCTGTAGAAGGACTTCAATCAGCACCGTGTGGTCAATGCCTTCAAAGGACGAGGAGGTAAGCTTTGACAGGGCATCTGCATGGGCGTTCTGCTCTCTTGGGATCCGTAGTACTACGGAACAATCGAAGGATGTTAAGAACTGGTGGACCACTGCCAAGTACCGGACCATCCGATCATCACGAGCCCCGTACTCCCCAGTGATCTGATTGACCACGAGCTGAGAGTCGCTATAGGTCCTGATCTGCCTTGTACCCGCCTGGTGCGCTAGGGTAAGTCCTACGATCATAGCCTCATACTCCGCCTCGTTGTTAGAGGCCAGAAAGTTGAGGCAGAGAGAATATTGAAGAAGGAAGTTGTCGGGACCTCGCAAGATGATGCCAGCACCACTTCCGGCTTCACAAGAGGAGTCGTCGACGTAAACTTCCCACGTCGGATCGGCCTCCTGACTGTTGGGTTGCTCAGAGATGGTGCACTCCGTGATGAATTCAGCGTGGGCCTGCCCCTTAATGGCTGTTCTTGGCTGGTAACTGATGTCATATTGACTTAGCTCGATCGACCACTTGACCAATCGGCCAGAGTTCTCTGGCTTATGGAGCACGGACTTGAGGGGCTGTTCCGTGAGGACCTGGATTGAGTGCGCCTGAAAATAATGGCAAAGCTTTCGAGCGGCCATGACCAGGGCATATGCTACTTTCTCCATCTTCCCATATCAAGTCTCGGCCGAAAGCAAGACTTTGCTCACAAAGTATAGCTCACAAAGTATAACGTCTTCTAGAGTCCGTCTTCTTCTCGGACGAGAACGACACTCAACGCAATTTTTGAGGCTGAAAGGTAAAGCTAGGGGGTTTGCTCGGCTTAGGTTTTCTCAGAAGTGGGGAGTTAGCGAGGTATTCCTTCAACTGGTCGAATGCCTTCTACCGCTGGGCACCCCATTCGAAACCTTCGGTTCCGCACAGAGCCTTAAAGAAGGGGAAGGACTGCTCTCCAGACTTAGAGAGGAAGCGGTCGATGGCCGCCAGTCTCCCCGTGAGCCACTGTACCTCCTTGATGTTTCCAGAAGGGGCCATGTCTATTATCTGGATCTTCTCGGGATTTGCCTGGATGTCACGCTGGCTGATGACGAACCTGAGAAATTTTTCCGAGGAGATGCCGAATGCACATTTGGCGGGATTGAGCCTCATGTTGTGGGTCTATAGGACGCCAAAGGCTTCTTCGAGGTCAGCAATGTGGTCCTACCCCCATTGGCTTTTGACAAGCATGTCATCGACGTATACCTCCATGTTACGACCGATCTGATCTTTGAAGACTCGGTTGACGAGCCTCTAACAGGTAGCTCCGGCGTTCTTGAGCCCGAAGGGCATAACCCGGTAGTAGTAGAGACCCTGATCGGTGACGAAGAATGTTTTGGTGATATCCGGGGGGAACATCCGGATTTGATTGTAGTCCGAGAAGGCGTCCATGAAGGTTAGAAGCTCATGACTCGACGTTATGTCGATCAGAGCATCGATGCTGGGGAGGGGAAAAGGATCTTTGGGGCACGCCTTGTTCAGATCTGTAAAGTCTATACAGATCCTCAAGCTCCCACTGGCCTTCTTCACCATCACGACGTTCGCCAGCCACTCAGGGTAGCTGACCTCTTGAATAAACCGTGCAGACAACAGTTTATCCACCTCCGCCTTGACAGCTTGCTGCCTCTCTAAGGAGAACTTATGCCACTTCTGGACGATCAACTTAGAGCCCGAGATCATGCTTAGTGTGTGCATGATTAGATATTCGAATATCCCGGGCATATCGACTGGTTTCCACTCGAAGAGGTCGATGTTGTGGCGGATACAGTCGATTAGGTCCGACTTCAAGTCGGGGGTGAGAGAGCGGCTCACGCAGAATTGCTTTGACTTTTCTTCTGCCTCGAACGAGACTTCTTCCAATTCGTCCGCCGGTTTGGGCTCTGGTTGGCTTCTTTCAGGTTGAAGTTCGATGGCATCGAGGGGAAACACCCCACCTCCGACCGCCATCATATAGCACGATCGTGCGGCCTCTTGGTTCCTCCGAACGACACCGACCCCCTTGCTTGGTAGGAAACTTTAGCTTTATGTGGTAGGTCGAGGGGACAGCCTAGAAGGAGCAGAGCCCGGATCGGCCGAGTATAGAATTGTACGCCGCTTTGACGTTGACTACCATAAAGTCCATCGACTCGGTCCATCTAAGGGGGATCGTGTCGACGATTACATCTAGGGTCACGATCCCCTCTATCTGTACTGGGGCGCCGGAGAACCGGTGGAGGGTGTACCTGGTCGGTTTGAGCTTGTCCCGGGGGAGTTTTGAGGTTCTCGAATGCCTCCAAGAAAAGGATGTTCACCAATCTCTCGTTGTCCACGAGGATCTGGCAGACTTCGAAATTCGCCATGTCGAGGCTGATGATGAGTGCATCGCAGTGCGGGAGCTGGACCCCCTTCGGTCCCTCAGGCTTTTCGTACGAACTTACGGAGTGACTCTCCTTCCTTCTGTCGGAGGTCCAGCAATGATGCGCTCATCTTCTCGACCTTCCTACTAGTCATGAAGTGGGCCAAAAAGTTGGCATATAGCTGATCGAACGAGAAGATCTAACCGGGATCGAGCATAGAGAACTATTCCAGGGCTGGGCCCCAAAGGGTGGTAAGGAAGGTGCGGCACAGGAGGGGATCCGAAGCACTGTGAATCATCATGAGGGTCTTGAACCCCTCCATGTGATCAGCAGGATCACCCTTGCCATCATAGGTCTCAAACTGGGGAGGCCGAAAATTCTGGGGAATCTCCGCTTCCAAGATAGGAGCAGAGAAAGGTGGTCGGGTCGGCCTATGACCTTGAGCCGACATCGAACCACCCTCACCGAAATGGGTGAGGTGGTTCTCCATTTCCTGTAAGTGTCGGAGGACGGCATCTTCCTACTCTGGTGGGCGGGTCGAGCCACGAGGCTTGCTGCCTCCGGCACCCGACCGTGAGTGAGAGTGGTGGAGTGTCTCGTTTCCGGGGGCCCCTAAGATGGCCTCCAGGATCTTGTTCCGAAAGTTTTGGAACTCGGCTCGTATGACTAGGGTTTGCCCTGCCGGGTCACGCTGGAGTGGCCACCTCCGGGATGGTCGGGTCCGAGTTGGAAGCGGCCCCTCCCCTTGTTCGACTAGCTTTCCGGTTCTCGATGACGCAACGTAAGTCGGTCCTGACCGAGCGAGAAATGCCCGGTCCGACTCTGGGTTCGCCATCGACCCTCGGATAGTTGGATCCCTAAGTGTCGGCTTGGCAATTCTTGGGAGGAGCATCTGGACGACGTGCAGAGGTGATAGCTCTTCTCTTGGGTGCCATGTAAGAGCTCGGATTCCGAGATGGCGTCCCTGGCTGGGATCGAAATGGAGTCAGAACCGAGTTTTTCCACAGACGGTGCCAACCTGATGCGATTTGTTTTTGGGGTGTGGTTGCAACAGGTGTGAGTTCTTGTAGTTTATATAGTGGAAGTTGTGGTACTGGCCCTGGTCCGACCCTCAGCTGGGGGACCGGCTCGGGAGTAGTAGGAGTGAGGTAGGGATCGGATGCTCGGCTCGGATACAGAAGCTCGACTCGGATCTGTGGGCTCGGCTCAGTCCTGGGTACCTGAACACTGCCTAGAAACACGGAGAAAAGACCCGGCTTTAGGCCTTCCGAAGATCTAGTCAGTCACTGGAAAAGCAACAGTAGCTAGGGTTCAGGGGGAGAAAGTTTGATTACCTTTTCTAGTGAGGAGGGGGTCTGGTATTTATAGGCAGGGGAAACGGGTCTGAGACCCTACTGGGCCGAGTTGGACTCGTTTGCTCGTGGGCCTGACGTGGCAGAAGCCCATATGGCTTTGGGTTGACCTGATGATCAGGGACGAGCGGGATTTGAGGAGATTTGATGGCCCAGGAGGTGCCATATCATCTAACCCATATCAACTCTAAAGATCAAATCCTTCATGCATTCATATAGTATTGGTAAAAGGGATTGTTCATATAGTCATCGCATAAAGATACTATCGTAGAATTGAATACTAGGTTGATTGCTTGAATAATTGATTAATGAATTGTGTAGTTAATTCAATATATGTGTGTGTTCTTAATTTTATTTACCATGCTATTATACCTACAATGCTGATTATGAAGTTATTGACTAACTGAAGTGGAACCCATCATGTTTAATCACTTTATTTCATGAAAAATATCGAAATTTTGTATGTTACTTGTTGTCTGGATTCTGCCTGTCGTTTTCAACCTAGTGTTTGACATCAAAATAAATAAATTCCCGAATAAGAGTTATAGCCCTATGTCTGTAGTTTTCAGAACATCTAAGATCTTTAAATTCCGAGTTGTATTGCAAATGTTATGATGATTTTACTACTGCTGTGTTTTATTTTCAAAATTTCAGATTCATGTATATTTTCATGTTTAAACTATTAAAAAGATAACTTAATGTTAAAATAATGCTGTGATAATTTCCAGAATGTTAGTTAACATTTTTAGAAGTCTAAAAAATATTTTTGATGATTTTACAATTGAGTTTTCTCTGATTCTAACAATATAACAACTTGATGTCGATTTTCTGCCTGAACATGTAATCTGTAAAGAATGGTGTGTTTGACCTAACTATTGTTGTCAGATTTTGTTTTTTAAATTTGCGTTGGAATCGTGTGTAAGTCTAGTTTCCATAATTTCTGACGGTTTCAGTTTTCGATTTCTGTAGCAGCGGAAAAACTGATTTTTGTACAGTAACCTCTTGCTGTCCAGAAATTCGTTTTCTAGATTTTCTATATATATATATATATATATAGGGTAAAAGGGATATGAGCAACTTGCTCATTTAATAAATGAGCAATTGATTATGTGGCATGCATGTGATACATTGGGCAACTAACCCTTTTAAGGCTTTTCCAATCACATGTATGCCACATCATCAATTGCTTATTTACTAAATGTGCAAGTTGCTCATACCCCTTTTCCCCATATATATATATATATATATATATAATAATGCTAATATGAGATGGTGAGATGGGTGAGATGAAAATATTTTTTTGAGAGAGGGGTGATTTGAGTCATCTGAATCTTGATCACACCGTTCACATCACTCTACATGTTATCTAGATGGTGTGTATAAAATTTCAAGCGATTTAGAGATCTTTAGCCTATGCATCAAAACGTTCAACACGTTATGAAGATAGTACAATATATATAGCGATTTAGAGATCTTTAGCCTATGCATCAAAACGTTCAACACGTTATGAAGATAGTACAATATATATATATATATATATATATATATATATATATATATATATATATATATATATATGCATTTATTTGAACGTCTTGATGCATAGGCTACACGTCATGACTCAAATCGCTTATCTCTTCAAAAACATTTTCATCTCACCCATCTCACCATCTCATAATAGTATCACTCTCTCTCTCTCTCTCTCTCTCTCTCTATATATATATATATATATATATATATAGGGAAAAAGGGGTATGAGCAACTTGCTCATTTAGTAAATGAGCAATTGATGATATGGCATACATGTGATTGGAAAATCCTTTAAAATGTTAGTTATCCAATGTATCACATGCATGCCACATAAATAATTGCTCATTTACTAAATGAGCAAGTTGCTCATATTCCTTTTACCCTATATATATATATATATATATATATATATATATATATATATATATATATATATATATATATATATATATATATATATATATATATCATTGTATTGTCATAAATGACTTTCTACATCGAATTTATTAAAGCATTTAAGTGTTATTGCTGTTGAAAGTGATCAATAATAGCATTTCTAAAGAAAATGTTGTCTTTGATTAATTTTAAAATTTACTCTTAACTACGGTAGCATTTTTGAAATACTGTATTTTTACGGCATTTCGAAATTCTATTATATCCGTAAATAAATTGAATATATTAATTGGGGTAAAAAAATAAAACTCTAAGTAAAAAATGTCAACTTCTCAACATTAATTTGATTTGATTTGATTTTTTTTGTTGGATTTTTTAGTTGTTTTTGTTTGAACATTGAACGTATAGAAGATTTTCATTAATGGTATTAGATATTAGATACATTATGTTGTTTGGGTGTTTTAATAGGAACGATAAGGACGTAGTGGATTGAGTTACAAGGACTAAATGTAGAGTTAAACCAACTAACTTGGGGAAAAGGATTTTTTCAGTTGTTAATGTAACAAAGAAGATGTCCCCTAACCAGAAAAAATGAAGAAGATGGATTCATTCATGTAATCGAGCATGAAACTTTTTTTCTTGTACAATACCTTCATTTAATTGCTCATTTTATCGTCGAGTGAAGCCACTTGTAGGTTCCCAGAAGAAGTATTTTGCATCAAGAGAAAAATTAGTGATGGCTACAATGAGTTAATCTTCTATGCATTAGTACTTCTTGATTATTCACAAAAGTTGCAACTTCAATAATTTGCTCCCATCGCTGAAATTTTAGTAATATATGTAGAAACAGTTTCTGTTTAACACTAAGTACATTGGTGACATTACTGATTGATTCTTCACATATTCATCAAATTCCTGGTTATAATATAGGTGAATGATTTCTTATAAAATATTGGACTAAATCAATTAAGATATGAAATCTGTTGATTGAATTTATTATATAAGAAGAAATTCATTTATTAACTTTACCGGGAAATGCACGAGCACACACACTTGTTTTAAGCTATTAATTTTTTTGGTCATGTGCTTAATTAACTTGTCCATTAATTAAGTTAGATGCATATATATTGAATATGGCCTATAATCGCAACACTGGTGCAAAGTTATTTTCAATTATAGTTTGATCCACGTTGTTGATGTGTATATTGTTGGTGTTATCTTGTTGCTTTCTCCTTGGTTGTCCTCTTTTCAAGGTCAGAGGAACTGGTTTTTGTCATCACAATGAATAAAGATTGGGTTCATCTTAACAAGTAATGAAATCTGTCCCTAATTAATATTTTAATATATAATACATATTAAGATATTACATGCTTTTATGACCCCTATTTTATACTTTATAGAAATACAACAGCTTATAAAGTGGCAGTTCAGCAGTTTGTGGAAATTGTGAAGTCAACTGCGGCGGATCCAAACTGGATTATATGTCCATACAGAGATTGCCAAAATTTCTGTCGTGGAAATGAGGATATGCTTTTACTTCATTTGCTCAAATGCGGGATGGATATGACTTAAACAAATTGGATTTGGGATGGGGAATGATTGAATTCAAAGAATTTTGGTAAACAAACTGAATTGCCAGATAGGATCATTGAAGATGTTCCTCAACCTAATGGTGAAGAGAGGGAGGATGACTTAACAAATATGTTGAAGGATGCCAATATTCCTTTATACCATGGTTGCACTAAATACAGTAGGTTATCAGCAACAATTAATCTATATAAGCATAAATCCATGTATGAGATTTCTAACCAATGCTTTAATCATCTTTTGGAGATATTGCGTGACATGTTACCTAATGAAAATACAATTTCAGAATCCGCACGAGCCGCACAACGATTAATTAAGTCATTTAAGCTTGATTGTGAAATCATACATGTATGCATCAACGACTGTTGCCTATTTAGAGGTGAGTTCAAAGATGATGATGAATGTAGTAAGTGCCCTGAGTCACGGTGGAAGAAAGATCCTCGGACTAAGGAGATTCGAATTGGAGTTTCGGTAAAGATTTTGAGGTATTTTTCAATAATTCCGAGGTTTAGAAGAATGTTTCAAACATCAGAACTTGCTGAAAATTTACGGTGGCATCACAACTATAAAAGTGAAGATGATAAAATTAGGCACCTGTGGACTCTTTTGCTTGGAAAATAATTGATAATAAATGGCCATCTTTTGCTGCCAAGCCGCGCAACCTTAGACTTGGTCTAGCTGCAGATGGGTTTAATCCCTTTTGTGGTCTTAGCTCCATACATAGTTCTTGGCCCGTGATGCTGGTAGTATATAATCTTCCACTAGGGTTATGCATGAGAAAGGAACATATTCTGTTATCATTGTTGATTTCATGACCAGAACAACCAGGAAATGACATAGTTATTTATTTACAACCACTAATAGATGACTTGCAGGTTTTATTTGATGTGGGTGTACAGACATATGATGCTTTCACCAAAATATTTTTCAACTTGAAAGCAATGTTGATGTGGACAATAAATGACTTTCCAGCTTATGGTAACCTAGTTGGATGTACTACAAAGGAAAAACTAGAATGCCCCATATGTGGTACTAATACTTGTTCTAAATGGTTGAAACATAGTAAAAAAACTGTTTACCTAAACCATAGGCGGTCAAGAGAAGTTGGTTTGATGGGAAACAAGAGCTTGAGGAGACGCCTAAATTAATGGTCGGGTCAAGAATTTTGAATGAGATAAAAAATATCGAAAATTATTTTGGGAACGGGTCAAAGAAAAATAAGAGAAAGTTGCAAACTGTACAGATGTGGAAGAAAAAATCAATATTTTTTGACTTGCCTTACTGGGAGGTAATATATATAACCCACTTTGTTTATCTTATTATCTAGTTTTTCAGTATTTTTTTGGCAATTAGTCAGTATTACGTTTCTTACATATCTCAGCTGTTTTCTTTTTGTTCAATTTCAGCATTTAGTATTGCATCATAATTTGGATGTAATGCACGTTGAAAAGAATGTGTGTGATAGCATTATTAGTTCTTTGCTGAATGTGAAGGGAAAGTGAAAAGATGGGATAAATTCACATATGAATTTGGAAGACATGGGAATTAGACATGACTTGCATCCTAAACAGGAAAATGGAAAGAGAACTTATCTTTCACCTAGGCCACACACTCTTTCAAAAAAGGAACAACAACTATTTTGCAAACGA
The DNA here is from genome assembly GCA_017893485.1 of Hemerocallis citrina. Classification (NCBI taxonomy): domain Eukaryota; kingdom Viridiplantae; phylum Streptophyta; class Magnoliopsida; order Asparagales; family Asphodelaceae; genus Hemerocallis; species Hemerocallis citrina. The sequence goes on along the minus strand of CM030359.1, from coordinate 332,268,528 downwards.
TTATTTGACCGTAAGGTACCTGATGGTTATAGTTCAAATATTCGGAACTATATATCAGTGGACGAGTGTAAAATTATTGGCCTCAAGTATCATGATCATCATGTGTTAATGCAACAATTGTTGCTTGTTGCATTAAGAGGTCTTCTCCCAACAGGGCCTAGAAATGCAATATTTCGACTATGTGCGTTTTTCAATGCATTATGTCAAATAGTCGTTGACCTGGAGAAAATGTTAAAACTGGAGACAGATGTTGTTGAGACTTTGTGCATATTTAAAAGGGTTTTTCTTTCCTGCTTTTTTCGATATTATGATTCATTTGACAATTCATTTGGGGCGAGAAGCCCGATTATATGGCCCAGTTCAATAACGATGGATGTATCCCTTTGAAAGGTGACAAATTGATTATATTGTAATTCTATTTGTACTCATGTAGTTTTTGCCATAAAATATTGATTTTATTTTCTGTAGAGAAATGAAGACATTCAAATGATACGTTAGGAATTTGGCATGACCTGAAGGTTGTATAGAACAATGCTATTTATTAGATGAGTGCATGCAATTTTTCAGTAAATGCATGAGTCAAGTGGCTGATATGGATAATCGTCCAAATAGAAATCAAGATTTCGAGAATGATGCGATACTTGATGGTCAGCCAATTTCAAAAGGAACACCGATCACTTTGGATTATCAAAGGCTGCAAAGTGCTCATCGATGTGTACTGTTTAATATGGCCGAGGTTGAGCCATATTTAGAGTAAGTGTAGTACGAAATGTAATGTTCAATGATAATGTTTTTAGATAAGGTCATGTAACCATTGTTAATTATTTTAAGATACACTTGAAGGAGTTGAAGCATTTGGATAAGCGTCTGGTCAAAAAAGAAACTTTACTTTAAGATAGAAATTCCGAAGAATTCCCAGACTGGTTAAAAGAAAATGTCCAATTATATATAAAATCCTTGAATTTTTGGCTTAGTATATATTCCAACCTATAATTATAATAGTGTATCATTGATTATGAACAGATTCACGGACAGACTCATGGTATGCCCAATCATAACATATCCAGAACGTTAAGAGGGCTTGCACATGGTCCATCTGTGCATGCTCTCTCTTATTCTGGGTTTGTTGTGAATGACCATCGCTTTCATAGAAAATATCCATTCAAGTCTACTCAAAATAGTGGTGTTTCATATGAGGCAACAACTGTTAGCAGATCGAGCTTGAAGGATAAGCACCAAAGATTAAACCAGTTGTTTATTATGGATTCATCAAAGATATTATTATACTGTACTATTTTACTTTTCATATTCCTGTTTTATTTGTTCATTGGGCTAATCCGAAAACTGGTGTCAAAATCGATGAAGGTTTTTCTTTGGTTAGCCTGCACCAAGGACAACAAAAATTTAAAAATGACCCATTTATTCTAGCATCACAAGCAAAACAAGTATTTTATTCTAAGGAAAGTGATTCATCTAATTGGTATGTTGTTCCAAAGGCGCCACCAAGAGGTATTAATGAGTTGGATTTGGATAATGAGAGTGTTTATTCAAGTCCATTAGATGTATCCTTACTTGATAAGAATACTGATTATGAGGATAATGAATATGTTAGAAAGAACTGTGAGGGTATCTATGTGTAATTTTTCTATATTGTTTTGTTGCACAACTATTTATATTTTTTATCATAACTTCATAGTGAAACTTATTATAACTGATTCTGCCACAATTTCTATAATCACTCGTTTACTTCATTATCTTTATATGTTTGTTATAGTGATATTTTGCATGTTGAAATTTCTAATTATGATGATGAATCTTTCTAACATTTTCATATTCTTTCGTATTTGGCCGTCTATTTTAGTGAGGTGTCTTTATTTCAAATATGGCTCGAGAAGAGGTAATAACTACTATCAACCACTTATCCACGTATACAATAACATAATTTTATTATGTATTATTCAGAATCGTGATTTTGTTTGGACTATTTGTAGTGCTTAAAACAAGGAAATAAAAGGAAAAGGATGGATGAAGAAAAGAAAATGAGAAACGATAAGGGAAAGAAAAAAATAAGCGAAAAGGAGAAGGAAAAGGAAAAAGGAAAGGGAACAATAATACTGAAAGAGAAGGCATCAAATGATGTGATCCATATATCAGAACATGTAGACTCTAATGTCATAGGCGATGCGACTCTAAATGATTTGACAGAAGAAACATCAAACAATCACAACAGTCAGAAGGCACGACCAGGACTCGCGGACACACAGGCAGTAATTTATCGGCTGATAGTAGACAAAAATTGGAAGTGACATTAAATGAGCTCGGTCAACCTATTGGGGAAAACTCAAAAAGACTGTCTTCTTTTGTAGGCATTTTAGCACATCAGATGGTGCCGCTGAAATATGATGACTGAAGAAAGATATCTGCTGAGACTAAGAAATTTTATTGGCAAGCAATAAAGGTAAGATATTTTTTCCTCGATGCATATTCTTAGTCTTCATTATGTTGTTGTATATCATAGAGAGTTTAGGCTCAAGTAAACAGGCTTTATTATTAGGTCAGCACCATCAATACAATAGGAGCAATAGGAAATTATTGATATGCTCCAAACTATATCCAACAAATATAAATGTGCACCGCACGCATCGCCTAAATCAAAACATTCAAATATAAACTTTTTTTTTCTTATTTGATATATATTTATTGAATTTTATGACTTTACTTTTTTGACGTGCATCGCACGTACATTATTCAATAAAACAAAGGATAAGGGTTTGGAAATCTGAAATTTCACTCGTCCTGTTTCTCCTTACATGTGAAGATAATGCCCTTATATTCAAATTTCAATTCCAATGAGAAGGTTATTCCTGTTCTAATAAAACCAATGATAAGGTTTAGTGTCAAATTATTGGATTCTATCTTATAAACCTGATTAATGAAGCATTTGAATAAGATAAATATTAAAGCTTCTTTATTTCTAATAATGAGATTTTTTATTAAAAAAAGGATCTGATAGTCATGGATTGGAACACACAGTAAGAAATCTAAACTCAATTGGTACACTAAAGATACACAAATTTATCAAAGAAATCAAACTGACTCCACATGCCAACAGGATTGCCTTATCTACTTAACCATACTACTCATAGCTTTGTCTTACTTAGAAAATTCCATTACTACTCAATGAACATGCATTGCTTTAATGCTTTCCCTATCATCAACATCTCCTTTCAATTTTCATTCATTAACAAGCCACATTTACCAACGGCAACGGCATGGCCATCAGCATTTGGTTTCAGCATATCATTTTGGGTTTAATATAGAAAGCAGGTTGATATTCCTTCACATTTACAAAATTCGTAGTTTCATCTTACCTAGATTCTCAAAAATGTGACAGGATTCTCATATCAGTCTTTTAGTTAAAACTTTTATATATCTACAGAAATTAACAACCTTTGTATCATGATGGCAGACTTTGAGGACTTGGTATTCAACCAGTTCTAATAAATCATACAAGATTTATTCAACTTGTTTTATGATAATGATTTATATCTACACATATTATTCCAGCAAAAGTTCACATTCAATGAATGTGATAGAGAAGCAAAAATTTACACCCTACAAACGATAGGAGGATCTGCCAGGGCACACAAAGCAAAATTGGGGGCAAGCTTAAACAAGAAACCAATTTACAAAATTCAAATAGAGTTGGATGAATTTGTAAAATCAAGAAACAATCCAAAATTCAAGGTAAAAAACTATGTATATTATTCTGTTTAACTTGTTATATCGTGTCTTTTATATAAAATTTAATATATTAGAGTGCAATTTTTCTTGTAGGCAAAAAGCAAAAAGTTCAAGGAAATGAGAAATAACCAAACTATCTCTTACCGTGGTAGTCGAAAGGGATTTGCTCGAATAGAATCTGAAATAGTAGTGAGTTAATTATAAATTATTTTTGTTAGCGTTATTAAATGTGTTGTTTATGAATTTGATGTTTGTGTTGATTGTATCTGTTTGCTATATAGAAAGAAGAGGGCCCCATTTGTCAAGATAAAGTTAGGCTTCTTTCTTAGTATTGAGCATTTACAAAAAAGAATGGTGAAGCAGTAAAGCCAGATGATGTTGATCTCATAGTATTGTTCTAAAATTGTTTTCTCACATGGTTTACCATTAGTTAAATATAGATTCTTATTGTTCAATCATATGTGCATATTAATTTGGTGGTTCTTTTATTTTCAGAAAAAGGTGAAAGAAGAACTAGCTTCATCACCACCGGAGACATCCTACGTAGGCCCGAGTTATTAAGGTGACGCATATTCAAGGGTATTTAATAAGCCTGAACGACAAGACTATTTATCCGCGAAGGGAGCTGGAGCCAACTTATCTAAATTAAGTGCATCGATTGCAGCCTCTGCCAAAGTAGTTGAGCTCAGAGGAAAGGTTGATTCATTTGCTGAAACAGTGAAGGAGTTGACAGCTCTACTTAAAAAGCAAACCAAGTGTAAAAACTCTTACTCAAAGCATAAGAAACATAAGAAACATCAGAAGGTAAGAATACTGGTTTTCATTTGACAGCTGATTAGATTAAACATAATAGATTTATAATTCGGTTTGTTATTTTACAGAGTGTGGTTCAACAAGAAGAGGATAGTGAGGATGATCTGGAGGAAGAAGATAGTGATGAAGATATGGAGAAAGAAGATAGTGATGCTCAAGATGAAGAGGGTAGTGAAGAAGATGAAGAATATCATATGGATAGTGATGATAATATGGATACTAATGGTGAAAATGATAATGACGATGATAGTGATGAGGAGGATGAGGATGAGGATAAGCGCTCAAAATTGCGTAACAATGATCCATTATCACCTACTAAAACAACTGATACTCCACAGGTAACCCAGTACAGTTTTGGTATTTTTCATATATATATATATATATATATATATATATATATATATATATATATATATATATATATATATTACACTTGTAATAACTTTTTTAATGTTTTCATGTTAGTCACTCAATGGAATTAGTAATCGTAGAAGTAGAAAATGCGAATTGTTAAACTGGGAGGCACCGACTGAAGTGGTTGCAATTGGGCGATGGGTGACAAATGATCCTGATGTGGTAGTGCACTGTGTGCCCCTTGGGAAAAATGCTTCCAAAGTTTTGGTGGATGAAGTTAGAAAACCTTCAACACTGTTATTTAGGCGATGTGGTGGTGTAGATACTCTAGATGAGGTTATGGGACTTGCAATTGCATGGCCGACCAACCACGTCAAGATGTTGGATGCTAACTAGGTATATTACTTTCCTTCCAAAAAATTATATTAACTAGGTTGCAACATGTAAATTTTAATGACACAAAAGACTGTCTTCAACGAATCTAAGAAATTGATTTTAAGTATAAAACTTTAATGCGAGATTCAATCGTGATGCATTCATGGTGGTTGTTAATAATAGATTGCTTGTTTATTAGTGAGCTGGTAGTAGAGTTTATCTAGCAAAGACCTATTGATTGTTTAATTGATTTTAGTCGTATATCATTTTAAAAACTCAATGTTGGTGTAGAGGACATGTCAGTGTTTTTAGAACAAGGTAATAAGAGTGTATGCTTAATAGTTAGCAAATGCAAATGAGAGAAATTGCTTGATTATTAATCTACTATTTAAATATTAGAATTGTAACAATACTAGTAAACGCATGCAACTACAGATTTATAAGCAGATACAGTCGTAGTATATATAGGTGTAGCGTGTAAGATGTATCTACAAATTGAAAAAATATGAAACAATTGAGAAAATTTGATACTGCGTAAATACTGTGATGAAAACATGGTGTGTGCTCGTAGAACAATAGTAGTTAATATGAAATGCTTTCAAGAATAACTGCATTAGTGCTTCTAAGAATTAATATAAATGAGACTGAAATGGATGTGAAAGCAACATTGTGAAGAATAAGATTTGCTGACATCCAACACTAGAAATTAATATGATATTTGTGACAGTGTAAAAATGGCCTGAGGCCCAACCAGGGCCCAATACAATTCCCGCTCAGAAAGGTAAAAATAGCTATCTAGCTCGGCCCCGAACCACTTCAGGTTCGGCGCCGAACCTCCGGTTTGCCCTCACAGTACTGGCCTCCTCGTACCGACGAGCCTCAGTAGCCCTCGGAGTCCGATCCGGGGCAGTCCCACAGGCCGTCCCCCCTCTCTGGCGGGGCAGAAGGATGCCCTGGCGCAGCCTAGGCCCTCCGATTCCCCCCAGAGGCACAGGAGGCTCACGATGGGCCACGTCAGCTCCAAATACCGCCAAGGGTTTCGCCACGTCAGCCCTATACCGCTCCTGGTATCACCACGTCCGCCCTAAACCCCCTGGGCCTTCTGCCACGTCAGGCCCATGGGCTTTCGGATCCAGACCCGGCCCCCAAGTGGAACCAAACCCGGTTGGGATTCTCTATAAATACTAGACCCACACCCACCTTTTGAGGTAATCAATCTTTTGCCACTTAAATATACCTAGTTATTGCTACTCTCTCACAGAGACTGACTAGAGCGTCGGAGGGTCCACCACCGGGACAAACCCCGGTGTTTCAGGACCGTCTGCAGGTACACAAGACCTCGGATCCGACCCTTCCGATCCGAGCCCAACCTTCAACATCTTTCCGAGCTCATCGTAGGTCCCAGAAGGTCAACGGAAGGTCGGCAGACGAGCGGCAATCTCCTTCAATACAAATTGAGTCCGAACTCACACCTGGTGCTTCCACACGTTTCTCAGAAATAAACAGCATCAGGTTGGCGCCGTCTGTGGGAACCAGCTGCTCCAGAAGCCGATCCGACCCAGACCCTCAAAGGCCATCGACAGCCGAACCCTCATGGCCTCCAAAGGCAAGGGGGCTGCTTCCTCCGTCAACCAACGGGACTCGCCCCCACCCACTGATAAAGCCAGGCCGCGCACGTCGAAACACCAGGCACTCCCTCAGGAGTCCCAAAGGAGCGTCGGCCGGCCAGCCCAGCCCGACCTCCGGGGAATAATCCTCAACCGCAGGATTACCCGCAGCAGGGGAAGGGCCACTTCCAACCCGGCCCCGAACCGTCCGAGACCGCCGCCCGAGGTACGGAGATCCGCGCTCAGCCGAGTCGGAAGACAACCCTCAGTCGAGGGAGCCCCCGTCACTCACAAGGAGCTCCAAGACTGCCGAAGAGAAATTCTGGGGGCCCTCCGACGGACCCCCAGGGAAGAAACCCCCCATTCCCAAACTGGGCCGGACGCCGAAGCCAGCGCGTCCCGCCCTTCGATAATCCAGCCTGAGGATGATGACGTTCTCCTAAGGCGCCTACAAGGGATGGAGGATCGCCTCGATCACATAGGGGACGGCGGCCGAAGAGCGACTCAGGGGTACAGACCTGTCCGTCCTCCCTTCTCCACCCCCATCCTCCAAGCAGAAATACCCAGGAATTTCCGACCCCCTCAGTTCGAGACCTACGACGGCGAGGGAGACCCTGCTGATCACATGGGGGGTTTCAAAACCCTCATGATGATTCACAGCGCCTCGGATCCCCTGCTATGCCGAGCCTTCCCTGCCACCCTTCGGGGTCCCGCTCGTGAGTGGTTCTCAAAGCTCGCCCCTGGCTCCGTTTACTCCTTCGACCAACTCGAGGGCGATTTTCTTGCCCACTTCGTCACCAGCCGGAAGACCGAAAGGACCAGCGCCTCGTTACTCGGACTCAAACAGTTAGAAGGGGAATCACTCAGAGTGTTCGTCCGGAGATTTACCGCTGAGACAAGGTCGGTCTCCTCCCTCGACCCGGGCGTCGCTTCAGCGGCATTCCAACACAACGTCCGTCACGGACAGCTGAAGGCTTCTCTGGCAAAAAAACCCCCTGTCGACTTCCCCGACCTCCTCGGTAGGGTCGAGAAGTACATTAGGGCAGAAGAGGCCCTTAACCCCGAAGATACCAGGGGTGACACCGGGAAGGGAAAGCGGAAGACCGAAGAAGTCGAACCATCGAAGAAAGCTCCAAGGGACCCGGGGGCCATGAAGAAGGTCCCACCGGTCCCCCGCTTCGAGAGATACACTCTCTTGACGCACAACGTATCCGCCATCCTCCTAGAAATCGAAGACAAAGGCATTGTTCGACTACCTCCCCGACCTAACAACGGCAAGAACCGAGATCAGCGCTTCTACTGCCGCTTCCACCAAGACCATGGACACGACACAGATCAATGCCGGGCCCTGAAAGACGAGATTGAGGAACTCATCTCCCGAGGATACCTCCGAGAATTCACCCGAGAAGTCCCGCGGGGTCGACGAGATACTAGGAGCGGGATACACTCGCCCCCGAACCCCCCTCCGAGCCGCATACCGGGTCGGGATCCCGAGTCCGAGGGAGCCGCGGACACACCATTTATCTTACATTGAGCCCATGGAGGGCTAATAGGAGGGGAATCAAATACTTTCCGAAAAGCCTTCCTCCGAGAGATGAGTACTGTCCAAGACGATCCCTCTCCCGAGCTACAAACCGCGCCAGTCTCATTCTCAGGGGAGGACCTCGAAGGCGTTCGCCTCCCCCTCTGCGACGCCCTCGTCATTAGCCTCCGCTTGGCTAAGTGTGTAGTTCGCCAAATCCTTGTCGACTACGTCAGCTCGGCGAACATTCTTTCCCTCAAAGCCTTCGAGAAACTAAAGTTACCTAGAGGCAAGCTCCAACCGACAGGATACCCCTAACATGGGTCTTACGACGTCCCTATCGAGCTAGAAGGGATTGTCGCAACGCCAAGACAACTTACAACGCCATACTCGGCCGATCCAGATTATGCTCCCTCCAAACGATGCCTTCGGCCTACCATTCAGAGCTCGAATCTTCCACCCCACACGGGGTCGGCGTCGTCCGAGGCAGCCAAGAAGCAACGCGGTCGTACTGCATGACCATCGACGGAGGAGCAATGTTCCCCCCTATCTTATCCTAAGGAAACCTCGTTGCATCGTACACCAAACGCCTCGGCAGACCCGACCTAATACCCGGTTAAGGGGTCGACCCCCAAGGCGTCACCTCGCCCCACTCCAATTCCTCGCGAAACAATAAGGCCGAGCCAAATCCCCTTCATCACTTTGTATACTGTCAACAGGGGCAAAGGCCGTTACAGAAATACTCCCCTCGTCTCGAGCGGCACGCCACGTCGGGACGACGGGGTCCACCTCGGGAAGGGAAGCCGCAACCTCCGAAGTGAGCCAACTCGAAGCACATAAGCGGAGAGATCCGGAAACGACCGGCGTCAAAACCCTTGGCAAGTCCGAATTACCCTTTTTATATATACACAAAAAGGCGGGGGCCAGTCCGCGGGAGGCAAATACAATCGAAAAGAAGAAAGAAAGACAAAACTATACAACTCGATTTCCCTCCTCGGCGTCAATCGAGTTCACAGGACGATCGACGGCCGGGTTGTCAACAAGCCCCTCTCCGGCAGGAATCTTCGGGGTCCCATCAATCTCCATGTCGTACTCGAAGTTCGACAGATCGAGAGTCGGATAGAAATGCCTCACGTGACTGAGCACCTTCGCGTAGCACTCATCCTGGGCGGCTATCACCATCCGCTGGCCCGCATCCGTCAGCTCCTTCCTCTCGGTGGCGAACGCAGCTATCAACTCCCCCTTCTCCTTGGCAAACTTCCTCTTCAAGGAGGCCACCCTCTTCCCCCACTCGGTGTCCTTGGCCTCGAGCTCCAGCTTCATCTGCTGCTCCCTCTGACGCGAACCCTCAAGCTCGATCCGCGTCTCCTTCGTCTCTCGTTCGCTCTTGTCCGCCCTAGCACGCTCTTGTAACAGGGACGCTTCGTAGAGATTCTTCACATTAGCTCCCTGCATACAAGCCTGCAACCGAAAGAAGCAGATAAGAGGAAAACTCCTGAGGCAAGACCGAACAGAAAGGAGGAGGTCGACAAGCTCACCGACACGGTGGCCTGCGCCAGGCGCGCGAAAGCCACCTCCACGGGCTCGTTCTCCATCATCTGGCGATCACGAGGCGTTGCCAGCCTCTCCACCACCTCTACAGCCTGGGCTTCCTCGGTCAGACAGTCGCCCATCCGAACCGACCAGTCCGGCGCCCACCGCTGCCGCAGTAACTCCACCACCGGGTCCTCCTCCTCGACCTCTACCAAGGGACCTTTTCCCTTGTCGAGATCGGAGGCCCTCGCCGGGCCCTTACCCCTCAAAGAGGCACCCCCCTTGCCCGTCTCCGAACGAGTCCTCTTAACCCTCGGCTCGAGCGGTACCTCCGAGATAACAAGGGGCGACTCCCTCGGCCTCTTCGCCGCATCCGCATTCTTCTTCTCGGCATTTTCCCTCTTCATGGCGAGCCTCCTTGCTTGGATCGATGCCTCATCCATATCTGCAGAAAAAGCCATTAAGGGCAATGAGCAAGAATGTACGAAAGGATCGAGGGAAAAAAGACAACTACATACGGAGAACGGCTGGGCTCAGTCCAACGCTCGCCAGGCGAACCTCCGTCACCTTCGTCCAATTAATACTAGGGGACAAACGGAGACACTCGACAAATCCCCACTCCTCGACCGTCAGATCCCCCTGCCCCGGCGCAGGATAACTCGGCTTGGAGTAGTTCCATCGAGTGGGAATGTCCCAGGGCTCTTCACTCCGGATCACCAGATATTTTTTCTTCCAGTCCTTGATAGAGTCCGGGTGGCTATGACCAACCTTCCTCCTGCTCCGGGGGGAAATATAGTAAACCCCCTCGGCCGCCGAACTAATCATCAGCACCGCTCGGAACACGTTCAAGCGCAGGGGTACCCGTTGTTCCTCGCACATCAGTACAAAACTGATTATCTGCTTCCAAGAGTTCGGCCCATACTGCATCGGCGCCAAGGAGGCCCAGTTCAACACTTCCCGAACAAACGGATGGACCGGCAGCCTCAGTCCAGAAATAAACGCATCCACGGGGAAGACACAATACCACGCAGACAGGGGATCGGTCGGGCGAAGAGTAGAGCTCGGCAGCATCAATTCGTAACTAGGACCTATGTGGTACGCCAACTGCAAGACCTCCAAATCCCCGCCATCCAAGGCGGTCAGAATCGCATCCATCAACACTCTAGTCTGACTCGGCGAAGAGGCCTGCACACCAAAGAGCTCCTGGTCGGACAGGTCGTCAGGATATTGACGGAAACGCTTCGGCTGCGCGGGCGAACCTGTCACCTGGCTCGAGCCACCAGTCCCCAACCCTACCTTCCTCGGAGCCTTCTTCCTCTTCTCGGGTCGCTCCGGCGAAGGAGTGAATAAGGGCCCCCGACCGGTCAGCATGGAACTCGGACCTGCCCCCGGAACCGTGGATCTTCTTACAATGCCGCCCTCGCCTCTCTTACCCTCGGTAGCCGAATCCAAAACACGAACATCGTCCGAACCATCAGTCGCTTCCTCCGACTCACCGCTCTCCACCACGAAGGGACGACGAGAGCGCGACCGCCTCGCACCGTGTGCCGCCTCCTCAACCACCGGTTCCTCCCACGAAACCGTGTCAGAAGACTCATCAACGTACGCTGACTCCTCCTCGAGTACGGGCTCCTCCCAGGACGTCGAGACAGAGATAGGCTCCACCTCCCCCCTAGACGTCGACGCTGATGAGCCGGACTGAGCCCTGTCCATCTATACCTAAGACTAAGTAAACTTGCTAACTCACCTGGGGTTACTTTGGAAGGGCAAGCCTGGTACAGCAAGATGCGAAGATGAGCGCTGAAGTGTTGAAAAATTTTATTTTGAATAAGAAAGGAGTGGACAGGTAGGGGAGAGGGGGGACTATTTATAAGAGATGGAAGCGACTCCTCGATTCCCGCGAATACTGTTCACCTATCTGACATGCAACTGCCGCCTAAGAATTCGCGCCACATCCTCATAACGTGCGATGCTGACATCATCCATTGACAGGCTGGCAGCCAGTCAAGGAGGCCAGCGCGGAAGAAGTGTTCGGAGGAGGGAACATTTTTATTTTTAAGTTTTAAGGCGCCGTCCTCAGACAGACGCCCCGGGCTCCGAGGCTGGGTCGGTTCCCCTTTCACCCGCGAGCAGCTCGGGGCTTATAGCGTCATCGGCCGAAGACCCGAACTGTTCCCGGGTGAGACAGAAACCGCCTCAACCTGGAGCCCTATGGGGACGCAGAATAGTCAGCCTCCAATCAGAGGACTACTCATCTACCCGGCGCCCAAAGCTCCAAGACGCCCCCCTCGGCAAGCACCCCGGTCAAAAGCAAATCAAAACCCGAAGGCCGAAAGAAGTGCTCCATTCCGAGCCAGTTGATGCAACTGCAAAAGTCCAGCCTACTCCAGCAGCGGAACCTTCGCAGTTGCAAACAACCGGCCCGGAACGCCCTTCATCCCTCTCGGAAGGATAGAGCCTCCACAGTTGCAGACTGCTCACCCTTCGAAGTTCGGTCGTTATCCCTCTCGCCCGGATCCCCCCTGGATCTGACCGCCACATCAGGGCCATCAGATCCAAGAGAAGATCGGGCGACAAAGAAACTACCTCTCCGACAAAACTGGGGGTAAGAATTATCAAGAAACAGGCGTCCGCCAAAGCAGACACCTTTAAGGGCCAAGCAGACCACCCTTGCTTTGATCTTAACCACTACGAGAAAAGGGGGGGGGGGGGGGGTACTTATAGCCTCCCCCAGACGCCGGCCTTTATGACATGGGGAAAACCAAACGGCGGAAGACCATGCGCCATACATTTATTAGGCGGCACCATTAACGCACCTAGGAAATGGGAATCTTGCACAGATCCCAGGGCGCCCCCAAATGCTCCGCGAAAACAACAGACTACCCTACTCAAACAACCCCAAGGCACAACGGTTCGCCCCCTAACGGCCCGACCTATGATCCCCTCACCAGCTCGAGGTCCGGTCTGGCACCAGGGCACCCCTCTTCGGAGGATCCACGGGCTGGCCATCACCCTTACCGGCCCATAACTCCCCCTCATCTCGAGGTCCGGTCTGGCACCAGGGTACTCTTCTCAGGAAGAAACAACGGCTCACCTTCACCCTCACCGACCCATAATCCCTCGCCAGCTCGAGGTCCGGTCTGGCACCTGGGTACTCTTCTTCGGAAGATCCACCGGCTGGCCATCACCCTTACCAGCCCATAATTCCCCCTCATCTCGAGGTTCGGTTTGGCACCAGGGTACTCTTCTCAGGAAGAAACAACGGCTCGCCTTCACCCTCACCGACCCGTAATCCCTCGCCAGCTCGAGGTCCGGTCTGGCACCTGGGTACTCTTCTTCGGAAGATCCACCGGCTGGCCATCACCCTTACCGGCCCATAATTCCCCCTCATCTCGAGGTTCGGTCCGGCACCAGGGTACTCTTCTCAGGAAGAAACAACGGCTCGCCTTCACCCTAACCGACCCGTAATCCCTCGCCAGCTCGAGGTCCGGTCTGGCACCTGGGTACTCTTCTTCAGAAGATCCACCGGCTGGCCATCACCCTTACCGACCCATAATTCCCCCTCATCTCGAGGTTCGGTCTGGCACCAGGGTACTCTTCTCAGGAAGAAACAACGGCTCGCCTTCACCCTCACCGACCCGTAATCCCTCGCCAGCTCGAGGTCCGGTCTAGCACCTGGGTACTCTTCTTCGGAAGATCCACCGGCTGGCCATCACCCTTACCAGCCCATAATTCCCCCTCACCTCGAGGTTCGGTCTGGCCCCAGGGTACTCTTCTCAGGAAGAAACAACGGCTCGCCTTCACCCTTACCGGCCCATAATCCCTCGCCAGCTCGAGGTCCGGTCTGGCACCCGGGTACTCTTCTCAGGAAGAAACAATGGCTCTCCATCACCCTTGTCGACACATAAACCCTCGTCCTCTCGAGGTTCTGGCAGGCACCAGGGTACTCTTCTCCGGAAGATACCGACGGTTCGCCATCGCCTTCGCCTACCCATAAACCCTCGACAAACTCGAGGTCCGGTCAAAGCCTCAGGACAGCACCACCAGGAAGGCCCTGTGATTCGCCCTCCCATTTTTTCTACAACCGTAAACACTCCTCCACGGCTAGCTCCCGCACCCCCTGCAGGAGTGGGGGGCTTGTGTGACAATGTAAAAATGGCCTGAGGCCCAACCAGGGCCCAATACAATTCCCGCTCAGAAAGGTAAAAATAGCTATTTAGCTCGGCCCCGAACCACTTCAGGGTCGGCGCCGAACCTCCGGTTTGCCCTCACAGTACTGGCCTCCTCGTACCGACGAGCCTCAGTAGCCCTCGGAGTCCGATCCGGGGCAGTCCCACAGGCCGTCCCCCCTCTCTGGCGGGGCAGAAGGATGACCTGGCGCAGCCTAGGCCCTCCGATTCCCCCCAGAGGCACAGGAGGCTCACGATGGGCCACGTCAGCTCCAAATACCGCCAAGGGTTTCGCCACGTCAGCCCTATACCGCTCCTGGTATCGCCACGTCCGCCCTAAACCCCCTGGGCCTTCTGCCACGTCAGGCCCATGGGCTTTCGGATCCAGACCCGGCCCCCAAGTGGAACCAAACCCGGTTGGGATTCTCTATAAATACTAGATCCACACCCACCTTTTGAGGTAATCAATCTTTTGCCACTTAAATATACCTAGTTATTGCTACTCTCTCACAGAGACTGACTAGAGCGTCGGAGGGTCCGCCACCGGGACAAACCCCGGTGTTTCAGGACCGTCTGCAGGTACACAAGACCTCGGATCCGATCCTTCCGATCCGAGCCCAACCTTCAACATCTTTCCGAGCTCATCGTAGGTCCCAGAAGGTCAACGGAAGGTCGGCAGACGAGCGGCAATCTCCTTCAATACAAATTGAGTCCGAACTCACACCTGGTGCTTCCACACGTTTCTCAGAAATAAACAGCATCAATATTAAACAGTTATAACGATACTGAGAAAAATAATGTGTGTAAATATTAAAGTTAAGCAAAATTAGACTGGTAAAGAAGAGTGATTTGGTTGCTCGGATAATAACAAAAAAAGATTTAACTGCTTAGGACGACGCAATAAAGCAGTTAAAGATTCTAGAAAAATACTAGCGATAGAAGTTCACAGATGCACATGTTAAGTGAGAAAAAAAGATAATAGTAATTAGTTACTAAGTGAACAGTCGAATACTGAAGTCCATTAAGTGAATTGTATAAGCTAAGTGAATGTTGGAGTGTAATGAAACAGAGTGATTTGCACTGGAGGAGACGAAAGTAAAAAGAAGGCTAAATTTAAAAAAACATCACAATAGTTTGGCGCTGTTTAAAAAAACTTCACAAAACTTTGACTTTTTAAAAAAACCGCACAATGTTTAACTTTCAACTCACGGAGTTATCCAACCGTTAACTGGGTTATACGTAATGTTTAAAAAAACATCACAAAACTATTGTTTTGTTTAAAAAAACAACACAGAACTATTATTCTGTTTAAAAAAAATCACAAAAGTTCCCATTTGTTTTAAAAAAACATCACATAACTATTATCTCAGTTAACGGTTGGATAACTCCGTGAGTTGAAAGTTAAACATTGTGCGGTTTTTTTAAAAAGTCAAAGTTTTGTGACGTTTTTTTAAACAGCGCCAAACTATTGTGACGTTTTTTTAAATTTTGCCTAAAAAGAACGCAACAAAAGCAAATCAATGATGATAGATTAATGTGAGAAGTCTTGTGGGCATGAAGTAAAATTTAGTCAACACAAGTAAAATAAGTAAAGATAAAATACTTAAACAAAGAAAAATACCTGATAAGAATAAAACACGTGCATTAATACTGAAGATAATAAGTAGTTGACAAACAGAATTTTTTCCCAAACTGTCCCACTTTTTGTAAGTTTTTCCCAAACTGCCCTACTTTTTTTTAATTCCCTAAATGTCCCACTCGTTTTTTGAAAAAGCGAGTCTGGGATAAATCCCCTCGCTTTTTAAAAAAACGAGTCTTAGGTTGTAGATTTTCAACATCTCAAGACTCGCTTTCTGAAAAAGCGAAGGGATTTAGAGTCTGGACTTTTTAGGCCCAACAACACTCGCTTTCTCAAAAAGCGAGGGGATTTATCCCAAACTCGCTTTTTGAAAAAGCGAGTGTCGATTTGGGGTTTAATGACCCCCCACGCCCGATATCAGATCTTATATTCTCTTTACTTCTCTGTCTTCCTCCTCCTCTTCTAACCCCGAAATTCTTACCCATCTCTCATCTCAGATTCGTCAAAGTACCACCGAAATTTGTGGATTAACCCATAAATTTGCTTTGAAAACCTTAAACCCATCTTCCGAGACATCAAAATTTTGGAATTTTGATATACTTGAAGAGAAAAGCAACTTCAACTATTTGACCCAAAAATCTACGGCAAATTTCTTTTCAAATAATCTTGTGAAGGTATGATGTTTATTGCCCTATTATTTTGTTAATTTCCATAGGTTTTGTTTATGGGTAGATAATAACTCGTATTTTGGTATAAATTAACGTAGGTATGGATTTGGAGATTCCGATTTGGTTATACTTTTGTGGTGAAATAATTCGTGATCCAAAGATTGGTTGTTGTTATAATGTGTTGGATCCGGAAATAGTTTGGGTACCTCATACCATTACATTTGCAGAAGTAGTTGACAAAATCTATGAAGTTACTAATTGGGATAGGAATCAATGGAATGTGAAAATTTTAGCTCGATACGCAGCAGGTAGAGGAGATGGTTAGTATTTTATGACAGTACCCGTATTTACTGATAATGTTATGAAGTCAATGATTGTTAGGACATTTGATCCCAATTGTTCTTGGTCTGCATTAGAGTTATATATTTAGCAAATTCAAATTTTGAATGCTCAGCCACATGATATTCCTAGTTCAAGCTTCGTAAGGGCGGTACCTACAAAGCAGATGAGGTCTAACCCTGCTCAATCTTCACAACCAAATTCGCTGTCCTCATAAGAAAACACCTTCACAAATACAACAAACCCGGATTCTACATATGTTGAGTTGCCACGCCAACCTAGTCCGGTTCCTGACAATGTTCCAAATGACAGTGTATTTGAACTCTTTCAAAATGCAGTCATTAACAACAGCTTATTAGACGATGATGAAGAAGAGAAAGAAACAGAGGATGAAGTTGATGATAGTGTAGAAAATGATGACGGAGACAAAGATGATGATGTAGCAAATATAGATCCTACGAACAACAATTCTAATGAAGTGAGAGCTACTGATACCTACTTCAATGTTGATGCTCATGTTACCGAGGAAATGACACAATGTGCTAGAGTACACCAAGTTCCACAAGAGTCGTTTGGTTCATCCAATGTAGACGAATTGTACATTGGACAGGAGTTTGTAAGTAAAGAGTCGATTCAGCAGGCTGTGAAGTTGTATTCTATCAAAAAAAATCGTGAATTCGTCACTTTGAAATCTACACCGTCACTGTACACTGTTAAATACAAAATGGCACCTAGAAAACGTACCATTGAGGAGATCGTGCAAGGTCCCCCAGGAGTAAGTAATGGTGGATGCCCTTGGAGATTACGAGCAATTGTTCCAAAAGGCGGGACAAATTTTTTGGTGAAGAAGATAGTTGGGCCTCATACTTGTACAAATCCCACGTTGAATTAGGACCACCGTAAAATTGATTCCAATCTTGTTTGTAATTTGATTGTGGGAGTGGTGAAGAAGGATATCGGTTTAACACCGCGGGTAATTATTGAGATAGTGAAATTACAATATAATTATCAGATTTTATATAATAAAGATTGGATAGCAAAACAAAAGGCAATTGAGAGTTTGTATGGTACCTTCGAAGAAGCATACACGAGTTGCCTTTTCTACTGACAGCAATTCAAGCAGCAAATACAGGAACCGTTGTCCACTGGGATAAATATGAGTCTAGTCCTAGCGAGGAAACATTCAAGGAAGTATTTTGGGCATTTGGTCCTTCGATTGAAGGTTTCAAGTCTTACAGACCTGTTATTAGTGTCGACGAAACTCACTTGTACGGTAAGTACAAGGGTTGTTTGCTAATTGCTGTTTCTCCAGATGCGAATGATTGCTTATTTCCTTTTGCATTTGCATTGGTTGATGGAGAGAGTATAAATACGTGGATATGGTTCATGAGTTGCATTCGGTATTATGTCACCGATCGCACTGAGTTGTGTGTTATCTCGGATCGTCATGCGGGTATATTGTCTGCTATGGATTTGCAAAATGGAGCTTAGAACAAACCAAATGCATATCATCACTATTGTATGCGTCATTTTGCTACAAATTTCTTTGGTAAATTTGGTAGCAAGGCATTGCGGAAAAAGGCCAAAATTATAGCGTGTCAAAACCAACCCAAAAACTTCATGGCCAAACTCGCTGAACTTGAAACCGTCAATGTCGAGGCGGCTAATTGGTTGAAAGAAAAGCCGGTTGAGAAATGGGCACTTTATGCAGATGAAGGTCGAAGATACGGCATAATGACTACGAACCTGTCAGAAGTCTTCAATTCAGTCTTGAAAGGAGTCCGTAGTTTACCAGTAACTGCGATTATTGAGACGATCTTCTTACGTCTGAACTCTTACTTTACTACTCGTCGACAAGAAGCCAGTAAGCTTTTATCTGAAGGGACGCTTTTTGCTCGAAGAGTACATGAACTGATCGATAGTTGCTATGAGAGGACAAACCGACATGAGGTTACAATGTTTCATCATCAACCTGGAATTTTTTCCGTGAGAACGGGTATACGCATGGTAAGTGGAGAAAGGAAGGGTGGGAACTTGCACACTGTGAATTTGGGCACGAAAACATGCACATGTATGAAATTTCATCTATATCATATTCCATGTTCTCATGTATTGGCAGTTTGTGTGTATCGTGCAATCAATCACTAGCCTTTTGTTGATAAATTTTATCTTGTAACTTCATTAGCACAAACATACGCTCCCGTGTTTCATCCTATTCTAGATCCAGCATATTGGCCTACTATTGATGGACCAAGACTCGTACTTGATGCTAGTTTGCGACGTAAAACAAAAGGAAGGCCTCGATCTACGAGAATTCGCAATGACATGGATGTAAGAGATAGGTCTAGCTTGGGTACGATGATGAAATGTTCAAAATGTGGTTTGCATGGACACAATAAGCGGTGATGCATTAATAGTGGAACTCAAAATATTTAACCATTGTATGCTTGTAATTGTACTATTTAATTTTGACTGTGTAATTTTACTAAGCAGTATGAGTTTAATTTTGAAGAATTGAGGTTACAAAGTTTGATTTTGAATAATCGTTTGTATCCATTTCTTATGTAGGAATGTGATTGTTGTGTGATGAGTATTGGAATCAAAAATGAAGATTTAATTTTCATTACCTAAACTCACTTTTCCGAAAAGAGAGTCTAATAAAGTTCTCCTCGCTTTCTCAGAAAGCGAGGCTTCAGCCTGTATGTTTTAACGAGCAGACCAAAGACTCGCTTTTTGAGAAAGCGAGTCTGGTACAAAATAACACGGTTTTTGAAAAAGCGAGTCTGGAGTTAAGTGATATCCAGAGATGCAACCTTTCTCTGGATTTCACCTTGCTTACACAGTCGCTTTCCGAAAAAGCGTGGGAGTATTAACTAGGCTCGCTTTCCCAGAAAGCAAGTCTTCACCTGTGTGCTCAGGCCAAAGACTCGCTTTCTGAGAAAGCGAGTCTAGTACAAAATAACTCGGTTTTTAAAAAAGCGAGTCTAGAGTTCAGTGATATCCAGAGAAGAAGCATTTCTCTGGATTTCACCTAGCCTACACAGTCGCTTTTTGAAAAAGCGAGATAAGTGAAACCAACCATGCTTTTTCGAAAAGCGACTGTTGGGTGGTATGTTTTCCAGAGAAACCTCAACTCTGGAAAACGATCAGCCCAACACTCGCTTTTTGAAAAAGCGAGCCTATCACACCTAGACTCGCTTTCTCAAAAAGCGAGTCTTGGGTCTGTAAACACAAAACAACTTCAGAACATTTTCAGTTGGGACATAAACCCTACAAACTTCGCAGCAACTTAAACAATTCAACTACAAACTTCAACAATGCGAACAAACAATTCATCTCCAAGCATCAATAATAAATCATATGGTCCCAAACTTCACCAATTCATCATTTTCTCCAAACTTCTCAAATCCACCACATTTTAACTATACCAAACTCACACAAAACCACATAATTAAAACATCACACACTCACACACCCCATACCAACAACTCATTCCTCATATATTCCATATTTCATATCGTTAGTACATGATTGATACAAACAACAACTAACATTAACAAATTAATAATACAAAACAGGTTAAACAAAATACAAAGACGCTTCACGGATCAGGGGTGAACAATGTGGGAGGTCTCCGTTGCCGTTTACCTCGTGCTGGAGTGGCCTGTGTCACACCGAACATAATTATCGGATCATTTTCATCTTTTTGTTCTATCCCCTCAACTTCAATCTCAACCTCTTGAACTTCCTCTTCTTCTTGCTCGTTTCTAGGACGACGTGGTGGTTTGCGGGTGACTTTCTTCATACGTGGAGCACGTGCACTGGTTCGATGAGCAGGAGTGTTTAGAATAGCATCCAAGATTGCCCCCTCTCCCACAGCATCAGCTTGTGCACGACAAGATATCAACATCTCCCGTGCAAAGTCCTTCACCGCATCGGCGACGTTGCTACTCAACACAGCAGCACATTTTTTGCCATACTCCAAGTCTGGCTCATCTACAAAACGTCATAAGTTGAAATATTATATGCAGTGAATGTATATGTAAACCAAAATACTAAAATAAATTTGATGAATACAACAGTACTTAAAAACTTACAATCGTACGAATAGCCGATGCCTTCGGTTGAAACATAGGCAAGTTCATTGAATGTAGATCTGCTGGTTCGGCTGTCGATCGACGGATCGGGACCACCACACCTGCAGGAGTCTGTCCTGTCGGAGATATATATCGCCTCGTCATCCTCCCGTACCAGCCCATATAATTCTCATGCACGGTTCGATCAAATGGAGGAATGTTATCAATGATTTTCTCGAACCGGTGTAGATTCCATCTCTCCCCATATGTCGAGAAGCTGGTGGCCTAATTATGTCCTGATTGAAGACCCATTTCAGTGATTGCATGCATGTCCGCATTAAATGGTTCGGCAATAGGAATCATCTGCTGTAGACCAAATTGTCGAAGCACTCTATTGACATAATAGAACTCAACTGTGCCGAAGTTGATCAATGGTGCTTTCGTCAGCCACAGATCACGCATGTACAAGGAAATAGGTGGTATTTGAGCAAGACGTGCTTCCGTGTAGGGCATCCACACTACACAATCATTTGCTCACCTGTCCAACTCATCACGGAAGTAGGTTAGACACCTGTTAGGGTTGGCAGTCCACGTAAAATTTCCGGACCAGTACACACCAAGAGGAGGTAACATGTGCTGGTCCTCGGGGAGATGGATCCAGTGGGGTGATTATTTCCGCACTATAGGCCGATCCACGTGAATACGCTCCCAACTCCACACTTGTAGCAATATCATCGGTCCATTCATCTGCACAGAACCGAGACTGCACAAGCACAAACTCCTGTAGAGGGATGCTAAGGCGGCACTGCCCCAACTGTACTGACTGATTCGTCCCAGATCTGCAATCAGTGGGAGGTACATCAAGGGGACAGAGTGTCCTCTGGAATTTGGGAACAACACCCCTCCAAACAGTGTGAGAATGTAGGCCCTGCAGTAGCATTGGACCTCCTCATCAGTGGAATCATGTCTCAATCGGTTCTTGAATCTATCCTTTAACCACTTCAACCGAATTTGTTTTCCATTCACTATTCCGGCCTCCACTTCGACACTGAGATATTGTTCCACTAAATATATCGGGTCGAAGTCCATTGAGCCTGTCACTGCCTGCCCATCAACTGGAAGGCCGGTGAGAACAGAAACGTCCTGCAGCGACACTGTCATCTCCCCAACTGTCAGGTGGAAGCTGTGTGTTTCAGGGTGTCATCTCTCAAGCAGAGCTGTAAGAAGAGGCCGATCGCACTTGATTGAGCTCATCAGTGCAATACCATACAGTCTACAATCCCTTAAGATCTGGTGAATCCGTGGGTGCATAGGTAGTGGATGACCCCCACGAAATGTACATTCCTTCGAATCGCCTTCCCACACATCCTTCGAACGATGCTGCGACTGAAGAGTAAGAAGTGTGGGGTCGAGGGGACCTGGACCTACAAGGGCAATGTAAGATGAAGAAGGGGCCGGAGAAGAAGTACCTGCCACATTTGGGTTACTTGGGACCTGTACAACAACAACAACATTTACATCAACAGAAAAATATAACATTTAATTATATGATAATGAAACAAATCGAATATAGAAAATTATAAGCTTACATTAATATGCGTGGTACCACCACGACGACCACCACGTCCACCGCGAGGAGGTGGGCCGAAAGATGTACGTGGTCCATCGCCACGGGGAGGTCTACTACTAGATCCTACCTCCACATTTTCCATCGTCCGGGCCATTTTTTAAAAAATAGAGTATCCTACAACTAAAAGCAATCGTTATTAACATTACCAAAATATATAACCAACAAATATAGAACACATACGAACATACAATCATTAATAACTATATCCAAATTTTACCTACAAATTCTACAATTATCCACTTTTTAAAACTAATACATCTCCACCTCCACCGATACTATCCAAATTTGACACCCAAATTACCCCCACATTTTATCCCGATTTTTCCACAATATCGACACTATCCATATTGTACCTCTAATAATATCAAGCAATTTCTAACTAAATAATTCTACATATATACAACATTAAAAAATATAGAGTTTGAGAAATATACCACAATCTTTAGGCAAGATGCAAACCACTACACCTCCACCAAAACCCTCATCCCCAAATGTGAACAACTACACGGCAATCCACCCCCAAAATCGCGGCAGCCCCCAATAACGAAGTGGCCAATTGAACGGAGATGAGATAGTTAAGTATTTCGGAGTGAATCGACGAAATTTGATGGGTTAATCGCTTGGATCAGAGCGAGAAGAGGTTGGGTTAGGGCTTCGTGACGAAGGGGAGAAGGAAAATGGAGAAAGTTAGATCTGTCTGCGAGGGGGTGGGGTTTAAGACCCAATCGACACTCGCTTTTTCAAAAAGCGAGTTTGGTATAAATTCCCTCGCTTTTTGAGAAAGCGAGTGTTGCTAGGCCAAAAAAGTCCAGACTCGCTTTTTGAAAAAACGAGTGTGCGATAAATCCCATCGCTTTTTCAGAAAGCAAGTCTTGAGATGTTGAAAATCTACAACCTAAGACTCGCTTTTTGAAAAAGCGAGGGGATTTATCCCAGACTCGCTTTTTGAAAAAGCGAGTGGGGCATTTAGGGAATTAAAAAAAATGTAGGGCAGTCTGGGAAAAACTTTCAAAAAGTGGGACAGTTTGGGAAAAAATTCTGACAAACAAGGACTAGTAAGAATTAACATAGTAATATTTAGAAAAGAAGAGACTAGTGTACAGAAATTAAACGCATGAGCTAGTACTGACATGATGAGACTTTAAATTAAACGTGAATAATTAATAAAAGCATATTATGTTTGTAGAATACATTTAATCAATTGTTATATCAAATTAGGAGTTAAACTATGCGAGAGATAGTAGATTAAGAGAAACAAAGCAGATTAATCCTAATAATCATAAGAGAGCTGCAGTTGTTGAATGAAATTTCATATATCAATTGAGCATGGCGCTAGCGGTTGTTGTTGTTTTGTTTTGGACCTGTGTACCGGTTATATTAGATGTACTTTATGAGATTCTCATGCAATATACTCATCTACTGTATTGGTTATGGTTGGTTATGTTCAGTTTCCAAATGTGTTTTATCTTGCTTGTTCTTCTATTGCTGATTTGATAATGTGTTTTATCTTGCTTGTTCTTCTATTGCTGATATATCAAATCTGTGATTTTACAATTTCTGAAGAATATTCTCATTTACAGTTCTGAAGAGTATTCACATATACAGCTTCTGAAGAATATTCACATTTACAGTTTCTATAATTGTTGGCATTTTTGCGTTAGCTTGTTCATTTCATTAATTGTTATTACAATAGCAGTGTATTGATCTAAAACTTATTTTTTAGTTATTAATCACACTTAGGTGCATATGCTAATAACATATTTGTTATTAATTACTACTCGATCATTCATTGATGCTCTCTTCTTTTCTTCAGATTTCTTTTTGTTTCTTAGTAATTCTTTTGATAATATTTTTTACTTATCGGCTAATATATGTATGAAATCATTACATATATATGTGAAAGATTGAGTTTTACAAGGACCAACCAGTAAACTATCATGAACTTATTATCTGTAGACATGGATGTTTATTATGCTACAGCATATAAACTGTTGATGTTTGTTTTTTATTTTTGTTTTCTGAGTGGTCACTACACCTTGTTTAGAAGCTACTGAATTTTGAGGTGGGATAAAAAATGACCTGGGGACCAAGAGGGCTCTCGCTCAAAGTCAAGCCAGCTCGGTCCCGGACCACTACAGGCTCGGTGCCGAGCCGTAAATTCACCACCACGAAACGGGCCTCCTCGTTCCGACGATTCGCCTCGACCTTCGGTCCCCGGTCCTCGACCGTCCCTCGGGCCTTCCACTCAGCCGGGTAAGGGAGGGGGATGACCTGGCACAACCTAGGTCCTTCGATTCTCCCCGAGACACAGGGACCCAACGATTTGCCATGTCAGCTCCAAAACCGCTTAAGGCTTTGCCACGTCAGCCTTAAACCACTCTTGGCGCTGCCACATATGCCCTAAACCCCCTGGGCCGGTTGCCACGTCAGGCCCATGGGCTTTCGGGTCCAGACCCGGCCCCCAAGCAGATCCAAACCCGGTTGGGGTTATCTATAAATACCAGACCCTCACCCACCTTCAAAGGTAATCAATCTTTCTGCCACAAAACCCTAGTTACTGCTACTCTTCCATAGAGACTAACTAGATCGTCGGAGGGTCTGCCACCAGGATAAACCCTGGTGTTTCTAGACCGTTTGCAGGTACACGAGGCGAGACAATCCGAGCCGACCCTTAGGTGCCGGAGCGAGCCTTCAGCTCACCGTCCATTACTGAGCTCTTCCCCCCTTACAAATTGAGTCCGAACTCACACCTGGTGCATCCACACTCTCTCCCAAAAACAAACCGCATCAGGTTGGCGCCGTCTGTGGGAACGCTATTTATTCAGTAAGGATAACAGTCTGAGCCTCACTGCCGACGCTCACCCTTCGATCCACTCTCCCATGCCTCCCAGGGCCCGAAGACCGACTTCTTCCACCCGCCGGGATGGGCCTCCTCTTCAGGATGCCCTCGACGGAAGGCAAGGATCAAATAATCCGGGGGCGAACCCCGGACACCAACAAGGCGAACCTCACGTCGAGCAACCCGACCTTCGTGGGGTCATTATGAACCGAAGGGCTAGCCAGGCCAGGAGAGGGAACGCTTCCAACTCGGCCCCGAACCATTCTAGGCCCGCGCCCGGAGGTAGGCCGTCGGCACTCAGCCGCATTGGCCGAATTCCTACGCCCCGACCCGACCCTTCTGACCATGGCACGGTCACCAGGGCCGAGGTTCGGAGCTTCCGGGATGAGATCATGGAGGCTCTTCACGGAGCGCCAAGGTCCGCGACACTCGACCGACCCCATCAAATGAGCGAAGGAAGGAGCTACACTCGTGCGCCACCGCCTCCGCCGGAACGCACAGACCAGGTACTCCGTCGCCTCATGGAGATGGAGAATCGACTCGAACGCATCGGCGACGGGAACCCGAACCCCGTCTCAGGCCGAGCGCCCTCCCGGCCGCCATTCTCCGTCAACATCTTAGAAGCGGAGATCCCCCGAAACTTCCGGCCTCCGCAATTTGAGACTTACAACGGCGAGGGTGATCCAGCTGATCACATGGAGGGCTTCAAGACCCTCATGATGATTCACAGCGCCTCGGATCCCCTGCTGTACCGAGCCTTCCCAGCCACCCTTCGGGGCCCGGCCAGGGAGTGGTTCTCCAAACTCCCCCCCGGCTCAATCTTCTCGTTCGATCAGCTGGAAGCCAACTTCCTGGCCCACTTCATCACCAGCAGGAAGACAGAGAAGACAAGCGCTTCCCTGCTCGATCTCAGCCAGAGGGAGGGGGAGTCGCTCCGTAACTTCGTCAGGAGGTTCACGACTGAGGCAAGATCCGTCTCTGACCTCGACGCCGGGGTAGCCTCGGCCGCCTTCCGGCACAATGTCCGGCACGATCAGCTGAAGGTCTCCTTGGCGAAGAAGCCACCTCTGGACTTCCCTGACCTTCTCAACCGAGTCGAGAAGTACATACGAGCTGAAGAAGCTCTGAACCCAGAGGGCAGCAAAGAAGTCGCATGGAAGGGCAAGCGGAGGGTCGAGGAGATCGAACCTGCCAGGAAAGCGGCGAAGGAAGGGATCGGAGCGAAGAGGGCCCCCCCGGTCCCTCGGTTCGAAAGGTACACTCCCTTGACACAGAACGTGTCCGCCATCCTCTTGGAAATCGAGGACAAGGGCCTTGTCCGACTCCCTCCCCGACCAAGCAACAACAAGAAACGAGACCAACGCTTCTACTGCCGTTTTCACCGAGATCATGGGCACGAAACCGACCAGTGTCGGGCCCTGAAAGATGAAATTGAGGCCCTCATCTCACGAGGATACCTCCAAGAGTTTACGAGAGAAAGCCAACGGGATCGACGGGATACGAGGAACCGGAGGCCTTCGCCTCCGATCCTTATTCCGAACCGCATCCGGGATCGGGATCCCGAGCCCGAGGGAGCCGCAGGCACGCCGGCCATTCTACACTGTGTCCACGGAGGACCAAAGGGGGGAGAATCAAATACTTCACGAAAAGCCTTCGTCCGAGAGGTGAACGCTGTCCAAGACAACCCCTCACCCCAATTACAATCGGTACCTGTCTCCTTCTCCCGAGAGGACCTAGAAGGCATCCGCCTCCCTCATTGTGACGCCCTCGTCATTGACCTCCACATGGCAAATTGTGAAGTTCACCGGATCCTCGTCAACAACGGCAGCTCGGTAAACATTCTCTTTCTCGAAGCCTTCGAGAATCTCAAACTGCCCAGAGGAAAGCTCAAGCCGGCCGGATACACTTTGCATGGATTCTCCGGCGTCCCTGTCATGATAGAAGGGATTGTGACTCTTGACGTTACCGCGGGGTCGGCTCCGATCCAGCGAACCGAATCCATGGACTTCATGGTGGTAAACGTCAAGGCAGCTTACAACGCCATACTCGGCCGACCCGGGCTATGCTCCCTTCAAGCGGTTCCTTCGGCTTACCACTTGAAACTCAAATTCCCCACTCAGCAAGGGGTCGGTATCGTCCGAGGTAACCAAGAAGCAGCACAGTCGTGCTACATGACCGCCGTCGGAGGAGGTGTCTTCCTCCTCGATGCCGTCGAGCTCGAATCCGAGAGGGACGGTCCCGCCCCTGAGCCAGTCGACAAGCTGGAGGAGGTTCCGTTCGGTGCGGCGGACGAGTCAAAATGGTTCCGGGTGAGCCGCTCACTCCCCGAGGACTTGAAGTCAGGCATAATCGACTGCATC
This sequence comes from Hemerocallis citrina, assembly GCA_017893485.1. Taxonomy (NCBI): domain Eukaryota; kingdom Viridiplantae; phylum Streptophyta; class Magnoliopsida; order Asparagales; family Asphodelaceae; genus Hemerocallis; species Hemerocallis citrina. The sequence goes on along the minus strand of CM030359.1, from coordinate 332,240,920 downwards.
CGCCGCAACGTCGATCTCTTTGCCTGGAAGCCCTCTGACATGCCCGGGATATCCGAGGACCTGATCATGCATCGGCTGAGCGTCATCCCGGGCTCCAAGCCAGTCACCCAGAAGAGGAGCAAATCTGCCCCGGAGAGGCAGCAAGCTGTGAAGATAGAAGTGGACAAGCTCTTGTCCGCTCGGTTCATTCAGGAGGTCAACTACCCCGAGTGGTTGGCTAATGTCGTCATGGTTAAGAACGCGACCGGGGGGTGGCGAATCTGTATAGACTTCACAGATCTAAACAAGGCATGTCCAAAAGATCCTTTCCCCCTCCCCCGCATCGACGCCTTGATCGACGCAACCTCGGGGCATGAGCTACTGTCCTTCATGGACGCATTCTCATGGTACAATCAGATCCGGATGTTCCCGCCAGACATCGCAAAGACCTCATTCGTCACCGACCAGGGTCTTTTCTGCTACCTCGTTATGCCCTTCGGGCTGAAAAACGCCGGAGCCACTTACCAACGGCTTGTCAACCGGATCTTCAAATGCCTAATCGGCCGCAACGTGGAGGTCTATGTCGACGATATGCTCGTCAAGAGCCGGGCCGGGTCGAACCATGTCGCCGACCTCGAGGAAGCCTTCGGAGTCCTCCGACATCACAACATGAGGCTCAACCCGGCCAAGTGCGCCTTCGGCGTCTCCACCGGCAAGTTTCTGGGGTTCATCGTCAGCCAACGCGGCATCAAGGCGAACCCCGAGAAGATCCAGGCCATAATTGACATGGCCCCGCCCCGGAATGTCAAGGAAGTTCAGAGGCTTACGGGTCGGCTGGCCGCCAACGCCCGCTTCCTCTCCAAGTCAGGAGAGAAGTCTCTCCCCTTCTTCAAAGCCCTACGCGGGAAGGGAGGCTTCGAATGGGGTACCCATCAACAAGAAGCCTTCGAGCAGCTGAAGCAATACCTCGCCAACCCTCCTCTCCTCAGCAAGCTCGAGCCGGGCGAACCGCTATGGCTCTACCTATCCGCATCGGATAGCGCCCTCAGTGCCGTCCTCATCCGAGAAGAGGACGGGATTCAGAGACCATTATACTATGTGAGCAAAATCCTGCTCCCCACTGAGATGAGGTACGTTAAGATAGAAAAGGTGGCCTACGCTCTGGTCATGGCAGCCCGAAAGCTCCGTCCTTACTTCCAGGCTCACTCCGTCCAAGTACTGACCGACCAGCCATTAAAAACCGTCCTCCACAAGCTCGAAACCTCCGGCCGCTTAGTCAAGTGGTCGATCGGGCTGAGTCAGTACGACATCGGATATCAGCCGAGGACAGCGATCAAAGGACAGGCCCTCGCCGACTTCATAACCGAATGCACAATTTCCGAGCAGCCACACATCGACGGGTCGGATCCAACCTGGGAAGTCTATGTCGACGGATCCTCCTGTGAAACCGGGAGTGGAGCTGGAATCATCCTCCAAGGCCCCGACCAATTCCTCCTTCAGTACTCCCTCTGCCTTAACTTTCCGGCCTCAAACAACGAGGCAGAATACGAGGCCATGATCGCCGGACTGACCCTAGCACACCGAGCCGGAGCCAAGAAGATCCGGGCCTTCAGCGATTCTCAGCTCGTGGTCAATCAGATCACCGGGGAATACGAAGCCCGCGACGACCGGATGGTAAAGTATTTGGCTGTGGTCCGACGTCTCCTAGCATCCTTCTGCTGCTCCACAGTCGTTAGAGTCCCTAGGGAGCAGAATGCCCAAGCAGATGCATTATCAAAACTCGCCTCCTCCTCCTTCGAGGGCCTCGACCAAACGGTATTCATCGAAATCCTCTTAAAGCCAAGTATCAATGACCAAGACCAGGAGGCAATGTGCGTACAAAGCGGTGTCATTCCGGACGACTGGACCACCCCTATTCGAAGATTCTTAGTCCGAGCCGAGCTTCCCGAAGACCGGGCCGAGGCAAGACAAGTCAGGATCTGAGCTGAAAGGTTCGTCATGATCGACGACATCCTCTTCAAATGCTCATACACACTGACCGATGGTAAGCCGTACCTCCGCTGTCTCACCAATGACGAAGCCAGCTACGCGTTGAAAGAACTACATGAAGGGATCGGCGGATGCCATATGGGGAGCAGATCACTCGCTCGTAAAGCCCTGAATCAGGGTTACTACTAGCCCACCTTGCTCCAAGACTCCCAAGACCTGGTCAAGAGGTGCGGCCCATGCCAGAGGTTCTCCCCTATCAAGAGGCTTCCTCAAGACAACCTCCGATCCCTCGCTAGTCCTATGCCATTCGCCATGTGGGGCATGGACCTGGTGGGCCCCTTCCCCGCAGCAACAGGGCAAAGGAAATTCTTGATAGTCGCCATCGACTACTTCACAAAGTGGCTCGAGGCCGAGCCGCTGTCCAGTATCACCGAGCGCCAAACACAGCAGTTCTTCTGGAAGAATATCGTTTGCCGGTTCGGGATCCCTCAGGTCCTCGTTACAGACAACGGGACCCAATTCGCAGGTCAAAACTTCCGAAAGTTCTGCGAAGAAATCGGCATCCAGCAACGCTTCTCCGCTATATGCCACCCTCAGTCCAACGGCCAAGCGGAGAACGCGAACAGGCAAATCCTCGACGGCCTCAAGAAGCACCTCGACAGTTTCCATAAAGGGCTGTGAGTGGAAGAGCTGCCCAGCATGCTATGGGCGCATCAAACCACCAAGAGATCCCCACAGGAGAGACACCGTTCAGTTTGACCTACGGGACTGAGGCAGTAATCCCCGTGGAGGTCGGACTGCCTTCTCCCCGGATCATGGCCTTCGACAAAACTGACAACTCATCAGGCCTAAGGGCCAACCTAGACCTCGTCGCCGAGGTCAGGGAGAAGTCTTCCGTCCGGAGAAGCATCTACCAGCAACGGATCGAGAGGTTTTACAACAAGAAGGTCCGCCCAACAGACATCAAGGCCGGGGACCTCGTGTTACGCAAATTATCCGTCTCCGATCCTACCAAGAAGAGGAAGCTGGCCCCCAACTAGGAGGGCCCATACAGGTAGCCGAGGTCATACGCCCCGGCACATACCGACTGGAGGACATGGAGGGTCGGGCAATCAAGCGACCCTGGAACGCCGAGCACCTAATGAAGTTCCTACAAGAACGGATATAGGTCCCTGCTTGGCTAATGTAAATAATAATTTTGTAAGCTCTCGTATGTAAAAGGCCCTTTTAGTGCCCCTCTCTACATATATGAAGGAGATCCCTTTTTTGTCAACTCCAAACGCCTCGGTAGGTCCGACCTAACGCCAGACAATAGGATCGCTTTCTCAAAAGCTTCGGCACTCGAGTCCTCACTCCGGTGTCGTCCCCGACGTCTCGGTAGGTCCGAACCGGCTTCAGGCCAGGGAGCCGCTATAACGCCTCCCAGTGACCAAGACGCCACGACCGGTACCGATCCCTCACAAATCGGCAGGACCGAACCTCACCTCCACACCAATCAATAGGCTGTTGGCCAAAGCAACGATTGAAAAGAGACTCATTGTTCATACGCCCTTATTAGTTCTGGAAAACAAACGAAGACCGTTACAGGACCAACCCACTCATTTCAAACAGAAAGAATTCACTCTTAGGGCCCCTCGGGTCCGAGGGATGGCAATCCTACTCCGATCGAACGACTGGGTGCCCTCTCCTCGTCACGATGGTCCTTAGGGTTAGCCACGGTCGACACACCGGCCACGGAGCTCTGGGCATCAACCGGTTGGACACGCTCCAGCAGCAGCAACGCCGAAGGAACCCCCTCCGCTCGCCGGTCTCCCGAGGAGGATGCCATCCTCGTCCCGGACACACCCAGCATCGTCTTATAACGGTGTATCTCCATCTCCTTCTCCACTATGACGTCACGAAGAAGCCTCTCAGACGGGGGCCTCTGCACCGACGCACTCGACATAGTGTACCCAAGACCGGCGCTTCCGAGATCCCGATCTACCATTGCCCTCTTCATCCGGTTCGCCTCGGCACTCAGAGCCTCTGACTTGTCCCGATAATAGTTAAAGGCAGCATCCTGGTCGCAAGCCCCCTTGCGATAACGCACCAACGTGGCCTCCAGGACCTTAATTTTACTCCGGAGCCATGCCACATCGGAGCGACGGGGATCCGCCTCGGGAAGGAGAGCTGTTACCTAAAAGAGAACCAACCACCGCTCAAAACACATCGGCAAAAGGGGTCCGGAAAAATTCGAGCACAAAAGACGGCCAATCAAAAGATCCTCTTTTATAAATCGAAAGTCCGTACAAAAAATGCGGTGACCAGTCCGCATTCGGCAAATACAATAGAAAGGAAGAAAAAGACAAAAACAAGGAGCTAACAGACTAATTCCCCACCTCAGCATCGGCCGGGTTCACGGGAGGATCGGCAGCCGAACCCACGACCCGACTTTCAGCGTCAGGAGTCTTCGGTGGTGCCTCGATCTCCAGGTTATAGTCGAGGCCGGACAGATCGATAGTTGGGTAGAAGTGCCTCACATGGCTGAGGGCCTTCGCGTAGACCTCGTTCTGGGCCGCAATCACCATGTCCTGCCCCGTCGTCGTCAGCTCCTCCTTCTCCTTCGCGAACTTCTTCTTTAGGTCGACCACCTTCTTGGCCCACTCGGCATCCCTGGCGTCGAGCTCGACCTTCAGCTTCTGCTCCCTCTTGTGCGAGCCATCGAGCTCGATCTTCATCTCCTTCATTTCCTGCAAGCACTTGTCGGCCCGAACTCGCTCCCGTTCCACGGCCACCTCATAGAGACTTTTCACGTGGGCGCCCTGCACACAGGCCTGCAAAAACCGAGCCCTACTAAGGAAACCTCCTTCACAATAAATTCACAAGGCAAGTGGGGTCGGCGGACTTACCAGCACATTGGCCTGCGCGAGGCGCGTGTACGCCTGCTCCAAGGTCTCGGTGTTCATCTCCCCGCGGTCCCGGGGGGTCGCCAGCTTCTCCGCCACCTCGACGGCCTGGGGCCCACGGGTCAGACAGTCCCCCACCCATATCGACCAGGCCTGCACCCACGGCCTCCGCAGCTCCTCCATAGCGGTGTCCACTCCTTCAGCTCCGACCAAGGGGGCCTTCCCTTTATCAAGATCGGTCACCATAGCTTGGCCCGAGCTCCCCTGAGCGGCCCCCTCCTTACTCATCTCCGAGCGGGTCCTCTTAGGCTTCGGCTCGACCGGGACCTCGGAGGCAACATGGGACGACCCCCTCGTCCTCCTCCCTTCTCCCCCTTCCTCAGCCTTCTTCTGCTTCAAGGCGAGCCTCCGAGCCTTAATCGATTCAGGATCGATACCTGCAAAAAGACCCATCCGTCCGAGGCACCATATCCCCCGGGTCCAAACTGGGGTCGTCACCCCTCCCGCCCTGATCTCCCATGGTTCTAACAACCGTATCAGGGCCGTCAGAACCAGGAGAAGATCACGGCGGCAGGGTAACCACCCGTCTGACACCCTCAGGGTTGGAATTTCTTAAGTAACAGGCGTCCGCCCAAGGCAGACACCTCCGGTGGTCGAAGAACCACCCTTGCTGTGAGCAAAGCTACAGGGGGGCGGGGTATTTATAGCCTCCCCCAAAGACCAGCCATTATGGCCCTTAGAAATCCAAGCGACGAAAGCCCAGCCGTCACACCTAGGAAGTTGGAACGCCGTGCGAATCCCGGAGCACCATTAATGCTCCGTGAAGACAGCCAGCAGCTCAACTCAGCCTTCACACAAAGGCCCAACGGTTCGCCACCGCCCTTGTCGACCCATAAACCCTCGCCAGTCTGAGGTAAGGTCTCGCACCAAGGTAGCCTTCTCACGAAGGCCCAACGGTTCGCCATTGCCCTTACCGACCCATAAACCCTCGCCCATCCGAGGTAAGGTCTCGCACCAGGGTAACCTTCTCACGAAGGCCCAACAGTTCGCCACCGCCCTTGCCGACCCATAAACCCTTGCCCGTCCGAGGTAAGGTCTCGCACCAGGGTAGCCTTCTCACGGAGGCCCAATGGTTCGCCATCGCCCTTGCCGACCTATAAACCCTCGCCAGTCCGAGGTAAGGTCTCGCACCGGGGTAGCCTTCTCACGGAGGCCCAACGGTTCACCATCGCTCTTGCCGACCCATAAACCCTCGCCAGTCCGAGGTAAGGTCTCGCACCGAGGTAGCCTTCTCACGAAGGCCCAACGGTTCTCCATCGCCCTTGCCGGCCCGTAACCCCTCGCTAGTCCGAGGTAAGGTCTCGCACCAGGGTAGCCTTCTCACGAAGGCACATCGGCCCCCAAGGCCCCCGAAAGGTAGCACCTACTTTTCTCCACGACTAGAAATACTCCTCCACGGCTAACTCTCGCATCCCCGCAGGAGTGGAGGGCTTATGAAGTGTGTAACCTCTGTTTCCATTAATACGTATTTTAAAAATATATTTTTCCGTATTTAAATAATCAATATTTTCTCTAATTGATTTTATTATTTAAATAATTTTTACGAGCCCAATTGTCTATTATAAGCCCAAACTTGTATTTTAAACTCATTTATTTAAATTTATTTAATCTAAGCCCAATTGTTTAGCCCAATATCTAAAATATTTTTAGCCCAGTATTAAAGCCCAAGTCCAGAATTCATATAATTGTACAGATTTGTCATACACCTATCCCCATACAATATTTATTCTTCCACCCCCACTATTCTGCCCCGTTCTCCAACTCCTCCCCACTCCTCAATACCCGTACCAGCACTTTCCCATACTCTCATAACCACCCCCACTACTCCTTTACTTTATTTATTATATTTAATCCCTTCCCCGTTTCCTTTCTTCTCCCTCATTCTCTGACTTCCAAAAACCAAACAAAACAAAAACAGAACAGAGCAAACCCAACAACCCGACTTCTCCCTCCTTCTCCTTCTCCCTTCTCCATCGTATCTCCTCCCCCGTCGCCGTTCATCTCCACCACATCGACGCCCTCGCCCTGCCGCTCGTGCTCGAACTCCGCAAGCCAGAACCTCGAGCCCGCCATTGCCGCCCGTTGCCGCCCCCACCTCGTTGCATCCCTCGTCGACGCGCCGCTTCCACCACCCTCAGTCGAACTCGACTCGTCGCCGTCTCCCCATCTCCTCGCTGCCTTGCTCACCGCAGCATCGACAACCCTGCCGCTCCCTCCACGCAGAGCTCCAACCGCCGCAAGCGCCTCCCGCTCTCAATTGCAGTCGCTGTCGCTCCATCCCCAACCGCTGCTCGAGGCTCCGCCATCCGCCCTCGCGCCCCATCTTCATCTTCCTTCGCTCAAGCCGCCATTACCAACCCTTCGAGCTCTTCAGTCGTCGTCTCCATCAACCCCCCAACCTCCAGCTTCGACTTCTCCATCACCAGTTCTCCGCGCCGCCGTCTTCAACCCACATCCGTCGAAGCCCGCATCATCTTCAAGCTCCTTCTCCCTCCAGTCTCGATCTCGTCCGACCCGAAGCATCGCCACAGCTCCGCCGTCCACCTCGATCCTTCCGCTCCGGTGCCGCTCAACTCCCGCTGTCGTTCATCGTCACTTCCAGTCGCGCGCCTTCTTCCGCTCACTTCTCTTTCCCGTCGAATCTCGCTTCCTCTCTCTCTCTCTCTCTCTCTCTCTCTCTCTCTCTCTCTCTCTCGGTGTGTTGGAAAAAGGAGAAGAAGAGTGATTTTGGGAATTATTGGTTGCTGTTTAATTATTTTGGTGGGTTGGTGTCTGTGTGAAGAAGAAAACAGTATTGCTGTGGGTGTTGAATTGCTTGGGTACATTGTTGCTAATTGGTGTGTTGGTGTTTGGGTTACTGTTTAGGAGTATTTTATTGGTGTTTGGTGTTCTGTGTGGAGAAGTGAAGTGGGTGTTAGTGTTTGGTGTTGTTGGGGATTTGCAAATTGGAGTTGCTGTTTGGACTTGCTATTTTGGATTGCTGATTTGGCGTGGCTTCCATATTCAACATTTTGCACATATTCTGCTGCCCGGGATACTGATCCCGTTATTCTATCTCAAATTTAATCGTCGTCAACTAACAGGCAAGTGTCTCTTGTACAATTTTATTGTTCTAGTACAAGTCTTTGTAAAAATACCGCAAGTATATTATTTTTGACTCCAATTCGCATTCATAAGTCGAATTGATAACCGTTTCCCTACATAATCCGTATCCCGTATTCGTACAAGATCACGAATACTTTGTTGCCATGTCCGTTGCATGAACACGATACATATATATACTATTATACATGATGTTGTGCATGAATTGTTGGTTATTAGGTTGCATGTTGTTATAATATATTATATTCTTGATTAAGCGTTATGCATGCCATTAGTTGCATCATATGTTATAAGTCCTGGAATATGTTTCCTGTCTCGTATAAGTCTTGATACTTGATCTTGTCATGTTATCCTTGCCATGTTACCCGTCCATGTTGTTGCATGTAGTTATTGTTCATGTTTAATTGTAATAAAAAGATAACAAGCCTGGGTATAAAGGAAAAAGATTTAGTAGTGGGTAATATAGAAGAGCGTACTCGGTCGGGGGCTCGTGGTTCCTCGCTGCAAATTTGTAAGCTACAAGTTACAAGTTTGCTAAATTACAGGTTTACATGTGCACGTTACAAGACACACTAACTACATGTTCCACATTGCACGTATCTTGATACAAGATATACTTGACTTGACTCGACTTGACATGACATGACATGACATGATTCCTGAGTACGTGACCTATAGAATCCACCACTAGTCTAAACGTTCACTTGATTGCGAGTAGCAACCATGTAGTATGGGATGCATGAAGTGCTACCTAGTTAGGTTAATAAAAGACATAACATTGACACGTACACTTGCACGATCCGTTTACATGTTACATGGTTATGATGACTTGTTTACTTGTTTACATGTTACTAGTTCATGTTGACACGTTTACTTGCTTACTCGTTTACATGTTACATGTTCCTATGGATTATTTACTTGTTTACATGCATGCTATTTGTTCCATGAGGTCTTGTTCTTGATTCTGTCACATGTTGTATTTGCTCTATTATATGATTCTTGATTCCTTGCTCGTTTTTCCTGCTTTTGTTTCATTCTATTTTTGTCCCGTAGCTTGTACCACTTGCGGCCCGTGACTTGCATTAACGGGTACCACTTGTTTCTTTCCTTGTAATAATATACTTGCAGGCTCCGATGGAGATCTACCCGAAGGTGTTGCCGAGCAGAGATTCTAGTCTTGTTTAGTTTCATGTTATTTTAATTCATGTTTATTCATGTAATCTTGTTGTAACCGGGCGTGTTTGACCCGTAACTATGTTACTTTCCAGTTGTTGGTTCATGTAATATTCATGTACTTGTTATCCTGTTGTGATTTTATATGTTATCGTGGTTGAAATTGTTATATTGTTGTTGAGTTAAATTTACAGCTTATGAATGATGTATTCGCATCATTCGCTGGGCCTCGGTTACGTGCCCGTGTTTCCGTATTCTAGGAAGCGGGGCGTGACAAAGTGGGATAAAAAATGACCTGGGGACCAAGAGGGCTCTCGCTCAAAGTCAAGCTAGCTCGGCCCCGGACCACTACAGGCTCGGTGCCGAGCCGTAAATTCACCACCACGAAACGGGCCTCCTCGTTCCGACGATCCGCCTCGACCTTCGGTCCCCGGTCCTCGACCGTCCCCCGGGCCTTCCACTCAGCCGGGTAAGGGAGGGGGATGACCTGGCGCAACGTAGGCCCTTCGATTCTCCCCGAGACACAGGGACCCAACGATCTGCCATGTCAGCTCCAAAACCGCTTAAGGCTTTGCCACGTCAGCCCTAAACCACTCTTGGCGCTGCCACATATGCCCTAAACCCCTTGGGCCGATTTTCACGTCAGGCCCATGGGCTTTCGGGTCCAGACCCAGCCCCCAAGCAGATCCAAACCCGGTTGGGGTTATCTATAAATACCAGACCCTCACCCACCTTCAAAGGTAATCAATCTTTCTGCCACAAAATCCTAGTTACTGCTACTCTTCTATAGAGACTAACTAGATCGTCGGAGGGTCTGCCACCGGGATAAACTCCGGTGTTTCTAGACCGTTTGCAGGTACGCGAGGCGAGGCAATCCGAGCCGACCCTTAGGTGCCGGAGCGAGCCTTCAGCTCACCGTCCATTACTGAGCTCTTCCCCCCTTACAAATTGAGTCCGAACTCACACCTGGTGCATCCACACTCTCTCCCAAAAACAAACCGCATCAAATTTTATTTTCTTGAGCTATGTTAGAGTTGGTGGAGATGGAGATCAGAGTCTTGTATTAGGTTGGTGGTCACTACACCTTGTATATTCTCATCCTTCCTGAGTCGTCCGTGTTTTGTTTATTCTTACATAAGTCCCACATGAAGATATATTTCCAATCATCGAAGTACATATACTTTTAGTGCCAGTCTCATTTGAGTAAGTTCGGTGACGTGCTTGCTTTTCAATGTCTATACAGATCCCTTCTTTAGATTCAATTTTTTATTTGAATACATTCGTATATTTTTCAAGGGATTTGTAGTTAAAATTCCAGTTTTTTCTATTTTGATTTTAACCCCTTAAGCATTTGATGGACATCATAGTCTTGTATTAGGTTGGTATTGGTCTAGAATTTTAGAATTTTTACTATATGTTTATTAGTTCAGGGTAACCAGTAAACTATCATGAACTTATTTTGATATTTTTCACTTTTCGGTTATTAATCACACTGATATTTTTTCATCTCCATTTACACGTTGGAGATGTTGTGGATGAAACGAAGAATGCGAATTGTTTTGATGTTAGTCATTCAAGAGTTTTTTATCGTCAGTTTTAAGTGTATTAGATGTATCTTTTTATGAGTTTATTGTACGGATTCAAGTTCATTATATGGAATTGTTTTATGATATTAGGTTTTGATATTCGTGTACACAACTTTTCAAAACATGTATAGGTTGAATTATTGATGTTTTATATATATGCATCCAGAGAATTTTCAAAACTTTTATATGCATCTGTAGAATTTTTTTTGCATACAGGTCAAAAGAAATAGTGTTTTTAAAATGCTGTAAAAAAAATACCACTCTTAAAACGATAGCATTTTCAAAACGCTATTAAAGGCATAGCGTTTGAAAAAATGCTGTAAATACGATAGCGTTTTGTAGAAACTCTATCGTATTTATAGCATTTCGAAAATGCTATAAATACGATAGAGTTGATAAAGCACTATCGAATTTATAGAGTTTTCGAATGCTATAAATTCGATAGCGTTTCTTGGAAACGCTATGGACTTATTACAGCGGGGGCAACGACAGCGTTTGCGAAACGCTGATGTAGATCTTTGATAGCATTTACATAATGCTATCAAATGGCATATTTGTTGTAGTGTGTGTGAATTGAAGTGTATATGTTGCATTGTATGATCCTAATGTGTTATTGTCATCATTCTATTTGTTTCATCCAAAGTTATCATCCTATTGTTCTCCTATTGTTACTATCGTTCATCTAATGTCTCTAAATTGCATATATATTATTGCATCAATAAAATAATTAACAAGTTGGGGTTTAAGGAATTGACTGGAGTATTTGATGATATAGTAACTGTACTCGAAAGTGTGGGTCATCTTTCCCAAAATAATGTGTGTCGGCTATTGTTATCGCTATCAATTTATTGTTGGATTACTGACTACAGTATCCCAATTCATCATGTATTGTTTTATTGTTATTGTGCACCAGTGTGCACCAATGCTGCAATTAATGTTATCGTGTCGTGTACATGATCTATAGAATCTTCCACTTGAGTCTAAACAAAATTTAACTGCATGCATCGAACTTGTGGTATGGAACATATGTGACACAGAAGTACGTGCATTAGTTAGGATTAAAATGATTAATAGACTTAAGAATTGATATCGCATCGACATTGCATATTGTACATCATTGCTTCTATTGATATTGAATATTGCCTAAGTGTTATTGATATCGATCATTGAATATTGTTATCGAATATTGAATTATTAATTATAACCATTGCATCGATTACCATGATATTGATTATTACTATCGTCCTATGTTATTGATTCCTATTGATCCATTAAATTCATTGTTATATCGTTATTCCACTGCTTCCTTGTTTTCTCTACTTGCTGTCCATGACTTTCTCTAAGAAAAAATTTTCTTCTCTTTTTAGATGAAGTGTTCACAGGTGATTATGGAGAATTACCTGCAGGAATTGGAGAACAAGCTTTCTAAAGATTTATTGCCTTCTAGTTGATTATTATTAGATTGGACTTATTATCATTGTGTTTGGATTCAATACTGTATTAGGTTTATAACCCGAATATTATTATTTGTTTCTAGATGTTGGATTATTGTATTTGGATATTTTATATTGTCTTATTCCAAGTATTATTGTTCATGTGGTTATTATTATTGCTTGCGCAATTGTTTTGTATTGTAATTATTGTTGAGTTGACTGGGTAAACAGCTTATGGATGATACAAGTCATTCGCTGGGCCAATGTCACGTGCTTGTGTTCCGTATTTTTGGGAAGCGGAGCGTGACATGGTTAACCATTAGGTACCCTTAATCACTTAGCAAATCTTATATAAGCCCTTAATCACCCTTATCCTAGTCGATATAGAATTTTATCCTTAACCAAATCATGCACCTAAGAACCATCTAATCTCCACCATTGATCTCCATTAAGATCTACTCCATCATCATCATCTACACCAAGTTGCACACATCTTGAAGCCATCAAAGGCCTTTCCTTATGCTGTGGAAAGTGACAGCCACCTTCACTCCATTTCATGGCATTTTCCCACATTTTTGTCCTTTAGTGCAATTTTAATGTCATAGCCCCACAGAACTCCCTATAGGCCACATCACTAATCCATTTAATTCCATAGCCCATAGAATCTCCTATATGTCACCCTCTAATACTCATATATTTCTCTTATATGCTCCTACAAAGACAGGGTGTTACATTACTTCAAACGGTGCCATACTGATACTTGCCTGATAACTATTATTATATGCAAACTCAATCAGTGGAAGTGGGATATGATCAGCATGGATTTCATTGATGGGATTCCTCTCTCTCGTAGAGGAAATGAGAGTGCTTGGGTTATAGTAGACAGATTGACCAAGTCAGCTCATTTTGTTCCAGTACGAGTTACCAAGACAGCTGATAGTTTGACAAGGTTGTACATCCAGTATATTGTTCTACTGCATGGAGTACCCAGCTCAATTGTATCTGATCGAGATCCTTTATTCGTTTCAGAGTTTTGGAGGTCATTCCAGAAAGAAATGGGGACACAATTAGATTTGAGTACCACCTATCACCCCGAGACAGATGGTCAGACGGAAAGGGTGAATCAAATTTTAGAAGATATGCTACGTGCTTGTGTTTTGGATTTTGGAGGTAGTTAGGAAGACCATCTTCCACTGATTGAGTTTGCCTATAATAAAAGTTATTAGGTGAGTATCGGTATGGCACTGTTTGAAGCATTGTATGGTCGGCCTTGTAGATCTCCTTCTTGTTGGTTAGAAGTGGGTGATGCACCATTACTTGGGCCAGATATGATTCATGAGACTACAGAGCAGGTTTCATTGATTCGACGTAGATTTCTTACTGCTCAAAGTCGACAGAAGAGTTATGCTAATAGACGACGACGACCACTGGAGTTTGGAGTTGGGGATTTTGTATTCCTTAAAGTTTCTCCAATGCGTGGAGTTCGTCGCTTCGGGAGTCGTGGGAAGTTAGACCCGAGATTTTTGGTCCGTTTAAAATTATGCGGAGGGTTAGCCCAGTGGCATATCGGTTGGAGCTTACCCCAGACATGTCAGACATTCATGGATGTATTTCATGTTTCGATGTTAAGGAAATGTGTTAGAGATTCGTCTCAAACCGTGGAGCCACTGCAAATAGAAGTTCAACATGATGTGACTTACCAGGAGAGGCCAGTGGCCATTGTGGATAGATCTGTACGTCGGACTCGACGTCAGACGGTGCAGTTGGTGAAGATCCAATGGAGTTCAAATTCCAACAATTGTACCTGGGAAGCAGAGGAGTTGATGAGGATAAAATACCCGGAGTTGTTTGTAGGAGTTCCTCACCAATCATAGCTCGAAGACGAGCTTCTTTTGAGGTGTGTATAATGTAACATCTGTTTTTTTATAACATTAAATTATTCGTTTATATTTATCTTTCGAGTAGCTATATTAATTTTTATGATTATTAGGCATAAAGATAAAATTTTATTTTTCCTTCATATTATGGCGATACTTAGATATATGGTGGAGTAATTTTTATAGGAATTTATTGCAAATAATGAATTATGAGGGCATTATAATACATGTTTGGTCTAGGGGGGTTTATACTTAATTTTCCATTTCATTTATTTACACTTATATCCTTCTTTCTCTTCATTTCTTCTTTCCTTTTTTTTCCTTCCGACCAAAACAGACCTGGCCAAAATCCACCTTCGACAAACCTTAGGGTTTTCCAATTCCCTCAAATTTCCATCTATCACCAAATAATTTTTAGGAGTTCTTACTAATTGAAGGGTGCTCTTCAACGCTACGGTGTTGGTTTCTTGGAATGGTTTCTTGGAATGTGATAACTTATTTCATTAAATTGTATAGGATTGTATGTTTTCAAATTTTTTTGTGAAGAGAATTAGGGCAGTAGGGAGATTATTATATATATATTATCTTTGTATTAGAAGTGATTAGTTCTTTAATTGATAAGGGAGGAATAAATTTGAAAAGAGTTAGAGTTTTGGGTTTAAAATTAAAAGAGCTTATGCCACAAATTTAATAGGAATTGGCATTTTGTAACGCCCCGTACCCAACTCATACGCACACAATTAACTAAATTCTAACAACTGCCCACCACAGACTGCCACCAAAAGGGTGGTTAACCGTTAAGTACCCTTAATCACTTGGCAAATCCTATATGAGCCCTTAATCACCCTTATCCTAGCCGATATGGGATTTTATCCTTAGCCAAATCATGAACTTAAGCACCATCTAATCTCCACCATTGATCTCCATCAAGATCTACTCCATCATCATCATCATCTACACCAAGTTGCACACATCTTGAAGCCATCAAAGGCCTTTCCTTATGCTGTGGAAAGTGACAAGCCACCTTCACTCCATTGCATGGCATTTTTCCACATTTTTGTCCTTTAGTGCAATATTAATGTCATAGCCCCATAGAACTCCCTATAGGCCACATCACTAATCCATTTAATTCCATAGCCCATAGAATCTCCTATAGGTCACCCTCTAATACTCATATATTTTTCTTATATGCTCCTTCAAATACGGGGTGTTACATTCACCTCCTCTTAAGAATTCAACGTCCTCGCTGAATACGGGACGTGCAATCTAGTCCAGGACCGCCTTTCTAGTCGAATGAAGACTTGTCTCCTTTGATCAAATACACATATCGCTGCCCACCAAGGGTCTTACGGATCTCATACACATCGCTACCCACCAAGGGTCTTACGCATCACTCGCTGGCCACCAAGGGTCTTACGCATCTCATATATACAAGCTCTACATTCGATGTCGAAAGTTGGCTCTGATACCATCTGGATCTGAATCTCTAACACTAACCCACCAAGTCATCGCATCACCAACTAAATACATTTCCGCTAACTGTCTCTTCTCCACCTCGATAACTGTCATTCGCTGAAAAAGTAATTCACAATGCTGCAACCATACAGATGCTGCCACACCACAACTGGTGTCATGCCTTGCTTTCCAAAATACGGAATACGAGTACGTAATGTAGACCTAGCGAATGATGTAAACACCATCTATAAGTTGTACCAGACTAACTCAGTAATATGAACAATAAACACAGCCACGCATGAAAGATATAATCACATGAATTAAAGATAAACATCAATAATAATGAAATAATCCAAAATAATATCCAACACAATATTTAATATCTGGGAATATAAATAAAAGACGGGAAAAGAAGCCCAAAACAAAGTATAATGTCAAAGACAATGTTTAGAAGAAATAAATCTAGCAACAAAGTAAACTAAGCAGCTCAATCTTTAGTTTCATCTTCTAGAATCATTACTCACCAATTCTTTCTGTAACCCCTACTTTTCATTTTGTATATTTTTGAGTGTATTTTTCGTTTTGATGTATTTTCTCTCTTAGTACTCCTCTTGTATTTCTTTTGGACCATATATTGGATTTTTTGTTTCAATATGTGTGTGTGTGTGTGTGTGTGTGTGTGTGTGTGTGTGTGTGTGTGTGTGTGTGTGTGTGTGTATTCATTTATTATTTTGCCTTCTTTTCATTGGAGTTCTTGTTTCGTTGTCCGTCTTTGGTTCGTTCTATTTGTTCGGGCCATTATTTTGATTTACTATATTTGTTCTTTTTTTATTGTTCATGTCCTATTCTTGATCCCAGTAGTGAACCAATACCTATTGTATATAATCCTATTCACTAAAATACCCAACCTATTTCTACTCCTAAATACCCATTACCCACACCCACATTTCCCTAAAGCCTATTAGCTATAACCTTACTCTGTTATTCATACCATACCCAATTAATTGGTCCATTTCATTAAATTAAACCCCCTATACATTATTTCCCTTCCCTGTGTATTGAAACCATGCAACCGAACAAACCCGACCCGCACTCCCTTTTGCTCTATTCCGCCGTCACCATCTGTGCACCCCCCTACTTCTTAACCCTATATATTTAAAACTCATGCAGCCCTAGTTTTCCCCATCCCTTATGCCGCTAATCCATCTCCCGTCCTGCTCCTACTTTCTATCACATCTCCCGTTCTCCCCGTCTCTGTCTCTGTCGCGCGCCCCACAGGCAGCCAACCCCCTTCCGCTCTGTTCTGTCTCGGTCGGCGCCGGAATGCGGAGCAACGACAGCCCCCCCTTGGTCATCATCGTGCCCTCGTGTCTTCTCACGCTCTCTCGTGCTCTCTCGTGTGCACTATTGTGTTCGTCGAGGTTGTGCGTGCTTGCTTGTGTTTTGAGTTCGTGCTTCGCTCGTTGATTTGTGGCTTTCCGTTCGTTGATTTTGTTCGTGGTTTTCGTGCATGTGATCGTTGAGTTCGTTGGCCGGGAATCCATTCCCGTTATTCTTGCTTGGAGTTGATTTTATCGTCGTTTAAGGCAAGTAACTTGTATTAAATTCTTTTGCATATACAAGTACTAAATACCGCTTGTAGTGTAGTTGGGTTCTAGAGACAACTCGTGTGTGATGTATTTTGATGAGTATTGTCTCTACAGTGCTATTGACCATAGTTGCCTCACGACACAAAATTGACATGAACCAACTTAGGTTTTGACCATTCTTGATGTGATTATATTTGTGAGATAATTATGAGAATTCGTGTGTTTGTTTGGATCCATGTGATATACTTGTTGTGGACATACTATATATCCTATTTCATGATGTTTGGACACTTAGTAGACTTTATAACATGTTTTGTTATGTTTGGAATGAGTTTCATATGTTGTATGTTGATTTGTGGTTGAGAGGAAAATCTGTATTTTGTCGATGATCATTTTTGATTGGTATTTTAGACCATATTAAGGTCGGTATCTTAACTTTAGAATTAAACATGATTTTTAGAAAATTTTGTCTTCTTTCCAAGTCTCTGACCTTGATCGATTTCGTTTTCGTATGTGTGAGATATGATTGTTTTAGTACAGAGGTGTATTTCATTTTCCAGATTTTGTTTCTTGATGATTTCGATGACTAAACTATTTTGATACTAGTGCTAAACATATTATTTTGATCTGAATTTTTTTTCTGTATTTCTATATCTATTTAGGGATTATCCATAATTTTGGTGGATTTTATTGATGAGTTTTATATATCGTTTCATGCTTATTTATAAAAACTATACTTGTTGGATTTTACTCGCTGTTCTGCAAAGATTTGTATTTTCACCCTAGTTTCTTTTTCTGTATGAAAAATATTTATGAAATATGAAAGTTATCTTATTTTGTATATTTTCATCCCCCTTTAGCGGATTTGGATTTCGTTTCACGGTTTGTGAGATATTACAGTTTTCGTACAGCAGTGTTGGGAATTCCAGATTTGCCAAACTATCGTTTCTTGATGTTTTCTGATTTTTGTTGACTGAACTAATCTTGCTGAAAAATTATGAAACTTTATATTCTGATACTAGACATATAGGGGAATACCCCAGATTTTTCCTAGATTTATTTGATGTGTTTTGATGCTGTTTTCCTAACTTTGAATTCGTGTTACTGATTTTTGGCTGAACGTATTTTCTGGATTCAAATCAGTTTTGAGAGTTGATTTTGTGAATTACTATATGACTTATTTATGTTCGCTGGATTCGGTTGGGAGTCTATTTTCTATACCTTTCAATGGATTCAGATTTGCATATTTGTAACACCGGAAATCACTATTTTACTACAGTATGGTCTTTCTATCCTGAACTAGAAATTTGGTTATTTTATTCTTTTATGAGTTATCTTGCACCCGTACATGTTTATCTTGCAACTTGAACTTGTTATATGATTATGTCATGTTATTCTTGATATGTTTTGCACACCTACATGCTTGTTTGAGATTAATAATAATTAACCAAGCTGGGGTTTAAGGGAAAGATCTAATAGTGGATAATTCAGAAACATGTACTCGGAAGGGGATCCACTGATCCTATGTGATTAGTTGAGACATGATACTTGACACGTAATTACTTGACACTTGCACGCAAAACACGTACTTGCCACTTGCACAACTTGACACGTGATTACATGATATATGATACATGATACATGATACTTGGAGCTTGGAGCTCGATTACTTGATACTTGTCCCTGAGTACTGAGTACACTGCCCTCTATGGTCCACTATGAAATCTAAAGAGAAACTGTTTATTGTAGCAACCATGTAGTAAAAATTGGGATGAATGAAGTGCTACCTAAATAGTAATAATATAAGAATTGATACATGATACTTTAACCTGATACATGCTTACTTGATACTTGATTACATGATACATGAGACTTGATATTTGACACTTGCTACCTGTTTACATGATACTTGAAACTTGATACATGTTTACATGATCCTTGTTCACTCGACACTTGATACATGCTACTTGTACTTGTTCACCTTACCATGCTTGTTGTTATGTTTTGCTATCATGCTTATTTCATGTTATTAGTTAGTTTCCCATGTACTTGTATCATGCATTACAAGCGGTCCGTAACTTGCATTGACGGGAGTTTGTTTTTTCTTTTTCCTATCCCTACAATTGTTAAATTGCAGATTTTGGAGAACAGGTTCTAGATGGTATTGGTGATGAAGTATTAGTGTTGCATCTATCATTATTATTTCTTGTAGCTTGCTTGAACAATTGTATTTTCATACTTTGGTTTATTTTTATTTGGACAATGTGACCCAGGATATTT
This sequence comes from Hemerocallis citrina, assembly GCA_017893485.1. Lineage (NCBI taxonomy): Eukaryota > Viridiplantae > Streptophyta > Magnoliopsida > Asparagales > Asphodelaceae > Hemerocallis > Hemerocallis citrina. The sequence goes on along the minus strand of CM030359.1, from coordinate 332,221,512 downwards.
GACTTATTCAGATCATGATTATTTGAGATTAATATATTTTGGTTTCAAGTATTCTTGTTGGTATTTTGGTTCATATGTGCATGTTGGTTGATTCTTTTGCTTCCGATTCTGATTATTCTTGTAAAATGTTGTAAAGATTCTTGAACAGCTTATGGATGATGAAAATCATTCGCTGGGCTTTTGTCGCGTATCCGTATTCCGTATTCACTTTTGGCAAGTGAGGCGTGACACCTTCTGGTATTATTCCTCCAATACTTGTAAATTCTTGATCTAAAAAGAAAGAAAATAATGTCCTTAGAGCAAGTCATGGACAGCAAGTAGAGGAAAACAGAGAATAATAGGAAACATGTATATCAAAAAAATGGATGGGATCAAAGTCAATAACAAAGTCAAAGATTGATAATAATATCAAAGGTTTGTATTTAAGCATGCATGTAATGAATGATGTCAATTTAAATTCTATCTTAATGATGATATACAGGATCAAGCATGGAATATCAAATGCAAGTTATTAATCATTTTATTAATCTATCTAGTCGACGTACTACTGCGTCTCATTCCACAGGTTCGGTGCAAGCACACAGTGAATGCTTTAGACTGATGGTGAATTCACGGATCGTGTACTCGGTAACAAGATGAATAGATACCATGATAGTGTGATCACACAATGACCAGCAATTCTCCACCTTCCTTGTAATAAATCATGCAAGCAAGAAGGCCTTTACCGAGTACATTTTCCGATCGTTCACTACCAAGTATTCCCATAATATCCCGACTTGTTAATAGTTTATTTTCATTCTATGTGAGCATGCAAGAAGGTTTCAAGGTTGTATTATGCTAGGTGTGACTAATTCTACTCGTTACATACAAAGCAAGAAGCAAATATATCAATTAAGCACAAATCACACAATCTGGAAAGCATGACGTTATTGTACGAAAACAGAAATTCCCGTTGTTACAGAAAAGCAAATCTGGATCCGTCAGAAATTATATAAAATAGGCTCTTTTCCGGTTCCGGCAAATATATATACGACATATAAAAGTTACAAAAACTAGGGTGAAAATCTTATTCTTTTCAGATTTTATGTTCAGGCAGCAAGTTATGAATTGTGTTCTCATATATATTTTAGGTCAGAAAATTCGTCAAATAAATCTACAAAAATTCATGGTGATTCCTACACATGTCTAGTTTCATCCAAATTAATTTCATATTTTTATTTCACTGTTATCATGTTCTATTTAATTATGAAACAGCAAGATACGCATGAATTTGAGAACATGGAATTTCAGACAGAGTTGTACTAAAATACTGATATCTAACAGATTATAACTCATAATTCAAATCCGTCAAAAGTTATGAAAAATGGATTCATGGGGATATAATTCATATTCAGAAAGTTATTTCAAATTACAAAAGAAACATGGTCGAAAATTTGATATAAAAAGGAACAAACAACAGGCCAAAATATAACTCGATATGAATAGGCAACAACTTTATCATACAACCACATAGTTCATGCTAATTAATAATCAAAGTGATACTAGATGTTTAACATGCATAATTCCAGTTTTAAGATGCAATTTCACAGGCATGGTAATCAATTCATTAAATCAAATTCAATCGACATATTCAATTCATCAAATAATCCTATAACATGGATCTAGTTATTTTACATGTAAATGTGCATATGCAATATGCAAGAGGGACTAGGTTTTAGATCAAAGATGTAGGCACGATGTTAAGAATATATTGGGTTAGCTCGTATAAACCCTCAATATACTTAACGGAATTCAAATAACAGTACGATAAAAGGATTTGGATCTACTTGCAGAGATCAAAGAATATTGAACAAAACAATAAACTAGTTCAAGAAGAGACTTTCCTATTAGACGATAATTTTGAATGTATATAATAACGGGATGAGAATCCCGGGCGGCGAACAACGAACACGAAAACACGGAAGCACAGAAGCATGTGTGAGCTATGTACAAACACCCACATAGCAAAATAGCAAAACAGAAATTTCAGTACAGTGGATCCTACTCCTCCCTCCAATAGCAAACACCAAAACACTTCCTCTTCACGAACAGCAAACACCAACTCCCTACCCGAACACCAAACAACGATAAAAGGAAGGGAAAGAGAGCGGCAAGGATCGGCGAGAACCGGAACACTGGCAGCAGTGGTGCACGGCCGCGAGCAGGCGATCAGGGATGGATGACGGTGGGGTGCTAGCGGTCGGGAAGCAACGCAGTGACGAGGATGGCAGGGGAAAAAATGAAGCTCTGTTTCTCACCGAAACATAGGAGGATGAGAAGGCGGGGTTCGGGGTTTTGGCCGACAAGGTGGTGGAAGTCGAGGTTTGAAGGGGTGCAGGCGATGGGTTCAGGGGTGCTTGGATGAGAGACGGGGAGGATGCAGATGACGGGGCGACAAGGATAAGGGTGATGATGAGGACGATAGGCTGGTGGTGGCGAGGGCAGAGCAAGGACGAAGACAAGGTCGGAGCGACGGGAGAGGGTGACTCGAGCGGGATGGGTTTGAAAACGAAAACAGAGAGAGGGAATGGGTGAGTGGCGGAGGAGAGAGGAATAGGGATTAGAAATATTAGGGTTAATTAATAATTAGGGTTAATGGGGTATTTATATAGGAGATAGGATGTGGGGTTTTGGGTTGCGGGTTAATGGGTTTAGGGTACATGTTTAGGCTCAAAAAAGAGTAAGATAAATAAAAGACGATGAGACCAACATAGAGCGGATCAATTCAAACTCAAAACACAAGGAGAAAAATCTGTAGTGAGTCAAAAATATCAGGATTCAAGCCAACAGAGTACGGAATGATCGAAAGAGAATAAAAGAGCCTAAGAAAAGAAAAAACTTTATTATTGAAAGGAATTCAGATACAATAATCAAGAAAAAGAAAAATAAAATACAAAAAAATCCAAAACAGAAAATAGGGGTTACAACCGGTACCATCAAATTTTGTTGCACCTAAAGTTTGAACATCTTTCATTTTTCTAGCAAACCCCACTTCTCTGTCTCTAGGCTCCATCCGTACTGTCAATGGCTGCCCGTCCACCTGCTTACTCATTTGTGCCAATATCTGCTGTATGAACACTCCAGCACGAGCCATATCTCCCTATGGATCACCTGATGCGACAACTGAAGGTTCTCACTGCATCACTTCTGCAGGAATTCTCAATAATGAAGGACCTGCTTCATCTCTCCCTGGTGTCACTGGTAACACCTGAGGCTATGTGTTGGGTGTCTGTGCAGGCGTAGAAGTAGCAAGGGGGGCAGATACTGTAGTAGGTGGCACTAAAACTGACCGCTCCTTCTCTCCTACCACAGGCGGATCGGAACTCTCACGTTCCCTTTGTAATACCCCTATCGGCAGCGAACAGTCGACTGGCCCATTAAGCAGTCGACTGCTACTGCATAGTTGGGCCGGATTAGTTGGGCCAGATTTAAGAAGGATTTGAGAAATTTAGTCCCACATGGGAGGTGTACAAAAACTAATTTGAGTATAAATATAATTAGCCAATGATCAAGAGTCACATAATTGGTTAACCACCTTTTGAGAGGCAGCCTGTGGTGGGCAGTTGTACTACATAGTATCTAATTTGTGTTCGAAAAATATTAAAATTGTCTGAGTATTGGGGCGGGGCGTTACAAATGGTATCAGAGCCGACTTTCGACACCGGGTGTAGTAAAGGTCAGGAGGATCTGCGGTGTTGAGAGTCACTTATCTCCGGGATCAGGAAGGATCTGCGGTGTTGAGAGTGATTTATCTCCGGGATCGAGGACTATACTACATCGGCTAGAAAGGGCGGATCCTACACTAGATGTGTGTCCCGTACTCAGCGAGGACGCTGATTTCTAAGGTGGGGTGTATGTAATACCCCTATCAGCAGAGAACAGTCGACTGGCCCATTAAGCAGTCGACTGCTACTGCATAGTTGGGCCGGATTAGTTGGGCCAGATTTGAGAAGGATTTGAGAAATTTAGTCCCACATGGGAGGTGCACAAAAACTAATTTGAGTATAAATATAATTAGCCAATGATCAAGAGTCACCTAATTGGTTAACCACCTTTTGAGAGGCAGCCTGTGGTGGGCAGTTGTACTACATAGTATCTAATTTTTGTTCTAAAAATATTAAAATTGTCTGAGTATTGGGGCGGGGCGTTACACCCTTCGTTTCCTCCAAGATCGATCAAAAGGAACTAACTCCCTACCTACTCTTCGCATACTTGAATTGCCACACGGCACACCATTCACACAATTTACTTTAGTACTCCAAGCAACATTATGAACTCATATAATGAAATCATAAACTCATTACTACTAACAAACATGAACCCATATCCACCTATTGCAAGATCACTAGGAAACAAATCATCACAACTTTATCCTAGTTAACCTAGGCTCTGATACCAACTGTAACGCCTCGTACCCAACTCGTACGCACACAATTAACTAAATTCTAACAACTGCCCACCACAAACTGCCACCAAAAGGGTGGTTAACCGTTAAGTACCCTTAATCACTTGGCAAATCCTATATAAGCCCTTAATCACCCTTATCCTAGCCGATATGGGATTTTATCCTTAGCCAAATCATGAACTTAAGCACCATCTAATCTCCACCATTGATCTCCATCAAGATCTACTCCATCATCATCATCTACACCAAGTTGCACACATCTTGAAGCCATCAAAGGCCTTTCCTTATGCTGCAAAAAGTGACGTGACAACCACCTTCACTCCATTTCATGGCATTTTCCCACATTTTTTGTCCTTTAGTGCAATATTAATGCCATAGCCCCATAGAACTCCCTATAGGCCACATCACTAATCCATTTAATTCCATAGCCCATAGAATCTCCTATAGGTCACCCTCTAATTGTAGCGCCCCGAATTTCCAATAAATAAAATTAGAAATACGTGGCACAATTTTCAGAATCAATTTCAATGTAATCATAAACATAACAACCAAATACAGGAAAATTTGAAACCTTTTATTACATCAATTGTTTACAAAGCACCGCGGAAAACTAAACACTTTGAATTACAATTTCTTTCTTTTACAACATATTCTTTTACAATTTACATAAGTCATATTATCATTCTACCACATGCATTCAAATTCCAAACTAACAGTACCTACCTGTAAAATATGAGGCTAGAGATAACCCTAACCCCTAAAACTACAGGGGTCAGCCATAACGGTGTGAGTGACATTAAAAGAAATGCAACATAAATAAAACATAATGAATAAAGTCATAATCATTATATACTAGCAGTAGTAACGAATAGAATATGAAATAACAGTAAATAAAACATGAAAACATCAAGTGAAACTAAACTAAGTGTCAGGTATAAGAAAACAAAAAACATCATGCATAAAACCAGTTCAAAAAAAACATGAATGCAGTATGATGACTCTCTAATGCATACTTGTCGGATTCTATGCATTCCATACTACATAGGTCCGGTGCAAGCTCTTATCGTTCTCCACTTTATAAGGTTAAATCCTTCGTTATGCAACTAATTCTACTACGATGATTACTACGTGATTTAGATAAGCTGTGAGTATCTAGCCCATGCCCCGATAATTCCGGAGGTCAATCTCTATCAACAGATAATTCCGGAGACTATTTCACTCACACCTGAGAATCTTCGAGAATACCCCACACCGCTAGCTATGAAGCCTCATCACACAAATACCCCATGAGCATCGCTTCGACCCCGATCCGGAGATCAATCTCACACCGCCGGTAATTCCGGAGACTATTTCACTCACACCTCGATAATTTCCGGGATTATCTCACACTGTAGATCATACTAAGGTTCATTACCCAGGTTTGCACTTATTTCATCATATCACCATATAGTGCTTGTCCTTATCTTATTAAGTTAATTAATTAATTACGTACAAATCTTCTAGAGTTGGTGTACCCTAACTCAACTGATTAACAACAAAGCCCCAACTGGCCAAACCACAAAATCTCAACTGCCGGTATCTAGGGTCCCACTCACCCTCTAGAGACTCACAACTCAACCATCATCACAAAATCTTTCATTAAAACTCTTCATTCCATTATCAATACCCTCACATTAAGGAAATTTCTTAAAAATCAACAAATCCAAATTCCTTTAATATACTCACAGATTCTAGAATTGAAATAAGGTATTAAATCTATTAAATGACTGTAAATCATATTTTTGAAGTGGTAGAATATCACAAAACATGAATTCCTTCGAAAACCATATATCTTTCATTTAGTAAAGTCATAGAACACAATTTAAATTCTATCATAATCAAAAATGTAATTCTCTGTAAAATACTGTAATCTGTAGTAAAAACATCATCTAAAATAGTAGATCAATAATCCATAATATCGAAGAAATAATCGTTCAAGAAAAAAGAAGAAACTTACAAAACAGCCAAAAACAATGATGCCGGTCGACCTTCAAGAAGTCACAGTCGACCTTCATTTTAGTTCAAAAAATGGACAGTCGACCTTCATGTCAAAAACAGCCCATACAACTGCTTAAAATTTCGTGCACTTCTCAACTGATACTTTGTTTAATCTTTGTAAAATCATAAATTTGTAAAAAAAAAATTCCTGAGATGATCAAATACAACTTGTATAACATGTAGGAATTTATAAAACTAATTAAAACCACATTGAGATCATAAAAGAGTAACTTTTCACAAAATCTTCAAAACAGTAATATATATATATATATATATATATATATATATATATATATATATATATATATATATATATATATATGTTCATATAAGTGTTCAAGCATCAGTTATAGCATCAAAATTTATCAAATAAGAGTAGTACAATGGTTCAAATCAATCTCAGTACTAAAAAAATTCAAGATCCAATCGAGATTATCACAAAAATCACAAAAAGCCAATTTCGGCTGAACACAACAGACCCAAAAACAATTATTCAACCCCCATCCTAAAAACTTGATTCTTTTGTTCCAAACCCCTCTTGAACTTTTTTAAACACACAAAACTACTTACATCAGTTTTTTCATGAATATATTTAAGTCAAGTTTTACTTTATCAAAAATCAAAACAGTACGTGTATATGCATACTAGAAGGAAAGAACTCAACTTTATTCACTTTTATGCAATTTACCTCATACAACTCATAATACATGGTTAAAACAGCAAGAATATGATATAAAACAACAAACCCATAATTTCTATTAAGTTCTTAACAATCCCAAGTTATCTATATAGAGTTTTAATCATCAATAGCATAGTTTTCATGAAAAGATTCAATCTTTATTCATCTATCCTTCAATAATTCAATATATCATCATACAATCCCCTAACATGCTTTCTAATAGAAAAATCATCACATACAACATGCATACAACAACAAAAAATCAAACATATGTCACTCACCTCAATGAAGAAATCAACCAAATTAATAATGAATAAGAAAAAGTCATTCTTTTCGCAAAAATCCAAGATCCTTGCTTCGAAACTCCAAGAAAATCAAGAGTAAAATAATATTTTTGTTTTGTGCAGAGGGAGGACTGCTGTAGCAGCCATTATATAGCCGAAAAATCTGAGTTTTTAGGGTTTTACAAGTTTATGGAAATATCCTTTAACAAATTATTCCAGTACATATATAAACATTTCTTTAATAAAGTAGTTAAATAAGTTAAATAAATTAAAATAAAAATAAATCCCTTTACTATTGAGTTATCTAGCCATCAAGCATAGCCCAGAAATTAACAAAAAAATCGAATTTGTACTCAAAGTGGTAATTTTGCACAAAAGTCCATCTCTTTGTAATAATTGCAAATATGTCATAAAATATTCGTAAAAATCTAAAAAAAATCGGAATTATTATCTACTAATAAATATCAAATTTTCCAAATAAAATTTTTGAATTTTAGTTTCCAAGAAAATATTTGCACATGATCCAACTTAAATTCCATATTTGCAAAAATACCATATTTGTTTAAATCTTTACAAAATCAACTCTAAATAAATTTTATCTTAAATGATGACCATTCCTAGCCCAAAAAGAAGAAAAATGAATTTTTATTTTTTTTTTTGAGATCCAATCGGCTTTTTACATAAAAGCCCCTCTCTTTCGAAGCATTTATAAAAATAGTTTCTTTATTCAGAAAAGTCCCAAAATTTAGGATATACTTAATTTTAAATAGGAGAATTTATTCAGGAATTTAAAATTATAGATTTACACCAAAAAAATATTTGCACGTGTTTTGCACATGTAAAATTGACAAATTCATAAAATAGTCAAATTAATTTAAATAAATCTAAAAAATTAAAATACCATAAATAAATGAGAAAAATAAATCATTAACCATAAAATTTTAAGAATTCAAAATTTTCTAACTTTGCACGTGTGTTGCACGTGCAAAATTGCAATTTCAAGAAAATAGTCAAAATAGTCAACTTTACCAATTTAATATTATTTAATAATGCAAAAATAAATCATTTTATTTTGCGGGGTGTTACATCACTCCCCCCTTAGAATAGTTCTGTCCACAGAACTACTCTAAACAAAAGAAAACAAAATAGAAAACTTACAAGACAGTTTCGGAAAATTACTCTATCGTTATTTTTATAGTTGGATTTAATTACTAAGAAAAACAAAAATAACATATAATTATTGCTCGAAGAGTAAAAGGTGGAAAATGACATGGAGAAAGTATAAGAAATCCAATTGAATACACAATTAATCCCTAAACGTAAGAAAATAGCAAGACTATTCTTATAGAATAAGAAGTCAAAAGTGAAGAGATAAAACCCAAATATAAAAAGGTTGATAACCATACAAACAACGAAGGAACACAAACTTAAAGGTTATATAAAAATAGTTTTCGAAAAAATAACCAGTCAAGATACATAGAAATACGAATAAATTTAGCTAAGTAAAGAAAATATTAATAAAAATGAATGTAAAGGAGAAGGAATAATGAGTATACTAGTGAATGTTGATATTATAATCAATATTCTAAAAGCACATCAAAGGGTAACGAGCAAATATACCAAAATATATATGCAAGAAAACTTAAAAGAAGTTCATTAAATATTACAAAAGTAAGCGTCAAATCATTAATTAGGACATGAAAATAAAAGTAAGTGAGAAATCTAAAATGCTACAGAATTGGGAAACAGTTGCAATAAACAGTAATTACAAAGAACGAAAGCTTCGACCATAGTTGATGTACTCCATCTTGACATAAACGTAAAAAGTTCGTAAACACAAAATAGAGAAGAATCAACTATCTATATAATAAAACACAAAGAAAACTATCAAGTGGCTCTCCTTCAATCCACCCAAAATTCAAAGGCCGAGATCTAACCTCACAATACATATTTTTCCCCCCAAAAGTCAAATTCAAATCCCCCACCGCTATCAAGTGGCTCTCCTTCAATCCCCCCAAAAATCAAAGGCCGAGATCTAACCTCACAATACATATTTTTCCCCCCAAAAGTTTCCCCCCAAAATTCAAATTCAAATCCCCCACCTAAAACAACTCCTATATTTATTTAAATTTTTTTTTTCTCTCTCTCTCCCTCTCTCTTCCATTAAAAAAATTAAGAAAATAAAAATTTAAAAAATTTAAAAAAATTTAAAATTTAAAAACTTTAAAAATAATTCAAAACAATCAAAAAAATCATATAATATGTTTTTTGCTGGAACCCCCAAGAGTTTCTCATATAATATGTTTACTACATCATTTAATTTGCTGGATCTCCAAGACTATTTTATATGATCAAACAAGGTGCACCGTTCCAAAGAAGACGAGCCGTAGGCACGTGTCAACGGGCAAACCTAGTACTAGTTCAAATTACTTGGAAACATAAATTGTAATTTGTATAAACAAAAATCATAAAAAAAGATTTTTTACGATTAGTTTCATTATATTATTAAAATGTCTTAAAATATCAATTAGCAAATAGGTAGAAAGTCTTTTTTTTGTGTGGGTTCGCCTCATTGATATCTGGTTGCAGACTTGCCTCTTTAACATCAAGTTTCAGATTTACCTTCACAACATCAGGTTGCAGGTTGCCGCCTGGATATTCGGTTGCACATTTTGCCTTCCCGGCATCCAGTTGCAATTTGCCTCCATTGACGTGTAGTTGCATATTTGCCATTTCGACATTAGGTTACACCGAAATGGTGAAATGGAAGATGTAACCTTCCATATGCACAGGGATATTGGACATTTAATTTAAGTATGATGTTATATTTTGAAATTCGTGATATAAAAATAGTAGCAAAAGTAAGAAATGTAGTTGAAAGTCACATGATGGAATATTAAAATAGATGTATAGATTATAAATATCAAACACAATATTAAAAATTAGTAGTAGTGAAAAGGATTTATAAAAGTAAGGAGAAAAACGGAATGAAGTACATGCATAAGCGACTAGCCGTCATTACCTGCACTGACCGGTAGTGAAAGCGGTCTTTATTGAAAAGTAAAACTAAATGCTTGCTCTAGTGGTTGTCCTTTATTTAGAAAATATTGAAAATATATAGAGCAGGCGAGCCTTAAGCGCCCTGGTTGAAGTTCATGAAGTATTCCACTTTCCAAGTCTCTATTGATATCTCCTTGCCCCCTAGGTCGTCAAGTTGATGAGCCATTAAGTGAACAACTTGGTAAACCTTGCATGGACTTTTCTTGTTTTGGAGCGGGCCTCCCATTATTTTGTGTAGAGAATGGGAGATATTCAGATTCGCTAATGTGTTTAGGCATGAATATTTCTTATCGTTTGAATGAGCAGAGCGGCTTCGGGCAAGGGGTTAAAGTCTATTACTGTATTCCGATGAGAATAAATTTGAACCTGGAAGAAGATGATTTGGAAGGTTTGGAAGTTCTTGGAAAACTTTTCTATGGCAATGGCTTCAAGCTTGTTTACGGTATTGGAGTTACTGTGATGGCTTTCCGGCGGTAGCTCTATGGCAACGAGGGGGAGAACCGAGCCCCCCATTGTAGCGGTGTAGCATGCTCGTGCTGCCTATTGGATGCCTACAACTTGGCCTATGCCTACGGTTGTTGGAAACTTCATTTTCATGTGATAGGCGGAAGCAACGATATGAAACTCTGCAAGGCCTGGATGGCCAAATATTGCATTGTATGCGGCTTTGATGTCGACTACCATAAAGTCCATTGCTTCCATTCAAATAGCAGGGGCTTTTCCAACTGTCACATCGAGTGTGGTGATTCTTTATATTTGAAAGGGTATACCGAAGAATCCATGGAGTGTATAACCGTCTGGCTTGAGTCGGTCTCGGAAGAGCTTCAGGCCGTTGAAAGTGTTCATGAAAAGAATGTTTACTGAGCTGTCATTGTCCACCAGAATGCGGCGTACCCCATGAATCACCATGAAAAATTTTATGACCAATGTATCACAATGAGGAGTTCGGATACCTCCTAAGTCCTTGTCGGTGAAAGATATCAGGACCCCGGTGCTCTTAGCAGGCGGGATGTTATGTACTGCATAGACTTCCCTGACAAATGCTTCATGGGAGGAGTTGGAATCTCCCCTCATCGGACCTCCGTGAATATAGTGGAGAATGACCATGTGTTCTGAGTCTTGTGATTCGAATAACCTCTCTTGACTCTTATTAGTCCCCTGTGCCAGAGGGGTTTCGGCATTGTTGTTTTTCTGATCAAATTGGGAGAGGTAGTCCCAACGAATCAGGCCGTCAACTGTTTCTTTGAGGTCTCGACAACTGTCGGTAGTATGTCCATGGTCTCCATGAAATGTGCACCACTTGTTCCTATCTCTTCTATTGCTAGACATTGACATCTTGGGAGGAGGGCGGATTATTCTGTCCTTCTCAACTTTCATGAGGATAGCTGATACGCTTGCATTGATAGGAGTGAACTTGTCGAAGCATGGTTCTGGAGGTGGACGGCATTGACCTGCGCCGTCTTTATGAAATTTCCTAGCTCCTTCATCGCTTGTATTCTTCCGTTTGTTCCTGAAAAATGAACCGTTCTTGCCTTGAGGATAAAGAGCTTCCTCGACTCTGATATATTTGTCACTCCTTTCTAAGAGTTCAGTAAAATCTTTGGGTGGCTTCTTCGCGATGGAGGCTTTTGGGTCTTTGTGAGTGATGTTGTGGCAGAAGGCGGCATCTGCCACTGATGAGTCTAAGGAAGAAATGGACCCTGCTTCAGCTGTAACGCGATTGACAAATTCTTTTAGCAGTTCTCTGTCATTTTGCTTTAATTCTAATAAGGAAGCACTTATTTTTTCAGCCTTACGGTTAGTTACGAAGTGCTCTATGAAAATCTCCTCAAGCTAGTTGAAGGAGAATATTGACTCTCGTGTTAGGTGAGAGTACCATTCTCTTGTTGATCCTTTCAAAGTTGTGGGGAATGTTCGGCACATGAGTGCATCAATAGCGTTGTAGACCATCATGAGAGTTTTAAAACTCTCAATATGGTCAGTCTGGTCTGATTCACCATCGTATGACTCGAATTGAGAAGCTTTGAAGTTCTTCAGAATGGGTGCATTGTAACGCCCCGATTTCCCTACACAGGAAAATCGTAGCACACCCAGAAATTTTTTTCTCCAATTGAGTACATAACATAATATAATATAGAAAAATGCGGAAATCTTAATATAAATCCAAACCTCTTGGATTGATAAGATGATGGGCACGGGATGTTACAAATCTATGCATAAACTCTAGGTACTCTTACCTGCACAACACAATCTTTGGGTTCGTCAGCATGTGAGGCTGACGGTAAAAATCAAAACAGCTTTAACTAACTCCAAAAACAACATAACAACATACATAGCATAATAGAAATAAAACTGAAATCAATAAATGTAAACAGAGAATAGTCAAATATATGATGTCATATGAGTGTGTGTATAAACAATTTATTAAAGCATTACATATATTTATCAGGAAAACATGCACAACCCAAATATTCTCTTTTAATGCACGATTGTTTGGAACGATATGCCGCCCATACAATATAGTTTCTGAATGCAAGCTTCTAGCATTTCTTCTCATTTCAGGGTTCATTCCCTCGTTTATGAAATGCCTAAACCCAATGATTATACTCCAACGCGTAATCACGTGCGAGTCGCATCCCCAGGATATTGGACCTTACCGGCATACCCCTAGCCCACTCATGGATTTACTGGGCGTATCCTCAGCCACGAACCCTAGCAAGTCGATCTCCCGTAACTACGGACATAGCAGGCATACCCCTAGCCCAACACATGTGGATTTACCGGGCATATCCGTTGTCCCGAACATTCATGTGAATCGCAAGCTCTTTACCGACCTTTTCTCGAACAGAACAGGCATACCCCTAACTCGCAATTCGTGGATTTACCGAGCGTATCCTCAGTTCTCGAAACCCTAGGAACTGCAAGTTCTTTACCGGACATGTTCTTCATTGTTTCTGTTATATCCTCTTCTAGTGTAAAAATATTAATTTAATTAATGCAAGATGTATTCTACATTGTATCTGGCATTTATCTAGTGACTAGTAAGGTTGCAGTTGTTCGGTCCAATCCCGTTACTGCAGTCGTAGTTTTCATGCCGGAACCATGGTATTTCTCCACTCCTGAGCATCTATAATGATGCACAACCCCGATGGTCCTTAGCCACTCCCGGTCTTACATATTCCACACCGTCCGAACCCCAGCGGTCTTTCTCTGCTTTCAGACCTCACTAAAAGTTATCACGAGTATAAGATGCCCCGGCAAGTGTTACCTGTTCCGCCTCATTCGTATTCGATAACATAGAACATCAACGGATACTTATTGGTCCATCCCCTAAGTTCCGACCGTTCTTAACACTAGATCCCAGAAATTAACAGTCGAGACAATGCCGCACGTGTCCCCTTGACAGGCGAATACAACTTCCAATAATTATATAAATTCCAATACTTGTTAGAAAAATTGATTTCTCATATGAAACCTCAATGAGTCTACTACAACATTGTAGTTAAGAACATCTAGTTTCGACCCAATTAAATCTGTCTAAAACCATTTATAAGACAGTAGGTTCAGAATCCAGAAATCGCAGCTCTTGCTACTTTAAAAATCACAGAAAATTCCACACTTCTTGGAAATTGGATTTCTTAGAAAATAAGTATGATATTTAGCCAGAATTTATGAAATAAATTTTATTTTATTCTAAACCAGTAATATATTCTGATTTTATTAAAATACCAAACGACATCCAAAAATTATGAAATTTTGAGGAGATGCTGTATACACATACATGATACACAATACAAAAATTTCAGTCTCATAATCCATGTATTTAAAAGAAACAATTTTCTGAAGGGAGATCAAATTCTGGACAGAATTCTAATAACGTCTCTAAGATAATTACATCATAATCTCACCAATTAATTAACAACAATTAACACCCATAATCAAATAACATTCATATGAAATCTAAGCACGATTACTCAATTTATTAAATTATCTAGCATGCACACATTCTTCAATAAAAAGAGTTGGTTAAATTTGTTACCCACTTTTTATCGTTTCTGGATTTGATCGATTCTACGATCAATTTGAAGACGATAGCAACACGAACAACGAAAATGGCTCTACGGGCCGCAACTATTCGTCGAATTCGGGAAGCAAACGAAGTGAACGAAGTGAAAATTGTATTAATATATATATATATATATATATATATATATATATATATATATATATATATATATAAACATTAGAGCAGGAAAGACAGAGCTAGAGAGAGAAAGACAGAGAGAGAGAGGCTGATGGGGATGGGGAGAGAGAGAGAGACGGAGCTAGAGAGAGAAAGAAAGAGAGTTAGAGAGAGACTTAGAGAGAGAGAGCGAGAGAGTTACAGTGATGAGCGACGGTGTTCGTCGAGGGCAGCAGGGAGCTTCGAGTTGCCGTCGAAGTGGAGAGCACAGCGAGGAGGAGAGGAGCTTGGGGGTGCTTCGACTGCGACGATGGCGAGGTGGCGAGGAGCTTCGAGGTGATGGTGGAGAGGATCGATGGCGAGGTGGTGGCTTGACGGGGAGACGAGCTCGGGGTGACGGTGATGGTGGAGACTTCGGGTGCTGACGGCAGCGAGGGGAAAGGTGGAAAAGGTGACGGTGGTGGTGTTGGAGCTTCGTGGTGAGGGTGATGGTGGATGTGGAGTGTTGGCGAAGGTTTCGGTGGTTGAGTGTGGTGAGTGGGAGGTTGGGAGCTGTAGTGCTGGCCGGCGAGGTGGAGAGGAGGGGACGGTGAGGCGGTAATGGCAAGGAGGAGGAGCAGCGGGGAGGTGGCTGCGGAGGTGTTCGAAGGAGGTCGGCGAGGTTCTTTCGAGGCAGAGGGTGAGCTGCGGTGGAGCTCGAGAGCTCCGAGGGAGATCGGCGGTAGCAGTAATGGTGATCGATGGCGATGTGTAGGTGGAGGAGCTTCGGAGGCACGGCAGTCAAGGCGAGGGGGGAGCTTCGACGATGGTGATGGTGATGGCGACAGTGACGAGGAGGATTTTTCGAGGTGGATAGCGCAGCGACGAGGCAAGAAGCTTTGGCGGAGCTCGATGGCGGCATAGATTCAACTGCGACGACTGGAAGCGACATTTGGATCTTGGTGACGGCGATGGTGGAGTGCGGTGGCGATGGCAGTGGCGAGGAGTGGGCATTGAGCTTCAGGTTCGATGGAGTAGTGGTGGTGACGAAGATGGCATGGAGGGGTGGCGATGGGGAGCAAGTGGAGATAGGAATGTGAATGAAGGAGGTCGAGGAGGGTGATGGTGGCGCTGTGGTGGTGGCGAAGGTGATGGAGATGGCGGAGGCTCGAGGAGGAGGAGAGCTGCGGGATTGGATTTCAGAAGAGGAAACAATAAGGAAGAAGATGGGGGTGAACGTGTGTGTAACTGTATGTATATATATATACATAAAAGAGAGAGGGGGGGATTTTTTCCCAAAATGATTCTATTTGTGAAAGTTTTTCCACAAACGACCTGTTTTTTTTTATTTCCTAAACGCCCCACTCGTTTTTTGAAAAAGCGAAAGTAGTATAATAACCCACGCTTTTTCAAAAAGCGAGTCTTAGGGTTCAGAAAATTGAAACGTAAGACTCGCTTTTTGAAAAACCGTGGGGGATAATGCCACACTCGCTTTTTCAAAAAGCGAGTCTTGGCCTTTTTTGCCCAGCAACACTCGCTTTTTGAAAAAGCGGGGGGAATTAACCCACACTCGCTTTTTCAAAAAGCGAGTGTCGTTTGGGACTTAAACCCCCCACCCCCAAACAGATCTCACTTTATTATTTTCTTTCTCCTTCTTCGCGAGCGAAACCCTAACCCATCATCGATCTTCTTCGATTTAAGGCCGTATTCCATCAAATTAGTTGTCGAATCACTCCTAAATTCTTCATTATCTCATCCCAGTCCAATTGCCCACTTTGTGTTTGCTGGTTCTTTCGAATTTTTTTGTGATTTGCCGTGGCGTTCTTCCAAAAGGGGGTTGATCGATTTCGGGGCATTTCTTGTGGTTCGATTCTTGGGCGAATACTGTGGTATATTTTTCAAACTCTACATTTTCTAATGTTGTATTTATATTTAGAATTATTTAGTTAGAAATTGGTTGATATTATTGGAGGTACAATTTGCATCGGCATTGAAAATGTGTAAAATTCGGTATAAAATTAATGGGTAATTAGGGTGTAAAATTTGTGAGTGGATAAATGTATATTTGTCTCAGTGAGTGGAGAAAGAAAGAAATTTATGGGAAAGGATACCTCTTACATACTAGAAATACTTGGGATAATTTAATCTAGATGTGTATGCATGTTAGAGTGATTGATGGTGTTTTTTATGTTTCTCCAAGATCAAGTAGCAGTGTGATAGTCTGGAACTAGGCAGCATTACATAGCACTAAATTAAAAAATGCTTTTCTTTTCTTTTTTGTTTGGGGAACAAAAGTTACGATATATATTAGGTATTAAAATATATAATGCTTTGTTCAAAAACCTCGACATGGTTTTTCTTCTGAGGTATACAGTATTCTCACTTTTCAAATTTATTACTCGTGTCCAACAAGTGAGATACTAAGCAGCAAGGACACGATCAAGTGATGATGGATTCTGTGGCAATTTTTTGAAATGAACTGATTGGTTCAATAAATGATGTAGCTGAAAATGTGTAAAATTGGTTTTAGTTATTAATAATCAAAATGTTCGTATGTGTTCTATATTTCTTGGTTTTATATTTTGGTATTGTTAATAATGATTGCTCACTACACGTTGTAGGATACTCTTTTTTTAGAAAAATGCCACGGACTAGGAGAAATGTGGAGGTAGGTTCTAGTAGTAGACCCAATCGTGGTGATGGACCACGTACATCTTTTGGCCCACCTCCTCACGGTGGACGTGGTGGTCGTCGTGGTGACGCCGCACGTACTAATGTAAGCTTATAATTTTCTGCATTCGATTTGTTTCATTATCATACAATTAAATGATATATCTTTTTGCCGATGTAAATATTGTTTTGCAGGTCCCAAGTAACCCAAATGTGGCTGGTACTTCGTCCCCGTCCTCCAGGACTTTCGGCCCGCACGTACTAATGAAGCACCCTCAACAGTCGCTTTTCAGAAAAGCACGAAGTTTAGACCCAGACTCGCTTTTTGATAGAATACTTGGGATAATTTAATCTAGATGTGTACAGTGACGGTGTAGATTTCAAAGTTACGAATTCACGATGTTTTTTGATAGAATACAACTTCACTGCCTGTTGAATCGACTGCTTACTTATAAACTCCTGTCCAACGTACAATTCGTCTACATTGGACGAACCTGACAACTCTTGTGGAACTAGGTGTACTCTAGCACCTTCAGCCATCTCCTCGGTAACATGAGCGTCAATATTGGAGTAGCTATAAGTAGCTCTGACTTCATCAGAACTGTTGTTCGTAGGATTTACATTTGCACCACTATCATCATCATCTTCGTCTCCGTCATCATTTTCACCACTATCATCATCTTCCTCGTCTGTTTCTTCCTCTTCTTCATTATTGTCTAATAAGCTGTTGTTACAGACTGCATTTTGAAAGAGTTCAAATACACTGTCATTTGGAACAGAGTCAGGAACCGGACTAGGTTGGCGTGGCAGCTCAACATTAAGAGAATCCGGGATTGTTGAATTTGTGAAGGTGTTCTCTTGTGAGGATACTGGATTTGGTTCTGAAGATTGAGCCGGGTTAGATCTTATCTGCTGTGTAGGTACTACCCTTATGAAGCTTGAACTGGGAATATCATCTGGCTGAGCATTCAAAATTTGAATTTGCTGAATATATAACTCTAATGCAGACCAAGCACAATTGGGATCAAATGTCCTAGCAATCAATGACTTCAGCGCATTATTAGTAGGTACGGGCACTGTCATAAAACACTGACCATCTCCTCTTCCTGCTGCATATCAAGCTAAAATTTTCACATTCCATTGATTCCTATCCCAATTAGTAACTTCATATATTTTCTCAACTACTTATTCAAATGTAATGGTACGGGGTACCCAAACTATATTCGGATCCAACACACTATAACAACAACCAATCTTTGGATCACGAATTATTTCACCACCAAAGTATAACCAAATAGGAATCTCCAAATCCATACCTACGTTAATTTATACCAATAAGCGTATTAATATCTACCCATAAACAAAACCTAATGAAATTAACAAAATAATTGGGTAATAAACATCATACCTTCACAAGATTATTTGGGTCAAATAGTTGAAGTTGCTTTCCTCTTCAAGTATACCCAAATTCCAAAATTTAAACGTCTATCGGAAGATGGGTTTAAGGTGTCCAACGCAATTTTATGGGTTATTCAACAAATTATGAGGGTACTTTGACGAATTTGAGATTAGAGATGGGTTAGGGTTTCAGAGTTAGAAGAGGAAGAGAAAGTAGAGAGGAATAGCCAGATATGTTTGGGGGTGGGGGGTTTAAAGTCCCAAACGACACTCGCTTTTTGAAAAAGCGAGTGTGGGTTAATTCCCCCCGCTTTTGCAAAAAGCGAGTGTTGCTGGGCAAAAAAGGCCAAGACTCGCTTTTTGAACAAGCGAGTTTGGCATAATCCCCCACGGTTTTTCAAAAAGCGAGTCTTAGGTTTCTAATTTTCTGAACCCTAAGACTCGCTTTTTGAAAAAGCGTGAAGGATTATACTACACTCGCTTTTTCAAAAAGCGAGTGGGGCGTTTAGGGAATAAAAAAAAGTAGGTCGTTTGTGGAAAAAATTTCACAAATAGGATCATTTTGGGAAAAAAATCGGGGGAGGGGGGGGGGTATAGGCAGTGAGTGAGGTTGAGTGTGTCTATATATAAATATAAATATATAGGGATATAGGTAGGGTGTCAGGTTTGAATGTATATATAGAGATAGTGAGGTGATGAGTGAGTGAGATGAAGTTTCGGATGTAGTAGATGAAGAAGAAGAAGAAGATGAGAAAATGAGGGGTAATGAGATGATGAGAATATATATATATATATATATATATATATATATATATATATATATATATATATATAGTAGGTAATAGGGTGTAGGAGGAGATGGAGGCAGATAGGAGGAGGTGGGTTAATGCGGCGATAAATTACAGTTGGGGAGATGAGGGTTGTAGAATGAGAATAGAAGAGAGTTTAGGGTTAGTGTATGGTGAGATTAGAAGAGTATGATAGGTTGATAGGCCACGGGAGAAAATTGTAGAGTGAAAAAGATGAGGGGGTTCTGGGTTGGCTGGGTGTGAGAAAAAGTGTATAGGGAGTAGGTTATAGATTTTTAGATGGAGGTGGAATTAAATGAGGTTGGGGTTACGGATGGAGTTAGGCATAGGGATTTAGTTAGGATTCGGATCAAGGGACAACTTAGATTTAAAAAAACTTACAACCTATAAATCGGATTGAGAAACCGCAAGATGTTCTGAATTCTAGACTCATTGGGTTACGATTTTCATGTACAAAGTTTCTCAATTTCAAAGAAGATAACTAGGTCAAATTCTCAGTGCAAGTTCAAAAAATTTAGAGATAGTAAAGTTGAATATTCGATAATACGATAAATCAATGGTCTTATACCAAATCAAAAACACGATATGATAAGGAGACTGGATCAATTTAATCTGAAAATTTTGAATGGATCAGAAAATATCTGGATTGGGTTCAAATAAGAGATTTGAAAGATCAGAAATATATTTAGAAAATAAAATACAAATATGAAAAATATAATATTACGGATATTATCCGTAACGCTACAAAATATATGTGTATAACACGTGCTGGGGCAAAATTATCATAGCTCAATTTTGCGGGATGTTACATGCATTATGGATAGATTTGCTGAATGGAGGTTGACTGGGACGATAAGTCCTGCTGAAGCAGTTCCTGTCTTTCTTCATCTATTTCAGGTGATCTTCTACTTCTCGGATGTGGCGAAGGACTTGGTCATCTATCCCCTTGGATCAAGTTGAGTTGCCGGATTCTTCTTCTCCTCTGCGTCGACCTTTATCTTGACTGCCTTGGATGGCTAGGAGGATGTCAAGCTTGAAGTTTTATAGTTCGGCCCTAGTGACTAGGGCCTCTTTTTCTTTGTTTTTCTCAATATTCTTTCGACTCTCACGAGTCGGGCTTCTTTCTATAGTGCGCCCCCTGTGAGAGGAGGAGTATCTTGATCTCGGCCTTCGGGGAGAGTTGCTTCTCTGGTTTACTTGACATTTTGAGCGGGAGGCCTCGGTTCGGGCGCACCTCTTGTCCAAACTAATTCGTAGGTCAGTTCCTTGTTGCCTGACACTGATGATTTGGTGGAGATCTCTTGACCACCAAGGGCCTCACGAGGCCATTGAATCACTTGAAGGATTATGGACTGAGATATGGTCGTGTAGAGCGCTCTGTTCATGACAGCTTTGTCGGGAGCCCCCCGTTGTCTCTCCGTTGAAAGGAGCTTTACTAGGATGATGGGGGCAGATTCGGTTGATAGGGAGGAATTGTTTCTTCGATAGGAGGAGCTTGTTGACATAGAGAGTTGGTGCGACAGCTTGAGGCCGCTGCTCTCCCTCTTAGTCTTGGGTGGCATGGCGGTAAGTCTAATCTGTGTAGTTTCCCACAGATGGAGATAATCTGTTGCTGCTTATTTTGGTGTGGGAGCTAACAGATAGTGAGTTTATATTTGAAGGAAACCACTAAAGATCTAACCTTTGATCGTCACCGTAAAAATTGGTTAGAGCTCCTGAGAGTGGATATGGATTGTTGATTGAACACGGTAATCTGAATCTGATGGTCGCTGATGCAACCGCTGGACTTGCAAAAATACCTGAAAACACTGGGGGTGGCCCCTGTAGTACCCCGTATTTTTAAATTTTATTTTTAAATATTTATAAATGAATTAAAATGATTTTTTTGGGGATTTAGTAAATAATTTCTGAAAATTTATATTTACACGTGCAAACCACGTGCAAATATTTTCTTGGATGGTTCAAAAGGCAAAATTATTTTGTGGAAAATCATTATTTATTATTTGAGATTATTTATAATTTTTCTAGATTTTTCTGATATTTATTAAACCTATTTGCAAATATTACGAAAAGAATGA
This sequence comes from Hemerocallis citrina, assembly GCA_017893485.1. Classification (NCBI taxonomy): domain Eukaryota; kingdom Viridiplantae; phylum Streptophyta; class Magnoliopsida; order Asparagales; family Asphodelaceae; genus Hemerocallis; species Hemerocallis citrina. The sequence goes on along the minus strand of CM030359.1, from coordinate 332,199,891 downwards.
TCTTTTTGCAAAATTGTCATTTTGAAGGATAAAAGTGCAAAACTATTTTCTGGACTTTTCAAACAGTGCCGGCTGGAAATAAATATTTTATTTTGCTTTTAAATCTCAATTTAATTGGTTTTATCAAGTTTTCAAGTGTAGGGATTTATTTATGTAAAGTTATATTTAAAGGGGTTATTTTGCAAATGTGTTTAAAACCCTAATTCTCCTATTCCGGCCTATATATATATATATATATATATATATATATATATATATATATATATATATATATATATGAGTGGAGTGCAGCCGTCTTTCGCTGCACAACACAAATGTTTTATTATTTCTTGAAGATTTAAGGAGGGGATCTTGGATTTCGCAAAAGAAAGGTTTTTCTTGTTATATTTCGTCATTTGAGGTGAGTGACTTGTTTGTTTTAGTTTATTTTGTGTATATTGTATGTAGTATTTCATCTACTAGAAAGCATGTTAGGGTTTGAGTATGAATATGCACATGATGATTGAATGGATGGATGAATTGAAAATTGATCTTTTATGAACCCTAATTATCTTTGGATAGATTTGCATGTGGATGATGTGAGTTTTTATTATCGTTGAGTTTGGATGAACACAACTTGACTATAGAAATGTTAGATCAGTTCATGTTTATGAGTTCATAATGGTGATTGAAATTGAGAAAATGTTGAGAAGGATTGATGAGTTAGGAGATCATGTCTTGAGAACTGGATATGAGATAAATTGGATTGAGTTGATGAACACAACTAAATTGGGGATCTTTTGAAAATTCGGTATTGATATGGTTTGGATCTGAATATGAAACTATTTCAATGATCAATAACTTTTTATGAAACTCTATTTTTGACTATATGCACAATTTATGTTTTAATCGAAAGAAATCAACAAATCACTACTTTTATGAATTCAAGTAACTTTGAATTAGTTTGGTGGGTTATTATAAACCCTACAGGTTGTAATTTATCATATAAGAAATATACTTTTTGTAGAAATCGTTTTCATAAAGTAAAACTACGTATCAGTTGAAATGTGCACAACCAGAAGTCTGCAGTCTGTAGGTCGACAGTCGACTGGTGTGACTTTACAGTCGACCGTCGCGACCCGGCTGCTGTGATTTCTAATTTTACTTAAAATTTTGTTCTGGACCGTCTACCTATGACCTTTTACAGTCGACTTCTATACTTAGAATTATTTTCTTAAAGATTTTTGGATTTATCACTCTGGACAGTCGACCTATGACCTTTTTGAGTCGACTTATAATACTTAGAATTATTTTCTCAAAGCTATTGGATTTTCTCTCTGGACAGTCGACCAATGGCTTTTTTAGTCGACTGATACTGATATATCTATACATATTTTAATGTTCTTTTAAATAATTTATTCTCTAAATGTTCTTAATCTATAACTTACTACCTATACTTTATCTTCTACTGAACATGTGTTTTCAAGTGGTTTAACTGAGCAATTTATATTGGAAGATTCGTTTGGATATTGGGTGTGACTCTCTAGAGCGTGTGTGTGACCCTAGTATACCGGCAGTTGAGATATTTATGTTTGGGCCTGTTGAGGCAATTTTAGTTGATTAGTTGTTGAGTTAAGTCCGGTAGGGTACACCAACACTAGGAGATTCGTAAAGTAATTAAATAACCGAAAATGATAAGGAGAGGCACTAGTGGTGATATGATGAACGAGAACATGGGTTATGAACCTCAGTATGGCTTATGGTGTGAGATAATCCCCGGAATTATCCAGGTGTGAGTGAAATAGTCTCCGGAATTACCTGTGGTGTGGGACTGATCTCCGGAATTATCGGGGTCGAGGCGACGCACATGTGGTATTCGTGTGATGAGGTGCCATCGCTTGCGGTGTGAGGTATTCTCGAAGATCCCCAGGTGTGAGTAAAATAGTCTTCGGAATTATCTGTGGATAGAGATTGACCTCCGAAATTATCGGGACATGGACTAATACTCACAGTTTATATTTATCTCGTAGTAGTCATCGTGTTAGGATTAGTTGCATAGCGGGGGATTAAAACCTACAATGTGGAGACGTTAAGGGCTTGCACCGGACCTATGTAGAGTGGGATGCATAGACTCCGACAAGTACGCATTAGAGAGTCAACATATAGAATTGTGTTTTCTTGACTTGGTTTCATGCATGTGGTTTCCTGTTTTCTACACTTGACACTTAGTCTAGTTTCACTTGATGTTCGTGTTTCCTCTCTAGGTTATATCTTATGTATTCTTGTTTATTTCATGTCATTTATGATTCTATGCTTTACTTATGTTGTTGTTTTATGTCACTCACACCTTTATGGCTGACCCCTTTAGTTTTGGGGGTTAGGGTTATCTCTAGCCTCATATTTTACAGGTGATTACTTGTAGCTTGGGATTTGGATGTATGAGTTAAAGAGGTGCAATGGGTTATGTAATTTGTAAAAGAAATTGTTGTAAGGAAAGAAATTTGTAATTTAAGGTGTATTGTATTCCGCTGTACTATGTAAAGATTACTGTAATGAAAGTTGAAATTTTTTATTGGTATTTGGCTGTGTTTAATATTACATTTGAAGTTGATGCTTGGAATTGTGCCACGTATTTCTAAGATATCATATTGGAAATTCGGGGCGCTACAGCCCCCACGACAGACCCTCCGATGCTCAAGTTAGAACCAAACAGAGAAATAGAGTTTGAAAGAGAATTTTTGAATTTATTGATTACCTTCTGACGGGGGGAGGCTATTTATAGGTATGAGAAACAGTTTAAAAGATTGATATGAGTCCATTAGATTGAAATGAATTATTTATCTTTTGTAGATTCTCCCCTTTAAGAGATAAAACTCTCTTGTCTGGGAATAAGAGATTTGACTCCTAGCCTCATGGGCTGGGTGTCTCTCCTAGTGGACCTAATCTGTCACTTTTAATGGGCTTGGAAGTCGCTCATGTCTTGTTAGATGAGCCTAAAGAATGTCCAGACCTATTAAAGAGGTCTGTTATGATTAAATTGCTTGTAGAAGCTTTAGTATCTGTGCTGGAATCGTACGACCCTGATTTGCTACGATTTGTACCATTATTAGGAATATAAGAAATTAGTTGTTAGAGGAGAGAGAAGATGGAGGGATTGCGGTGGAGATTTTGGAAATCGAAATGTGGCAGACATGGAGGGCATGATAGGGTAGAAGATAGTCGTAAGATGTGTGTGACGCAACCTAGCCCAATATAACTAACTCACTGTGTAGGGCTTGGATTTGTGCAATGAAAGTGTATAAGGTCTTGATGTTGGATAACCTATAAAAGCTACTCTAATCTCTAATCTAGAGATGTGTTTGGATTGCTATTCGTGATATGATTTTGAAAATTTAAGATAGTTATGTTTGGCTCAATGTACTAGTTAAACATTAATAAGACTTCTGATTTGAGACACAAATATAAGACTTAATTGATTTAGAAAACTTCTCTATTTTCTCAAATACAACCTCCTTGCTAAAGTCCCCATCTCAAGCCCAAATGTGGTCTCAAGTAGGCTCAACACTTTAAGGAGGGTCGACAAGGTTACTCGAGGCAAACTATGTGTCCAATAGACTTCCCTCCAGGACTTTCGAATCAGAGATTAATTATTTAGGCAGGAATTCGATGTTTGCAATGGTTGCAAAGTAAACCAGTGTCTAGCAAGAATCTAACCATGATTACCTTTAATAACCATCAAACGAGAGATATACCATATATGCATATACAGAAAAGAGTTATAATGAAAATATGAGGAACCTTCTATTAATGGAGGCCTTATCACAATCAATACTCGTACGGACAAGGAGTTTACAATGCTTGGATTACAATTATGGCTCGATATATGCATTTCAATACTGAACCATGGAAAATTAACTTAGTTTGGGATGTTGAAGATAAATGTGCTTTGGGCACGTTAGGAGACCCTACATAGTGCATTGTATGTAGGTTTGTTCATTATACGGGATTTGGGCACCATAGAACGGTTCATTTAACAAGTTTTGGGCATGTTGATGGATACACCAAGGTCGGGGTGGATTAAACCATCTATGGGTACCCAATCCAACCCACGAGTTTGGGTTTCATCGACTCAAGGGTGTTGATATTAGGGTCGGGAATGCATCAAAACCCCGCTATGTGTACGTATTACTAAAATTGCAAGGTTTTGGGCCTCAGGTCAATCTTTTGGCTTTGGACTGAGGAACGGGAGAATTTTTCCCGACCATTATACTTGGTGGTAGGTTTGTCATTGTTTTTGGGTTTTGGTTTGAATCACCCTTTTGGAGGCCTAGATGGTCTTCTTCTATGGTGTATGTGGCCTCATCGATCTGAATGACTATGATTGGTCAAATTTTGTTGTAATGCCCAGTCCTGCAATCGGGAATTCACCCTCAACAAGATCCACTTTGAGCATAACACACAAATACGAAAAACAGGAAAATAAAATTTCTACATGACTTGAGATTACCTGGTCGAGTCTCTACATTACATGATTCAATAAACCCTCAGGTCTGGTACGAGCCTAGAAAATTTGCACTATCTATGGGTACATCACTCAACCACCAACTGACGTCAAAAGAAACTAACTCTAACTATCAGATTAATTATTACATTGGCATTGTTGATGCTAATTTTGGTGTGGGAGAAATCAAAATATGAGTTTCTTTATTGAAGGAGAAAGCACTGGACCGTCAATCAGGATTCGGATCTAGATGGCTGGAAACACCTGGATCTGGATGGCAGAAAACATCTGGATCTGAGTCTGGACATGGATGGCTGAAAACATCTGGGAACCTGCAAAAAGTCTCACACCGAAGGTGACTCCGGCATAAAACCCTCTCAAGTCAATTACCCAGAATAAAGATTATGGCTTTTTAGTGGAGATAATATTGATTATCTTTAACTGATGGAGGGGGAGGGTATTTACAAGCTAGGAATTAGTTATAGAAGATAGACCAGAAAATGTATCTTTTAAGATTTTATTGGATATTCTCATAGTGAAGGGATAGAATTAGCAACTAATCCCCGATTTGGGGGGGTTTGACTGATAGCTGCAATGGGTTGGAAATCCCTTTTTCGGCTTCAAGGCATGATTATGGATATGATTGAGCTAATAGGCCAAAAGACGGCCCATGTTCTTCTAGTATGCTTGTTGTTATTGTGAAATTATTGTACTGCCCTTTGAAGCTTTGAGATGCGCGCTGAGATCGTGTGGCTCCGATTGTTACCCATATCATTAGCCCCCCACTCCTGAAGGTTGGGTATTGTAGACTTCGATCAGTATTTCGTTCTATTTTGGACAATCATGAGAGCATATATGACCTTCAGGGATGCCTAGAGTCGTGTAAGAAGATTCTTAGGGTAGTAACTATTTTCTGGAATATTTAATTAATTTTCTCAATTTATAAATATTTTTTCCGATTTTTAATTATTTTTTAGAATTTTAAATTAAATTTAGGAAATTTATAATTATTTTTAAATTTTCTAATTAAAAAATCAGAAGGGGCGCGAATCTTAAGGCAAACAAATGGTCGTATCCGGCCTGAAAGCATCGAGTTGCTCGGACGACTAAAATGGCACTGAGCATCGAGCTGCTCGGACCTTGGTGCTTGGTCCCGCTGAGCTACTCGACCAGGGTGCTACTCTGATGTCAAGGCATGAATCTTGAGGCGAACAGATAGTCGGATTCAACCTGAAAGCATCGAGATGCTCGAATGACAAAAATAACACCGATATGTTCGAACCTTGGTGCTCGGTCCCTTTGAGCTGCCAGCCTAAGTGCTGTCAGATATCAGGGGGAAGAATCTTGAGCTGAATGGACAGTCGGATCGGGCCCAAAAGCGTCTAGCTACTCAGACGACAAAAATGGCATCAAGCACTGAGTTGCTCGAACCTCAATACTCGATCCTGCTGTGTAGCTCGGGCCGGATAACTGCTCAGATCCTTTGTGAAGCTCGGATGATGAACCGAGCACTGAGATGTTGGGTCTTTTTGGCACATTCGACTCTTCGTTTCAACCATTAGATCAAAAGAAGATTTGGGCAGCTAGGATTGCGCCATGCCATCACTTTTTTGTGGCTAGGATTGCATCACGTCGGTAGCGCGGTTATAGAGGGGACATTAATTGTTTTCCTCTATAAATCCATTGCCCCCTCTCACTTCTTCACTCTCACTCATTTTCAACCTAGAGCTTCTCTCTCCTCCATGCTTTTTCTCTCTTTATACTCCAACTCTGTCGAGTTTTCTGTTAGTGTAGGTGCCCTAGAGGCAATACAATGATCAGTATTATTGACATTATGTTCTTTTGATTATATTAATAATTTATTATGCTTCGTATTTACTGCGTTATAAATATTAGCATGATAAATGTCCTTAGATTATTAATACGAACTATATGAACATGAGATTATATATAGTATAATAATCTTAAATGTCCCTAGTCGAGTATTATTATTATTAGGACAGTAATAATACATTGAGACTAGTATGTTGATTGATTGATGACCACCTCTCATGGGTCATTAGTATAGAGATACTAAAATCAATACATAGGTAAATGTAAGAGTACATTGTACTGGACAGACCCACTGTGAGATTCTACATGGAATGAATTAATAAGTGTCATAAGTAATCTCACTGTGATAATGGTGTAATGGTCCTCTGACCTGAAATCATTATATTTCTACACGAAAATTAATGCACTTTGATTCTATCAAAAGTTATCTTTAATCGGGTAATGATAAAGATAGTATTGGGTTCATTATGAATCGTGTGAGAAATATGAATGATCTAGAAGGAATTTAACCCTCCTAATTTTAGGAGCGATATTATCGGCCTCTTGTTTGAGTGAGACTATGAAATGCATGGCCATGCTCAAATATTGATTTGTTTGAATAGTCTACTCATCGATCAAGAAAATAAAGATTAAATTATTAAGAGGATGACACGTCCCATGCCTCTAGTTTAATCTATAATATCAAGGTTAAAAGGATTATATTACATGGAGACATTAGTCACGAAAGGTTTAATTGAATCACCAATTATTATTATTACTTGGGTAGCAATGATGTATTACTAGATGCCGCTCATTGTTTATAATTTTATTATAAGATAATAAAATTATTGCCAACGTAATAATAACCTAAAGGGTCACACACTTAGAACGTTTAAAAGGAGTATTAATTTAAATTCGGAATTTAAATGATTCGAAATTAGTTATTTAATTAATTGAGTTGGACTTAATTAATTAAAGGATAATTCGAATTTAAATGATAAAACCAAATCAGATTGGTCTTATCAGAAGCCAAACTGATTACGGTTAATTCGAATTTAAATGATAAAACCAAATCAGATTGGTCTTATCAGAAGTCAAACTGATTACGGTTAAGCCCACCTCTTATCTCTCCCTATAAATACATAGAGATGTATTGGATTGGTATGATCTTTGACAAATCCGTTTTCCACAGAAAAACCCTAGCCGCTCAACTGTTGAGAGGCAAAAGAGAGAGAGAGAGAGGCAAGCATCATCGGCTAGTACCGGCTCCCTCGATCGTTGGACGATCGGACGTTCGTGTGGACTGCCTTAGAGACGCGGATCTAGCTACTAGGGCTGCGTGGTGATTGCAACCTCCATCTTTCAGCCTTCGTAAAGCTCCGAAAGGTAAAATTTTATTTATCCATTATTAGCCATGTCTTGTACACGGATCCATGGGTTAGGGTTTCGGATCTGTTATCATTTCTTTTTCGCTACGTTTGTGCCCCGAAACCCCACATTTTCTACCCACTTTTTCATCGAAATTCACCGTCAATTAGCCCAATAATTTTATTATAAATTATGTAAATCATGTCTAGGGTTCCACCTCCTCAGACTCCAAAGAGAACAAGGCGCCCTCTGTTCGTCAACCTTGCCTCTCGAAGAGGGAGAAGGGAAACGAAGTAGTCAGTTCTTCCGTCATAGTAGAGGAGAATGACGAGACGATAATGGTAACTGGAAACATCTTCGACATTCCTCATCCTTCTTACACTGTTTTCCTTGTTCGTCAATACCCCAATGACTTGGGGGATCTAGTGCGGTTCGGTATACGATACGACAAATAAGAGAACTACTCTACCAATGAAGCCGATCACATCAAGATGATCCTCAAAAAGGACGATCTATTGAAGATCATAGTCGCTTTTGGAATTCCTTCTAAGTATGAGTTGCTTTTGCCAGGGCACAGGGTCATGTCTCTCATAATAAGAAAGCTAATGTTTATTGTCCCATGATCTTAGATACACTAGCAGAAATGCCAAAGACTCACTACTAAAAATTTAGTTCTCAAAAGAACAGTTTGTCCCAATGCATATTTTTTTCTCAGAAATTGGTGCTGCTAAATAAGAGAATCAAGAGATATAGGGATGAGGTTTTCGGTCATATAACGCTGAGAAAAAATTCCCTGCTGGATAAAATGCACAATCTGAAAATTGAGGCTGATTATCACACTATATCCCCTACTCAATTTGAAGAACTAGGACCTATGGAAAAGGAGTATCAAGAAATGGTCCACATTGAGGTGGCTTATTGGAGACAAAGATCTACAGTTACTTGGAACAAAGAGGGGGATGCAAACACTAAATTTTTTCACTCCATTGCAAATGGCAGAAGAAGAAGAAATTAGATATACTCCCTGATGGATAATGAGTTTCTGCTCAGCCCTCAAGCTGATATCCGGATTGTTTTGAAGCGCATTTTGAAGAGAATGTGGTTTCTCATTTGATTAAGACTTTAATGTGGATTGAAAATCTCTTTGTCATGATCCTAATATGAATTTAACAGCTTTTGATGCACCCGTCAAGTTTAACGATTTGAGGGTAAAATGACCAAAATACCCCGAGTTTCTTATTAGCCTCAATATTATGGATGATTTACAGGTCAGATTTCGTGTTAAGTTAGGTCAAACGAGAATTCAAAATTGGCATAAATCTAACCCGAAACAAATCCACAATGTTGAGGTTGATAAGGGATGAGGGTATTTTGGTCATTTTACTATCGTTTGGTTAGATTAAACTAAATATTCTCTCTCAAAATAATAGCCAATAATTTGAGAGGTGTTTTTGAAATGCACCAAATGATGGGTGTGATGTTTATGAAAACATAGATTTGAATTGGCAAATTTGTGAGTGGCCTATGTGAAGAAAAAAAACAAGAAATAAAATGTTGAAAAACAAATTGTGAGTAGACGTGAATTTAATTATTTTGCAGCATTAATGTTTGAATAAAACTGTACACAAAAGAATGATTTTGTAGAAAAGATATCAACCTTATTTAATTTTAAAATAAACTATTGAGATTCATAGATGGAGAAGACGATAATTGGTTTTTTGGATATAAAGTGAGATAATGGTACTGTAGTTATGCTATTAACAACAACACCATTTGCGTCGCCCCTCCCTTCACTGCCCCTCCCCTCGCCTTGACCATTTCCCATTGTTCCTTGTCGTCGGCTCTCCTCCTCTGCCCCAATCCCTCCACTCATTGACACTCCTCCTTCCGTCCGCCCTCTCCTTGTCAATGTTGCCCGCAATCCCTTCATTCCCCATGTTGTGTTTCCCCACTTATGGACATCGACTCCGACGCTGAGAAGATGAAAGTTCTTTACGGCTTGGGTTTGTTCAAATATGTAGACTTGCCCAATGATTTTATTTCTGCCCTCACAGGAAAACCCTGCAATCGCCCTCCCACCTGCCCAACTAAGGACGAAAAATCCTACCTACCCTCTCCTTTATGAAAGCCCAATTTCGCCGATATGCTGCTTCTAAGGAACGCAACACCGATTTCAAATGCCCTTGATCGATCAGAATTTTTTACCAAACTATCCCACTTTTTGTAAGTATGTACGAAACTATCCATGTTTGAAAATTTAATACCAAAATATCCCTGTCGCTAACTGAGTTAGCGCGCCTAGTATTTTTCTTCGCACTAACTCAGTTAGCGTGCTGCAGGGGATACAACTCCCCCCTCTTGTTTGGGTGTGGCAAAAAAATCACCCAATATAGACACGCTAACCCCGTTAGTGTGCCTCTTTATACCAAGGCCGTTAACTGGGTTAGCGGCGTGTGTCGATTATTAGTCTGTTTGTGAAGATAGGCATACACGTTAACTCAGTTAACGGCCATGGTAAAATAAGGCACGTTAACTGAGTTAATGTATGTGAGTATCTCCAATTTTCAGAAAGTTTCAACTTTCTGGAAACTTAAAATCTTCACAGTTGTTAACTCAATTAACGGCCTTGGTAAGAATAGGCATGTTAACTGAGTTAACGTGTGTGAGTATCTCCAATTTTCAGAAAGTTTCAACTTTCTGGAAACTTGAAATCTTCACGGTCGTTAACTCAGTTAACGGCCATGGTAATAATAGGCACGTTAACTGAGTAACGTGTCTATACTTAGTGATTTTTTACCCACACCCCTCTTTGAGGTAGTGCCCCATACTGTCCCATCTACGAACGCTAACCCAGTTAGCGGGAGTGGTTTAAATACGCACGCTAACTGAGTTAACATGTCTATATTGGGTGAGTTTTTTCGCACACCCAAACTAGAGAGGAAAAGTTGTATTCCCTGCAGCACGCTAAATGAGTTTGCACGAAAAAAATACTAGGCGCGCTAACTCAGTTAGCGACAGGGATGTTTTGGTATTAAATTTTCAAACAGGGATAGTTTTGTACATACTTACAAAAAGTTGGATAGTTTGGTAAAAAATTCGATCGATCATTGCTTACTCCCACTTCTCTTTATCACTTCCAACTTATATATATATATATATATATATATATATATATATATATATATATATATAGAGAGAGAGAGAGAGAGAGAGAGAGAGAGAGAGAGAGAGATCTTCGGTTGCACACTACTTTGGTAGCACTCCGTGAGCACTCACGAACTAGAGACCGCATGAAAAATCCGAACCGCTCATATTGTTCTATATGCCTTAGATAGCCTAACAATAAAAAATCAAGTAATTTGAAGTTCATTTGACCATGATTTACATCATCACAAAATTGTATGGCTGAAAATTCATACAACATGATGGATGGGCAAATGAACTTCAAATTACTTGATTTTTTATTGTTAGGCTATCTAAGGCATAGAGAAAAATATGAGCGGTTCGGATTTTTCATAGGGTCTCTAGTTCGTGAGTGCTTACGGAGTGCTCACCAAAAGTAGTGTGCAACCGAAGGGGACTCTATATATATATATATATATATATATATATATATATATATATATAGAGAGAGAGAGAGAGAGAGAGAGAGAGAGAGAGAGAGAGAGCCCCATATATAGCTAGCTAATAAGTTTGTTGATTGTTTAAGACAAACACAACAAACCCACTGTATAGGAAACAACTATATAAAATGATTTGAGACTGCTGAGCCTCTATCGTGATTTGAGATTCTAGATCAACTAACTCAAGCTGTCGAGCAGAACGACCACTAGTTTGTCGAGCCATGGTTTGGGATTGGTTTACTTGAGCCTTCAAAGGTTGCTGAATACAGGTCCTAGGGAGGCGAGAAGATGCAAGTAATGGCAACTGGAATCGTTAAGTCATATAGTGTTTTTTTAAAGGAAAATGTGGAATATAGTCACTCTGTTTCATTAATCAGAAATTAACAAAACATACAACCGACGAACATGACCTGTACAAACAATAAATTCCTCCAACAACCCTGAAGGGTGGGCCGACAAACAAGTCATATAGTTTTTGTCAACGACAATGACTGACAGATCAATAGAACAACCCCAAAAATTACATTTACATGTAAGAATATATTTGAACAAACTTGCAATTTATGTGTCTCAAGTTATCTCCTCTTCTTTTCCTTTTTCTTTTCTTTTATTTTATTTAATTTAAGTAAACCTAAGTTTTCTTAAAGAACTCAACTTGCTTGATCAGGGAAACACTATGCTTTGAGATCCGTACTTCTTCTGAATAAGAAGCAGACAATTAACCATACTGGACGGGTTCAAAACCTGTATCCGACCCTTAAAACAAAAAAAAACCTTTTGCCCAAAACGGAGCGAGCAATGCCGCCCTACCCGCACCGTCCCAAACTTTTTCCCGTACTAAGCCACTTTTTAAAACTATTTTTCGAACTAAGACACTTACCAAACTATTTTCTTGAGTAAGCCACCCTTCGTCATGCCAACTATAGTCGCAGTTGGAACTGCGACTACAACTATTTTGAAGCCACAGTTCCCAACTACGGCTTCTTCTTTGTTTTTTTTTTGAACACTGTAGTTCCCAACAATTAAGGCTATAGTGAAAAATAAAAAAAAATACTTGAGACATGGAGAGCAAAGTGGTGGAGACAGAGAAAAAATTTATAATTTTTTATGTTATAGAGATGCCGTAGTTGGGAACTGTGGTCTCTCTTTTATGTAATTTTTTTCAGAAAGCAATAAGGCTTTGGAAAAATTACATGAAAGACTCTTTGTTTAGGTCGCAGTTACCAACTGCAGCCTGAACTATATGGAAATTTAGTCTTTGACCGACTTGTACCTACCTGCATAAGCTATGAGATGGGAGCAGTTGGTAAATGTGGCCTAAATAAACAGAGGTCGCAGGTCTAAACTCTTTCATGTAATTTTCCCAGAGAACTGTTGCTTTCTGAAAAAATAACTTAAAAGAGATGCAGCAGTAGGCAGCAGTTGGGAACTGCAGCCTCTCTTTAACATAAAAAACTTACAAATTTTTTCTACGTCTCCACCACTTAGCTCTTCGTGTCTCAAGTATTTTCAGTTTTTCACTTAGTCGCAGTTGGAAACTATTGCGTTCAAAAGAAAATCAAATAAGAAGTCATAGTTGGGAACTGAGGCTTCAAAATAACTGCAGCTTCCAACTGCGGTTATAGTTGATGTGGTTAAATATGGCTAAATCGGGAAAATAGTTTGGGAAATAGTTTCAAAAAGTGCCTTACACGGGAAAAATTTCCACCTTCCCTATCTTGAATTTTTCCCGTACCGACCTAATTTTTGAAAATAATTACCAAATTGACCCTTTTTGAAAATATTTATCAAACAGGCTCACTTTTGGACACATCAGCATAAAACGCTATTGGCAATAATGACATATATTATTTTAATGGGGTTTTTGCCAATAGAGGTACCTGTTAAAAATAATAATTTAGATGCTGCTATTGGAAGTAACTTCATAGGTGCATTTCACATTCAATTAGGAGCTCTCTGACTTGAAAACTTTTGCAAGAGTCAGAAAATTTTATAACTGATGTCGTTATTCCCAATAACGATTACTTTAAGTGGATGCCGCTATTTCCAAGCGGCGCCAGTATAAATACATTCATATATATAATGGCCCCCTCTATTCGTTCCCTTCTCACTTTATCTCTGTCTCCCCCCACTCCCAAACCCAAAATCTTAAAACCCTAAAACCCTAGATCCCACTTCTCCTTCTGTAATATCCTAAGATTTCACTTTTAATAAAAATATTATTTTTCACGTGTTGTGCACGTGCAAACTTCATGTGTATATTTTTATTTATTTTATATGAAATCTCACTTTTGTATGAACAATTATTTTCCTTTATTTTTCTAAAAAAAGCCTATTTCCAAAAGCCTAAAACACTAATTAATTGTTTTAGCCCACTTTAACTAATTATTAATTTGTTGTCTTGGCCCACAAGCCTAAGCCCACTATTTATGAAGCCTACCAATTTAATTAATTAATTAAATGGTCACACTTGTCATGTAGAGATAATTCGTGAACAATTTGATTAATTAAAATTGTACAAACTTTTAAATAGGAGTACTAGATGGCACGTGCGAAGCACGTAGTGTGCAATGCACACTTTATTTTGGGCCGGTTGTGCATTGGAAGGAATGGGAGAGTGGGTTGTGTGCATGGGTAGTTATTTGTGTGTGGGTAGTTGCTATAACTCCTACTCCTATCCTAGCCCTTCATTCTATAACCATCCATTGAATCCTAGCCCTCCAATCTACTCTAAAATTAGTATAAATACCCCTCCTATTTGTTTGTATTTTACACTAGTAATCTATTGAAAGAAGAGAACAATTACATAGGAGATTTATATTAGTGTGAGTTGAGTGTGAGTGTTCCCCCATTGGAGGCCGGCCATCCCTACAAGAAGAAGCTCTCGGTTTTTGGCAAGGAGCAAGGAGAAGGAGTTCGTTGCATTGCAATCTAGGAGAAGAAGGCACTCGCTCGCAATCCAGGAGGCTCTGGGAGATTTTCTTAATTAGGTTTTCTTCAAAAGGTGGGTGTTTCTCATGACTTCTAAAGTAGAAATCATGCTAGGGAGTGAAATTGAATTGTTATTATGAATTACTAGTTGAAATGAAATGCATGCTTGCCTAAATAGAAGGGAATTGAGAAATTAGCAAATATGTGTTGATTGATTACTATATTTATTAATTATGAGTAAAGTGAATGTTCTCGTTATTTCTATTGTTAGTATGCAAAATATGTCCTAAATGTGAACTATGTGGTTTAACTAGTAAAAGACTAACATCATGTTTATAGATTAAAGTGCTAAAGTAGAATGGTGTGTTAAAGATGAATTGATAGAATAAATTATTAAGAAATGATTGGTAATAGATGTCATGAAATTTCCCATTTGCTATTTATGCCATTAGAATAAATGAAAAAGAATGTATATTTTTGCAAACAAATGATCGAATGCATCATGTGTAATTAGTTAATAAAACAGAAGTTCTTATAAAGCAAATGATCATTGTGAAATACGGGTTTACTGTAAATTTTTAGGTAGATTGTAATCTGGAAAGTTATGTTTCAAAAAGAGAAGAAAATATATTTTTAGACTTGAAAAACCCCGCAGCACAGCCGACTGACTATATGTAACAGTCGACTATCCTGGTTATTTTGATTTCGAGTTGAAAAACATCGCAGAACAGCCGACTGATCACATTTAACAGTCGACTGGCCTGATCATTTATTTTGAGTATAAAAGTCATAGCAGAACAGCCGACTATCCATTGAGACAGTCGACTCCTCTGAGTATTTTATTCTCGAGCTTTAGAAACTCGCAGAACAGCCGACTGGTCATTGTTAACAGTCGACTGCCCTGAACATTTTTATTTTTGAGTTTAAAAACATCGTAGAACAGCTGACTGGCGATCTGTGACAGTCGACTTCCCCGAAGTTTTAGGGAAATCTGCATTTTCTTTGTGAGATAATTTCTATGACCTATGTCTTAGTATAAATGAGATTTGAGACGGTTTTTACAAAGAGAAACTTATTTTGATTATTAACTTTTTATATAAAGAAAATTGAAGGGATTGTTTAAGGAGTTTAAACTGAGATCTTGGTAATGAGAAATTTGAAAAGGTGTGAAATTGTGAAACAATTGAAAATGTGAACTGTGGAATTGGTATGGATTGAAATAGATTTATGTGAGCTTATAAACTAGTGAATATGACATGTTAGAAGAATTTCAGTTTTCAAGTATCTATGCATTGAATTATTGATTATGATGAATTATGAAAGATGTGAATACATGAATACTATACTTTTGAAACATGAATGGTAATTAATCATGAAAAGTTCTTATGAGCATGACATTGTAATTATGAGTTGAAATTGAGAATTATGGTATAGCCAAGCCTTATACCGGCAATGAAAGAATTGTGAAATGATATTTTGAAATGAGAAGACCAAGATTGGGTCATATGAAACTGAATGAATAAAGACCGGTATAATGGGAGTGCTACATTCTAAGAGATTGATTTTATTCATGATTCAATTAAACTAAGGATTAGATACATAGTGAAGTTGTGATGAAAGTAAGAGAAAAACAATGAGTATGAGGGCCATTGGATTGGCGGTGTGAGAGTATTCACAAGATGTCCCATGATGAGTCATGATAGAGCATGGATACTGCTCCAGAGTACCGTCCTGGTGGCGACGCACGTGGGGTGTTTGACGACTGCGGATGGTGTCATGTCTATGGTTGGAGCTGAATTACCACAGGATGCCTACATGATGAGTCATGTGTCAATGTGTTGGGATTCCCTCCAGGGTGCCTAGACATGAGTTCGTAGGTCAGAAAATATCTAGGATACTTACCGTAGTTACAGTAGTAGATTAAGTCATGGCGAGGGATTGAACCCTACAAGATGAAGAACGATTAAAGGCTTGCCCTCGGACCTATGTAGTATGGGATGCATAGAATCCGAACAAGTGCACATTAGTGTCATATAATATAAATAATTGTATTAAGGACTAAGTGCACATTCACAACACGACAACAATAGGATAGTCCTTTTAGTTCTGTTTGTGACAAGTTTGTGATTTGTTAAGAAATGAGAATCGTTATACTGTTTCCGGCATAGAGAGTATGGCCGTGTATAATATTTCGTAAGTTGAATGAACTGAGGTGCCCACAATTTTATATGCAGGGCAGAGATGCTTGACAATTGAAGTATACATGCTACGCGGGATTGATTTAAATGTTGTTTCATGTAAATTGATTGTAATATTGCTTCCGCTGTGATAATGTACAAGTGTAATGTAACTCTGATAAATGAAAAGTTTTATTTTCCTTGTAAAATTGTACGAAAGAAGTGTAAAGATCCCATGGAATCTCGAATTCAGTTGTATTTTGAAATTCGGGGTGTTACACCTTCAATCTCTCTACTTTCATATCTCCAAAAAAATTAACAAAATACTAATCCATAAACCCTAATTCTCATCCCCTCCGATTCCCTTCTTTCTCCGTACACTTGGATCTAGATGCCGAATCTTCTACAACTCACTTTGAATCCGAAATTGTGCTAGGTAATCCAAAACCCTTAATTTGTTTAAAATTATTCACTTTGTGTATTGAGATTTAAATGTATGTATGCAATTATATATACGTAGCATATTGAGATGTTGTGGAGGTTGATATGAGTAGTAGTATGATATGAGTAGTATATTCCCAATCATGGAATTTTTATATACTAGAATTGCTATATTTTTTTTCAAATTTCAGAAGATTTATGTGTATGTATGAATGAATGTACGTAGTGTATTGAAATGTTGTCAAAATTGATATGAGAAGTGTATTGATACGATTTGACACTAGCTGAATTTTTTGTATATGAGAATTGATCTATTTTCCAAAATTTAGAAGATTTATGTGTATGTATGAATGGATATATGTAGTGTATTGAGACGTTGTTGCAATCGATATGAGTAGTTATCAAAATGAGTAGTGTATTCCCAATACTCGAATTTTGTTATTTAGAAATGCTTTATTAATGGTGACAGGAAAATGGTCCAACAGAGTGGATCGTCACAGCCATCGGGTAGTGGTAGATGCCAACCACCATCACAAGTAAAAAGCGTATATTATTTTTAACACCAAATCTTAATGTTTAATATTGTTTCTATAATAATAAGAATTTATACGTTTGTGTGGGATGCCGGCTAACCATCTACTTTGCATGAAGTAGGTGTGTCGTCTTCCGCCACACATGGAGGTCTAGGTCCATTAGACCCAACCCATCTATACTTGCAAAGGAGAGACGAAGGCTATGAGTTTCTGCCTACACACGACATTGAATATGCGCCCCCAGATATGCAACTATTTGGTTAGTTCCGGTTTCCACGGAATGTTGATGTTGTTGAATGTAAAATGCGACCATTCATTACTTACAACTCTTGTGGATCCTTGGAGGTCGGAGATACACATGTTCCATCGATCAGTTGGAGAGGTGACGTTGACACTCCAGGGTGTAACGATTATATCTAGACTTCTGATAGATGGGGTGGCCGTAACCGGAAACCTAGAGTTCAATAAAGTTGCATTGATTAGAGACTATCATGGGAAAGACGTTGATGAGGATTACAATGGTGTGTTCGTCGGTGAATCAATCCGACATTCGTGGTTATATTTAGAATTCAACATAGATTAAGAGATAACCCGACTGACTTCCAACTTCAATGTTACACTTGGGCATACCTGATGAGTATGTGTGAAGGTGTTATCTTTTCAAACTCTTCCGGTGATGTCTTCCATCCAATGTACCTATCATTGATAGCCGATTTACACAAATTTGGTCGTTATAGTTGCGGAAATGCGGCATTGGCTTCCCTTTATCGTACATTGTGTAACTGTGCGATGGGGGTCCATACATATGACATGGCCGATGGTGTTGAGAACGTATACACCTTGGTCGTCCCGCATAATGGTTCTTTCACATAATTGGAGGGTAGTTGATGAGAACCCCATGATGAGAGCTCCTCTAGGTGGTTTACTGGACCAGTGGCCACACATGGAGAGATAACCCACGTGGGAGTGTTGACGTACTACAGAGATGAGCTTGATCAACTGCGGAAAGATTACATCAACTGAGATCCGTACACCCTCGATAGGCTTGTGGTTAACGAGAGCTCCACTTGTGAACTTCAATATTGCAAAGTTCTACTAACCGGATAGAGTCCTTCTACAATTCACCGTGCAACAAAAATCCCAAAAAACCGCATGTACGACCGACGATTACACAACATCACCGGTTAGGGTCGAATGTCGAATATTGATTGGGTCGATCATCATCGATCTCATGTGGCCATGTGGAATGAGCAAAAATATGATTTGGTGTTTGAAGGTGTCATACCATATTATGGGTCGGAGCAAGAAGTGTACATGAAGTAGTATCGTTGTGTTACGCATTTATATGTATCTCCCCGAACAACTATACCACCGGAGATCCAAATACCGATCCCGAAGCACAAGGTTGAACCACAACTGGCTCATTCTTCTCCGCAACCAATGTATCAGCCCAAGGCATCGTCGTATCAACTCTTGGTTAGTTACTATTTTGTTAAGATTCAAAATTTCACAAGTTCCATAGATAATTTATATATTTGTTTATCATATAATTTTTTTTAACATTAGTATATTTAAATGTTGTTGTAGATTGACAATTTATGGGATATTGCACGGAAATGCGTTTGTGTGTTGAAGAGTAATGCTTCCAAGACCGTCAAGGAATTTGAGCAAGAAATCCTCAACCTGTGTCGGTTGTCGCTTGAAGAAGTGGGAGACGAACAATAACTCAACGCTCTTCTAGCTCCTCCACCACCACAAGCTCAACCTCCACCACAACCACTAAGACAAGCTCAACCTCTATCACCACGACAACCCTAACCCCAACAATCACATGGGCAGCGGCAGAAGAGCGTTACTAGGCCGAGGGAAGGTGCTCAACTTCAAGCGCAACAACTTGAACAACCACACGAGATTGTAGAAGAGGAAGCTGAGCATGAAGAGGAGCCACTCCTCGATATACCCATGTCACAATTGACACAAGTAGAACGTATACACAAAATCCCACAATGGAAAAGGAGCAAGCCGCAACATTACATGCCTAGCTAGTCTATGTACACACTATATCGTTGTTGATTGGCTTAAAATGGAGAAATGTAATTTTTGTGGTATTTACATTCAGTGTGCATGTAGTTGCATATAAACTTGTTAACTTCGGCTTGTGCATGAATCCTTAATCCACATTTGATGTGAATGTTGATGTGAATTATGTGTTGTATTTACATTCAAGGGAGTCTTCATCTTGTGCATGAATTCTGATGTGAATTTTGCCTAAACTGGACAAACGTTGTTGACTATGTGTTGTTTTCATTATTATAATTTTTTGATGTGAATGTTGGATATATTTGGTTGACCTTGATTGGTGAGAAATTTGTTGATGTGAATGCATGTTTTGGATAATGAAATTGTGCAGGTTTGATACAAAGGTTGTTGTTCTCTGGTTTGTTTACACTAAAAGTTCAACTAACTGATGTCGCTATTGGAGATAACGACATCAGTTACTTATAATGTTATCAATAATAGCGGTATCAGTTCGAATATTATTCCCATTTCTATTCACGCTAGACAATTTTCATTATCATTGCTGCCGCTATTTCATATAACGGCAACATGTATAATGATGTCGCTACTAGGATGAATGGCATCAGGCAATGGCAATTTTTTGAACAAACCTCCACTATCTGGAACTCTCTGCCTGAACAATTGTTATTGCCAATAACATGATCAAAGTTCCTGATGTCGTTATTGGAAGTGACGACAACAGTTGAAAGAGCTTGATCAATTTTTTGTTGTAGTTAGACATTTACATTATAATTGATGCCACTATTTTTAATAACGACATCAGATACTTTGATGTCGTTATTGGGAATACGACATCAGCCTATGACAATTTTTGGAACAAACCTCTACTCTTTGGAATTCTCTGCCTGAACAGTCTTTATTCCCAATAACGGTATCAAAGTACCTAATGTCGTTATTGAAAATAGAGGCCCCAGTTCAAAGATCTTGATCAGTAGTTAGACAATTTTGATTATAGCTGTTGCCGCTATTTCTAATAATGACATCAGGTATTTTGATGTCGTTATTGGGAATAACGGCATCAGCCTATCAAAGTTTTTAGTACAAATCTCCACTCTCTGGAACTCTCTATCTAAACAGTCGCCATTTTCAATAACGACATCACTATACATGTTGTCATTATTGTAAATAGCTGAATAGTTCAAAGAAGATATCAATTTTTTTAAAAAAAATCATCCATTAAATTTACCTATATTTTATCACTTTATACCGCTATTAGGAATAACGTTACAGATAATTGATGCATTATTCCCACTAGCGGCACTAGTTAGTAAAGATTCTTAACAAAACTTGGTATGAAGCAACAAACACATATCACACATGTAACACTTGCATCATGGTTCACACACTGTTCTCAAATTTCCAACACCAACATCAACAACACATTCACACGACAAGATCATATTATAATAATAATGTGAATACATAAACAACAACAATTTATGCCGTGGATGATGTATGAGATGACCAGAGTCAATGATGAAGATTTTTCAAATTGGGGGAGTTCGGATTTTGGCGTGGGAGGAGAGAGAGGTGGGAGAGATGATGTTTGAAATTGAAGGAGAAGTGGGATCTAGTGTTTTAGGGTTTTAAGGTTTTGGGTTCAGGAGTGGGGGGAGAGAGGGATAAAGTGAGAAATGAATGAATTGAGGGGGCCACTATTTATATGAATGTATTGTTATACTGGTGCCACTATTGGAAATAGTAGCATCCGCTTAAGGTTTCCGTTATTAGGAATATCGGCATCAGTTATTAGATTTTTCACACTCACATTTTTTTCTCAAATCAGAAAGCTTATAATTGAATGTGGAATGCACCTATGCTGTTACTTCCAATAGTTGTATCTTTTTAAAAAAATTCAACAGGTACCACTAGTGGCAACAACGACATTAAAATAACATATGCCGTTATTACCAATAGCATTTTATGCTGATGGGTCCAAAAATGTACTAGTTTGGTAAATATTTTTGAAATTGGGTCAGTTTTGTAATTACTTTAAAAAAATGGGTCATTACGGAAAAATTTACCTACTCCTTCCGTCATTTTCCGTTCGCTGTGATCATTTTGCTCCAACCCATTCCAATCCATCAATTAGAGAATCTCCAATTGTTTTTACTAGTTTGCCAATTTGGCAAAATAGCAAAGGGCACATAGAGTGTTTCAGCACAATCGTTGTTTGCTATAGTTTGAAAAACAATAATAAAATATGATCGGACGATACATCTTGCGTTTGAGTGTAATTTTTATTTTTTTTAAAAAAAATTAAAATGTGAGACTCACCCATTTGGAAAAAAAATCGGATCGAATCAAAAATTTTAAGCTTTGAATGATTAAATGGTAATTAGTTATTAAAAAAATTATTAAATTAGTGCCTATTTACTTAACTTATTACGTAATTGATGATTAATGAGTGATTAGTGCTTTGGTGGGACATGTTGTCCGGTCCAAAAACTTTTTGAGATCAGATGTGATAATATTTTCCGCCCAATGGTTTTTTTTAAGGACGGAACATGTTATTCCGTTCAATTGTTAAAACAGTTAAAAAAAAAATTAAAAATTAGTGTTTAATTTTTTTTTAAAAATAGAGACGAAACATGGTATTCCATCTGTTATATTTTGACAATTGCCAAACTCATTTGTTAAATTTTGATAAAATAGCAAATGATTGCAGCTCTCGTTTGCTTTTTTTTTTTTTTTTTTTTTTGACAAAATAGCAAACGATTCAGGATGCTCTTACCATTTACCAACAAAATAAAAATAAAAATGAATTAAATGCATCTATTTCGGCCTCCCTCCTTTTTCTATTCACCCCTTCTTCTTCATCATCTTCTTCTTCTCCTAACAAAAATTATCCGTCATTTTTATTTATCTGCGCGAATTTTAAAGCAAGGAAGGAGAAGACGAAGAAATGTTGCCCAGGGATTGGACGCCGCCGTGCGGCAGCTGCTGCACCAAGAAATACGCTGCCCTAGTCCAGATCCCTTGTCCGTAATTTTATTGAATGTTCCATCTCCGTCTTTCCTTTTTTACAATTCATTTACATTTATTATTGCTTTGTTTGATTTGTGACTTTTTTAAAAATTATATTTTTTTTTTCAAAATTGTAGGGAGGGTTTTCTGCAAAAAGGGATGCGGAGCCGATGGCGCAACTTGGGAAGAATGTAAGCATCATTCTTCAACCACACACCCTTACTCTTCCACTTTTGTTTAATTTCTACGATTCAGCCATTGTGATCGGCAGTGCATTAATGCCCTACTTCGTTTGGCATTCGTATGTATAATAGAAAACCTACTTAGGGTTAGTCTACATTTACGCATATTATATATTTGAATTTGTCGTTTTAGATGATACCTATTATCTGTTTATATTCAGCCTCCCCTCTCTCTCCTTTTTTAAGAAATTTTGTAAAAGTATGTAATCTTTTTTTGGGTAAAATCAGCGCAGTATAATCTGAAATTGTTACTTCAAACTTGTTGTGTTAGATTAGGAAAATCTCTATTTTCGCGAATGGTTGTTATTAAGCATGTGACAATTTGGTTGATTGTAAGCAACATTGCATCTTGATATTAACTGGAAGTTGTGTAGAGCATGCGAAAAATTGTTTAGTTCCTTCCTTAGAGCATCTGTAGTCGTTCCCCAATTTTCCAAAATTTGGAAATTTTGGCAAAAAATGGGCTGCAGCCGTTCCCTATATTTGGAAATTTTGAGTTTTGGAGAAACAATGCTCTTCTATAACTGAGAGGAGAAATAGGAATTGCCAA
Organism: Hemerocallis citrina; assembly: GCA_017893485.1. Lineage (NCBI taxonomy): Eukaryota > Viridiplantae > Streptophyta > Magnoliopsida > Asparagales > Asphodelaceae > Hemerocallis > Hemerocallis citrina. The sequence goes on along the minus strand of CM030359.1, from coordinate 332,176,688 downwards.
AATATAGCAATTGGAAGATCAAGTTTCGTCTGTGCACAAATTTCTTTGAAAAATTGATCGGACGCAATATGATTTATTGTTCCACAATTTTTTTTAATAAAAAGTATTGGATGCTAAATGATTTTTCGTGTCAATTTTTTTAAAATTTAAAGTATCGAACGATGATTGATTTTTCGTCGGAAAAAAAATAATTTATCGGACGGGATTTCAAATCCCGTCCATGGCCTTTTCTTCTCAATCTCTGAAAAAAGTTTTATAGAACTAAGCCTATAAAAATTATTATGGGTACATTTTAGGATTTAATTGATATTTAATTAGAAATTAAGATGTAATTAAGATTAATTTAAGATTTAATTAAGATTCTTAATTATAAAAAACTTTCGGACGGGATTTCATCTTCCGTCCGTGCTTTTTTTTAAAAAAAAGAAAATTTCGGGCGGGATTTCATCTCCCGGCCGTGCTTTTTTTGGTTTCAAACTCAAATTTTGAGTCTCAACGACTACAACTTGAACTCAAAATTCCTATTTCTAAATGTCAAATTTGGAAATTTTGAGTCTCAACGACTACAGATGCTCTTAAGGGTGCTGTATGGCTTTAAGTTGTGTTTGAAATCTGATTTGAAACGTATATTTCTTACAGGACTATAGAATCTGCAATAATGCACATTTTATCAACAACAAAATTGTGTTGATAACATGCTATGGTTAGTATAAATTAACTAAGAGTTGGCCAAATTAGTCAATATAGTTATGTGGTGAAGTTGATAACATTTGCATGTTGAATTAATTAAAAAATTACTTTTAAAGAAAGAGTTGTTGTTTATAATTTTTTTGGTATAATTTAGATATTACGTCTTCATCTATTTGTAGGATTTTCAAGTAGAGAGCAAGAAAAATGTTCATCTATTTCTCACGGGTATGAAGGGCCTACATAAAGGCTAATGGGATCTCTATGAAAATAATAGAAACCTTAAAACAAATGGGGTTAGTGTTCTATATTACAAAACGTACTTTGTTGGAGATATGCTTATAAGTCCAAAAGGGCAAGTCAACTTGCACTGACTAATATAAACTGACTAGTGTTGTCGAATATGAACTGACGTACACCTTCTTTTGGTTTTTTTCTACTAGGAAACACACATGGGTTCCTCGGGGACTACGACTAGGGGTTTCTATTATAAATTAAGGATCTTGGAGCTTACAGATATAGGCTTGAAACTCTTGTCTAATTTATAAGTTTTATAAAGTATTGTGGCTCTATATTTCCTCAACTGTTTTGAAAGGTTTGGAGCACTCTTTGCTTCTCAAGACTGTTCTATATTTTCCAATCAAGAATTACAGATGGTGCTGCCTTCTTGAATTTTCATAGTGTTTACTTTTATTGTTATTAGATAGATGCATTGTGTCTTACGTGGAAACTTATCTACTTAGAGGATCCATTTATCTGGTGCAGCTGTCCTCATATCCTTAAAATTATGTCATTAATTGCAAATTTGCTTTGTTCAAAGGCTTTTCTCTGATAAATAAGGATTCCCTTTGAGACCAGTATTTTCTCAAGTGTGATGATCTTTGTCCGCTTTCTTGGAGAGAGGTATGATGATCCCTTTGCAAACTTATTATCATTATTGTGAATTTATTGTTAGGTGTGGGAGAGTGCAATGAGATATGCTACAAGGATCCTGTTTTCAAGGACCAACAATGGAGTGCTTACATAGACAGATCTCCAGGAGACGACAATTATTCATTGGTTGGTTTACATATCTATTTTTGTTTGGACTTATTTATTAGTACATAATCATTTAACTGGCTGTATTTTGCAATAACTGTTCTCTTAGTTGGATATTATGAAAATATTTGTTATAATCTACAAACATTCCCATCTTTGTAGCTGTTCCAGTTACATATCCTATTATTTGTCGATTGTCAAGTAATAATTCAGATTGCAATCATCTATAAAAATTTTGTTCGATTCCCCCCACCTATAGAATTTTGCAAAATGTCACCATGTCTAGATCTGCAGATGGGTAGGGTTTGGGATGAGCCTCGCGTCACCCTGATTCCACCTGTACTACATTTTGGGTATGCAAACAAATCAGATCAAATTTTGAACTGTTTGTTGCGTGAAATGGGTTTGTTTAGGTTCTTCGAAGATGAGTGATTTGGGTTGGGTTGCGGAGTGATCCCTGTGCTATTATTAATTGAATCTGCATTTCTTTTAAATAAATAGTTCATTGGGTAATTTTTTGAGGATTGTTTAGTCAAATTGAAAGTTTTTATTCTGTGATATATCTTTACTAAAGATTGGAATTTGATCATGATTATGAATCAATACCTGACCCATAATCTAGGTTTCGGCTTGGACGGGGTCCAAACGAAGGTAGTTTTGGGCTGCATATAACCTAACTTGTACTCCTTGTATGTCAGGCAGTCCGGCTTACTGGTCATGATGCAATGCACTAAACTAAACAGACTCTCCTAACATTATTTTCCTTTTTACTGTGTTGAGTACATTTTGACGTCATTTAAGGTGATTTCGTTTGTAAACTTCGCAATCATGTGTGTGTATTGTTGCTGCTGATTTCTGATGTGGGAGCAAACAGATGAATTTGTTGATTCTTCGAGGAAACAAATAAGCAAACCTGTTGACCTTCACCTGCGTGTTGACCGGTTTCTCGCTGCTGTCGTGAACCTGCACAAAGTTCGATACACCGGGATGGATCCCGGCGACGAACCCTCAAACGCTCTTGTCAGTGATCTGAAGGATTATAAAAGAGCTTTAGGTAGAAAAAGATTGATTATCTTGTTACGGTGGGGAGAGAGAGGTATTTATAGTCGCCTTAGGGACCCGTTTCGATATAAGGATTTATCTTTACTTTCCGGTGTTTTGGATAAGATTTAGAGTTTAAATCGTTTCTTAGAGACAACTATGAATTTGAATTACTCTTTGAATATTCTGGGCTGGTTTGTATCGGGCTGCTATCCATACCTAATAGGACAGACCCGTTCATGAATTATTGGGCTTTGAAAAAAGACCCAATTGTTGGGATTGGGGCGTCAACAAACGCTCTTTGGTTGCAGCGGAACTAATTAAAGCAACGAGGAAGTCGAAGTAGACGAGGCGAATAAATTGAGCATGCAAGTAGATCCACCAAACTAACACAAACACAACAACGATGATTTGTCCCGGTTAGCTTTTGCTTAATCCGGGAGGAAATATAGGGAGATCTGATATTCAACTAGAGGAGATTACAAGGAGTTACTGATTCACTTGACACAAGGAATTAAACTCACCCACCAAGAACTATCTCTCTCTCGAGGCTCTCTTTGCAGTGGAGAAAAGAATCTATGAAGTACTCCCTCTTATATTGGAGGAGTTTACAATATATATATAGAAGAATAGAGTGAAAACCTAGGTCTAATCTTGATCCTCAGTCGTCCGATATAACCTGAAAAAGAAGTAACTGAATAGGAGCCGCACGATCTAACTTAGAGTTGAAGATTGGGCTGAACCGACCTAACAAATCGAGGCCCAAAATAGATTCAGCGCCGCGGACAGTCGACCGTCCAACAAGACCAGTCGACTGTACCACTCTTTGACATTCCCTGCACTATGAGCGGTCGGGGGTGCGGTCGGGGGGTGCGGTCGACTGTCACCAAGACCGGTTGATCGCAACTAGCATGCACCCTTGCTGCTGCTGTTTCTCCTTCTACTCACTTCGACGCTTCGACCTCCGTGCTTCATATTACTTTCTTTTAATCTGAACAACGAGTATACAAGACACAATCCTAACAAACTCCACCTTGGATTGCATACGAGTGTTATCACATGATGTGTTACTCATCTCCAAACTCTAACAAATTCTACTTGCAAAGAAAACTTAGAACAATAGCTTCTTCTTCTAATTGAAATGATCTCTACCCACTCTCACCAAATCTAGTGTCGCCCCTCAAAGGCACACCTCCGTAGATGTACTTACGAAGTTACCAAACTACGCCCTGTAGTCGACTTATAAGTAGAAAACAACTTCCTCTTGGAGCAAATATGAGAAGAACTCTCTGAGTCAAGAAACCAACTAGAATCCACTTCTAAAGAATTTGAAACAAGAAGACATGAACCACCTGAATCAAAGGCACTAACTACATTAGCGGCTGAACTCCCGTTCTTGGCGCTCTCCTGATTATGTAATTTCCAACAGTCTTTCTTGGTATGTCCTGCCTTCTTGCAATATCGGCAACGGATCGAATCTTTTTGCAAAGCACTTTGTCTTCCCCTCGAAGGACCATCCACTGTTAGACAACTTGTAGGAATAGACGATGAAGATTTATGGGTCTCCTTCCTAAGTTGATTTTCCTTCAATGCTTTGATTACACCATCTATCGAAATACTCTCCTTGGCAGATCTACCGTGTAGCATGGTCGTGATCAAAGGTTCGTACGAATCCGGCAGTGAATATATCAAGTTGAAAGCTTTATCTTCCTTACACACATCTGCGTTGATCGCCTTAAGTTCAGATAATATCTTATTGAACTCTGTAATGTGGTCTTGGAGATCGGTACCTTCCTTTATAGATAAACGGAATAGCTTTCCCTTCCGATGCATTCGATCTAATAATGATGAACTAGAGTAGTCATTATGAGTCTTTCCCACTGACTCGCCGCGTCAGTTTCTTCAAGAAATCTGCACTTGACCTCGTCTGCCAAGGATAGTCAGATTAGACTTATGGCTCTTTCACGAATATCTTCCCAAACGTCATCCTTCATATCAGTTGGCTTTTCCTTCTTCTTAGCTGCTGATTGCAACCGTTCTTGAACAAGAACATCATACATGTCAGTCTTCCAAAGATTGAAATTGATCTTACCATCGATCTGCTTGATCTTCAAAATACTGTGGCCTGTCATCTTAACCAAGAAACTCGGCAACCTGAAGCTCTGTTACCAGTTGTTGGGATTGGGGCATCAACAAACGCTCTCTGGTCGTAGCGAAACTAATTAGAGCAATGAGGAAGTCGAAGTAGACAAGGCGAATAAATTGAGCAAGCAAGTAGATCCACCAAACTAACACAATCCCAACACCAGTTTCCATTTCAGACCCGTTTGTAGGTGAAATTACCGTTTTACCTCTAAGAGCTTTAAGATTCGTGCCCGATTTGAACGATCCCGATTTGGTTCTATTTTTAGCCATATCACAAGCCCCCCACTCCTGGAGATTGAGTTTTATAGTCTTTGAGGGGTAGTTTTGTTCGTTTTCAATGGCTAATAGAATTTATCGGAGTTCTCGGGGGAGTTTGGATCTTGTTCGAGGTGTAACGGTGTTTTTCTGAGCTTGTAAAATACCAAATTATCCTCAGAATTTTCTGGATTTTTTTTTTGATTTTTCCAGATTTTTTTCAATTTTTAATCAATTTTTGAATTTTTTTATTCAATTTCCGAATTTAAATAATTAATTATCGAAAATTTTAATTAATTATTCTAATTTAATAATTATTATTTTTAGAAATTTAAAATGATTTTCCGAATTAATAATTATTTTTAAAAAAATTTAATTAATTTTTTCGATTTTTAATTAATTTTTCGGATTTTATAAATAAATAATTTATTTAATTAATTAATTAATTAATTATTACCTGTACACGTGGCGCAATCCTGTGCGTTGATCGTGATCAGAGGGCGCGCATCTCAAAGCGGGGTGTTTTTCTCTCATTATAGGGTCGGTAGCTCGGATCCGTCGCCGACCCACCAGGTGACACCACATGGCCGGTCAACGTTGACTGTTGACCGCCACGTGGCATTTTTTTTCCTTTTTTTTTCCTTTTTCTTTTCTCCCGCTCCAGCCTTCTCCTTTCTTCTTCGTCGTCTTCTGCCATCCTCTGTCTTCCTCTTTGGCTTGAGCATGAAAAGCAAAAGCTTCTTGAGATAGGCTCGAGGAATGGTAAAAGGAGAAGAGGAGGGCTTATGAAGGGGTGCTGGAGTCGAGGTTGGGAGCTCAACGATGAAGTAAGGGAGCTCGTCGGTGGAGAGCGTCGGAGGTGATGGGCTCAAAGCATTCGAGCTTGAGATAGTGGAGGTGGTGAAGGAGCTCGAAATGGAGGAGCGTGGAGGCGGTGAAGGAGCTCAAAATGGAGGAGCTCAAGATGGGTTCGAAGCTTGGAGGTTGGTTCGAAGCTCAGTCGAGGAGGAGCTTGACGGAGCTCAGAGGTGGGTTCGAAGCTCAGTCGAAGAGCTCGGTGATGGCGAGGCGGTGGAGTTCGACGAAGTGGAGAGCGGAGCTTGACGGCGATGGTGAAGCTTCGTGAAGGAGGTGAGCTCGACAGCGAGGTGGAGCTCAGCGGGACTGGGCGAGGAAGTTGGATGACGGGGTGGAACTCGTGGAGTTCGACAGCGAATCTTGTGGAGGGGACTTGACGTCAGAGCTAGCGAAGGAGGTGGTAGAGCTCGTTGACGAGAGCTCGGCAGTTGGGTTCGGAGCTCAGTTGCAAAGGAGAGGAAGAAGAAGGGGAGCTGCGTGTTTGGGTTTTCTTTTTGTTGGCGCCAAATTCCGAAGAAGGAGAGGGAGAGGAGAACGGGCGGTTTTGGTTAGCGGGTTTGAGACCCGAACCTATTAAGCCAATTAGCCCCCTTTTGTTTTTGGTTTTTGGGTTTTTGGTTCCATAATGGGTCCGAACCCGATCCGTTAGCTCCCCCCTATTTTTTTGAGAATTTGTTTGGCGAACTTGATTCTTTGATCATGATCGAACACGAATTTGGAGGTGGAGTTTTTCCCTATTTGCAGCTCAGTAGCTCGGTAGCTCGGATCGTAATTCCGAGCTACGTGGCATGATCTGGACCTCTTGATGAAGATCTGGCACGAATTGTCAGGTGATAGTTTTCGCCAATTCACAACTCGGTAGCTCGGTAGCTCGGATCGTGATTCCGAGCTATGTGGCACGATCTGGACCTCTTGATGAAGATCTGGCACGAATCGTAAGGCGATAGTTTTCACCAATTCGCAGCTCGGTGCAACTGTGTTGTGACCCACTTTCCTGGTGCTACGGATGTCTGATCGGGGCGTGTGATCCCTCGTTTTGAAGCTGACTCAAGGACCTACAACTTCTCTTTAGAAGTTAGTTGAAGAATCGCCTGTATTTAGGGTCAAAATAGGCCTGCAATACCTTCGCTTCTGTCAAGTTGAGGTGAGCTTCGGTCTCTGGAATCTTCGAAGAGGAGCTCCACTCCTGTGGGCTATGAAGATGAGCTAGGAAGATGAGACCCATGGGAAGATCCGTTCTTGAAGGCAAGTGCGAGGAGCAACTCTAGGGGAGAGTTTGAGCTCCGAGCCCATTGAGAAGAAGGCTGCTTGTGAGGCGAGCGGAGTGAAGAGCATCACTTGGCTCTAGGAGAGAGTCATTCGGGAGATGAGTTTGAAGAGCAACTCTAGGAGAGAGTTTTAAGTTCCGAACTCGTTTAGAAGAGGATCACTCGGGAGGCGAGTGGGACGAAGACTCATCTCCAGGCTCTAGAAAAGTCGTTCTGGAGACGAGTTTGAAGAGCAACTCTATAGAAGAGTTGAGCTCCGAACTTGTTGTTTAAGTGAGTTTCAACAGTTGTGGAAGCAATTCCGAATGGTGAGTTACTTTGTACTCGCTCGTCTGCAAGTAGCTAAAGCGGCATCGAACCAAGTGTCGGACTCCGAACTTGTCGTTTAGAGAGATTCAATAGTTGTGGGAGCAATTTCGAGTGGTGAGCTATTTTGTACAAGCTTGTTCGCAAGTAGCTAAAGTAGCATCGAACCTAGTGTTGGATTCCGAACTTTGTTGAGAAGAGGTCCGCTCTGGAGGCGAGCGGAGCGAAGAGCTTCACCGGGCTCTAGGAGAGAGCTGTTTGGGAGACAAGTTTGAGGAGCAATTTCGAATGGTGAGCTACTTCGCATTTGCTCGTTCGCGAGCAGCTAAAGCGGCGTCGAACCAAGTGTTGGACTCCAAACTTGTTGTTTGAGGGAGCTCAACGAGTTGTAGGAGCAATTCCGAATGGTGAGCTACTTCGCACTTGCTCGTTCGCGAGCGGCTAAAGCGGCGTCGAACCAAGTGTTGGACTCCAAACTCGTCTTTTGAGCTTAGTAAGTTGTGGGAGCAGCCCTGTAGGATAAGCTGGACTCCGAACTTGCCGTTTAACGAGTCGTAGATGTGACTCAGAGATAGAAATGAGGCAAATGCTATAATTTTCAATAGAAAAAGCTAAGTTTTATTGAGATAAACTAAGTGGCCGCTTCAATGGGGCGAGCCATTATTATATGCTTTTGGCCCGGTTACAAGCATCGGCCTTATTGAAAACTGAAATCCTACTTTTACGATAGGGTGAAGGCCTCTTGGGAGGAGTTTGGTTCTCCCCCCATTGGACCTCCATGGATAAGGTGGAAGATGGCCCCAGGTTTGGAATCTTGGAACTCAGCGGACCTCTCTGTTCGCTTGTAGGCTCCTCGGGGTGGAAGATCGGCCCCGTTTTTTCGAACTGGAGGAGGAAGAGGAGTGACTCTTTGACTAGAGGCCGCTGCCTTTCCCTTCTCTTTCGGATGCATGGTTTGAAACTACTTTCGCTGATGAAGGTTGGATTGCTTTTTCGTTTTCCACAGACGGCGCCAATATGTTGTTGCTGATTTCTGGTGTGAGAGCAAACAGATGAATTTGTTGATTCTCCGAGAAAACAAATAAGCAAAGCTGTTGACCTTCACCTGCGTGTTGACCGGTTTCTCGTTGCTGGTGAACCTGCACAAAGTTCGATACACCGGGATGGATCCCGGCGACGAACCTTTCGACGCTGTTGTCAGTAATCTGAAGGATTATGAAAGAGCTTTGGGTAGAAAAAGATTGATTGATTACCTTGTTACGGTTGGGGGGGGGGTATTTATAGTCGCCTTAGGGACCCGTTTCGAGATAGATTTATCTCCACTTACCGGTGTTTTTGGATAAGATCTAGAGTTTAAATCGTTTCATAGAGACAACTATGAATTTGAATTACTCTTTGAATATCCTGGGCTGGTTTGTAGCGGGCTGCTACCCATATCCAATAGGATAGATCCGTTCATGGGTTATTGGGTTTTGAAAAAAGACCCAGTTTCCATTTCAGCTCCGTTTGTAGGTGAAATTACCGTTTTACCCCTGAGAGCTTTAAGATTCGTGTCCAATTTGAACGGTCCTGATTTGGTTCTATTTTTAGCTATATCATGTATGCATGCACTAATAAATGGTTTACATGTAGGATAGTAGGAGCGAACAAATTTAACATATCAGAGTGAACACTAGTTGCAGGACAACAGAACAAGAAACAACAAAATTGATATACATGCATATAATTATGATGAGGGTCCTAGTGTGGAAAAAAAAAGCCATGCTACACAGTATTGACTGACCACCTACATCCCAAATTGCCTTACGAAAATATTCAAAGCATTTCCGTGCAAGGGCGCCAACCATTAGCCATGAGAATATGCTAATTCCAAGTGAGTATCACATATTGACATATTATGAAAAAATATGGTAAATAGTAAAACCAATAAACTTAAAAATCCATTGTAATTAGCATATTTATATGGAGAAATTTTCATGGATTAACTTCCTAGTTTGATGTTCTAAATAAGTGGCATTGATTTGGTTGTTACATGAGGAAGATTTGTAGCATATACCATATTTGAGAAGAATGTCACAATGAATGAAACAAGAATCAAGCATATCTTTACTATTAAAACTACAATTGGAGGTCATGTCCACATGGTGCCAGACATCTACGAGATGTGCACCAAGGATGATTTAACAAAGGAGATAAGAAAAATCCTCATGTTAGATTTAAGTCGGCCGGAATGGATATTATTCATGGACCCATGATGTGTTTAGCCTGAGAGTGAAGTTGCATGATATTTAAAGAAATGGATCGAGTATTGGTCACTTATGGGGATAAGCCTGACATTCTGTTTGATTTATGGTGAAGGCATGTTAAAATATACTAGATCTAGGATTTTACTAGCTTTTCTAGCTGATTCCAATGGCATCTTTGCTCATGAGTTATATTGGAGCCTGAATTTAAAGTGGAAATGAATCATATGGTTTTAAAGATGTAGGTGGTAAAGGCAATAAAAACACAAATATAAATGCAGCAGGATTCTGTAAAAGGTAAGCATAAAATCATTAAATTTTATGGAAATTGTGCACTATGGTTTCCCAAGTGTAGAATAATTAGTCCCATTTGATGAGTGGATATAAAGCTCTAAGGCTATGTAGAATAATTATTATCCCATTCAGTTGGTAGCCATGTCATTTCGTGGGTGTGTTGAACATTTGTGTGAGGCATAAGAATATGAGACCACACTTGTTGTTCTAGTGTAGTTTCTCAAAAAGAATTCCTTGTCAAAGTGTTATGTCACATCGTGCCCATACTTAGATATAGAGAGAGATTCTATATTGAGAGGTCCCATAAAGTTTCTATTATATTTCAAGACTATCTATCAGCATGGTGCAAAGTCTTCTAAATTATAATACAAAATCTTTAGCCATGATAATTATGGACAAGAAGGCACCCATCAATGTCACGGAGAATCCAATTGGCTAGATGGAAGGTAGAAAACTCCACTAATTTATCAACAACTTAAATTCATAATGAGCACCAACTTTTATATTAGTCACCTAAGCTTCCGACTAACTTACATGGCTGAATTGAAAATACAAACTTTGTTCCCATAGAAATAACATGATTGAAACTTGCAAAGCTTTTTATCTCTAAGATAGTAAGACAACTAAGCCTAGAAAGTAAGCATTTCTTAGCTGCAACATTAAAACTAAATAACTAATGGCTTAAGTGAATATGGAGATACTTTGAATGTGTACGACCATAAAAGCTTTGTACTCCCAACTAGTCATCTTGGTCCAGAACTTAATGGATATCTGCAAGTATGAAGGATACGGTTGAAGTCAGAACTACTAAAGTTGGACACACAAGATGGAAACATTAAATGAATAAACTGTAGATTTATCAATTACACTTCCTACTTTGGTTATATAAGAAAATGTCTATAGAAAAATATGGATTTGGAGAATAATTACAACTATATACCTAGGCATTAGTACCTGCACGAAGAATGGGTGTAAAACAGATGCTAGGCACCAACAACTGCTCAAACGGTTCCCTCTGCTCCAAAGGCAAAATACTCCCATTCATCAAGTCACACTTTCCCATTTGAAGATACATAATCGTCCCACCAACACCAAAACAGTAATCAACAAAGTAAATAAAATCCTTCTCACAAACAGGAAATTCCCCAATTGGGAGTGGCACCACTTGGTCATGTTTTAGGAACAACGACCTACCTCCAATGCTCTCTGTCTCAGACCATTCCCCAGAGTCATTATCCATCTTAAGAACTCGTATCTTAGAAGTAGTACAGCATGTTGACTCATCGTCAGTCCTAGAGATGACCCTCTCCCTTTCAATAAATAACAGATCTCCATCAAAATCAAACAAGTAGTTCGGGAATATAGTGGGCCCATTTTGAAGCAAAGATATAGAAACTCCATTGGAATCGAAATCACAAACGGTGACATCAACTTGAGCAGACATTGCATAGAATTTGTTGTCACGGAAATGGAGAATTGTGAAGAAAGTACCGAAGGGATCGGGGAAGGGAGACCACGAGGGAGAACCGGGACGACAGGAGAATAGTTTGCCGGAGAAGCCATGGATGGCGACGATGATGCAGCTGTTGTCTTCAGGATCGGAAGAGAGTGTGGCTTTGTTGAGAATGTGGCTGCGGAGAGTGTGAGGGGGGTAGATTTGTTCCATGGGGGAGGAGGGGAGGGGAGGGAGGAGGTATTGGATTTGGGAGAAAGGGTGGAAAAGGTGGACTCTAAGGGTGAGGCTCACCAAGATGAGCCAGCCATGAGACGATCCGACACAATGTGAACCTAAGAGATGTTGTGGAAGAGGGGGAAGATGGTAGGTTTGTTGTTCTGTGAGGGAGAAGAAAGATAGTGAGTCCGAGTAAGGGAGGAATAACCAAGAGTGGGGACGGATAGGGTGAAGGGATGAGGTGGTGACTGATCGGAAAAGTTTGCAAACAGCGCCAAAGTGGATGAAGTCAGGGAGGGATGGGAGGTGAGAGGAGATGAGAGTCCATATTTCCCTTGGAAGTGATAAAGTCAAGTCACAATACGTTTCTTGATGCTCTACTGCCATTGATTTCTTCTTCTTCAAGATGGATGGAAACGTATGAAAATTTTAGACTTGAAGTTGAGAGTGATAGAGATGTTGAATGGTGGTCAAAAAAAGAATTTAATTAATTGGTGTTAACAGAATCTCTGACACACTATCTTGTATATAACGTTGTCTTTCGAATTTATGAAGGAGTTGACAACATGAGAGAGAGAGAGAGAGAGAGAGAGAGAGAGAGAGAGAGAGAGAGTTATAACGCCATCTTTCAAATTTGGGTAGAAGACAACAACGAGAGAGATGTAACGCCATCTTTCAAATTTGGGTAGAAGTCGACAACGAGAGAGAGAGAGAGAGAGAGAGAGAGAGAGAGAGAGAAACTATCTCTATGTAACGCCATCTTAAATTTGCGAAAAAGACAACACCAAGAAACAAGTGAGAGTGAGAGAGAGACCATCTCGTATGTAACTCCGTCTTCCAAATTTGCGAAGAAGACGACAACAAGAAAGAGGAGAGCGAGAGAGAGTGAGAAAGACTCTTTTCCTCGTATGTAACGCCATCTTTCAATTATACGAAGAAAATTATATATATATATATATATATATGTATATATCGAGAGAGAGAGAGAGAGAGAGAGATTGGACTCCACTTTAGGTTCTTAAAGTGTACAAGGCTTTAATGTACCTTTTGATAATTTGTTGAAATTTCTCCAGTGGAGATATGTTCTGGACTGCATTATATACAAATTTACAAAAAAATGATGATACATGAATGACAAACCATTATCACTATATATATATAGAGAGAGAGAGAGAGAGAGAGAGAGAGAGAGAGAGAGAGAGAGAGAGAGAGAGAGAGAGAGAGAGAGAGAGAGAGAGAGAGAGAGAGAGAGAGAGAGAGAGAGAGAGAGAGAGAGAGAGAGAGAGAGAGCAATTTTCCATTGCAAACGCTATTGTAGCGTTTGCAAACGTGCAAACCACTTAACCCGTCATTGACAATGACGGATTAAGGCATATTAAAGGTGAACCCGTTGTTTTCAAAGAACGGGATCATTATAACTAAACCCGTCGTTGCCAATGGCAGGTTAAGTGGTTTGCAAGTTTGCAAACGCTACAGTACGTTTGTAATGGAATATATATATATATATATATATATATATATATATATATATATATATTAGGGGAATATATGGCATAAAATAATAGTACACAGTCGGTACATAATCTTTTTTAAACAAAACTATGCATGTAGGTAATTGTTTGGTACGCAGTTTTGACTCATGCGCTGATCGAGCTTCTGTTCATTTTTCTTACACTATTAAAGAATTTAGCCAGTGTGAAGTGTAAGATTTTCAACAAGGAATTTCTGCAATGCAGAAATAGTCAAAGTACTACATCATTTAGACAATCTCTTCTCATCTTGCTTATCACATTCTATGGAATTTGCTGGTCCTTTTTGAATTGTTAGTGCATAGCTGATTTATTTGTCTGTTGTTCCTACCTTTTATATGATTTCAAGTATTATAACTTGGTAGTCTTGGTTTATGCTTGCAGGAATGTTTTCATGCCTGTGTTTCTGGCTGTGGTTTCAAGGTTAGCATGTGTATATTATTTCCTTTTTGGGTTTCATATAACTCAATTATTTCAACAACCAACAGTTCTGGTAAATGCCTTAGCAATACCTCATATTTACATGAGATAAGCCATTTTACTTATGTAACTAAATGTTTATCTTTTAACGAAGTAATACATGTTAATTATTGATTATGTGAATAAAAGATCAATATTTGGGATTGTCTCGTTAGTAAATTAATATTAATTTTTGGGTTATGCAATTGATAACCATTATTTTAGGTAATAATATCAATGATGATAGTGACAGTACTTCGAATTTATGCTGAAATGCATTTGAGTTTATCGTGAAAGTTTCTCTTTTGTTTTAAAAACATCTGTCCCATCATTCTTTGATTGTTATCTTGATACTTATTTGACATGCATCTACATGATTGGGACACCTTTAAGATACTGGAACAAATTAATATATAGGTTTTTGATGATTGATCCGTTTGTTTAAGAAAAAATAGCTACTTATGATATAACTTGATTGTCCATAGAAGTTTGGAGATATGAACTGGGGTAATTTGCAATCTATATTGTGTGATCTCTGGTGTTAAGCCTAGAGTTTAGGCAAGTAACTGGTGCTTATATTCTGCTATGTATTTATGGACTATAGAAATGGTACTATTAACTACAGGAAATGCAAGTGTGCTAGTATGTCATTATTTTGTCAGTTTAATTTGATTACTAACTAATTTTAGTGAGTAGATCTTGAACTGTCCGTATAACATGTTCCACGGAATGGACATAAATCCCCAACAAGAACCATTTTTTGGTTAGAGGCTCCTATTATTGAGGTTCATGTTTACAGCATGATTTCAAATGTAGGCTGATAGTGAAGACACATTAGCTGTGCGAAATTGGAATTTACCGGTCTATACTCCCATCGCTTTTGTTATTGTTGACAAACGACAGACCAATACCCCATGGTTTAGAATTCCTCCTCTTGACACCATCCCTAAAGTAGGAAATATTCTATCTTTCTCTGATCACCATTCACCTGTTTATGTTAATACCTTTTCCTTCAACGCGTCAACCCTCCAACACCTTTCTTCTTTTGACTCTATTAAAGCTAAGTAGCCAACAACTAAAATTTTCTATATGTTTCAACCTCGGTCCCCGATCCTCAGTTTCTTCAGTTAACCAGCATTTCTGGAGCTCTGTTTATGATGTATATGTTCACAGGTCGGAAAATCTTATATATGCATCAGAGCCTGAGTCAGTCTACCAATAGCTAGAAGGTGGTCACCCTGGGCCGTGTTTACTTGGAGCAGGCCCAAGACGCTTCTCTTAGTTTTAAAAGTACCTTCCAGTCTTCCCAGTTGCGCGACCAACCTTCAAATGTACAGTAATGTGAAGCTTCCTACCTTTTTTTTAGGATGTCTGTGAGCGAGGATCATATAATCAGCCCAAGGTCTCCTTTGACCAGGGTGATCCTGAAGGCCAGAGAAAATAGCATCCCTCCATCCATACATCTCTTGGTTTTTTTGCTTTTGCATTAAGCAGGACCCAAAAAAGGAATAAGTTATTATCCTTTGTTGCTTAATATGATACCACGGAACAAAGTTCACAGAAATATTTTCTCCTTTTCGGTCACATCGAGCACCACCATTTTCATCGGTACACATCCCCCTTCAGTTCTGTCTGGCACTTCAATTTCTGATTTTTTTTGACATGTTAGGCCCTCAGCCTTAAGAAGTGAGAAAAGCAATTAGAAGAAACCTACGACTTCTATCTCCTCTCTTACGCTCCCTATCTCTCCCCTTGATATGGAAAGATGCATACTTTTGCAAGTTTGTCCAGGCTTATCCACTTGTTGCATAAGGAAGATGATAATGACATGTTCCATTCTGTATTTTTTTTAAACCACTTTTCTCTATCGGAACATTTTGAAAGGATGTGCGTTGTACCTGGATGCTTCAAACTTCAGCCTTTTGATGTGTCAAGCCTCTCAGAACAACTTGGTGACACATTGAACAGTGTAATGATACTTTCAAGTTATTAAAGTTTTGATAACATCTCGTCCATTCAGAATTTGAGCTTTTGTATGCAAGGCATCAAGCCTAGGTTGTACTGAGTACATGTCCCAATGACAAATTGGCGAAAGCAGTTACACACTACATAAATAGTTAAGCACCCATATTCATAAAGTTTAGGCATGTTTCGCTGATTACCTTATATGTTCTGTACCTTGGTAAAGTAATTCCATTTATTTGAATTTGGCATTGCATGTGTTTTTTCAGGTTATTACTAGTTTCGCGAGTATAGGATCATGATTAATCTATTAAGCATATGAAAGCATTTAGTAATATTTACTATATGTGGATTTAAAAGGAAACAAAATTCATGAACATATTTTCACAGAGGGAAATGATCAACGTTAACTACATAGAATGGTAAAAGGGAACTTGGCAAATGCCAAGTTGCATTGACTTTGTCCATTTTTGTTTTGCCTACTCAAGCTAGTTACCTCTCTCAGTTGAGATATGAGCAGTATCAGCTCTCTCAGCCAAAAAACTCGTGGGATTGGTAAGAGTTATGTGAAGTAGCTAACCCCTAAAATGAATTAAAAAATCTGAGATTAGTTGAGATAGGGGATGTAGCTAACCCCTAAAAACAAATCTGAAACTGAACGTAATCATCCCTAGTATTTACAGTTGGTGTTCAACCTTGCCTCTCACCGTCACAATATTTTATTGCTTCATGTATGTACATATGGTTTGGTTCAGAAATATTTCAATTCTTGAAATATGTACATTTTCTTTCCACTATTCAGAAGTCTATTATTCTTTCTGGACCACATGCTTGAAATTATATTGCTTGAGACTTTAATTCTGATATTATTGTTTACGCAGTTTGATATCCCCCCTGAGAAAGTTCAGCAGGTTCAACCAAATAGGCCGCCTCCACCACCTGTGAGCAAACCATCTCCAAAAGTTCAAACCGATTCCATCTCAACCACTGACGATTTACCCGGCACATCAGCATAGATTTTTCAGAAAATAGACTGCTTCAGTGATAAATATATATGCCAGAAGCCCCAGAAGCTTGTCAAATGGATCCAATCTTTCAAGTGTCTTACAAATTGTAACTGCACTCTAATTCCAATCTCGCTTGTTATTTCAGTCAGGGTTTGGGAATTTGATTAACCTATACCACAATCTTTCAGAGCTCTGTCCCAAATTTCCTTCTTTTTGTTTGGTGGTTAGGAGCTTCAATACTTTTGTGAGTTCTAGCAGTAGTTCATTAATTGGTGGAAGAAAGAAGCTATGTTGTAACCCTTGTTTCGGTTGTACGGATCTTTCTTATATTTTGTAATGTTCTCTTTTCTATTTTAATATATTTTGGATCTTGGGCTTGTTGTGGGCCTTCTGTTACAATTTATTGTATTATTGTTATTATTATTATTATTATTCTTGTTATCTTTTGTTAGTCCAATCCAAACCAAGCCTAATTCTAAATCCAGTGTCCATGTGTTTGTTCAGATCAATCCTATATGCTTACCCATATACAATTTCTTCATACGCACCCCACTATCTCTAACTACCCATTACTCTGTTTTTATTATTTTGATTAAACTCTCCCACTCTCTCTCTCCCCCCATTTCCCTCTCCTCTCTCTTGGTTTCCAAACCAACAGAGATCACACCCAAACCCCCCATTGTTGTCCCTATTCCGATCGACGCCACTGGGCGCCAGACCACCTCCGGTGAGCCACCCTGTCGACCTCCCTCTGTCTTTGAGCCGCCCTCTTCGGCCGTCGACGCGCCCAGTCGACTGTCGTTGACTCCTCCCTATCCCCTTCGTGCTGCCACCTGCGACCACCTCTGAACCCAACTGTTCGCCTTCCCTGTCGCCATTTCCGAGCTTCGAACCACCCCGAGCACCCATCGCCATTGCGCTGTCGCTCCCCATCGTCTCCGCCATCGCTCATCATCCCTGCCATCGTCTTCAAGCCCCCACCATGGTCGAGCACCCCCTCGTCTCCCTGCTCGAACTGCAACCACCGCTCGCCACCTTCGAGCTCGCGCCCTCCGTCCTCGCCTCTCCCACCATCACAGCCTGAACCCCCGAGCACCCTAGACTGTACCGCGCATTGCCGCGGTCACGCCACCCACGCCCGGTCGCCGTTCCTCTCCCACCAACTCTCTCTCTCTCTCTCTGTCGCTGTGAAGAAGAAGAAGAACAAGGATTGGGTATTTTGTGTGTTTGCTATTTTGCCGGGGGGGGGGGGGGTCCGAAATTGGTGTTTTGTGTTTGTGTGTGGGATCCCGTTGGTGTTGGTGAAGTGAATCAGGGTTGGGGTGTTTTGCTGTTGTGGAGTAGGAGATTAGTTTGTATTGTGTTTGCTGTTGTGGAGTAGGGGATCGTGTTTGGTGTTTGGGTGGATCTTGGGATGTTGCAGTTGGTTGTGTTGTGTGCTGCTGTTTTGCTATTGGGATTTGCTGTTTGGCTGTTGTCGTTTTACCGTGGGAGGAGTTGCTGTTGAGTGCCCTTTTGTTGTTGCTGTGTAATTGCGGAGTTGCTGTTGTGAGTGCACGTGCCGCCGTCGGGATTCTGATCCCGTTATTCTTTTAATATTCAGAATAGTTTCCTAACAGGCAAGCGTCTCCTGAACTCATTTTTACTGTTTCTTGTCACGCCCCGCTTCCCAAAACACGGAATGCAAGCACGTGACACGGCCCAGCGAATGACTTACGTCACCCATAGGCTGTTAATGATCCAACTCAACAATATAACAAGTAATAAAACAACCACGCATGCAATGAAAGAGTAATCACATAAATAACAATATTGGAAATTAATGCATAAAATTAACCAACATCAAATAACTCAACATCTGGAAATTTAATAAACAATCTTCGGGTCGAAGCCCACAATACAAGGAAATAACATTTATCCAAATTTATTTAAAGTTATAAACTAAAACGACATTTATTTTAGCGGCGCAGTAAACATTTCCTTCACCAATGCTGCTCTCCTATTCCATCAGGTAAATCTCCTTGGATACCTGTAAGTTGCTCATCTAAAAAAAAGGAAAAGGAAGGTCCTTAGAGCAAGTCGTGGACATACAAGTGAAGAAACAGTGAAACAATGGAAATAGTGGTATAGCAATGAATTCAAATAAACAATGAAGTCGATAGCATTGAACAGTGTAAAAGAGATAACAGTATAATATGCATTAAATATGATTTACCATGATAACGATAAACAATACCAATAATGACAATAATAACGATACACTGTTCAATAGGATAACAATATGCAATGATAATGTGATGAGAGCCTTAGGTCCATTATTCATTTTTAATCCTAGCTAATGCACGTACTACTGTGTCCCCTGTGTGCCGTACCACAGGTTCGATGCATACAATCAATTTCGTTTAGATTAAGATGGTAGACTCTATAGTTCATGTACGGGGTATGATGACGATAACGATAAACACTGGACATGTGTAATTTCTTACACGATGCCGATAACGATAAACACTGGACATGTGTAATTTCTTACACGATGCCGATAACGATAAACACTGGACATGTGTAATTTCTTACACGATGCCGATAACGATAAAACACTGGCCATCATCCGAGTACACTTACTATATTGTCAACTACCCTAATCAACCCTTAACCCCGGCTTACTTTACTTTCTTTATTCAATTTACAAACAATAATGCGATTAATAAGGGACACTAAGAAAAGGTGACAAACCAACCCTAAGATCATGCAATATACTATATACAATTAAATACACTAAAAATAACATTATAAACACATTTGTACATTATAAAACATAGAATCCCAATTCGGGACAGCAGTAGGTTGCTGTACCAAAATCAGTATTTCCGTTGCTCCAGGACAGCAAATGTGGATCCGTCAGGTGGTCTAGAAACTAGACTCCTGCCCGGTTCCAACGCATACTTAAAAGTTATATTCCGACAACGGTAGTTAGGCGAAATTCAATAATCTTTATAGGTTTAAGTTTCTGGCTGGGTGTAGATGTTGACTAATTTTAATTATAAAGGCAGTAAATAAATATCATAAAAATCAGTAAAAATAACTTTTAACATCCTAAACATGTTTACAAATCTGGAATTTATCTTGGCCATATATGATTAATAGTTCACTTAATTCGTTAGCCTAACTCGTTATGTACGTGAATCTGAAATTACAGCGCAGCTGTAGCAAAAGGTTCCTAACTGGGGCAGTATAAGTCCGAATTTGAAAGTTCTGGTGTCTATCGACATCTAGACAGATAGGGCTACAATTTACTTTCAGGGAGTTTCTGATTCTAATGAAGTGATCTAGGTCAAAACAGCACATTAAGGTTCAGGTTGGCGTAAATTTCAGAATAGCCAACATGTTCATTTTAAATGAAATGGTTAAAAAAATTAAGGATAGTAAATTGGAGTTTAATTAATCATAATCACAGCGAATCAACCTTATGTAAACATGGTATTAATGTAGGTGATGTCTAACATTCTAATAATTACAATTCAACAATTTATCAATAGTAATCACATTAACAATCAACTAATTTGTACAATCTACTATAGCTAATTGTCATTTAATGTCATGATATGAAATGTGTCTATAATTTCCTATTTTTATAATCAATAACTATAACTATATGTTGTATGAAAATCCCTATACATTAGAGGCAAAAAAGATGGCACGATGTCGAGACTACCACTTGGATTCGCTCGTGTAAATCCGTGGCATCTCAACGATAGATACAATAATATGTTACGATTTTAAATAGGATCCACTTGCGGAATTCAATAATTATCGAATATGATACAAAAACATTCGATAGAAATGACTTGCCTTTTACTTTGTAGACGGTTCGATAATTCAGTAGAGAATAACGGGATCAGAATCCCGGGGAGCAATCCCAAGAGTGCGTGCAGAACACGTGCGAGAAACTCCAACAGCAACAATAGCAACAGTGAGTTATTTTCCCACACCGGATCGGCAAAACAGCGAAACAACAATAGGATCCGCTGTTTCCCAAACACAGAACACCCAACATGACCAATCGGCTTCCTCTCCACACAGCGGATCGGATCCGAACACGAAACAGCGAAGCGGCAGATCGAGGGGGGGAAAACACGGGACAGCGAATTCAACGAATCGCCACTCGTCTTCTTCCTTCGATCGAACAGAAAGAACGGCGCGAGGGAGGAATCACGCGAGGCTGGGGCGACGACTGCGACGCGATGCGGCGGCGGCGGAGCGACGATGATGCCGACGCTGGGGTCGGGAAGCGACAGCAGCGGCGACGACTCCAGCGAGACTCTGATCTCGCGCTCGAAACAGAGGAGGACGGCGACAGCTTCTTCGGTGCTTGGATGGAAACGACGATGCAATGGGGGTCTCGGCGAGGGTGGAGGAGGTGATAGAGGCGGTTGGGAGAGTGCACGGTGGTTCGAAGGTGTAACCGAAGTGGATTAGTCGATGGTGAAGTTGGATTTCGGCGGAGCTCCAATGGGGTCGAGCGAGGTTCTCCGGCAATGGGGATTGGGGGTGAGGGTGGAAGAGAAATGAGGTGAAGGCGACGATGGGTATGGGAGAGCTCGGGTATAGATTGAAGGAGAAGAAGAACGTGAGGAAGAAGATGTTGGGTTGGGGTTTTTGATTGGTTTTGGTTTTGTTTCGTTTTGTTCTGGTTTGTTTTAATCAGAGGAGGAGAGGGAGAGAGAGATAATAGGGGAAGTTACGAGATAGTGGGAGAGATTAGAGGCCAAAATATTAGGGATTTAGTTACTCAATATGAGAGTTACTTATAGTGGAGAGTGATTAGGGGAATTGATAGAGATTAGCCCGTTAGAAAGAATCTGGGGTTGATTTGGGTTAGTGGGTTTGGGTGAGAGATCCATTAGGAGGTGGGTATTGGGCTATGGGTACAAAGTGAGTCAAATGAGGTCAATTCACAACCCAAAGAGGCAAGACAAATACTCTAAAATTAATCCGAATTAAGACATACAAGGAATTGATTTTTAATGATTAATTGAGATGAGGCATAATTGATAAATAATATTCGACTAAATATTATTTAACACAAAATGTGACAAATGAAATGAATTTCAATTACCATCGAGATTGCAATTGGATTCAATAATAGAAATAGGAAAAAATGAAAACGGGAATTACATTTCTAGTTTAAGAAAATACTCTTTGAAATCCGGCAAGTAGTAATCAAATTGAATATCATATCTAATTGAACTCCATTGTTTATTTATTGTACCATATTATTTATTCATAGTCTTCTTATCGTGTTATTATTGTTGACTTCAATCCCAAACTGTAAATTTATTGTACTACTGAACATTCACATATACTGCCTTGTCATTTACTTGATTTTGTACTAAGGTTTCGACCCGGTTCCTGACACTGAAACTTAAAACGTTGCATATAGAAAATGTAGTATACTTAGTTCATATATTGTCATGTTTTGCATATAAACCGTGTTTTTCATATTTAATAAATTGGACCATGTATATTTCATGTATTGGATAGTCTTGATATCATCTTGAAATTGTACTAGTGCTATTGGTCTCATTGATTGTACCTGTTGCATGAGTATTGATATCATCGCCCACATTGATTACATGCATGTTCATAAATGATTGTTAATAAAATGATAA
This sequence comes from Hemerocallis citrina, assembly GCA_017893485.1. NCBI lineage: Eukaryota > Viridiplantae > Streptophyta > Magnoliopsida > Asparagales > Asphodelaceae > Hemerocallis > Hemerocallis citrina. The sequence continues at coordinate 332,154,255 of CM030359.1, read as the reverse complement.
CAAGCCGGGTAATAAGGCTTGACTTAGTAGTGGATAATCTCAGAAAATGTACTCGGTAAGGCCTTATCGTTATATCTTATTGTCATGGAATGAGAAGTATCGATTGTGAATTTTTGATTGTTAATTGTTATCGACACCGAGTACGCGCTCTGCAGATCTCACCACGAAATCTAAAACGTACACTGTTTTGTATGCATCGAACCTGTAGTATGGGATGCAGTAGTATGTGCATTAGTTAGGATTAAAATGAATAATAGACTTATAGACATAAATGAACACTGAACATCAACATTAATACTGAATACTGCTTATTAACATTGATTCCTGATTTTTGAATTATTGATTATCAACTTTTGATTTTATTACCGTTTATCATTTATTGACTCCGATATCGTCCCAAATTCTGTTTTTTGTTATGTAGTCCTTTATTCCCTATTTTACTGCTTCCTACTACTTGTTGCCCGAAACTTGCTCTAACGGGTTCTCTTTCTCCTTCTTTTGAGTTATGTCATTCAGGTACAGTGATGGTAACTGAAAGGAACTCGTCGAACTGTTACTGCATTGCATATTCTCGAATTATTTGGTAAGTTCCTGTATTCCAGATTTGGTTATTGGATTTTATTCTGTTTATGTGATTATATTTTTCTGCGTGGTTATGATTATTTATTTTCATGTTGTTTAGTTAAGACTGGTATAACTTATGGATGATGTTAAAATCATTCGTTGAGCCTTCGTCACGGACTCGTATTCCTGTATTTTGGGAAGCGGGGCGTGACACATGTACTTAGTGAAGATCAAACTTTCATTAATGCTTATATCTACACAAAACATTGATGTTAACGCATTTTGAAGATATGATACTATGTTGTTGATGCATTCTTTTCATTTTGAAAAAGTGGCTGATCTCTGTGGAAAAATGATCCTACAATTTTTGAGCAATGTGGAAATTGTTGTAATGAGATATGTGTTCGGTTTATGTCCTCAAAAGGTAGTGTGATAGTTTTCGTAAGAGGTTTGCTTCTCCAGTTTATTTCCCTTTGGAGTGTGTATGTCATAAGAACAATTTTAAAACTGAAAGACAATTGATAGAGACCTGCCTTTAGAAAAGATTGTTCAACAATTACCAGCTTTCAATCATGGTTAATCACTGATACTGGGAAACTAGTGTAAGTTTAGTGTATAATTTTCTAGTTTTTATAGTGAGGCAAATTGTAAGTTGATAAGGTGGTTGTGTCTCAAAGTGCATCTCTTTTCAACAGGTGAAAAGCTCAAACTATAACCAGACATAGAACAATAGTAGTCTTCCGAATGTCGGTTTTTCTCCCTCCTTATCCATAGTACTATCCCAATTCATTTATTTTCTACACATCAAAACAATTAGCTTCCCTTTTTCCTCAGGAAAGTCAAGAAATTTTCCTCAGATTCAAAAGTATACTCCAAGTATCTCCATGCTTCTCCGATTTCCCCTCTCGCGCATGTCTTGGAAATTTTTTCTCTCAAAAGCTTCTTTATCAGATTGAGTTGATCACATTTCTAAAATTAGTTATAGTTTAAACAATGGCGAATTTTTACCAAACTATCCCACTTTTTGTAAGTATGTACGAAACTATCACTGTTTGAAAATTTAATACCAAAACATTCCTGTCACTAACTGAGTTAGCGCGCCTAGTAATTTTTTTCGCGCTAACTCAGTTAGCGTGCTGCAGGGAATACAACTTTCTCCTCTTGTTGGGGTGTGGTAAAAAACTCACCCAATATAGACACGCTAACCCCGTTAGCGTGCCTCTTTATACCAAGGCCGTTAACTGGGTTAACGTGTGTCGATTATTAGTCTGTTTGTGAAGATAGACATACACGTTAACTCAGTTAACAGCCTTGGTAAAACAAGGCACGTTAACTGAGTTAACGTGTGTGAATATCTCCAATTTTCAGAAAGTTTCAACATTCTGAAAACTTAAAATCTTCACAGTCGTTAACTCGGTTAATGGCCTTGGTAAGAATAGACACGTTAACTGAGTTAACGTGTGTGAGTATCTCCAATTTTCAGAAAGTTTCAACTTTCTGAAAACTTGAAATCTTCACAGTCGTTAACTCAGTTAACGGCCTTGGTAATAATAAGTATGTTAATTGAGTTAACGTGTCTATACTTAGTGATTTTTTACCCACACCCCTCTTTGAGGTAGTGCTCCATACTATCCCATCTACGAACGCTAAATTCGTTAGCGCGAGTGGTTTAAACACGCACGCTAGCGTGTCTATATTGTGTGAGTTTTTTGCCACACCCAAACAAGAGGGAAAAAATTGTATCTCCTGCAGCACGCTAACTGAGTTAGCGCGAAGAAAATTACTAGGCGTATTAACTCAGTTAGCGACATGAATATTTTGGTATTAAATTTTCAAACAAGAATAGTTTCGTAGGTTCTTACAAAAAGTGGGATAGTTTGGTAAAAAAATTCAACAATGGCATGCGTTTCTATCTTCTGATGAAGAAGAGTAAGAGTGATACACAAAATACCTACACTACTTCTGAGAGGTTGCATACACACCCTCCTCCACCCTCCTCCTTAATGCATGCCCTTAACGCATTTCCATAACCTCAAATTTTACATTAATGTTTTTGAACAAGTTCCACCTGATGACGACAAATTTTGAACAAGAAATTTTGAGTTGCAGTTGTTTGAACCCAAAATTTGGGTATTTATTCAAAAACTGTAACGGACTCTGGATGATCTATCGTTTTGTTAAAATCCCGTCCTTTGAATATTTAAAAAAAAATTGCACGGACGGGAGATGAAATCTTGTCCGTGACTTTATTAGTAAGATTGTTAAAAAAATTATAAGCATATATATGCATAACAATTTATATATGCCTCATTCCATCACAGTCCTTGATCTCAAAATTCACATCAATCTCAAAACTAACACGTATGCATAACAATTCCTATAGACCTAATTTCATAGAAATAACACCCTTCAACTTTTGGGACAAAACATGCATCGGACGGACAGGAGATCAACTCCCATCTGTGACCTTTTATTTTTTTTAATTTAAAAAATGCATCGGGCGGGATATTATTTCCTATCCGTTCTATTTTATTAAAAAAAAAAAAGGAAATTGGGACGAAAGATCATCTCTCGTCCAATACATTTTTTGAGAGGAAATTTTTCTCAATGGAAGAGAAATGATCTTTCGATTCCTATATTTTCCAAAATCCTATATCTCTTATCAAATATAGCTGGCTATGTTCTCATCAAACCCACAATTTGGGTATTTAGCCAACGATTGCGGGACAATTTTTGCCAAATTTGAAAATAAAGCCAACAAGTAAGGATGCTCCAAGTGGTGTCACAAATTTGCCACAAACTTATCAAAATGTTGTAAGTTTTGGCAAAAGCTTATTTGCCTTGTATTCCTGGCTATGAAACAACGAAATTTCAGTGTCATATCTAATTAAAACTAATTGCCGGCAGCAGAAAGGAAACACCAAAAAAGCATATTGAATAAATAATACTATTGAAGAATGATCTGTAATATTACAAGAACCAGCCAAATGCTCTCAATACTTAACCTTCCATTACAAAACTGGATCAGTAAGTATACAATAGAAAGTCATCAACGTTACCAAAAAAAATTACGATGCTCTGGAGAAACATGGTGTAATAATGTTTCAATTATGAATATGTTCCCTCTTTCTTTCTCAGCACCGTACTGACAGACTCCCTCCTCAGTCCTCTCACCAACAGTCAAAAGGTACCAGTCCTCAACAAGACCAGGTGAAATTTATTACTATTATTATTATTATTTGGAAGGAAAAATGTGAAATATGGCCACCCTATTTCATTAATAAAAAATTAACGAAACAAATCGAAAGTACTGGAGCAAAGTACAAACTACAGACAGAAAATAAAACATACATGAAGCAACATGACCCATACAAACAACGCATTCCTCCAACAACCCTGGAGGGTGGGCCGACAAACAAGCTTGGTCCAGCAAAGTTGTATGAACATCAATTTAGCTTTGTACACCGTCTCCACGGCACATGTACACCCATTTGAAACTAGTCTGGCAGGATTTTATCATCCACCGAGCCCTGCCTTCTTCTCGCTGGGGGACCCTATCTATGGGCCCTAGCCCCGCAGGCCAAATTTTGACAACTGCCAGCTCAATCTACACGCTGGAGGGAGGGGGGGGGGGGGGCATCTTTGGGCCGAAGCCCTGTAGACAGAATTTTGACAACCGCCAAGCTCAATCTACACCTCCTATCCTCCCACAATCTTGCTGTTATAACCCCCCCCCCCCCCCCCCCCCCCCCCCCCCCCCCCCCCACCCAAAAATTGCAGTCAAGGAAAGAGCCGTGAAGAGGATACCTTCGCCTCTCTCGCGCCCTTGCTATCTCCAGTGATTTCTCACAAATTCAGACCACCACCAACATAGAGTAGTGAGGAGCAACATCTTCACTCACTCACTCTCTCACACTCTCTCTCTCAATCAGAAAACCAAAATAAGACCCAGCTGATTGAAGTATCACATTCTCCACTCGCCACAACGGGCGATGACGTTGGGCGTCAGCTTCCAATATGAGGGCGTAGTGGTGGTGGTGCCCTGTCGAGTGTGGTCATCAGGTGAAGCAACCTGGATGAAGCCCCCGCCCCTCTAAGAACACACCCCAATAGAACAGGGAACAAGCTCCAGCCACTATCCTTGGCGATGCCATCAACACAAACCCCGACTACTACGCCGACTACACCAACCCTGGAGGCCCAAATCATGGCTGCAGATCACCGTAATCGGCCCCGAGAGCATGGATATGGTGGTGGCGACGAAGGAACCGTAAGGTATAGGACACAGGAGTAACGAGTGAGCACATCTCATGGGGAGATCCCGTCTTCGGGCCCTAGCCCCACAACCATACTATGACTCAGACAGCTCCACCAACCCCCCTCACTAAAATACCTCTTCTTTCATTTCGGCACTGCCACCCTCAAGCAAACCTCTGCTTCTTCGCACGCACTACCAACCCTCGAAAACCAAATCATAGCTGCAGATCGTCGTGATTGGCCCCGAGAGTGTGGACATGGTGGCGACCGCGAAGAGCATCCGGGCCCCAAGAGTGGAAAACACAGTGCCACAAACCATACCATAACCCAAACCCCACACCAACTCACCCCTGTCTCTCACAATAAAACCATACCCAAACCCCACACCAACTCACCCCCATCTCCAAACTTCCCCAAACCGAACCAAGGCCGATGCCAGGACGTCGGTGATGGAACTGCGACGATTCCCAGGACCACGGATTGGTGTGCGTATCGATCATAAAAGCTTAAAAGATTTAATACGTGACCTAACCCTTTATAGCGGAATCTAGGGTTCACGAATTATACCTGCGATGAGAAGAAGACAATAGTTTCTAGCAACCTCGAGCCGTCAGCGACCCCAAGATCTTCTGCACGTATTCCTTCCTCGGGTTGGACGTCGTGTGGGCGACGGTCTACCAACCTTTCTTCTCCTTGGCTGACCTCTCTTTCTCTCCTTACGTGAATCACGAATTTAGAGAAAACTTCTTATCTCTGATAATGATATGACGGCCAGAGAATAGAGGATATATATAAGGCTACGGTAGGGACCATGAGGAGAAATTAGGGTTAGGTCTCCTAACGAATCTGGGTATCCCGTGTTCAGCCCGAACACACAACCCAAGCCCATTAACAATAGCTCGGTCCACTAAAGAGCTATTGTTGCACTACCTTCCTAATCCCAAATTATATTTATGGGCTCCTTTTATTATATGCTCGTTCAGCTCCCCATGTTAAGATATCGAATGTCCGTCGATTAAATTAAGTTGCTGACAACTATATTGATCGACATCTTTTATCCTTAAGTAGTACCACTCAACTTTATTTGTCATGTCGGATGTAATCCACCTGCAGGGTTTACATGACAATCCTTATGAGCTCCTTAAGAGGACATCATCAACCCGACGTATCGGGACATGGATTCCTTTTACAATCAACAGCCCATCATACATACAATGCTATTACCCAATTCATAGAGGTTGTTGATCCATAATGAATCTCACTCTTTTATGAGTCAAAGTAATGCACACTGCATATACATGTCTGTATTATATCTGGATTAAGAGTATAAGCATCCATAATAACAGAGGTGTTTGTTCTCTTTTGTAGTCAGTACAAAGAGAACAACCTCAAGTGGTCCTGTTCAATACACACAAAGTGTACTAGTGTAAACCTATAGTCAAGATAGACTAATACCAGATTACACTACAACCTTTCCAATGGATTGTCCAAGTCCGTCTAGGTTGTGAACCATTTATATATTCCATAGGGAACTGATAATATGATCTTCTGTGTGTCACCTCACACCATATTATCAACCTTATAGAATATCAGATACTTGTATTAATATTATAATAAACACAATATGCAAATATATGCCCATAATGATTCTCATAAGGAAATAAAGTTAATACAAAAGTGATGCTTTCAGTATATAACCCTAACAGTCGGCAGGGAAGACGTGGCTGGAGCGTCGCGCCGCTCGACAGGGAAGGCGCCGACCTCATTGGGCGAGAGGAGCCCAGGTGCCGTCGACGCATGCGCTCGAGGAAGGGGAAGTGGCGCTGGAGGCTTTCAGCGATAGGAGGGGGCGGAGAGCGAAGACTCACATCGAGGGGTGGGGTGGGGGGATCACCGTGGGGAGGAGAGCGAGTGGAGGGAGGGAGGGATGACGGAGGGACGATGGGGCGGTGGCAATGAGCCCTAGCCGTCGCCCCAGAATTTTCTCAGATCTAGGGTTTGCTTTTTGGGGGATTTGGGGGTTAGTTTCTCTCTCTAGAATTTTCTAGAGAGAGAAACTCTTTTGAGATGGGGGGACAAGACCAAGTGAAATGTTATTAAGATGATCTCCATGCAACTGTAGAACAAGAGAAGAATGTTCTCAAGGCATTAAAAAAAATGACCATAAGAAGTTTACTGAAAACGTTACCATGAACAAAAAGGGAAAGATTAACTACTTACCTGAATAGCAGCTTTTTTGCCTTCTAATCCTCCTCCATAGGAACTTCAGGAAAATCCCGACTGTCATCTTCAATTGTTTTATTTATAATAGAGACCTGAGAAGGTATGCACCCGCAAGGAAACAAGTGTTAAAAATAAGCTACAGAGTGGTCGAATTAACCACCACTAAACTAAATGATCAAGAAAAATGAAGAATTTCTTCAAAGGCACCACGATAAAATGGAATATATATCATTATAACATAGGCAGGAGATGAAAAGATAATATGCTACATATAGTTTCTGTGTAACATATAAATTAAAATTTTCTGGCTAACTACTTCCCACTCATTATCACCATCATCTCAAGCCTTATCCCATTAAGATGGGGCTGGCTAAAAGCAAATCTAATAGTGTATTGGCTTTCAACATGGATTTCCATCATGGAAAGCCATTTCCACCATGAAACAATTTCATGTTTTTAATAGGATAATGACTTTCCACATGGAAAGCCATTCTCACATCTCTTTTCTGGTTCTCACCTCTCTTTGTATTGTTTCTGTAGGTAATGAAGAGATGGACTTTGATGATCTCTTTTTGGATCGCGTTGCTTTGCACAACAAATAGCCGAGGATGCAAAGAAGAGGAAGATGGTGTCAAGCAGATCGCCATCCTCGAAGGCAGCAAAAAGATCTTTGACCTCCACCCCGGTGATTGCCTTGGAGTCGCCTCCAGAGGCGATGACGAACCCAGCTACGGAAGGTTCTTCCTTGGCTACGACTGTAGCCGGTGCGTCGCTCCCCCCTTGATCCCCAAGGTAGACGCGATTATGTTTGAGGATCAGAGGAAGACCTACGTGTTTGGCTGGCGTGTTAAGCAACACGACTCTTCCTCGGAAACTCGATAAGTTATCTTGACGTGGTCAAGAGTCTCCCGACCCCAAAGGATCGGAACAGGTTGAGGAAATGAGACAATAGACTCCTCTGTCATGGAGATCTCCCATGCCAACATGTCGGTAGGTATTGTACTTTGCAGTGTATTTTCCTTCATATGTTTCCAAGTCCTAAAGTTCTCCGCATATGACTAGCTACTTCAGCGACTTGCTCGACTAGTTTGGTGCCGAGGAGAAGGCATTGAAGGCCCATGCAGCTCGAGCTAAGAGGGATAAGAAGATGGGCATCTGAGAGCTTAAGGCGGCTTAGAAGAGGGAGAAGGATCTCCTCCAGGAGCTTGAGGTGGCGAAGAAGAAGGCTGACACTCTCGAGGAAGAGAGGTGAAGGAGTGGGAGGAGGCAAAGAGGGAGATGGAGGCTGCAATGGCCAAAGCGGTGGCCGAGGTGGAGGCCAAGGCGAAGGGAAAGCTCAATGGCATGATGGACAAGTCGTACGCAAAGGCCATAACATATGTGGTCGAGCATGTTCTCGGCTTCATCGGGTCCTTCTCATGTCCGGGGACGTACCCGCGAGGAGGAGGATGAGGAAGGTGGAGAAGAGGAGGAAGTTTGGAAGGAGCCAGTGGCATGAGAGGATCCTAGAGAACAATGTGTGGGGAAGGGGGAAGGAAGTAGCTGAGACTTCCACTCCTTTGGTTCTGTCGACCAAGGTGGATGTACCCTTGACCTTCCCCTTCACGTCTTCAATTTTCTTGTTTTGATTTTGTAAAACGCCCAATAGTGAACTGACCACCGCTTATGTATATTTTCCCTTGAGGAATGAAAATATTATTGGTGTCCAACACTTGTGTGTTTTTTTGTGATCACAAACTTTTTTGATGAGTTGAGTCGATTTCCCAAGTCTTCTTAACATTGAAGTGATGTTGTAACACCCCGCAAAATAAAATGATTTATTTTTTATTATTAAATAATATTAAATTAGTAAATTTGACTATTTTGGTTATTTTCTTGAAATTTGCAATTTTGCACGTGCAACACACTGCAAAGTTAGGAAATTTTGAATTTTAAAAATTTTATGGTTAATGATTGATTTTCCTCATTTATTTATTATATTTTAATTTTTCAGATTTATTTAAATTAATTTGATTATTTTACGAATTTGCCAATTTTACACGTGCAAATATTTTTGGTACAAATCTCCAATTTTAAATTTCTAAATAAATTCTCCTATTTATAATTAAGTATATCCTAAATTTTGGGATTTTTCTGAATAAAGAAACTATTTTTATAAATACTTCGAAAGAGAGGGGCTTTTATGTAAAAATCTGATTTGAATCTCAAACAAATAATGAAAATTTGTTTTTCTGCTTTTTGGACTGGCCAAGATCATTATTAAAGATAAAATTTATTTAAAATTTATTTAGAGTTGATTTGGTAAATATTTAAACATATATGGTATTTTTGCAAATATGGAATTTAAGTCGAACATTGTGCAAATATTTTTCTTGGAAACTAAAATTCAGAAATTTTATTTGGAAAATCTAATATTTATTAGTAGGTATTATTTATGAATTTTCTGGATTTTTCTGATATTTATTTGACCTATTTACAAATATTACAAAGAGATGGATTTTTGTGCAAAATTACCACTTTGAGCACAAATCTGAAATTTTTTAATTTCTGGGCTATTCTTGGTAGTTGGATAACTCAGTAGTAAAAGTATTGGGTTTTATTTTAATTTATTTAACTTGTTTAACTAATTTATTAAAGAAAGGTCTATATATGTAAAGGAATAATTTGTTGAGGGATGTTTCTATATAACTTGTAAAACCCTAAAAACTCCAGATTTCGGCCTATAAAAGAGCCACTACAGCCGTCCCCTCCTCTGCAAAAAAAATAAATATATTTTTTACTATTAATTTTTTAGAGTTTCGAAGCGATGACTTGGATTTTTTACAAAAGAATGATTTTTTCTTACTCTTTATTAATTCGGTTAATTTCTTCAATGAGGTGAGTAACATATGTTTGATTTCTTGCTGTTGTATGCATGTTGTAGGTGATTATTTGTCTATTAGAAAGCATGTTAGGGGTTGTATGATGATATAATGAATTACTGATTGATGGATGAATAAAAATTAAATCTTTTCATGAAAACTATGCTATTGATGATTTAAACTCTATATAGATGACTTGAGATTGTTAGGAACCTAGAAATCATGGGTATGTTGCCTTCATTCACATTATTGCTGATTTGAACAAATACTATGGGATTGTATTTTGTGGATGGATAAAACTAAACAAAAGCCTAATCTTTACTGTGTATAATACCTATAAGCTCTGTTTGATATTTTTGATGAAGTGAAACTTCATGAATAGTTGTTATACTTGCTTATATTAATGAGTTAACTGATGTGAGTAATGGGGTGTGGGTATAATCAGTTGTAAGGGGGTTTTGAATAAAAAAAATCGAGTTTTGAAGTATTGAAAAGGGGTTGATTTTCGGGTCTGTGTGTTCAGCCGAAAGTCAGTTTTTTGTGATTTTGTGGAGTTTTTGATTGAGACTTGAGTTGTTTAATGCTGAGATAAAATAAAACCTTACACTACTCCTATATGCTGATTCTTAATGCTTAAACACTCATATACAGACATATATACATACAAACATATATAGTCTCTGTTTTGAAGAATTGTTGAAACTTGGTTTTATGATTTTTATGATGTTTTCGAATTGGATATGATTGTTTTGACACTGAGATTGAAATACACATTATACTACTTCTATTTGATGGCTTCTTGATGTTTTAACTAATGCTTAAACACCACATATATATATATATATATACATATATACTACTTTTACTCATATGAAGGATTTATAAAAAAATTGCTCTTTTTATGATCTTGATGAGATTTTGAATAGTTTTATAAACTTCTATATGTTATACAAGTTGTATTTGATCATCTGAGAGTTTTAATCTTTTAAATTCATGCTTTTAAAGGGTTTAAATTATGAATCCGTTGAGAAGTGCACCAAAATTAAAGCTGTTGTTTGGGCTATTTTTGACATGAAGGTCGACTGTCTATTTTGAAGGTCGACTCTCATTGTTTTGGGATTTTGGATTTTTACATGTAGGTCGACTGTCCATTTTGAAGGTCGACCGACATCATTGCTTTTGGCTATTTTGTGAGTTTTCCATCGTTTTTCTTGAACGGTTATTTCTTCGAACTTATGGATTATTGATGTAACACCCCGCAAAATTGGAAATGACAATTTTGCCCTCGTGTGTTACGCACATGTATTTTGTAACATGTTTTCACTACGTATTTTTGATTACCGACTATTTATGCATTTCACGTATTAATTTTACCCTATTTTGAGTCAACAAAAATATTAAATTTCAATCTCTGCATTTTACGTGCTTTTTACGTATTTTTGATGCACATATCGATTATGTGTTTCCACCGCTACGTGCAATATTTTTTAAATTATTTATTTTAGGTATTCAAATCTATTTTTATAAATGGAAGTTCATTTTTCTCCATTTTGATTAAAATGATTTTTGTCCGTGTAATGCACGCGTTTTCTATGTACGTAGTGATTATATCATGAATTAGTAAATATATTTTTCTTATGCTGTTTCGATTATATTTTAATAATTTTTCCATTGATAAAGTCGACTTCGCATTTTGATATTTTACGTGCGACGCACGTGTTTTCGGTAACGTATTTGGGCGTATTCGTTTTCAAAATAAAATTTTGAGTGTGTGTATTTATTTTATTTGTGCATGAAGCATTATAATTTTTTTAATTAAGCAAATTGTTACATACATATTATGTATCTATATATATATTTTTACCTATGCTCGCACCTATACACTACTTCCCTTCTTTACTTTTTGTCTTCATTCGAACCAGCACACTCCCATCAACTGTTTGCCTACCTACTTCAACTACACCCATTTCATTTAATCATTGTACATATATATATATATGGGAAAAAGGGGTATAAGCTCATTTAGTAAATAAGCAATTGATGATGTGGCATACATGTGATTGGAAAAGCCTTAAAAGGGTTAGTTGTCCAATGTATCACATGCAAGCCACATAATCAATTGCTCATTTACTAAATGAGCAAGTTGCTCATATCCCTTTTACACTATATATATATATATATATATATATATATATATATCTTTGTGTATGTATGGTCTAATATTTATGCACGAATGAAGTGGAGTTTTGTCTTCCTATGCTGACTGTGTAACGCCCCGATTTCCACGTAATAACGCCCCAATTTCCACGTAACTGGAAAACCGTGACATAAGCCAGAATCCTTTCTTCAATTAGCCACAATACATAGAATAGACAGGAAAATTTGAAACTTTTTATTCAACACAAATATATTACAAATCCGAATGTTACAAAATTGCAATACATTACAATAGTGTTACAATAATACCTTTACAATCCCAAGTGTTATAACTTTCAACATATTACATCAGAGTACAAATAAATAAAGAACAACACTTGGTATTTCGTTTGGATGCTTTCCAACAAATAAATAGATTACAAAACTGTCACAATGGAACAATAGTAACAACATATAATGCAGCAGAAATGGAAATGACTCTTGCTTCTCTCGCTTTGAGTCCTCCTGAATTCTGTACCTGTACTTCTACAATCCAGTACCTATTGCAATGGGGGCATCAGTATTCACTGACGCTTTAAGGCTGATAACTAGTAGCAATTCTCCACTTAAGCAAACAGATTAATGGAAAGAGAAATGTGTATATATAATTGATGCGTCAGTGTATGCTATGCCTTAGACATTAATACAAGATTGACTAACGCCAAGATGTTCTTATTCTAATGCAAGTAAGTCTCCAGAACCGTATGCAGCCCATACTACATACGTCCCATCTCAAGCCGTTTCTTCATATATAGGGATTCGAACCCTCGTTAAGAATTCTATATTGTACTCAATCCTGTTCCCAAAGCTACAACTTGACTTGATGAGGTTGCCCTGAACGGTCTAATCCCGTCAGGCGCACCCGACCTCACTACAAAACCAGACGAAGATAGGATCTTCTGAGCGCAAGATAGCACGAAGCCTACCCTGTGTCACCCATAACTCATAGACCGTGATCTATGGCCCGTTCGCTCTCCTTGGCATAGAACATGACGGAAGTTCCAGGGTCCATCCCCTAGTTCCAACAGACCGTTCTTATCATGGTATTTCAGGAATTAACAGACGAGATCCGCAACCCGTGCTCCCAACTCGTGAGAAGACACCGTACGTATCCCTTTGACGGGAAGGTACAACCCATTAACACCGTCTAGTGTCGGCCTATAGGATAGGTCTGATCATAAGGAATCACCCTTAACACCAACTCTTTCCCTTCGGCAAAAATAATAATAAGTTTAAGTAGTAATAGCCATAAGTTACTACCCTAACGATGTCACTAAGCCCAAACAATCTCACGGGGTTTTCAATAACCTTCTTATGTATCCCGATCCAATTCATGGTCTATCGATCCAAGACACCGATGATGGAAATCTCTCTTACTCGTCATTACCCCTAACTCAGATCTCATCAACATTCTCAGCCCACGATCAACCCACATCAGTTAAGATCTGTCGGTGCTCGAGGTGTGATTTATCCACAGTTTTTAAGGTGGCAATATGCAATTCTTGAAGTTCGATAACCCCTGGGCTAGCTTTTATCTAGCTAATGATACTAGTGACTTTTCCAACCTTTATTTACCATATATTGAAGATGAAGCATGTGCACATCATATGGTCCAATTTCAATTAGAAACGCATACAACTAGAACTCATGGGTTCTTTTCCCAAATTGAACTAGGACAATATGCGACTAGGTTCATGGGTTCTTTCTCAAAGTTGAGCTAGAATCACCTAGAACCTAATTGCATGGGTTCCTCGCCAATTCGAGCTAGAACTATCATGGAGCTAGTTTCATGAGTTTCTTCTTAAAAATTGAACTAGAACAACTATGGAACATGGGTTCATTTCAATTGGGTTATCATGCAAGCTCAACTAATGGGTTCCTTTTAGAATTTTAACTGAAACCACTACAATCATATAACTCAAACATGCATGGATTCCTTTGAATCTAAAACAACTACACATCTCAACATGGGTTCTTTACTAGAACCACTACAATAACACAAGCATGATATCTTTCTACAACTTAAGCATGAATACAATTCAAGCATGGGTTTCCTTCTACAATAACTCAAGCATGGTAATCTTTCTATAACTCAAGCATGGGTTTCTTTCTACAACAACCTACAATAACTCAAGCATTGTATACTTACTAAAATCAACTCAAACATGGTATATGAATTCTTTTTGAAACTAGAACAAGTACAAATGGGTTCATGGGTTCCATAAGCATGAATGAGTTCTTTTTAAACTCGAATTACTACACAACTCAAGCATGATATCTTTCACTACATCTCAAGCATGATGGGTTTCTTTCTACAACAACTTAAGTATGGTATCTTTTACTACATCTTAAGCATCTCAAGCATGATGGGTTTCTTTCTACAACTACTTAAGCATGGTATCTTTTACTACATCTCAAGCATGATGGGTTTCTTTCTACAACAACTTACAACAACTCAAGCATGGTATACTTACTAAAATCAACTCAAGCATGGTATATGAATTCTTTTTGAAACTAGAACGAGTACGAATGGGTTCATGGGTTCCATAAGCATGGATGGGTTCTTTGCTACAACTCAAGCATGGTAGGTTCTTTACTAAGAACAACTAAATATCACAAGCATGAATGAGTTTCTAGCAACCTATAGAAGTTTAGAACATGCTACTAAAAGACTAAAAATAAATTATTACAAGACTACTTCTTTAGGAAATTACAAGTCCTATATATATTACAAGGACTACATTTATTAGTCTACAAATTAGTACATACTACAACCCACTTTTTCTTCAATCCTACAAGTTCCTACATAAAAAAAGAGCAACTTTTTATGAACAAGGGTTAGTAAGAAATGATTTCTTAACGAAGTAGAGAACAACATACAACAAAAACTTATCATTAAAAAGCTAGATGGGTCGACCATCCCAAGAATGGGTAGTAAATATTCTTACTACACTAATCTTTATATGCACATAGCTATAGTCCAAGTCATAGTTTTGAGTTCAACAAAACACCCATAAACAGCAATAAACATACAAGGTTAAAGAACAACCTTTATGTGTTTTATTTAAGTTCCACCACTTATCTATTTCATGGGATCCTTTTGATACCTACAACCACCTTATGCTTAATACTTATTCCAAGTCATTTTTAAAACATACATACAACAAAAGTGGACAAGAATCCACACAAATAAAAAGAGATAACTTCATCTTGATTTTCTACCATTCTTATGCACAAATCTTAGTCCAATTAGTCAAAAGTAATCATCACAACAATACTAACCATACAAGGTCTCAAAAACCAACCTTTATGTAATTTTGTTGAGTCCTTTCCATCCATCTTTTTCATGGGATCATTTTGATCCCTACAAACATGCTTATGTTTAGGAAATTAGTCTAAGTTATTTAGGAACATAAATACATAACAAAACATCATAAAGATGGGTTCTTTTTAACCTACAACTATTTATATGCTTAGAAAAATAGTCCAAGTTATTTAGAACATACACCTACAACATCCACTATCAAAAAGATGAATTCTTTTAATCCTACAACAACCAACCATCAAAGATGGGTTCTTTACTCACATAGAACAAATAATAATCCTAAAGATGGGTTCTTTTCTACATTAAAAAAAATAAATAAGAACAAACAAGCCTAAATTATTAGAAGTAGAGAATTCCCACCTTAGATATCTTTGTGGGAAGAACTAGCTAGCTTTCTTTCTCCTTCCTCCTAGCTTTCTACTACAAAAACCTCCAATGAAGAACACACCTATGGAAAACCCCCAAATGAAGAACACTTAGGGTTTTCCCTCTCCTTCTTTTCTTCTCTCTTTTTTTTTTCTTGTAAAATGAGGCAAAAGGTTAGGGGGGGGGGGAGGAGTATTTATAGGATGAAAAGAGGGTGGGAAGTGCAAAATACATCCACACAAGTGCACAAACCCCCTTGGGGTCATTTTGGCCGGCCTTGGAAGGATGAGGTGGAGGGGTGAGGTGGAGAAGAGTCTTCTAGTAGAAGATACAATTTAAACCCTTATGTATCCCTAATTAACCTTAACCCTAGGTTTAAGCCTCCAAACAAATCCTAGCCCTCCAAATTTGATTAATCATGACAAAAATAAGATATTTTTATCCAAAACACATACTACATGGTTTGTACAAACGTACGAAATCGGTACAATACGCATACGTATGTATATATCTATATACCGATAATTTCCGTTTATAAAACCGCACAATCCGTACAAAAATAATTTAATTATGAAAATAATAATAAAATAAATTTTATTATCATCCCGAAAGATTCCAGTACCAATTTGATACAATACAGATGTATACAGGCTGGTATATAGAGACAGATAATGTTTGTCAACAAAACCAGGGTGATATCCACCCAAAATATTTCATTTCGGGAAATAAAAATAAAATAATAATAAAATAATAATTTTCAGTGTCTGCTCGAGATTTTCCAGACATTTTTCTCAAAAATGCATTTTTTCAGGATTTTGTACAAGTGCACTAAACTGATACAATACATGTATATACTTCCCAGTATATAGGTCCAGGTAACTTTTTATGAGTGAAACCAAGAAATTCCCATTAAAAATATTTTAATTTAAAAATAATAATTTATACAATATAATATCCGTCCGGGATATTACAGACTGGTTGGAAGATGAATATGGCCGGATGGGGTTTTTGGAAGAGAAAGATGTTGGGAGTTTGGGTTTTGAAGAGGTGGACACAAGAAGAGTTGAGAGTTTTAGGAGTTAGGATTTTGAAGGGTTGAAAAATTAAGTGGAGTAATTTATTAGGTGAATAATTTTGCACTTTGATCCCTAAACTTGTAATATAAATACCCCAGTGTTCTCTCCTTTTTTCACACCAAAAAGCAAACCAAATAAGAGAAAGAAAAAAAAAAAGAAAAAAAAAGAGTAGAGTGTTCTTGCTTGGAAAAGTTCTTGCTAAGAGGAGAAGGAATTGCTAGGAGCTAGGAGTGGTGTTCCAACATTTTCATTGATTCAATTTTCATTTGAGGTGGGTGGTTTCTTGCTTTCTAATTGTAGAGAATGCATGCTAGATGTCATGAATGAGTAGTATAAATTAAACTTGATGAAAAATATGTAGATAAAATCCATGCTAGAGTAATATGCCATGAATGAGAACAATCTTGTTGTGACTAAATATATATTTGCTACCATGTTAATTAAAAAGAAATTTTTGACTAAAGAAGCGATGCTATGAATCATGTTAGAATGCTTGTAACTCTATGCATGTCGAATGTGTGATTTGTATGAGAACTTGTTAAAGAATGTTATATTCAAAATATGTTTTAGAGTCTTGATGACTAAGAAAGAAGAAAGAAAGCCAAACAAATTTAGTTAGTGCCATGAAATGTGTTGACTTACGTATATTGTCATGTTGTATTTGAAAATATAAATTCTTGCATAAAAGAGGTTTTGTGAGATTCTCATATTTGAGAGGTATGTTGGTATTGTTATAAAGTTTTAATTTGTATAAGCGAGAACATAAACTAGTTTTTAATGAATTCAATTCTTAAATTCAAGTTTTGAGAAAAAATACAAATCTATGTGTAAAATGGAAAGAGGAACTATATTAAACATAGAAATATATTTTTTAAAAAAAGAATTTGAAATTGGTTGTTTGCTGTTTTAAAATTCGTCTCAGTCAAAAGAAAAGTTTATTTCAATATCCTAACAGGATTGGTTTATTGGATAAACGAGTTTTCGAAAAAGAACCAAATTTATGTTCATAAAAGAGAATGAGATAATTCGAATTATAGATACAATGTCTAAAATATAAATTTGGAAATTCGGGAATCACAGTTTTCAAGAAAACTCCGTTTGGAAATAATCTGCACAAACCCAAATACTACTGTCTGTAGGTGTGACAGTCGACTGGTAAGTTTCGACAGTCGACCATCGCGAACCTGACTGCAGTGATTTCTAGAATTTGGATTTTTTCGTGCGGGACAGTCGACTAACCTTTTGTCACAGTCGACTGCCACTGCTCTGAATTTTGTTGTTTTGAGTTGGATTTCACGCGGGACGGTCGATTGGATACAGTACACAGTCGACTATCACTACTCTAATTGATGGATTTCTTGAGTTTGGATTTCACGCGGGACAGTCGACCGATCACCCTATGAAGTCGACTGCTACTACTCTAACTGATATTTTCTGAGTTTTCTGATACTTCTTTTGAATGAAATACTTGATGTGGGTCGAGATATAAATTGTTATGCGAGCTTAAAATTGCTAATGATACTTAAGTGGATGAATCTATCTTCATGGAAAGAAATATTGTTTTAGCTTAGAATTGTAAATGAATAATCGAATCATAAATGATGCTAGACAAGACTATGATTACTTTGTGAATAAGTTGAAGAAGAAAATATCTAAGTTTAAGACATGTTTATTGAAGGATATGTGTACCTATGGATTCTGTACATGAAAAAGTTGTGATTTAGAGTTAGTGAGACCTCGGGTATCGGTACTATTGAATTAAACAGAGTTGAGATATATTTTGAGATATGGCCATGGAGCTATCTTGTGTTTGTTGATTAAGTCCGGTAGGAGGTAAAAATTAATTCTAGGTTTGGAAATTTATTCATGTCTTGAACTAAAAGAATTAAGCACATAAGTGAAGATGTAGTAAGACCTAAGCAAACGTAAGTGAGGTACTCTATATAGTCGGGCGATGGGCTTGTTGCGGCGGTCCATCAGGACTATAGACCCAGTCGGGCGGTATACTTCGGGACTGTGGTTGCCTCATGGGAGACAAGCTTTTATTTTAAATCCGGGACTACGCGTAGTCGGGCAGATAGTTTGCCGTACTCCATGTATATACGTATACCGGGGCTAGAGGCGCACTTGCGGGAGGTTCGCACGACGAGGAGTCTGTATAACAATTGGGCGGGGGATTTGTTGCGGCGGTTCTCCGGGACTGGGATCCGTACTCGTGGAACTTCTTAACTTCGTCTTATTACTGGGTAGTTTCATGGCGAGGGATCGAACCCTTAAATGTGGAGTACGTAGGTGCTTGCCCTCAGACCTATGTAGTATGGGATGCATAGAATCCGAACAAGTATGCATCAGTGTCATCTTAAAATAAAATGTGTGCATTAGGCATTAAGGCATCGCATATTCTTACATGTTTAGAATAAGCACTTTTGACACTTTATTGTTCATTCAAAATTGTGATTTGATAAAGTATTGAGAGCGTTATATGTACAACATAGAGAGGATGACCGAGTATAATATTTTTGTCATTTGTAAGTGACTGACGTGCCCACAGCTTAATATGCAGGTAATGGACTTTTTATGAAGAAGTAAGGATGTTATGATGCAGTTGATGACTTACATTGATAAAGTTATATAAGTTGTATTTTATTTTCAATGTTGTATTTCTTTTATTCTTCCGCTGTGTAAACAAAATGTAAAGAACTCTGATGTATGTTGAAAAGTTTTAATTTTCTTATAAAATTGTACGAAGTAAAGTATAAAAATCCTGTGAAATCTCGAATTCGGTCTTATTTGGAATTCGGGGCATTACAATTGACCTAATGTTTTAGATGATGTTTTTACTACAGATTACAGTATTTTACAGAGGGTTATATTTTTATTATAATAGAATTTAAATTGTATTCTTATGGCTTTATTAAATGAACTATATACGGTTTTAGAAGGAATTGATGTTTTGTGATATTCTACGACTTCAAAATATGATTTTCAGTTATTTAATAGATTTAATATTTTATTTCAATTCTGGAATTTGTGAGTATTTTAAATGAATTTGGATTTGTTGATTTTTAAGAAGTTTTCTTAATATGAGAGTATTGATAATGGAATTAAAAGCTTTAATGAAAGATTTTGTGTTGATGGTTGAGTTGTGAGTCTCTAGAGGGTGAGTGAGACCCTAGTACATCGGCAGTTGAGATTTTGTGGTTCGGAGTTGTGGCTTTATTGTTGATTTGTTAAGTTAAGTCCGGTAGGGTACACCAACTCCAGGAGATTCGTAATTTATTAATTAACTTAATAAGATAAGGACATGCACTAGATGGTGATATGATAAAATGAGTGCAAACATGGGTTATGGATCTCAGTATGATCTGCGGTGTGAGATAATCCCAAGAATTATCGAGGTGTGAGTGAAATAGTCTCCGGAATTACCTGCGGTGTGAGATTGATCTCCGAAATTATCGGGGTCGAGGCGATGCTCATGAGGTATTCGTGTGATGAGGCGTCATAACTTGTGATGTGGGGTATTCTCGAAGATTCCCAGGTGTAAGTGAAATAGTCTCCGAAATTATTTGTGGATAGAGATTGACCTCCGGAATTATCGGGGCGTGGGCTAGATACTCACAATTTATCTAAATCTCGTAGTAGTCATTGTAGTAGGATTAGTTGCATAACGAGAGATTTAACCCTATAAAGTGGAGAATGATAAGGGCTTGCACCTGACCTATATAGTATGGGATGCATGGAATCCGTGTCATGCCCCGCTTCCCAAAAAGAATACGGAATACGGATACGCAATAAAAATCCAGCGAATGATTTTCATCATCCATAAGCTGTTCATGAATCTTTACAACATTCACAAGAATCATCAGAGTCGAAAGCAAAAGAATCAACCACATGCACATATGAGCCCAAAATACCAACAAGAATACTTGAAACCAAATATATAAATCTTAAATAGTCATGATCTGAATAAAACAATATCTTTGGTCACATTGCCCAAATACAAGAATAAATCAAAGTCTCAAAATACAATATTGTTCAAGCAAGCTACAAGAAATAATAATAATAAATGCAGCACTATTACTTCATGTCACCGATACCATCTGGAACTTGTTCTCCAAAATCTGCAATTCAACAAATGCAGGAAAGAGGAAAAGAGAAAAAATAAGTACCCGTCAATTGCAAGTTACGGGCCACTTATAATGTAGGATACAAGCACATGGAGAAACTAACTAGCAACATGGTATAAGTGTGATGTCAACATAACAACTAGCATGGCAAGTGAATAAGTGTAAATAGCATGAATTAAGTGTCAAGTAATCAGGTATCATGTAAACATGCATCAAGTGTCAAGTGTCAAATCTCTTGTAAACAAGTCTCATGTATGTAGTCAAGTATCAAGTAAGCATGTATCATGTTCAAGTATCATGTCCAAATCTCATGTTCAAATAGCATGTATCAAGTCTTGTAGTGATTACTATCTATGTAGAACTTCATGCAGCCCACCTTACATGGTTGCTACAACAAACAGTTTCGCTTTAGATTTCATAGTGGACCATAGAGGGTAGTATACTCGGGGACAAGTCAAGTAATCGAGCTCCAAGCTCCAAGTATCATGTATCATGTAATCACGTGTCAAGTTGTGCAAGTGGCAAGTATCGTGTCTTGTGTACAAGTATCAAGTAATCATGTGTCAAGTATCATATCTCAAGTAATCACGTAGGAACAGTGGATTCCCTTCCGAGTACACGTTTCTGAATTATCCACTATTAGATCTGTCCTTTAAACCTCGGCTTGGTTATTTATTATTAATGTCAAAAAATCATGTATATGTGAAAAATATATCAAGAATAACATGGCATGATCATGTAACAAGTGTAAGTTGCAAGATAAACATGTATGAGTGCAAGATATCTCATAAAAGAATAAAATAGACAAATCTCAAGTTCAGGACAGCAAGCCCATACTGTAGTAAAACAGTGATTTCCAGTGTTACAAACATCCAAATCTGGATCCGTCGAAGGATCTGGAAAATAGACTTCCACACGAATCCAGCAAATATAAATAAGTTATATATTAATTCACAAAAATATAGCTCAAAACTGATTTGAATACAGAAAATAGGTTCAGCCAGAAATCATGAAAACGAATTCAAGAGCATGAAAACTGCATCAAAACTCATTAAATAAATCCACGAAAAATCTGGGGTATTCCCCTATATGTCCAGTATCTAAATATAAAGTTTCAAAATTTTCCAGTAAAAATATATCAGTCATCAAAAATCATAAAACATCAATAAGCGATAGTTTGTCGAATCTGGAATTCCCAACACTGCTGTACGAAAACTATGATATTTCGCAATCAGGAAAACGAAATCCAATTCTGCCAAAGGGATGTGAAAATAGATAAAATATATTAACTTTCATATTTCACAAACATTTTTCATACAGTAAAAGGAATCAGGGTGAAAATATGATTTTTTACAGAACAGCGAGTAAAATACAGCAAGTATAGTTTTCATAAACGAGCATGAAACGACATATAAAAAGCATCAATAAAATTCACCAAAATTCTGGGTAATCCCTAACTAGATGAATAAATACTGACCAAATTTTTGGATCAAAATAATATATGTAGCATCAGTATCAAAATTATTTAGTCATCAAAATCTTTGAAAAACAAAATCTAGAAAAGATCGACACTTCTGTAGTAAAACAGTCATAACTCACACATACGAAAACGAAACCAAGAAAGGTCAGAGGGGTTTGAAAATAGAAAAAATTCTCTAAAACTCATGTTTTATACCGAAATTAAGATACTGACTTCAAGACAGTCCAAAACAGCAAACAAAATAGATCAGCGACAAAATACAGATTTTTCCCTTTAACAACAACTCAATATATATCATACAAAACTTGTTCAAAACACAACCAAATATGAAATCAAGTCTACCAAGTGTCCAAACATCATAAATTAGGGTATCTAGCATGTCCACACAAGTATATCACATGGGTCTCAACCAAATCACAAATTCTCACAAAAGTCTCACATACATGATCAAATCAAGAACGGGTAAAACCTAAGTTAATTCATGTCCATATTGTGTTGTGAGGCAACTATGGTCAAGTTTTTCACAATAGAGACAAAACCCATCAAGAATAACACAAACAAGAGTCGTCTCTAGACCCAACTACACTATAGGTGGTATTTTGACTTGTATCAAACAATTAAATTGGAGTACAAGTTACTTGCCTTAACCGAAGATGAAGAACAAGGAAAATCAAGAATAACGAGCAAAATCCACAAACGAAAATCCACGAATCCAAGCAACTCGTGCAAAAATCACCACACGAGCAAAACTCCACAAAGCGAAAGGGAGAGAGATCAAGAGAGCGAGAGATGACTACAATGGTGGCTTGCAGCCACGGACGGAACACCAAGAGAGAGAGTCGAGGTGCAAGAGGGGTTGTATGGTGGTGGTCGGGATGTGGAGGTAGTCGGCCAAGGAGGGGTTAGGCCGATCGGGGGTAGGGGGCTGGATGCAGCCCGAGGGAGGGGGTCGGCGGCTTGGGGGTCTGGCTTGTATGCGGGTTGCGGCGCAAGCAAGGAGGGGGGAGAGATGCCGGGAGAGGGAGGTAGAGGGTTAGGGTTTGTAAGAGAGATTAGAGGTATATATATAAGGGGATTAGGGTTAATGGGTAATTGGGTTGTGGGTAATTAGGAGTAGTAGTAGGATTTGTTTAATTGGGCTTTAATTAGGATACAAATTGTATAGGATATCAAATAGGATTTGGGAATTTAATTTGGCTTTGGTAATCTTATTAGGGATCGAACAAATAGGATTGGGAAAAGGATAACAACCAATCACCACCACAAACACCCAAAAATAAAATAAAGAGAACGAGACCAATGAAAGAAAGATCAATTAATAGAAGAACGAAACAAAAGAGACAACCAATCAAACACAAAGAGCTCAAAATGAAATAAAACGAATATATATTGAAAACAACTCTAATATACGGTTCAGAAAAATACAAGAGAGAAAATACACCAAACGAAAAATACACTCAAAAATACACAAAATGAAAAGCAGGGGTTACAATCCGACAAGTGTGCATTAGAAAGTCATCATCCTGCATTTGTGTTTTCTCGACTTGGTTTTATGCATGTTTGTTTTCTGTTTTTCCTACACTTGACACTTAGTCTAGTTTCACTTGATATTTTCATGTATTATTTATTATTGTTTCATTTTCCATTGTTATTACTGTTGATGTATGTTGTTTATGATTTTATTCTTTATATTTTATTCATATCGTATTTCTTTTGATGTCACTCCGTTATGACTGACCCCTGTAGTTTTGGGGGTTAGGGTTATCTCTAGCCTCATGTTTTACAAGTAGGTACCTATAGCTTGAGATTTGGATGCATGTGGTAGAATGATAATATGGCTTAGGCAAATTGTAAAAGAATGTGTAGTAAAAGAAAGAAAATGTAATTCAAGGTGTTTAATTTTCTGTTGTACTTTGAAAACAATCGATGTAATAAAAAGTTTTAAATTTCCCTGTATTTGGTTGCTATATTTATGATTACATTGAAGTTAATTCTGGAAATTGTGGCACGTATTTCTAATTTTATTTATTGGAAATTCGGGGCGCGACAGATGTCCTTTGTGTTTATTAGTGTTGTAGCAACTCCACTCATTTCTTCATTGACACATAGTTGTGTACACTAGAGGAGATCCTCGGGACGTCGAGACTGATCGTCTTCGCTGCGATGCTTGCGGCCACGACCTAGAGGGACCAACTAAAAAATGTGATTCTTGACAGGATCTTGGAGCTCACTGATTTGAAGGACACTCACCCTACTTGCTCGGACGAGGTTCACCCGAATTGTTCATCTCGAACTCACGAGATTCGGTGGAAGATTCAGGTGAAGGACGCTCGCTTAAAGAAAATGCTCGTCAAGCAGGAGGCAGAGATTTATAGGCTGAAGATGTTACTCAAAGAACAACGAACACGGTGTACCTCTTGTTCTCGCAAGGAGTATAATCAAGAAAAGTTGTTCCATAATATGGTATTCCGCTCTCAAGCAGTATTGAGGAATCCTAGGGATGCCCATAGTGGGATAACCGTATCATCTACCTTTACTTCAACCGAGAGGGTGTCGAATCTTCTCGACCGCAATCTCCAAACTTAGTAATATAGAATTAAATTAATGTATTTAATTGTAATTATCTCACTCCCCTAAATAGGTTATTCTGTTCATATCTGTCCTATGTTGACCGATTCTTATAATTCTTTAGTTATCAGTTTTGAATTGATTCGTTTGTAACAAATTGATTCTCTCTTGTAAACCTATTTATATCACCTAACATCAATGAAAAAGAGAATGTCATTATTCATTAATTTCTACGCTTCTATATGGTATCAGAGCCAGGGCCTAAACCTCTCTCACCACTCCTCCGCCAATCCTAGCCGATGACATCACCATGGCCACTGATTCTCAGATTATCGCCATCCCCAACCCAGAAAATCCAACCCAAAGTCTTCAACTCATAAACATCTCCCATCCATCCATCATCAAATTGACCTCTACAAATTATCTATCTTGCCTGGAAACTCCAGATTGATGCCATTCTCATCGGCTACAACCTTTACAAATACATTGACAACACGCATCCATGTCCTCCACCATCACCAGCAACGATGTTGAAAATCCCAACCCATCTTTTCTGTCATGGCTTTGACAAGACAAACTGTTGTTTGGCACCCTTGTCAGTTCCATCTCCTCCTTTCTCATTCCTCTCATCCAGCAATCGGCCACCTTTCGCGACGCATGGCAAATTCTTGCCAACACCTATTCTCGCCCGACTCGTGGTCACATAAAGCAAATCAAAGACCAGATCAAGAAAGCCACAAAGGGCTCCCAGTCTATATCGGACTACATGCAATACGTCAAGTGCCAAACTGATCAACTTCCTGCACTCGGCAAACCAATGGACCATGAAGACATCATTGAGAAGATCTTAGAGGGTCTCGATGATGACTATCGCCATTTGCAAATATAGTGGACAGTAGGGACACCCCCATCTCATTTGATGATCTTCATGAGAAACTCATCAACAGGGAACTGACCCTTCAGCAGTCGCAATCTGCTTCCTTCTCGCATCCCGCCACGGTAAACGCTGCGTCAACCAGGTCCAGTAGTTCACACTGCCCCTCATCAAACCAGACGCAGCCCCACCATTCTGCTCCTTTACAATAGCCATCTCAGCCTTTGCACGCAGCGACTCACCAGCAAAGACCTTATCTCGGAAAGTGTCAAGGATGCCGCCAACAGGGACACACTGTTGCTCAATGTCCCATCTTCCAGCTAGCACCCGCCCCCTAGCACGATGCTACTCGCTCATCGCCCACTGGATCTCAGTGGCACCTAAAGGTGCATGTTTCCACAGCATCAGGTGTTGAGACCCCGACTTGGCTTCTCAACGGTGGTGCCTTTCATCATGTCACTGCTGACCTCGGCAACCTCTCGCTTCATGCTCCATACGACGGGTCTGACGATATTGAAATCGGCGATGGTACTGGGTTACACATTTCCAAAACTGGTTCTGCTTCTATTAAAACACCCTCTCACACTTTTCAATTACATGATGTTTTATTTGTTCCATCCATGAAAAGAAATCTGATCTCCATATCTCAATTTTGCAAAACTAATAAAACTTTGATTGAGTTCTTACCATCTTCTTTTCGTGTGAAGGATCTACTGACAGGGGCCACACTATTGGAAGGAAAACCTAAAGGTGGTGTGTATGAATTGGCGGTTTCGCACATCGCTTCTCGTCCTTCGGTCTTCACCAGTACCAAAGTGTCCTCATGTGCCTGACATCATTGACTTGGTCACCCATTGGAGTCAATCCAACGTCATATAATCTCTAAGTTTGACTTACCTTTAGATTTCTAGTTCCAAGCATTTTCATTGTAAATATTGTTTATGCAATAAAAGTCAAAAATTACATTTTTCTCAATGATCTATTGTGTCTACGTCTCCTCTCCAAATTATTTATTCTGATGTGTGGACCTCTCCTATTCATTCTGTTGATGGTTACAAATACTGTGTCATTTTTGTGGATCACTTCACGCATTACATATGACTTTACCCCCTCAAACGTAAATCTGATGTTGCCATTATTTTTCCTCGTTTCAAAGCTCTTGTTGAAAACTTCTTCAAGAAGAAAATAGTCACCTTCTACTTTGAAAATTGGAGGGGGGGGGGGGTGAATACATGGGTCTCACCACATACTTATCCACACATGGCATCTCGCACCTCACCTCGCCACCTCACACTCCAGAATATAATGGCTTCTCAGAACACAGACATCGCCATATTGTTGAAACATGCCTTTCTCTTCTCTCCAAAGCTTCCTTACCACTAACCTTCTGGTCATATGCCTTCTCCACTGCCGTCTATCTCACAAATCGCCTTCCCACACCCACTCTCCATATGACCTCTCCCTATCATAAACTCTTTGAGTCGCCACCCAACTACTCCAAGCTTCGAGCCTTTGGCTATTTGTGCTATCCTTGCCTCCGTCCATACTCTCCTCACAAACTTGCCAGTCACTCCATGCCTTGTGTCTTCCTTGGTTACTCCCTCACTCAGAGTGCTTATCTGTGTCTCGATCCATGTACTCAAAGGCTCTTCATCTCACATCATGTTCGATTTGTTGAGCTTGAGTTACCTATGTCTAAAGTTGATCTGCATCTCGCTCATCCTGGTGACTTAACATGAGACACATGGCTCCCACAACATGTCATTCTCCTGGTTTCATACACATCATCCGAATTTAGTTCCAACGGCTATGGTAGACCAACACGACTTGCCTCTTTCCCTCTCCCTTCCCTTTGCAAACCCACCTCACACTTTGCCTACTTCCCCAAAACACCTTATCACCCTTACTACCCACCCCAATACCTGAACCCACTCCTCACACATCCCCACCTGTCTCTCTGGCTTTACCCCCACCTGTCCCTTTGGCTTTACCCCCACCTGTTCTTCACCAAGTCTCAGAAAACCCATCATCAACACCCTTCATCCTCACCTCACCTATCATCACCCGTTCCCGAAACATCATCCAAAAATCACCAAACTCAGCCTCTTGGCCCAACTTGCCTCAGAAATTGAACCCACAAGTGTAACTCATGCCATCAAAGATGGCAGATGGAGATAGGTGATGTCCGAGGAGTTTGATGCCTTGGTTCGAAATGGCACTTGGGAACTGGTATCTCCCAATGGTATGCAAAATATTATGGGGGTGCAAATGGATTTGTTGACTTAAACGTTTATCTGATGGCTCTATTGATAGGTACAAGGATCACTTAGTGGTAAAGGGGTTTCATCAACGGCCAGGAGTGGACTACCATGAGTCATTTAGTCCAGTTGTAAAGCCGACCACAGTTTGTCTCGTCCTATCGCTTGCTGTCAGCCGAGGTTGGGATCTTCAACAGCTCAATGTCAATAATACCTTTCTCCAAGTGACACTCACTGAAGATGTCTTCATGAACCACCCTCAAGGCTTTGTTGATGCTGACAATCCACACCATGTCTGTAAACTGCGAAAGGCGATAAATGGTCTCAAGCAAGCTCCTAGAACTTGGTACAATGAACTTCGCCAGTTTCTACTCGCATCTCACTTCTCGAACTCAATTGCTAACACCTCTTTGTTCATTCTCAATGACAAAGGTATAACTATCATGTTACTTGTTTATGTTGACGACATCATCATCACAGATAACAACGCAGCATCAGTCCAGGACTTCATCTCGGTTCTTGCTCGTCGCTTCTCGCCCAAAGACCTCGGCACTCTTCACTACTTCCTTGGTGTTGAAGTTTTCTCTTGCCCTCAAGGCCTTCTCTCTCACAACGAAGATACATTGCCGACTTGCTGGCTCGAACAAAGATGACTGATTCTCGACCAGTTACAACTCCGCTTGCCACCTCTCCCATCCTCACTGTTCAGTCTGGGATGAAACTTACTGACCCAACCGAATTTTGAGCTGTAGTTGGCAGTCTTCAGTATCTCTCACTTACTCGTCCAGACATTGCCTATGTAGTCAACAAATTGTCTTAATACATGCATCGCTCGACTACCGAACACCGGAATGCTGACAAGCAACTTCTTTGATATCTGTGTGGCACCATTGATCATGGGATCATGTTACATCGCCATTCACCTCTCGCCCTACACGCTTACTCAGACGCCGATTGGGCTAGTAACAAAGACGA
Organism: Hemerocallis citrina; assembly: GCA_017893485.1. Classification (NCBI taxonomy): domain Eukaryota; kingdom Viridiplantae; phylum Streptophyta; class Magnoliopsida; order Asparagales; family Asphodelaceae; genus Hemerocallis; species Hemerocallis citrina. The sequence goes on along the minus strand of CM030359.1, from coordinate 332,125,105 downwards.
ATTCACCTCCACCAGTGCTTATATTGTCTACCTAGGGCGAAACCCGATATCCTGGAGTTCGAAGAAGCAACAAACAGTAGCTCGCTCCTCAACTGAAGCCGAGTACCGGTATGTTGCTTCAATAGCTGCCGAGGTGAGATGGATAACATCTCTTCTTAGTGAGCTTGGTTTCACATCCTCACAACAGCCGGTAATCTACTGTGATAATGTGGGCGCAACAAACCTCTGCTCCAATCCAGTCTTCTATTCTCGCATGAAACATGTGGCTCTTGACTTTCATTTCATTCGTGAACAAGTTCAAAATGGCATCTTATGAGTCACTTACGTCTCTTCGACGGATTAACTAGCCGATGCACTCACCAAACCACTTCCCCGCACGCATTTTCATGACTTGCTGAACAAGATTGGTCTCTCCTCAAGGAGCTCCAACTTGCGGGGGCAGAATAGAGAATTAAATTAATGTATTTAATTGTAATTATCTCACTCCCCTAAAATAGATTATTCTGTTCATATATTTCCTATGTTGACCGATTCTTATTATTCTTTAGTTATCAGTTTTGAATTGATTCGTTTGTAACAAATTGTTTCTCTCTTGTAAACCTATTTATATCTCCTAACATCAATGAAAAAGAGTATGTCATTATTCGTTAATTTCTACGCTTCTATACTTAGGTGGTTCTTCTGTGGCGAGGAGGCGTCACAAGTGGGACGTGTCTCACAACCGAAGTATTCCCCTTCCCTGCGGTTGTAAGTGATTGGAGTGGAGAGGAATCATGAACCAACCTGAATCTCCCATGTATTCTCAAGCTTGTACTAGGATATTGATCTGCTTTTGTCTTGACCCATGCTTTCTTTGTGTTGTGACTCACTATCTAAAATTGAAAAGTCGCGGGAGCAGCTCTAGAGGCGAGCCGGACTCCGGACTCAATGTGACCTAGACATAATTTATGATAACCAAAGCTCATATATATGGGAGAAACGTACTGGGTTGTGGACTATCAAGATGAGGCATACATATATAGAGAAGATGCAGAATCATAAACACTTACATCGAGAAGAAATAAATAGAAACTTTTAGGTTTTGACATTTCTATCCATGTGACATAACAATATTGCTTCCCTCATATTATTTAGTTTCTAACTAACAGCTACAAACTATTCCTATACTGGAAGCACAAGCACAAATTCTTAGAGCTTTTCATCTGGCTCAGCCGATACTACTTTGTTTTATACATGTTAGAAATAATAATGGTTTTAAGCACTGCAAAACCAAATTAAAGCAGTGAAAGCAATGTATATTAATTACATTTTACCATTTATGTGAATATCACTCTATAAATAGTACTCCAATGATATTAATTCTTAGGTTATCTTACTAACTGCACCTTGCCCCCACCATACTGCATGTCCTTCCTACATACAGGATTGAGTTTGGAGGGATATACATCTATAAACAACTTTGATCATATGGGATTAAATTATCATCCTTGATTCAGATAACTCCGTATTGAACTCCATTATATGATCTAGAAGAGCAGTACTTTTCTTCATTGAGTAACCCAACAACTTTCTTTTCTGGTACATCTAACAATGTAATGACGATTCCGAGTAGTCAATTCTGAGTCTTGCTCAAAGACTCGCCGATGCTTCATGGATGTCCACCTCCAGGAGATCAAAGTTGATCTTACCCTCGAACCACTTGATCTTCATGATCTGATTTGTCATCTTCTATAAGAAACTCGAAAAAAATCCACGAACATGATCCTCTGATACATGTTAGGAAATTTGATTACCTCTTCAACTAGGATCTTATTGAGTTAAGCAACACGATCAATACAAATCAAAAAGCAAATAGAAGATCACACCAAACACACAAAGGCACACAATTTTGTCATGGTTGGGGCATTCACCTTAATCCGGGGAGAAGAAACCGAGATATTATTTAAGTAGAGAAGATACAAGTATATTACAGTTCTCACCACGACCCTCTCTCCAGCTTCGCCAGAAAATACTATTTGTTTACAATTGGAAAACCTCCCAAACTCTCTCTTGGCTCTTAATGGAGGTCAATTACAATGATATATAGAGATATAGAGAAATCCTAGTTTGATATCTGAATACGATAGTCATCCGATATTTTTCTGAAGTGATAAACACACAATAAGAATTGTAACCCCTGTTTCCCCAAAGACGTATTTTTTGTATTTAAAATTTTTGTAAATTATTTTTTCGCTTTCAAATTCTTTTTGTTAAAATGTATTGTTGGATCTTCTATTAAAATCTATTTTTGATCAATAATTTTATTTGTAACTATTTTCTATGATTTTTATACAAATCTTATTATTGTTATTATTACCTTGATTTCTATTATTATTACTATTACTGTTATTATTATTATTGTTACTATTATTAATTTTGACTGGTTATTAAAAATCCATTTTATGTACTAATTGTATTGGTAGTTATTTCAAATAAATTCTATATTGTAATACAAATTACATTTTACTATAAACAATATTTTTATTGGTTATTTTATTGAATTTATAAACCCTATTTTCCCATATTAGATTTTACACCCCTACCCGTTTGCTTTACTCCTAACCCGAAACCCATCAGCCGTCACCCCACCTAACCCTAACCCTATACTACCCTATATATATCCATCTACATAACCCTATTCACCATCAACCCCTTCAGTTGTTTCCTCTCCCTTCTCTCCCGCTCATCTCCTTCCTAACCCATCAGCTGCTTTCTCTCTCCCGACCCCATCTCAGCACCTCCTTCCCAACCTCTCATCCTCTCTCCCTCTCCCTGTGAACATCTCTCCCACTCTTCCCCCCTGTGACCTCCCTGTGTCGATCCCACCTCTCCTCGGGGCTAGAACTCCCGTCAGCAACATCGTAACCGCCCTTTCTCCCTAGTGCTCCACCCGATCAACGACCCCTGTCTCCGCCTCACCCACGACAACAGCAATGACAATAGCTCCAGTCCTTTCGATGCCCTCATCCCGAGCACCGCACAACAGCGACTGCAGCGTCTATTCCCCGTCGACTTCGTGCCACCATCGCGTCGTTCCGCCACCGCGCTGCCCTCGCCGTCACTGCAGTCGACTGTGCCCCCTGGCCCCGTCATCGGAGCCAAGCCAAGGCCAAGCTTTTGGCTGTTTGTTTGGATTTTTATCATGTTGGATCTTGGCCGTTCGATCGCGATCATCATCATCTTCATCACATCTAGATCTTGATCTCTTGATCTCAGCTGTCCGTTTGATCTGATCTTGATCATCGTCTTGATCATTGAGATCCGTGCTTTGTGTTTGTGCGTTCGTTGTTCATTGTGTTCGTGCCCGGGAATCCTTTCCCGTTATTCTTTTTCTCTCCGTCGTTTTCATCGTCTCACAGGTAAGTAACTTATATTCTTTTCTTTGTGTAATACAAGTACTAAATACCGCCTGTAGTTTAGTTGTGTTCTAAAGACAATTCTTGTACAAAATCCCTGTTATATCTTGTCTCTATTGTAGTTGCCTCACTACACACATGACATAAAATAACTTAGGGATGACCACTTCTTGATATGTACGTGCATGTTGTTCGTATGATATCGTGTGCTCGGTTGTGTTAGTTGTAGTATACTTGTTGTAGACGTGTTAATTACCCTATACCATGTTGCTTGGACATCTAGTACACCCTATTTCACGTTTGGTTATGTTTTCGATGAGTTTCGTATGAACTAGTTGATTTTGTGCTTAAAGGATATTTTCTGCTTTGTCGATTCCCCGTTTTTGTTCAGTATTTTAGACCATATTAAGGTCAGTATATGAAAATTTTTTTGCAAATATGAATTAGAGAGAATTCTGTCTACTTTCCAGATTTTCTAACAGATCTCAATTTTGATGTATGAGTTTCGAGTTATGACTATTTTACTATAGATGTGTTTAAAATTGCAGATCCAGTTTTATATGAATTCTGTATGGTAATCTATTTTTCTACTGATGTTAAAGATAATATTTTGATCCAATATTTTGCTAGTTACAACCAGACAAGATTGGGATTGACCCCTAATTTTTATGGATTTTAATTAATAAATTTTATACACTATTCTATGCTTGTAAACAACTACTACACTTGCAAAATTTTCTTGCTGTTTAGTAAAGAACCTTAATTTCAACCTGATTCTATTTGTTGTATATAAAAACTTTGTGAATATGAATTATAGACTACTATATCTATTTTATCACCCTTTGACGGATCTGGATTTCGATTTGTATTTTGTGAGATATTGCTGTTTTAGTAATGCAGTGTTTGTGATTCCAGATTTACAAAATTGCCGTATCTTGATGTCTTCTGATTTTACTTGACTATTCTATCTATGTTAGAAAATTATGAAACTTTATTTTCTGTTACTAAACATACTAGGGAATACCCCAGATTTTTCGTGGATTTAATCAGTGAGTTTTCATGCCGTTTTTCTGTTTATAAATACAAACTTCTAATTTCTGGCTGAACACGTTTTCTGGATACAAATCTATTTTGAGACTTATTTTTGTGAAATACCATATGACTATATTTGTTGGATTCGGTCGAGAGTCTATTTTTCAGATTTTCTGACGGATCCAGATTTGTATTTTTGTAGCAACGGGAATTCCAGAGTTAGTACAGTACTGTCTTGCTGTCCTGAACTAGAATTTTTGTTGTTCTACCCTTTTATGAGTTGTCTTTCACCTGTACATATTTATCTTTCAATCTAAATCTGTTACTTATTTATACCATGTTATTCTTGCCTGTTTGTGACACGTACATGTCTGTTTGATAATAATAATAAATAATCAAGTCGGGGTTAAGAGAGAGATCTAGTAGTGGATAATATAGAAATGTGTACTTGGAAGGAGGCCCGCGTTTTTCACATGATTATCTGCTACGTGTTCATAATTACATGATATACGACTCTGTCTTGCTGATTACCCTGACTGCACACTTCCCTATAGGAAGGTGTACTCAGAAGAGAATCCGTAGGTTTTACCTATCTATCTGGATCTGCGTTTGATATCTGTCTGTCTGATACCTAAGTACACGGCCCTATAGAATCCCCTACGAAATCTAAACGTAATTTGTTTGAATGTTGCAACCATGTGGTAAAAATTTGGGATGCATAAAGTGCTACCTAGATAGTAATAACACAAGACCTGTAATAATCTGACATCTGTTACCTGTTTACCTGTATATGTTGTCTAACATCTGTTATCTGTAAATCTGTCTGCATACCATCTGACACTTGACATCTGTTATTTGTATATCTGTCTGCATACTATTTGACACTTGACATCTGTTACATATCACCAGTACCAGTTAGCACACTATGTTACTTGATTCTGTTTTTCTAATTTATGTTAGACATTCTGTTTTGCTCTGTCATATCTACTCCATGCTATGTTTGTTTCTGTTATTATTTATATTTGTTATTTTTTTCTTGTACTTGTGCCTGTACTATAAGCGGCCCATAACTTGCATTGACGGGAGTTTGTTTTTTTTTTCCCCTTCCTGCAATTTATTAAATTGCAGATCATGGAGATCAGTACCTGATGGAGTAGGTGATCTGAGATACGAGTTACTGGAGTTTTTCTATTATTATTTTCTGTTGCTTATTTGAATAATTGTACTTGGTTACTTGGATTATTTTGTATTGGGCAATGTGACTCAGGATTATTGACTTGTTCAGATCTGGTTTATTTGAGATTATTAAATTTTGTTTCATGTAAATTCTATTGGTATTGATTCATATGTGCATGCGTAGTTGATTTCTCTTTCTTCCGACTCTGATTATTCTTGTGAAATGTTGTAAAGATGCTGATAGCTTATGGATGATGAAAATCATTCGCCGGACTTAGTCATGTATCCGTATTCCATATTTACTTTGTGGGAAGCGGGGCGTGACAAGAATCGTACGATCTAACTTGGAGAAGAGGTCGGGCTTCAAACGATATACCTTTAGACCGGCATCTAACCACAAACAGTAGCCGCGCGCGATCTACTGTCCAAAGTGCAATCGACCGCATTTGACTCCGGCCAAACCCAAGGGGATGACGGTTGACCACAACTTCTTCTATTGTTTCTGTAGTTTCTCAATTTCCATTTAATCGATGTGTCGCTTCCTTCATTTCATCATCTTCGAACTTAGTATGCAAGACATAAACCCAACAGAAAATAGGGAGTTCACTGTTTCAACTGCAAGAAACAGGGACATCTTGTTCGAGACTACTTGTTCTTCAACTGTCGAGAAAGAGTCAAGATAAATCAAATTCATAATGGAGCGATTTCCAAGGCTAGGAAGGAACTTCTCTGTTGTGGGTATTTTTATGTCATCGCTGGCACCCCACTGGTAATCTCAAAGGATTTTGAGGGGCTCTAAATTGGTTATGGGAAGGGAAGGCCATCTGGTGGACAATTCATAAGGTCAGTGAAGTGATCTTCTTCCTCGCTTTCCCACCAAAGCGATGCTCGAGGATGTTGTCAAGGAGGGGGTTCTTAAGCTCGCCGGGGTCTTAGCAACAATCACCCCATGTCAACCAGAATATGGGAAAAGTTGAAGCCGAAGCTATGCTACATTTGGATAAATGTACCACTACTGTCATTGCATCTCTGGATAAGGAATCTCTCATATCACTACTTGGTTCTTTTGCTAAGAAGGTCACTATGAGTACGAAAATGAAGAATTAAGTTGGACTGAATTGTGCAATAATCCTCATTGAGGTTGCTGATATTCGAAACATTCCCAAAACACTTGACTTCCCCTACATCAAGCCTTGGAAGCAGGGCGAAGCCAGAACAAAATTTTCAGGGGGGCCAAGAAAAAATTCTAGATTTATATATAAATATATAGGTATTTTTTCATAATTTTACGGGAGCCAAATAATAAAATTTAATAGATTTAAGGGGGGTTTTAAAAAAATTTCAAAAATTTTAAGGAAATTTTCAAAATTTTGGGGGCCCCGGGCCCCCACATAGCTCCGCCACTGCTTGGAAGGGAGGGAGGGAGGATTATGAAGGTCCTGTTCTAATTGCAAGTGATCAAATCCTTGTCGGGGATGTTACCTCTAGTAAAGTACAACTATTTACAGCTGTTTCAGGTGACTAGCCGCATGTCATGGAGGGAGTTAGCTCTTTCTACCGAAAGAAGGACAATAGAGACCCAGTAGCTGAGGAGAAACATGATTCAAATGGTTCTGAGGGAGAATCACAGAAAGTGAAGATAACTGGAAAACAGGTTCAAGATGTTCCAGTGGTCCTAGTGGTTTCATCGATAGTGGTTGCGCCGGCCCAAGCTCAGCCGGAGCAACAAATTCTAATTCAAACTCAGGATGAGGAGCATCACCTCAAAATCAGGGAGGGTAAAAAGATAGTTGCGCAATTTGAGGGAATGGATTCTGTAGAGAACTTCGTTTCAAAAGAATTGCCTCAAAAAATCCTCCTGCCTTATCTGGCCCGCTAAATGAGCATACCAAATCCTCCAACAATATCACTGGGGAGAACTCAGTTCAATGGATTTCTCTACCCGCTCAGGTGAAAATTCAAATGAGGGATGATGGTCTAGGAGAGAAAAGTGGTTGATATGCCCACTTCCTTATTTGAATAAATCAAACCCTCACGGGAGAAAGCCTTGGCCCATAAGGTGGAGAAAGCAATTGCAAAATTAAATCGAAGCCCACTAGGAGTGTTCTCAATTGACAAGTATGAAGAGAAGAATAAGACTACCATGAGGAAACCTAGGCAAAAAACAAGAGAGCCTTCATTCTTAGTTTCCCCTAGTTTTGAGGAGCTAGCTGCTAAGAAGAGGAAGAGGGGAAGGCCAGAAACCACCTGCATTTCATGCGGCATTTGGCAAATTCTATCAACAAGAGTGGAGGTAAACACAAAACTTCTTCTGTTGCTTCAGTTACTAAAGACTTTTTAAATACTTTTTCTTTTATTCATAAGGAGGATATATATTAAGTTAATGAATCAGTATGAGTGGGTGCTAAAGGGCAACATTTCATTAATTAACAAGATTAAGAACTCAAAGAAGGTTGTTGTTGATTACCATGATCCAAAACCACCCCCTAACTAAGTCTTTTCTCTTGTTTGTTTTTTCCATGCTCATGTTTGTGTGTGGTTGTGTGTTATATCACTGCATGATGAAGATTGATAGTTGAAATGTTGGAGGACTCGGATGTCCCTTGAAGCGTGCACTCATTAAAAATGACATTAAGGTAGAAGCACTCGAAGCTGTTTATTTACAGGAGACTAAGTTGCACAATAGTTCAGCTAGAAAGCTTTCATTTATAAAGGGGATTGGTATTAATAAATGGTTGGAACTAGATGCATCTGATAGTTGTGGGGGAGTTGTTGGGGTGGAATGACAACCTATTTAATTGCTTCTGCAATTGATATCTTGGTAAGGAGTGCTTTATTGCTACTAGGAATGTACCCTTTGAGCTTGATGATAGAGAGCTTTGTTTTCATGAAATAACACAAATGAGGAGGTCATTGAGACAAGTTATATATATATATATATATATATATATATATATATATATATATATATATATAGGGGTCGGTTCGGGTGAGAACCAACCCTGGGGTGAGAACCTAAGAGTCTATCCTAGCCATTTATCTGTGTAATCTTAACGGTCAAGATTTTTTAAAATTAAACAATAAGATTAATTAATTTTTGCATTAAGATGTCAATCCCTTTAATTAAGGGATGAGAACCGCGTAATAAAAGGAATAATTATAAATTGCCTTTTTTTGTGTGCGACGGTTAAGGCAAATTTGGTCAAATTGGAGAGAGAAATAATTTATTCCCGTAAAATATTGGAGAAGATTTTGTTTCCCAAATTAATAGCAACTGCAGAATCATTCACCATTTTGTTCCTTACAGTTACTGTTTGTTACAGTTGCTATTTATAATTATTACAGTTGCTGTTTAAGTGGTCAGGTATTGCTGTATAATTATTTCAGTTGCTATTTATAATTATTTCAGTTGCTATTTATAATTATTACAGTTGCTATTTATAATTATTACAGTTGCTATTCGAGAAGATTTTGTATCCCAACTTAATAGCAACTTCAGAATCATCACCAATTCGTTCCTTCACCTATTAGTTCACTATATAGCAACTGACTGTATTGTAAGTAGATACAATAGCAACTTCAGTTGCTATTTATAATTTTAACTTCAGTTGCTATTTATAGTATTCCTTCACCAATTTCAGTTGCTATTTATAAATATTTCAGTTGCTATTTATAATTATTACAGTTGCTATTTATAATTATTACAGTTGCTATTCGAGAAGATTTTGTATCCCAACTTAATAGCAACTTCAGAATCATCACCAATTCGTTCCTTCACCAATTAGTTCACTATATAGCAACTGACTGTATTGTAAGTAGATACAATAGCAACTTCAGTTGCTATTTATAATTTTAACTTCAGTTGCTATTTATAGTATTCCTACACCAATTTCAGTTGCTATTTATAATTATTTCAGTTGCTATTTATAATTATTACAGTTGCTATTTATAATTATTACAGTTGCTATTCGAGAAGATTTTGTATCCCAACTTAATAGCAACTTCAGAATCATCACCAATTCGTTCCTTCACCAATTAGTTCACTATATAGCAACTGACTGTATTGTAAGTAGATACAATAGCAACTTCAGTTGCTATTTATAATTTTAACTTCAGTTGTTGTTTATAGTATTCCTTCACTAATTTCAGTTGCTATTTATAATTATTTCAGTTGCTATTTATAATTATTACAGTTGCTATTCGAGAAGATTTTGTATCCCAACTTAATAGCAACTTCAGAATCATCACCAATTCGTTCCTTCACCAATTCGTTCACTATATATCAACTGACTGTATTGTAAGTAGATACAATAGCAACTTCAGTTGCTATTTATAATTTTAACTTCAGTTGCTATTTATAGTATTCCTTCACCAATTTCAGTTGCTATTTATAATTATTTCAGTTGCTATTTATAATTATTATAGTTGCTATTTATAATTATTACAGTTGCTATTCGGGAAGATTTTGTATCCCAACTTAATAGCAACTTCAGAATCATCACCAATTCGTTCCTTCACCAATTCGTTCACTATATAGCAACTGACTGTATTGTAAGTAAATAAAAATTTCATATTTAGCAACATTGTACGTAGCAACAAATGTTGTTCATCCTGATGAAGATTGTGGTTCGGCTGAAAATAAAATAAAAAAGGCAATATATGTTGCCTAATAATCTGTGATCTACATTCCTTTTAAATAAAATAAAAAAGGCAATATATGTTGCCTAATAATCTGTGATCTTTCATTCCTTTTATTACGCGGTCCCCATCCCTTAATTAAAGGGATTGACATCTTAATGCAGAAATTAATTAATCTTATTGTTTAATTTTAAAAAATCCTGACCGTTAAGATTACACAGATGAATGGCTGGGATAGGCCCTTAGGTTCTCACCCCAGGGAATGGTTCTCACCCGAACCTTTCTCTCTCTCTACATATATATATATATATATATATATATATATATATATATATATATATATATATATATATATATATATATATATATATATATATATATATATAATAAAATACAAAGAAAGCTATTAATTGGCTCACCTTCAATCTCCCAAAAATCAAAGGCCCAAATCTAACCTCACAATTAAAACACATTTCCCTCCAAAAAGTTTCCCCCCAAAACTTAAATTCAAATCCCCCACCCAAAACAACTCATTTATTTATTTAATTATATATCTCTCGCTTTCTCTCTCCTATTCAAAAAATTCAGAGAATAAAAATTTTAAATATTTTAAATATTTTAAAATTAAATAATTTTAAATTTTCAAAAAACTTTAAAAATAATTCAAAAAAATCAAAAACTTATAAAAAATTATAAATTTTTTAAAAAAATTTTACAAAAAATAATTTAAAATTTTAAAAATTTTAAATTTTATTTTTAAATTCTTTAAAAAATTTAAAAATTAAAATTTTTTAAAATTTAAAATTTTTTAAAATTAACACTTTAAAAATAATTCAAAAAAAATCGAAAACTTAAAAAAATTCTAATTTTTTTCAAAAAATAATATAATAAAATTTTAAAATTTTGAAAATTTTGATTTGATTTTTTTAAAAAAAAATTAAAAATAAAAAAAAGTTTGAAAAAAATTTGAAATTTAAATTTGTTTAACAAAAAAAATTTTAATTTTTTTATAATTTTAAAAATTTTAAAATTTAAAAAAAAATTTAAATTTAAAATTTAAAATTTTGAAATTTTGAAAAATTGAAAATCTCAAAGCAAATCCAAATCCAATGTCGAACCTCAATCAAAAGGTCGTCGCCTATATCTGATCTGCTGTTGATTCCGTATTGGTGACTCCCCTCCACCAAATCGAGCGTGAATATCAAGCGACTCCGTATCGACGACTCCCCTCCACCAAATCGAGAGCCTCTAAATGCGATGCGACGACTCTAATTTCATCTCATTAATCGAATTCTCATTCTAATTTTTAATTTTTTGTGTGTAGGGAATTACTCAGTTTTTTGCTGACTCGAATTTTGTGTGTGCATGGAATCTAAGTTCACAGAGATATGATTGTTTTATTTTTTGGTTTGAAAAGTTTTAATTTGGTGATTTATTTGATGAGTTTTTTATTGGTTTTGATTTAAGGTGTACGCAAGTGAGAGATGGATTGTTTGGTGGCCTCAATTTGGGCTTCCAAACCATAGCAGGACAGGTAAGCTGATCAGCAACCTAAAATAACTTGGCAAATATGCAACATTAATTTCTTTACTACAAGAGAAAATACTATCGTGAAATGTTCCATTCACTGGTTATTAGAAACCATGGATAACACAACATATAAGAACTTTTAGGATATGTTTGGATATATAAGATTGGGATGACTGGAGTTTACCAGTGAAGGGTGCAAACTCTCCACTCAAGAAAGACAACTAAAGTAAATTTGTTATTTATCCATTTTGATTTTTTTTTTATAAAGGTGCAATGAGGAGACAAAGTGGAGATAAAATAAATGATTAGCTTGGTTTAGAGTTTTGAGAACTTCATGTATTTCATTTTGGTTGAAATAATAATAAGAGGTATTTCAATTGCAAACTGAGTCTCGGACAAACAAATATTATGATTATTTGTATTGTAGATACCTTCACATCTGCACTTGCGTTACCATTGTATTTAGACATGCTCATAGTGGTTATCGAATTAGAGTAAGCTCTATAAAACCTATCTGATAATGTTCTTGCATAACTATTACAAGCATCTAAAAGTGATGTTGAAGTTAAAAAAACTTTATACAGTGATTCTAACAAACTAATGCATTCCAGGTAAGTTCAAGCAAATGATTAAGAAGGCGATGGTTGAGCTTAAAGGTAAATATACTACTTCCTCATATAATATGTTTGTTACTTCAACTAATTTGCTGGAACTCCAAAACTATTTTATATAATCAAACCAGGTGCACCGTTCCGAAGATGTGCCGTAGGCACGTGTTAAAGGGCAAACCTAGTATATATAATCAAGGCCGGCCCTGGCCCAGGGCCAACAAGGCAACCGCCCAGGGCCCACTTCAGGGGAGGGGCCCAAATTTTTTTAAACATAATAAATTAATGGTCTTATAATTAATATAATGAATTAATGAGTTTGTAATTAATTTTTAGAGCAGGTCCCAATTTAGTAATCTCTCTCTTTTTCAGTGTCACTTTAACTTCTTCATTTTTTTTGTCTAGCCTCTTCATATTCTTCAAATTCTCACTCTCCCACTCACACACTCTCTCCCCTTTCGGCATCTTCAGAGCTTCTTCAAATTTTAAGTTGAGAATTTTCGTTTGTTTCTTTTACAGAGTTTTTTTTTCTTAGCAGGAGTTGTAGTTGGAGTTGCAGTCCTGGTGTCTCGAGTATCAGAGGCGTAGTTGGAGTTGTCGGTCTTCTTAGCGGGACTGCAGGAGTTGTTGGTCTTCTTAGCACTACTATGGTAATTCAGCCATCTCATGTCGTTTTTTTTAATTAATAGAATTGAGAATCTCTTTTGTGGGTTTAGGAGGTACTGAGGTAGAAATCACTCCAACAATAATATTGTTGATTGATTTTATTGTTAGGCAAACTTAGTGACTAACTGAAATTTGAATCTTATTTATATGATAAGCTTGATTCCTGGGGCCCTGGCCTTATATTTTAGATCAGATGTGATTTTTTTTGGCAGGTGCAAGAGTCACTGTCATTATGTTTAATGAAAAATATGAAGTATTTGGTGTCATAAAGCAAAATAAAGGTAATCTTTATTTTTTTGGGTATTATTTTTATGTCTCCGCCGTTATATTATAATTTATTAATATATATAAAAATACATGCGTGTATATAAAGGGCCTAAATTTTTTTTCTCGCCCAGGGCCTCAAATACCTCAGGACTAGCCTGTATATAATAAAACACAAAGAAAGCTATCAAGTGGCTCTCCTTCAATCCCTCCAAAATTAAAGGTCCGGATCTAATATCACAAAACATATTTTCCCCCCAAAACTCAAATTCAAATTCCCTCCCAAAACAACTCATTTATTTATTTAATTATTTCTCTCTCTCTCTCTCTCTCTCTCTCTCTCTCTCTCTCTCTCTCTCTCTCTCTCTCTATATGTGTGTGTGTGTGTGTGTGTGTGTGTGTGTGTGTGTGTGTGTGTGTGTGTGTGTGTGTGTGTGTGTGTGTGTAAACATGGACTTTTATACCCCAATTTATAATTATTTTTCACCATATACTAATGGAAACATGGACTTCTATTTACAACTAATTATTGTCATACTATTCAAACTTCAGCTACATAATTGTTTATTTACTGTTTACAAGGTTTTTCATATGCTGTATCGTTCTGAAGACGTGTCGTAGGCACGTGACCACGGACAAATCTAATATATATATATATATATATATATATATATATATATATATATATATATATATATATATCCAGGGATATTTTGAAATTAGCCAACCAGGATAAATAGTTAACAGTAATGCGTATACTAAGGTAAGATCATCCACAGTCGTGTGCTATATATCCATAACATACATTTTATAGCAATGAGAGCGCTGCAGTCATGTGCTATTCTACCATATTTTAGCTTTTTCGCTACAGGAGAATGTTATATTTGAGAGAAGATATAGCAATATGCATATTATAGCGGACGAAACATGATGTTTGTCCCAAATATTTTATAATATTTTTTTATGTTTCGTCCGATGAAATTATATATTTTTTAAATTAAAAAAACCCATAAAATAAAAAAGTGCACGGATGAAACATCGAAATGGAGGTATTTTTCACAAAATTTCGACATGTTTTGAATTCTATGTGTTTGATTGCATATGATTTTCTATGGGATATTTGATTTGGGACCGTTGGATTACATTAAATTGACACACAACAAAAAAAAATCCCGCCGTGGAAATGGAGGACTTTTTTGAACTTTTTTAAAAAAACTTTGGGGATTCTATGGGTTGGAGAACATATGATTTTCTATGGAATGTTTGATTGGGATCGTTGGATTACCCTAAACTAACAACTAAATTGAAAAAAAAACCCAAAAATACCGCCGAGAGTTTTACTTATTTAAAAAATATAAAAAATTAAAAACTTTTCGTCGGACAAAACCGTTCAAATTTTCTCCAATTTAGCTATATTTGATCTTTTTGTCACTGCAGCAAAACAACGAAATGAAATTTCTTTTTCTCCATATATAAATTTTATAGCATACACGATTGTGGATGCTCTAATGACTTTTTTACAATATGTCCCCCATTATTGGTGGGGGATACTAGTTCTAGGATTTTCTTCCCATAATAGGCCACTTTTTCAAACTAATTTTTAAAATAGATCACTTTCGAAACTAATTTTTAAAATATACCATTCACAGTTTCCAATCCTATTCTTTTTTGGTGGCTAGTTCTAGGATTTTCTTCCCATAATAGGCCACTTTTTCAAACTAATGTCCAAAATAGACCACTTTTGAAACTAATTCTCAAAATAGATCATTCACAGTTCCCAACTGCGTCCTATTCTTTTTTTGTTGACGCAGTTGGCAATTGCGATCTAAGTATATGCCACAATATCCAACTCCAACACTTGTGTCAAAATAGTGTTAAGGAGAAAACTATGTTCACCTTAGACCGCAGTTGGTAATTGCGTTCTTGATTGCACTAAGCTCGCAGTTCCCAATTGCATTCCTAATTTTATCTTTCATAGGGTCCAATTAGGAATGCAGTTGAGAACTGCGAGCTTAGTACAATCAAGAACGCCGTTGGTAACTGCAGTTTAAGGTGAACATAGTTTTCTCCTTAACACTATTTTGACACAAGTGTTGGAGTTGGATTATTGTGGCATATATACTTAGACCGCAGTTGCCAACTGCATCAACAAAAAAGAATAGAATGCAATTGAGAACTGCGAGGGTCTATTTTGAAAATTAGTTTCGAAAGTGTCTATTTTGAAAATTAGTTTGAAAAAGTGGCCTACTTTGGAAAAAAACGTCCTAGTTCAAGACTCGTAGTCATTATTACCTTGGCTCAAACCAAAGGGGTTAGAAACAACGAATTCAGATCCAGAGGTTGATGTTACGCATCTCAATGCACGGCCTTCTCATTTTTTGGTTCAGGAATTTTTCTCAAACACCTCGTAGGTAACTCCGATGTTCCCAATTTCTGTCGGCATTCCTCACTTGTTGTCTCTCTCCCCTCTCTGTCTCTCACTTTCAAGAATTTCAACTGCATCCAGAATGCAGCCCATTTGTCCAACAATAATTTTAGTATCATCAGGGTTTTTGACAGCTTTGAAAATGAGCCAGAACTCCTCGATTCCTATTGGCTGGCAACCGTCCTTTATTATGTCACAACCCCCTCTCACTTCTCCCTTGGCGATTCTTCCAATCACTTCACCAACCCGAAGAATTTAGGGCGCATTTGGGAACCCAAAAAATTAGGAAAATGAATGGAATACTGTGGATAAGTCCATCTTATCCTATTCCACGGCATGTTTGTTTTGAAAAAGAAAACAAAGGAAACAACTAAATTTCATTCCCCAGAGAAAGATCTCAACCGATTTCTATTCCGACTCCGCCCCCCTCGGAAAGCTGAGTAAAGGAATGGAGAATCAACTGATTTTAACCAATTTCATCCTTTGATAGCGCACGTAAACCTTTCTTCAACCGATTTATAAAGGGTAAGCACCAAACAGATGATAGCGACTTCAGCTACCTGGCAACCCAAACTGATGAATGCGAGTCTGCTCCCACTCCGAAGAAAAGGGTTTTGATTTTGGGTGGTGGCCCTAACAGAATTGGTCAGGGAATTGAGTTTGACTATTGCTGTTGTCATGCATCTTTTGCGCTTCGGCAGGTTTGTTTCTCACACACAAATGCAGTCAACTTATAGTTTTCTGACGGGATACCTTCTATTTACTAGAATGAGTATGTGTCAAATAAAAGGTCAAGATTGTCTACTTGTTTGCAAATATTAATTTGATTCTCTACATTACATTAGTTTATGTGAGTGACAATTAGTCATTGTCAGTTAGTTGACAAGACACATAAACTTATAAAAATGTTACACACTTAACATTACTTTCCTGGTTTATGATTTTTAAAAAAACACATTAGTTGTAAAAAGTCGTCCGGTCACAAACTTCTGTGTTGCTGATTTCTCATTGCTCTGTATATTCAACAAAGGTTCTGCCCCCGGATACAAAATTCTTTTCTGATCACCGCAATTTATCTTCCTTCGGATTCCTTGTTCTCCCAAGGTTCTAACAATTTGTATACAAAGTTCATTTTGGCAGCTGAAATTCTTTTTGGTATGCATGTTATCTTTTGCGAAGGCTCCAGCGTAAATTGTTTACTAGTGTGAAGCTTCTTCAGCTACGGGAAACAATGAACTGTGTAGTTTAAAAACGTAGGTTGCGTTTGTTTTGTTATTTTGAAAAGAGTTTTCTGAATAGAGTTTTCTGAAAACTGTATTCTGAATAGAGTTTTCTGAAAATGAGTTTAAAAGCTGTTTGGTTATATTTTTTTCTGAAAACTGTATTCTGAAAGCTGTTTTTCTGAAAAAGAGAGTTTAAAAGCTGTTCGGTTATATTTCTAGCTGAAAACTGTTATCTGAAAGCTTTTTCTGAAAAAAAGAGTTTAAAAGCTGTTCGGTTATATTTCTAGCTGAAAACTGTTATCTGAAAGCTGTTTTTCTGAAAAAGAGAGTTTAAAAGCTGTTCGGTTATATTTCAAGCTGAAAACTGTTATCTGAAAGCTGTTTTTCTGAAAAAGAGAGTTTAAAAGCTGTTCGGTTATATTTCTAGCTGAAAACTGTATTCTGAAAGCTGTTTTCCTGAAAAAGAGTGTTTAAAAGCTGTTCGGTTATATTTCAAGCTGAAAACTGTTATCTGAAAGCTGTTTTTCTGAAAAAGAGTGTTTAAAAGCTGTTCGGTTATATTTCTAGCTGAAAACTGTTATCTGAAAGCTGTTTTTCTGAAAAAGAGTGTTTAAAAGCTGTTCGGTTATATTTCAAGCTGAAAACTGTTATCTGAAACCTTAGCAGCATGTGAATCGAGCAAAAAACAGACGCCATCATCTCCACGGGTGCTAGAGCTGCCCGAACGCTCTTAGCACTGACCCACGAACAACAACAAAAAAACAAAAAAAAACAAAAAAAAAAACACATTAAGAGGATCCAAACCCGAACCCACTTTCCCTTCTTCTTCTCCTACGTTTGGCGCAAAACCAAAAAACACACAGTTCGTCACCTTCTTCGAGCTCCACCCACGCTCGAACCATGAGCTCCGAACAAACTTCGCGCCGAACTCCATGCCTCCACTGCCGAGCTCCGGCTCCACGGCGCGAGCTTCGATCGCAGCCAAGCTCCGTCTGCAACCGAGCTCTCCTCAACCTCGACACCACCGTGTCGTCGCCAAGCTCTACCCACCATGGCCGAGCTCACACCCTCCGTCGTCTAGCTCCGGCGTCGAGCTCTCCATCCCGAGCTCGCATCCATCACCAACCGCCATGGCTGAACCACGAGCTCCATCATCGCCGATGCCGAGTTCGAACCCAACTCCTCCGCCAGCGAGCTCCGCCGAGCTCCGCTCCACTTCGACGAGCTCCGAAGCGCCGAGCTCCACCAGGCCTGTCTCTAAGCTCCGCCATGGCCGACCACCTCCACTTCCGACGGGTCTCCCCATCCCGAGCGCGAACCCATCGCCATGGCGTCGACAAGCTCCATCCTTCACGAGAATGCTTCGACGAGCTCCGTAGTGCCGAGCTCTCCTCCTTACCTTGCTCGCCGAGCTCCACTCTCGCTCTTCCGACGTCGAGCTCCTCTCCTCCGTCTTCCGATGGGTACGGCTCATCATTTGGCTCGGAGCTCGGCCATGGAGCTCAGTGCTCGGCGGAGCTCGAGGACGGAGCTGATGGCGGCCGTGAGTGGGCTCGGCTTTGGACTGGGAGCTCGAAGTCGTTGAGAGCTCGCGCACGTGAAGGATGAGTGCTCGGCACCGGAGTAGAGGTTGAAGATCGGCACTGAGCTCAGAGCTCAGGAGTGGGAGCTCGGCTCTGCACCGGCGAGGCGGTCGGATTCTCGACGGGGCACAGGGTCGACATCTCGAAGCCCGGCCAGGTGAGAGGGGGGGGAGTTTGGGAGAGATGTGAGAAGAGTTGTAATGGAGCTGTTTTGGAAAAGAGGGGGTATGAGTATTCTGAATATTGTTTGGAAAAAACACTTAAAACAAACGCCAACTCAGAATAGAGTTTTCAGAAGAAAAAAAATACTAAAACAAACAGACCCAACGTAGGTTCCCTAAGAACATAGGTTTCTTAAAATGCAGTAATCCATAGTATTCCAGTGTTTGCCAAATAAGACTAAGGATTGGAAACAAAAAAAAAGCCAATTCCATTCCACCAGTTGCCAAACACACACAACTTATAAAGTTAATTCATCCATTTTCCTTTATTTCCATTCCTCTCCATTCATTTTCATTCCATTCATTTCCATTCTCCAACTTAAATGTTTCCAAACATTTCAGAATTCAAAATTACAATTCAGAATTCAAAGTTCCAGGATGCTATGGACAACTAGACACTTAGGGCTACAATTTATATTCAGTGACTTTCTGCTAATTTTGACTGTAGCTAGGTTAAACACCTTATTCTTTGCAGTTTAGCTGTTCTGATAGCAACTAAATGTCAACATCAAATGGGTGAAAACGTGATATAAAAACACTATAAAAATCTACAAAAATTAGAGATGAACCCTAAGTATGTCTATAAAGTTCCTAGAAATTTTCATGGCATTCTAATATTATTAGCATGGTGTTTCACTAATAAATGTGTTGATGTTGCATTAATTCTACAGTCTGAAAAATGCAGATCAACATAAACTAAAAATGTGATATCTCACAGCTCGTGACTCGGAATCAGGATCTGTCACTTGGGTTGGAAACTAGACTCAGTAGGCTAAAACTCTCTTTTGTATCAGTTGTATTAATTCTCAAGTTAACAGGGTCGAAACTTCTGTGCAAAACAGTACAGGCAGTAGGAATTCATAAAACTATCACTTATAAGTTCATCAAAGTGGGCAATTAACATGCTATGGCATCATGAAATGTATCGAGACTAATGTACAGCAAGTAGAGTGAATTTTTCCAGTGTACAAGTCAAGTTTATCATGTCAAGTTCAAGTCACAAGATCTCGATTAATCACATGTATTTGATCACGATGTCTTTTCCTCATGTACAAGTTCTATTTATTTTATTCATGTCAAGTATGTGTTTAGGCTTGGATTTGAGTCAATGGATAGTAATAAGATATCAAGAGTATGTCGGGTTAGCTCGTATAAACCCTCGATACTCCCAACGGATAGGACATAAGGCAATTTAATAATAATTGAAGTAGAACTACTTGCATAAGAGGTCAAAAATCTTGAACTAGAATAAATAACTGAGTTCAAGTGGACTTGCCTTTTTTTGTAGACGGTTCAATATGAATAGGGAATAACGGGATCAGAATCCCGAGGAGCAATCCCAAGAACACGTGCAAAGGTCGTGCGAAAAAAACCCAAGCAACAACAGCAATTCCCTACACTGGAACCGCCCGAACAGCAAACGGCAAGACCGGATCTGGTGCGGCTGAACACGAAACACAAATCCCACCAATCACCCTGCAACCCCACACCAGATCGGAGCAAACACGGGACAGCGAACAGCGGATCAAGGGGGCTCGAACACGGAATAGCGAGACGAACCATTCGATGGTCGTCTTCTTCCTTCGATCGGAGAGAGAGAGAGTGAGGGCGAACGGCACGATGACTGTACTGGGTGCGGCACGACTGCGACGGGGCTCGCAATGCTGGTGGCGGCAACGTCGCTGCTGTCGGGAAGCGACGGCAGTGGCGGCGGATGCTCTGTTTCGCTCGAAAACAAGGGGAGCCGAACAGCGTGATCTGGGGACTTCGACGGGGCTTGGATGACAACAAGGTGACGTGGGGGTCTTCGGAGGTTGCTAGGGTGAGCGGTGAGGGACCACGGTGATGACGGCGACGAAGCTTGGGTTAATGGCAAAGTTGGGTTTCGGTGGTTATTAGGGCGACGAGGAGAGGGAAAATGGAGATGGGGACGGTGGTTGAAGGCTGGCAATGTCAAAGGAGGTGGTGGCGGTGGTAAAGGAGGGTGAGATGACGAGGAGGGAGGAGACGAAGGAGGCTGGGCGAAACAGAGAGGGAGGGGGAGATGAAGAGACGGGAGAGAGAGGATAGGGGAGGTTAATAAAAAAAAAATAATAAAATAAAGTAATGGGTAGTTAGAGATAGTGGAGAATGTGGGGATACGGGGGATTGTGCAGAGTGGGGAATCGTGAAGAAATTGTATACGAGTGAGTAGTATATGGGTTTGTGGGTTTGGGTTTAGGGTTAGAGTCCAATAGGAGATGGGCTTGGGCTTGGGTTTGGGTTAAAATCCAAATAGGATATGGACTTGGATTTGGGCTTCAATCCAAATAATTAAATAACATAACATATATCAAAAATCAATGGGCTTTAACCAAAAACAATAATAATAAGACTAATAGAAGTAACAATAATAATGATAATAAAGTGTATAAAAGTAGAATTTGAGATTAACCAATTTATTAGAATCCAAACAGTAATAATATAACATATAAATAGTCTATCAATTATAAATAGAAAATACATTGTTGTTCAAGGTAAATATAATTGTCTATTAGAAAAATACTTAGTAGAAGACCCGAAATCAGTTGAGCACAAAACAAGTTTATAAATAATCAAAATACGAAAAAATATTCAGAAATACGTATTTACGGAAACAGGGGTTACAAATCATCAACATGATGATGTTGATCATGGATTAGGAAACTCTTAAATGTTACTTTTTGGGTTTATTTAAAAAAGTTAATATACTTTGGATATTTAGTATCTCTCATTAGTCACCAACACTAAAATTTCACACGTTCGATTCCGGTCTAGACGAAATTAATTAGGGAGTTATCGTTGTTTTAGTGTAACTGTGTCGGCTGTTTCAGATTTACTACTTCATGTTTATTTTGTGCAATACATCATGTTGCTGCATATCATTCCCTTGACATTCTTATAACCACTTGCATAGACATGAGTGAATAATAAAATACTAAACAAGCCGGGGTTAATAAGTGTTGACCTAGTAGTGGATAGTCTCAGAAAATGTACTCGGTAGGGCCCTCTTGTTACATGGAAACTTGACATGGAAGGTGAAGAATTACTTGTAAAGACGTGAACTTGTTATCTTATTATCGTGATATACTGAGTACATGCTCTGTAGATCCCACCACGAAGTCTAAAACGTACACTTTTTTGCGTGCAACGAACCTGTGGTATGGGACGCAGTAGTACGTGCACTAAATAGGAGAAACAACATGCTAATAGACCTAGTTGACATGTATATACTTGATTATGACCATTGTTATTAGTACCATTATTGTCTTTACAATTTGATCTTGATTCATATTCCTTCATGTACCTTACTCCTTTACTTTCTGCTTTTCACTACTTGTTGTCCGTACTTGCTCTAAGGACAAATTATTCTTTCTTTTTAGATGAACAAGTACCGATGCATAAGGAGAATTTCCAGAAGACATTGGTGAGCAGTTTTTCTACGATTGGAGCAGGAGCCTCTCGAGCTATTTGGTAAGTTCTTATATTCCAAATTTGGTTATTGAATTTCATTCTTGTTTATGTGATTATGATTTCTGCGTGGTTGTGATTCATTTTTCTTATATTGTTGAGTTAAGACTGATACAGCTTATGGATGATATGAGTTGGCGTACTTATATCATTCGCTGGGCCTCAATTACGTGCCTGTGTTCCTGTATTCTGGGAAGCAAGGCGTGACATGATTTATGACTCTTTCCATCAAACAGGTTGTCAATAGATTGGGATTCGAAATTCTCCACTGTCAAGAAACCTCTAAAGTATATTACCTTTCTCAGTGATCAAATTTCACCCTTCTTATCCATTGTCATCACCTTAAGACTTTTATTTTATTTTATGTAATAGGATAGAGCACGAAGCTCCAACCTGTTATATATATATAAAACCACACTAAATCCACAATATTCGCAGTTAGATACAACCCGATTGAAGTCATAAAGAAATTCTGGAACAAAAATCCCCACCAACAAAATATAGAGAACAAGAACGAGAACAAAAAGTACAAAGAAAAGTATCATCATGTTTCGAACACAACACACTAAACTAGAAACAACGCCTTCCATTGCCTCCTGAATACCAGAAACAGCAAACAACAACATCCAGAACAGCACAGAAAAGCATCCAAAATGAAATATATCATCACCAAGAAGGAGGGGCCAGCACGAAAAACAACTGCCAGAGCCCCAGCCTGTGAGAACAGCAACAAAACAACAGCAGAGAACAAACTGATAACGACCCAAAAAGCTACTTTCAAAGACCCAAAATTATACATAACCAGTAACATCACCTTAAGACTTTTAACAGTAATATGGGATGGTTATACATTATTATTTATTTTAAGTTATGGAGAAGTCAGTAGTAGTCTAGATGTGTAAGGATGTTGACGAGATTTTACCAAGCTTTGCGTTCAGTTTTCTGTTACATTTGTGCTGGAGTGAAGACCACCAGCAGCACATTTCACTATCTGTCAAGGTTTTCTTATGTATGCACTGGCTATTTACAATTGTGTATCGTAGGATGATTAGATGCATATCACTTGAGACTCAAAGCACTAATCATGACAGTTACATTAAAAGTTTGAATTATATTTCACTGAAGACCAGTATTTTTGTTTCTTAGATCCATATATTTAACTTTTGGTTTTCAGGCATTTTATGTAGTCTAAAGATCAGTCCAATTATTTGCGTAGGCAATCTAGATCGGTCTCCATGATAGTAGATCTGTAGGATTGTTCATTGTACAATTGACAATTTGAGATTAGGTATAATTAGTGCATGTGAATAAAAAATTCAAAGAATTCTACTTTTGTAGAGGCATTTGTATACAATTTAAGTTTTGTTTCTTATGGCAGATATGGCAGTATGAACTTTTTTTTTATAGATGATAACTTTAAACCGTATTTCTTTTTTCTCTTTCTGTAGTTTATTGAGCAATATGTAAAATACTTGGTATCTCTGTGAGAAGGCTTTGTTTAATTTATTACATGTTCTTTGTACTTTTTCATGTTACAGGGAAGGTGTACAAAGGTGTGCTTTCAAATGGTTGGCCTGTTGCAATTAAGCACATAATAAAAGATGGATATGCAGAGACATTTGCAAGGGAAATTACTGGCCTCTCTCATGTCAGACACCCAAACCTTGTGATTTTACGTGGACATTGTGAAGATGAAGATGATTGTTTTCTTGTTTATGAGTTGTGCCCCAATGGCAGTCTATCAGCTTGGCTGTTTGGCAATAATTGTCTGTAAATATTTGGTTGGTGTTATTGTATGAGTTACTGAGATCACTTCGTCACATAATAGGAAAGGATAAAAAGCTTTCATGGATACAGAGGCTCAAAATTGCCATCGGTAGTGTATGGGGGCTTTGGTTTCTTCACACATATCCTGCAGGGTGCATTGTTCACCGAGATACCAAGGTAAGCTGTAATATAACAGATCTTATGTCAGAGTTGTATACCCTCATTCTCATATATAATTTTCTGTACTGAGACTTGCATAATTTGCAAAGCCCAATTTGTCAGATATAAAATAAAATAGTAATAGAGTGTTTATGTACGGACTAGCTGCTTACAGTATATGTATAGTTGGTGAGGATTTTTTTATTTTTTATTTATTAAAAGATGATTGCGTCATCGCTTCATTAAAAAGAAATTAACGAAACAGAAATAAAGATACAACCCTTGCCCGCAGGCCCAAAGCATAAAAGATCTCTAATCTAGACATCCACAATAAGCATGAAGCAAAATACAAGATCACTCAACGAGCATCAAAATACAAAAGCATCTACTGAACCCTGAGTTGTGTGATCTTCATCAAAAGAAGGATAGATTCCGCCAACTGGGAGCTACTCCTCCTCCAGTTGGTGAGGATTTTATTAATATCCATGAGCTCTTTCTTTTCTTGTCTGCTCCACCAGAAAATAGTACTCTGAAAACATATAGTTGGTGAGCATTTTATTACTATTCAATATTTCTTTCTTTTCTTGTCTGCTTCACCAAAAATAGTACTCCGAATGTTTAGTAGAATTTATACTGTTGCAGTTAAGGATGAATGGTAACTGTAGACTTTTACTCTTTAATATAATAATTTGACAGTTCGAAATTACATACAATTGTGATAAAGATTTTTATTTTTACATAAAATAAGATAGAGGCAGCCAGAGATAATGTACAGTACATGCTGTTAAGGTATAAATACTTAAATTAAGGGGCTTAGTGCTAAAAGATGATTATATTCATAGTAAGATCTAAGAGAAGGGATGTATCTTCTCTAACTCTTTCTCATACTTTACCTCACAAAACCCTAACCATAAAAGTATCACAGGCATTTATCCTTCTCTACATTGTTTTTCTTCTGCTACCCCTCTCATCAGTTTTATGGACACGACATGTTTGGACAAAGAGCCGCATGAGGTGGTTTGCTTAAATCATAAGCTTAATATATTAATCACCTTAAGCATTCACTATTGGATGATATGTCGGGAGACCAGTTTGACAATCTTTAGCTAGAATATTATAGTATGATTATCCTACAAAGTAGATAGTGATAAAAATTGAAAGAGATACGGCCAGGTGAATGTCCGGGTTTAGGCCAAATCCTGACTGAAGTTGGAAAACACTAGCCACCACTAACCAAAATTTCACATAAAAACTGAGGATATGAGCTGCCACTGACAAAACTGAGTTTATATATCAACTTTTAGACTGGCTACCACCAAAACCTAAACAATACAGTGCAATCAAACCCCTTTTCCTTTTTGTTTTGCATACGATGTGGTTATCCTTGCAATTTCAATTTGCCATTTAAATTTGTACTTCATTGCTACTTTTTTTTAATAAATGGTGAAGATATTTTCGTTGTTTCTGCAAAACTTCATACTCGTTGCTTGTAATTCTCAATTCTTTGCTGTATGTTGCACTTGGTGAATTCTAATCATTTTCTTAATACCCCCATTGTTATAGACCGGGTCGGTTCCAGTCCAATGGCTGGTCTCCGGGTCGGGTTAGGATACTGGGTATTTATACCAATGCTATGCAAAACATAGAACGAACTTTTCGTTAATACCCCCATTGTCTAGTGTTTAACTTGAAGGACAAATTTATGAATGCATTATACAAACTAAAGGGGCCACCCACCTGCGAAGTCGGGGAGGAAAGATTATAATGATTGGAGCGTCCTTGGTTCAGCATTATAGCACATATTGGCAAAGGGCTATCATGCTACTCATGGATGATTCAACGGGAGAACATGGAATAAAATTTCATTGATTTTAATCTCCAAGAACTCTATTCCTCTCCATTAATTGATTTATAGAGACGCCCATCGAGCCCTTGTAGATTAATGATAACTTTGCACAGAGAAATTAATCCAAACCAATTGGCTAACTACCTTATTCAATACATTTTAGTCTTTCTTGCCTTCAATACTATATATAAGATATGCCTGTCTTGTAATCTAGAAACAGTACATAAATTTGAGAAAGCTTTCACTTTCTTGCTTGTTACAACTGTATGCCAAAGAATAATTTCTCCACTGTTTCTAATTTCTTCTTGTACAGCCAACCAATATTCTTCTCGGACAAGATTTTAAAGCCAAACTATCAGACTTTGGGTTATCCAAAGTAATGGAACTGGGCGCATCAAATGTCAGCTCTGAAGTGAGAGGCACATTTGGCTATGTTGATCCTGAATATCGTCAGAACCGCCATGTAAATGCTGCTGGCGATGTATACAGCTTTGGAATAGTGCCTTTACAGATTCTTTCTGGGAAGCGAGTCATGAATTTGAATGTTACTAGACCTATGTCTCTAGATAAAATGGTTAGTCAGTTGGTACTACACCTTTTTCACTAATCATTCTCATTCTCCATTTCCTTCATATATTCTCATATACGGTATGATGTTTTCAGGCCAAAGTCCTTACACAAGGCGGTAATATTTCAGAATTTGCTGACCCCCAACTGAATGGTGAATTGCCAGTGGCAGCTTTTGAGCTCGTCCTCAAGCTAGCTCTATCATGTACAGCTCACAAACAACAGCGACCCTCAATCGAGCAAGTAGTCACAAGGTTAGAAAATGCACTAGAAATCTCAGCCAGAGAAAATGAAATGCATCATATCAGTGTTCCCTTACATGAGAAAGCTTGAATAAATAGCTGATGCCTACGATGTTCCTTATTGAAATCAATTGAATACTGTAACAGAACCTTCAAATCATAGGACAAACTACAAAAAAATTTACTAGTATATAACTTGCATTATGTACATCTCAATTAAATACACACTTGTATTTCTACTGCACACTACATATGTTGGCTTCTTCGCCCTAATATAGCTTATTTGTAGATTTCAGCTCTGATAAAAATGTCGAGCTGCATCAAATGTAAAGGGAAAAAAAAAATCTGTATATACAGTCTAGTTTCTATAGTACATGAACCATATCGTGGATTGTTGTCATAGATGCAACTGGGTGATCTTCCTCGGACATCTCATGAATGTGATTGATCAACGATCTTGCCTTCTTCGATGCTTGTGGTGGGCCAGCCACAACAATTGAGTACAATGATGGCATCAACAAAGGCATCTTGTCTAATAATCCAATTACCCTTCGTCCACCATTGTTGCAGAGGGAAAGCATCACCGAAACAGAGTACTCCCTTCCAGATCGAGTTGTTGAGGACTCTAGTACTTTCCCGAGCTTGGGAAGTACATCCACTGCTGACCTGAGTATTGCTCTGGATCCTTCCTTTGTTTCAGCTATCTTTGCTAAAACTCCAACACAGTCACTGACAAGATCTTCCTTTTCGTCTGTTAAGAGATCAGCAATGACTGGTATAACTCCAGCTGCAATAACTTTTTGATGGTTTCCTGGAAATAGGAGAAGGCCAAAGAGCGCAACTACTGCATTCTTCTTTCCGCGGTAAGTTCCTTTCTTTAGCAAGTTTACTAAAGCGGGTATGGCCTCAGGGATTTCACCAATCTCTTGTCGATATTCATGAACTGAAGTGAGGTAGAAGACTACAGCTGCAGCGTTTTGCTTTGTCTCAATCTTAAGCCCTTCATTGATCGCATCGACTACAAGACTTAGCCCACCAATCTCAATGATGGCTGTTTTGCCACTCGAGTGCTTGGAAATATTGAGAAGAGCAGCAATGGCGTGATCCTGGATTGAAGGATCTGATGAAGACGCGAGATGGAGAAGCCATGGAACCGAATCCAATTCTACGAAACAAGCTCTATTGAAAACGCTGGATTTCGTGAGAAGCCGGATTTCATATGCTGCTCTCTTCTTCTCTTCTTCGCTTCCTCTGGACAACTTTCCCACGAGAAACAGGGCAGTCATCCTTGTAGCTTCTGCCATGGCCGTGCTGTAGGAATTTACGGTTTTGCCTAAATCACGCTTCCGGTTGCTGCTTGATTCAGCAGTAGGTATGCTTTTGAGATGACAGTAGCTTCTGATGAGCTTTTGGAGCGTCAAATTAGGAACCGTGTCTGTATTGTCGAGCTTCTCCCCAGTTACTGGGCACGTTCGGTACCCGTCCTTGAACCACCGGGCGATTGATGCTCGATCGTAGGTTTGCCCTGTCGAGATTGTGACGGGATCAGTCATGACCTCCAGCGAGATAGGACACTGTAGGCTCCCTGCATCTAGACAATCCATGAAGCCATTTTCTGTTGATTCAAAATCCTTTCTTGAATTACTTCTCCCTCCATTATGGCCAACAGTTTCAAAAACAATTGCTCGGCAATAAATCAAGAACCCCATCAAACTACCAAGACGAGCAGCCTGGCTGTTGTCCTCCTCGTTACAATACTCAAACATCTCTTCTTCCAGTAAGGAAATCTCCTCATTGCAATCAGTCCAATTCTTGATATCCAAGTAATCAAGAACCCTCCTCAGATCCGCCGCATCGGGGCTCATCCCTCTCCCAAACTCCCCGACAACCGACCTCACAGCCCTAACCGCCCGTTCATCCTCACGGTCCGTCCCAATCTCAACCGTCCACGATTGCCTCGCAAGAACCCTCACCATCTCCTTCACTTCTTCATCAACATCGATACAATCCAACGGCAGAACATCCAGCGCGGTCGATATCGATCTTATAACAAGCCGAATCTCCAACACGACACGGCCGGCATTCATCAGGACCCACAGGTGAGCCCCACGCCTGGCGCAGTCGGCCAGCACGTGCCGCAGCTTCTGCAGGGCCACGTGGAGTTCCCAGAGGCTGACAGCAGCGGAGTCCGGTAAGCGGGACCTGTTGACTTCTCGAAGGAAGACATGGAGGACGTTGACTTCGCGCAGGGATTCACGGATGGCGCTACGGAGGGAGGGGAAGGGGTGGGACCGGTAGGAACGTATATCGATGGCGAGGGCGGTTAGGGAGGGGAGGAGGGTGGAGGTGGAGGTGGAGGGGCAGGGGTGAATGACCGGAAAAGTGAGAATCCGGCGGTCCGGCTGTGGTGGAGGGTGGTTGTTGGGGGCTGTTATCATTGGATGAAAATTGGTGCAATCTGAGTTCGTGACTTATGGAATCTGGAAGAGGGTTGGTTTGTTGAGTGCATTTATAGATTTTTGTGAAGGGGGGAGTCGTACGGTAATGAGGAGCTGACGCGTGGGCTTTGGTGATTGGGTGACGGGGCTTTCTGAGATGGCGGCTAATAATAAAATAATTTTTATAGGGATATACCTTAGGAAGAGGGCGGGTGCAATATGGGATAGAGAGTAGTGGGACCCAGTAACCGTCCATTGCTACGTGGCGACGTGAATGCTGGTGCTGATGCTGGCAGAGACTTCGCGGCCGACTTCGAAGGAGGTATTTTGGCATGCTGTTTGGGCTGGAACAGCAAACAGGCTTTCGAATAAATGGTTAAATGACGCGCGAGCAGGGTTAGTGGTTCCTTGGTGTAGTTGCAGAAAATCTTTATAATAAAACAGAAAGAAAGCTATCAAGTGGCTCTCATTCAATAGAATTGAAATCAATGGTCCTGATCTAACCTCACAAAACATATTTTTCCGTCCAAAAGTTTTCTCCCGAAACTCAAATTTAAATCCTCCAAAATAACTCATTTATTTATTTATTTATTTATTTCTCTCTCTCTTTATTTACTCAAAAATTTATATTTTCATATTTCAAGTCTATAAATTTTCATATTTTTTATGCATTTTTTTATTGCTCATGTTATATTGAAAATAACAAATATCTCATCAACAGTTAAATGTCATCATTTTCCACACTCAAAGTTATAAAAAGTTGGATTTTACACCCTCATTTATAATTATTTTTCAACATATACTAATGGAAACATGGACTTTTATTTACAACTATACTATTCAAACTTGAGCTACATAATTATTGTTTTACTGTTTACAAGACTTTCATATGATGTATCGTTCCGAAGACGTGCTATAGGCACGTGCCCACGGGCAAATCTAGTCTATATAATAAAACACAAAGATAGCTATCAAGTGGCTCTCCTTCAATCCCCCCTAAAATCAAAGGCCCAGATCTAACATCACAAAATATATCCCCCCCCCCCCCCCAAAGTTTCCCACCAAAACTCAAATTTAAATCCCCCACCCAAAACAACTCCTATATTTATTTATTTATTTTTTCTCTCTTTCTCTCCCTCCCTCTTCTATTCAAAAAATTAAGAAAATAAAAATTTTAAAAATTAAAAAAAAAAATTAAAAACTAAAAAAAATTTAAAAACTTTAAAAATAATTCAAAAAAATCATATAATATGTATTTTGCTCTGTGTTTGCTACTTCAATTAATTTGCCGGACCTCCAAAACTATTTTATATGATCAAATAAGGTGCACCGTTTCGAAGACGTGCCGTAGGCACGTGTCAACAGGCAAACCTAGTAACTGAATAAGTTTGGTATGTATAATCTTAACGAGTCGGGCCCTTCAAGATTCACTTGTGGACTTGCCAATGCAAATATTTCGTAGGATCCAAACCCACTAAATATCGAAATATAAGGTTTTAATATATCCTACTATAGTTACTTATGATGAATACTGAAAGATTCTTTCAAGCGTATTAGTGCCCTGAATTCACTGAATAGGTAATGATGCGGTTTGTTTTTGGGGGGTGGTTGCACCAGTTGTGAGTTCTTCTCAATTTGTATCTTTGCGAAAGTTTCGGTATTGACGGTACGTCCGACCCTCAGTCGAGGGGACGGATCGTGAGTAGGCGGAAGCGAGGTGGAGGTCGGATGCTCGACTCGGATCTGGAGGCTCGGATCCGGGGGTCTCGTGTACCTGCACTCGGCCTAGGAACACCGGGGTTGATCCCGGTGGCAGG
Organism: Hemerocallis citrina; assembly: GCA_017893485.1. NCBI lineage: Eukaryota > Viridiplantae > Streptophyta > Magnoliopsida > Asparagales > Asphodelaceae > Hemerocallis > Hemerocallis citrina. Next base: position 332,094,019 of record CM030359.1, on the reverse strand, counting down.
CCATCCGACGGTCTAGTCAGTCAGTGAGGAGTAACAGTAACTAGGATTTTGAGAGGGGAAAGATTGATTACCTGTTGAAGGGACAGAGGACCTGGTATTTATAGGCAGTGCCAACCGGGTCTGGACCCGTTTGGGGCCGGGTCTGGACCCGGTTGCCCGTGGGTCTGACGTGACAGAAGCCCAGGCGGTTTAGGGCTGATGTGACAGATCTGATGATCGGATGTGAACGATTTTTGAGGAAATCCTGTGGTCCAGGAGAGGCCACGTCATCTGACCATATCAGGTAACATAAATTTCAAAGTATTATTGAACAACTGGTTCATATATATTGGACTCTTTAGTGAAAACATACAAGAGAGGATCTAAGTCCTACCAGATACAAAATCTGGACGAGGATCCAATAGTTCGGGTTGGATTTGGGTTCCATGTATACTTCCATTGCCAATTTACCCCCCTAGATGTTGTTAGATCCGATCTGTTGTCAACCCTAACCTGAAACAATAATTGATTTTTTAATATTTTATTTTATGAAAAGGTCAATTTCGAAGTCAAGGGAACAATATCGGAATTTGTTACCAAAATGACCCACTTTTTGAAAGTATTTACCAAACTGACCCCTTTTGAAAGTATTTACCAAAGGGACTCACTCGCTATGTGGTGCAAAAATCATCGCTATCTGAGAAGATAGCGAGTGTATGAGATATTTCTCCACCACTTGAAGAAAAACTTGAAGAAAATACCAAGTTTAACTCGCTATCTCAGATAGCGAGTTTTTTTGTACCACACTCGCTATCTCAGATGACGAGTGTATGTTGAGGTGTTTCTCTACCACCTGAAAACTTGAAGAAAATACCAAGTTTATACTCGCTATCTCAGTTAGCGAGTGTGATGAAAAAGTTATCGCTATCTGAGATAGCAAGTATATGTTGGGTTGTTTCTCCACCACTTGAAGAAAAACTTGAAGAAAAAACCAAGTTTAGACTTGCTATCTCAAATAGTGAGTGTGTTTGTAGCGAGTGTCGATATATAAAGTTTAGACTAGCTATCTCAGATAGCGAGTGTATTTGTAGCGAGTGTCGATTGAGGAGTTTTTTAAAGACAAGACTCGCTATTTCGAGTTCTCTCTTCACTTCTCTCTTTCCATTTTCTCTCCCAATTCCGAAAGAAACTAAATACCCTAGCCTCCCAAATTCGTTATTTCACCATCAAAATCCATCCAAAATCTATTGAGATCCACTTTATCACTCACAACCCTCTCGACTCGCACTCTCAGAACCCTAAACCCATCATCCAAGTTCCCGAATTTTCTTGAGTTCGGGAAGGGTAAAGAGAACTGTGGCGGAAGCGGGTGCATTCATCTCGTCCTCATTCTCCTCCTAAAGCACCCATATCGTACGGTAAGTCTTCAAACTTTTATAATTTGATTTTGGGTTAATTTTGATTGTGTGTTAAATTAAGCGTCATGTTGAGAGCTCATGATTTGTGGGATGATTAGTTAATAGATAAATTTGGAATTTATTTCTATATATTTAGTTAAAAGTGAAATGCTACTTGGAGATTTAATTTAATTTTGATATAAATAGGATTATCGACATATAATTGAACTTTGAACTAGCATATTGAGAACTTTTGATATGAATATGATTATTAGATATTTGTCCATATTATTGTTGAATTCTTTATTTATATGTGTATATTTTATTGGTGTTAAATTGTTTGTTTTTAGAGTATGCAATTCCACTATACCGAAATAATATAAAATTATAGGATTCTCATCGCTAGTAGATATGGCATGAACGCGAAATATTCATGAAGAAGGAACGAGTCCAAGTAACCGAGACCGCGGGGGGCCACAAACTTATTATGGATGAACCCCAAGTAGTGGTCGCGGGGGTGGACAAAGACACACAAATGTAAGATTACTGTTTTTGTTCGATTAATTTAATTTTACTTTAATAAAATAGTACACTGTGTAATTGATGATTATTGTTATTTTTTGTGTAGGTCGAGTCGGGCCAGTCTTCTTCGCCAAATCAGCCGGGCCCTTCTTCTTCGCCAATTCAGCCAGGGACATCTTCTTCGCGAAATGAGCCAGAACCTTCTTCATCATCTTATGTTCCATTGGTGGGTCCCGGTCCTCTCGACCCAAGGCTCTTGACCTTGCAAGGGCAACATCGTTCAAAGGACATGTGGGACGGACAATCATAGGAGTGTACTTTTCGGGGGCACACTATTTTGCCAATGCATCCAAGTATCCATGAGTTGTTACAGGATTGCGGGTTGTACGACATCACTTTGATGAGTTCAATTAAGGCCAACCGTCCTCTTTGAACCACCCTTTTCGAACATTGGCTTTCGGAAATACACAGTTTGCACTTGCCGGTAGAGGGAGATGTCTGTCACACTATAAGATGTTGCAGTGATCACAGGCCTTCCCATCAATGGACAGGCCGTAACTGAACGATGGACTTCGATCTACAATTTTTTATCACATAATATCTTGGGATTGAGCCAGATCCTAGGGCTATTGTCGGGAAGTCTCTTCGGTTGAAATGGTTGAAGAATACTTTCACCGATAAGTTGAATGAAGATTTGAACGACTACCAAATCCAGTGCTATTGCAGGGCATATATTATGTTATTGTTTTGATGTGTCATGTTTTCGAACTCCACTAGTATTTTTGTTCCCCTAATATACTTACCTTTAACCGCAGATATTGAGACCATTGGGGCGTACAGTTGGGGTAGTGCAGCATTGGCAACATTATATCGGAGTTTGTGCAACTGCGTTCTTGGTGCGAGTCAGATAAATTGACCGATGTTGTTGCTACAAGCATGAAGTTGGGAATGCATACATATTGGGAGACCCGTAATTAGTAGGCAATCATCGAAGTGGGTGCATGTTCTCGATGACCCTCATATGAAACCACCACAAGGTGTATACTGGTCTGGATCTCTAACATGGAAGACTAACCCAAATCGTTGCTTGACATACTAGAGAGACAAGTTTGATATGTTGATGAATGACTGTGTCAAGTGGGAGCCTTATACGGATGAGCATTTTGCGAGATTGTCTCACGTGTGCACGGCGACTTGTGAGCTATGGTTGACAAGAGCATATTTTGTCAACTTCGGAACAATGGAGTCCTATTTTGTTCATAGAGTACTTCGACAATTTGGCCTCCGTCAAAATATTCCGGTCGCACAAACATTTGATGTCGATTTGCATGGTGTTACCAGTATGAGTCGACAACCAGGTCACGATTGGATCGCTTATTTGCATACCCACGTCGATATATGGATCAATCATCGTTTTGATCAAGTGATTGTTAATATTCCCCCATTCGATGCCGATTTACATGGACATTATATGATGTGGTATCGGAGAATGACCCGATTTTGTATATCTCCTACATCCTAAATGCCTGCGGGTGTGCAAGTACCGACTCAACGACGAGCTGCTGATCCAGCCGACGACTATTTCGTTCATTTACCAATATTTCAACCGAAGACAACATTGATTGAGAATCTCATAAGTTTTATTTTGTATCTATTCATTTTATATTACACATATACATATACATTATACATTATGTCTTTAATACATGTTATTTGTTTGAGTGTAGATGGCCCAAATATGGATTCAGGCAAAAGAATTCACGAAGGTGTTAAACAGCAATGTTGCCGAACCAGTGAAGGTGTTTGCACAGAAAATTGTGAGTTCGTGTCGGGCACAAGCTGATATTATTGGCGAAGGAAATAGATAGAACACTATATTGTCGGGTCCGGTGCACCGAACGGGTCGTCGAAAGACAACGGCGACAAGACCTTCGTATCGTTAGAGAGTATTAGAAGAACGAGGAGAGAAGGAGCAAGTCGATGAGCCAGAAGAAGAAGATGATGACATCCCTCTTTCCGCACTTACTCAAGCAACTTCAAGGCGTCCTAAACGAACGAGGAGACCCCGGAACTTGTTTACCCTCGACCCATGAACACCTACATTCGATGTATAAGTTTTATTTAGTTTGATAGATTTGGTGGATTGTATACATTTGGCTTTGTATAAGTTTTAGTTATTTTGTCTGTGTTTGTTTTTTTTTTCCTTCCAATTTTAGTTTTCCTAGGACTGCTCATAGGGATTAACTTTTTCTCTATTTTCAGTTGTGTTTTGTTTCAGATTGTGTTGTGTTTTTTCAGTTGTGTTCTCCATTTTCAGTTTTGTTTTTTCTGAGTTTGTTTTGTCTCAGTTGTGTTGTGTTGTGTTTTTTTTTTGAGTTAGTTTGTTTCTTAATTATGAGCTCGCTATCTGAGTTATTTGTTTGATGATCCGAGATGTGGGATTATGAGATTATATGTATGAGATTATGAGTTGTGTGAAAGATTATGAGATGTGGGATCTGAGTTGTACATTTGAAAGATTATGAGATTACATGTATACAGAGAAGACCTGAGAATGTTGAAAAATCTGGGTTGTCAATATACATATGCTCGCTATCTCAGTTAGCGAGCCTGGTTCGAAGAGGCTCACTATCTGAGATAGTGACTGTCAGAATTGCGAGTTTCCAGAGACTTTGAAGACTGTGGAAAATTACAAATTTGCACAGACTTTGAAGTCTTTGAGATTATATGTATGAGATTAAAAATTTTCCTTCACTTATAAGCGTGTTGGCTAATTGGAGACATGTGACAAAGTAAGAATTGAGACGGTGAAAGATCATTTCCATAATTGCAGTTAAGCGTAAACTTTCAAAACTGAGTCGAAAACTTCTGATAGGTTTGTAGTCATTATGCCACATCGACTACCTCCTTCGTCATAAAGAGCTCATTTCTCAACTGGTTTCTCTTTCAACAAAGTAGCTGCATCCATATTAACAGTTTTCAGCTTAGTGAGTTTGCTATAGAACTTTTGGGTTGGTTTTGACATGCTATAATTATAATTTTTTTTCCTCATAGCTTTACTACCAAATTTCGTAAAGAAATTCGTTGTGAAATATCGCATAAAAAAACGACGATATGCATTTGGTTCGTTCCATGCTCCATTTTGCATTTTCATGGCGGCCAAAATACCTGCATGACAATCAGAGATAACACATAACCCAAACCGATCGGTGACAAAAAAAAACGAATGCAGATCATAAACCATGTCCAAGTATATACACTCTCTCCATCAACTCTTACAAAGGCAAATGGAAAAAGGCTATCGTTCGCATCCGGTGAAACGGCAATTAACAAACAACTTGTATTTTCCATACAGGTGTGTTCCATCAACATTTATAATAGGTCTGCAAGACTTGAACCCTTCAATCGAAGCACCAAATGTCCAAAATATTCCTATGAATGTTTCCTCGCTGGGACCGGACTCATCCTTATCCCAATGGACAATGGTTCTTGGATTTGCTGCTTGTATTGATGATAGTAGATAAGAAAACTTAGTATATGCATCTTCAAAGGAACCGAACAACCTGTCAATAACTTTTTATTTTGCAATCCAAACCTTCCTGTACGAATTCTGATAATTGAAATGTGGTTTGACTATCTCAATAATGGCCCACGGTATTATTTCTATCTCAGCCTTAACAACATTTACAATCAAATTGCATACAAGTTTAACATCAACTTTACAGTGGTCTTGATTCAACGTGGGATTCAAACATGTATGCGGCCCTACAATTTTCTTCACCACTAAATTTATCACCCTTTGGAACGATTGCACGTAATCTCCACAGGCAACCGCCCTCACTTACGACTGGTGGGATTTGTACCATCTCCTCAATGGTACGTTTCCTAGGTGCTAATTTACATTTCACGGTATATAGGATCGATGTAGATTTCAATATGACACATTCCCGATGTTTCTTTATGGAGTATAGCTTCATCGCATGCTGGATCGATTCTTTACTTTGTAACTCCTACCCAATTACAATTCGTCTATGTTCGATGAACCAGACGACTCTTGTGGAACTTGATTTACTCTCGCACTTTATGACATCACCTCGGCAACATGAATATTAACATTATTGAAGGCATCATTAATGTTTATGTCATTATCGTTTCTCTCATTTATATTAACATTTACATATTCATCTTCTTCCACTTCGTCATCATTTTCTACACTCATCAACTTCATCGTCGATTTCTTTATCTTCTTCTTCATCATCTAATAATTCGTTGTTAACGGTAACATTTTCAAGACATTATCATTTTGAACATAATCATGAACCAAACTAGGTTGAAGTGGAAACTCAAATTCTGTAGGATCCGAACTTGTTGTATTTGTGAACGTGTCTTCCTGTTGAGACGGTGGGATTGCATGTGATGTTTGAACTTGGTTAGAACTCATTCCATGTGTCGGTACTTCTCGTACGAAGCTTGAACTAGGATTAGCATGTGGCTGGACATTGATAATTTTGATTTGCTGAATATATATTTTCAATGTGGACATACTATAATTTGGATCAAGTGTCCTACCAATCATGGACTTTAGAGCGTAGTCATTTGCTATGGGCACAGTCATAAAATATTTACCTTCACCTTTTTCCGCTGCATAACGAGCTAAAATTTTAACATTCCATTGATCCTAGCCCAATTAGTAATCTCATAAATTTTATCGACTAGTTCTGCCATTATAATTGTACAGGGTACCCAAATTATTTCAGGATCAACAACACTATAAAAAAAACCTAGTTTTGCGTCACGAATAATTTCACCACCAAAATAAATCTAAATAAGAATATCGTAATCCCTACTCATACATATTTATACAAAAAATGAGAGTCATTATCTAATCAACCCAAGTCTACATGATAAAAGGTTATACAAATCATACCTTCAAATCAATGATCTGAAAGATTGAACAATAATGAGCGTAGAGAAGACGGCATAGAGATCTTGCTTCCAAACCAATCCTTTTTATACTATCACGAATTCAACTTAATTGAGGATATTGGGTGATGGATTTAGGGTTTTGATATGGCTAAAAATGGGACTAAATCGGAACCGTTCAAATTGGGCACGAATCTTAAAGTTCACAGGGGAAAATGGTAATCTCACCTACAGATGGGTCCGAAATGGGAATTGGGTCTCTTCCCTAGGGCCCAATAATCCAAGACCTGATCTGTTCAACTGGGTACGGGTCCTAACCCATTAAGAGCCAGTTCCAAAGGATATGGAGAAATCTTGATTCACCCTTATCCCTAGGAGGTGGATCTAACCACTTCTATCCAGCCACACTGGGGAGTGGAGATTTGTTCTTATCTCGAAACAGATCCCCACGACGCCTATAAAAATCCCTCTACCTTCTACTGTTACAAGGTGATCACTCTTTGCCTACCTAAAGCTCTTTCATATTCTTTTCTGAGCACTGACAAGAGCGTCGGAGGGTTCGTCGTCGGGATCAACCCCGGTGTTTCGAACTTTGTGCAGGTCAGCGACAGCAGCAAGGAGCCAGCCAAACAACAGTGGAAGTGGTCAGGTTTGACCCATTTGATTTTCTACGAACCCACAAATTCATCTGATTGCCCCCACACCGAAATCAGCGGCAACAGATTAGCGCCGTCTGTGAAAAATCGAATAGCAATCCGACCCTACTCCATCAACAAAAGCCACTCCTAGCTATGCCTCCGAAGAAAGGGAAGTCTGTGGCCTCCAACCGTAGAACAATTTCCATCCCTCCTCCGCTTCCAGGGGATCTCCCTCCGCCTGTCCAACTGGCCCAGCAGCTCGAACAACCGATCCCTCAATCCGTCCAGCAGCCTCAAGGGCCTCAAGTGGCTGTTGGAGAACCCTCTTGTCGAAGTCGCCAGAAGCAACCCCTTCATTAGGTCCATATCTCCGTACGCAACCCTTCCTCCGACTCGGCCTCCCATAGCCCTCCAACACCGAAAGATCTACGAGATGTTCTCAACAACCGGCAGAACGAGCCAAATCTTCGGATCCACTTGGACGATAGGTGGACCCGTGATGGGAACCCTCACCGGGAGCATCAGAGGGACCGTTCACCCTGCAGGACGGATCGCAGAGGGTCCAACTCTCCCAGGAGGCGGACAGAGTCACCTCCGCACCTTTAGAGAAGAAGTTGCTCCCCGGCTGGCCGTCCTGCTGCTCGAGCTCACCGGGAGCAAGAGGCCCCCGTCACAAGGGCAAAATTCCAACATTTCTAGGAGGCAGTCCTGCGGGCACTCAACATCTCCCCCAACAACGACCAACGGGCTCCCAGTCCTCGACCAGCTCCTAACCATCGCCACTGCTCTCCCAGTCCTCGCTAGCTCCTAACCATCGTTGCCACTCTCCCAGTCCTCGGCCGGCTTCGAACCATTGCTGCCACTCTCCCAGTCCTCGGTCGGCTCCAAGCCATTGCCATCGCTTTCCCAGTCATCGGCCGGCTCTGAGCCATCACCTTCGCACCCCCAGTCCACGACCTACTCAAAGTTATCGCCGCCGCAGTCCCAGCCCACTTCTACGTGAAGACGAGTCTCGGGGCTCAGCAAGGCATGACCGAAGAGAGGACACGGTTTACCGCCGTCTCCACAAGATGGAGAGGTGCCTTGGCCAACTCGATAGAGATGAAGAACAACGGGCGAGGAACCTTCGCCCGAGCAGGCCTCCGTTCTCTCGAATTATCATTGAGGCCCCCGTCCCAGAGAACTTCAAACCTCCGCATTTCGAGACTTATACCGGGAAGTTGGACCCCACTGATCACATCGAGAGTTTCAAAACTCTCATGATGATCCACCATGCCTCTGATGCCCTTCTCTGCAAAACCTTTCCAGCCACACTCAAGGGGCCTGCTTGGGAGTGGTATTCATGACTTGCTCTGGCTTCCATTTTCTCCTTCGACCAGTTTGAAGGTATATTCCTCACCCACTTCGTGAGCAGCCGCCACTCCGAGAAGACTAGCACCTCTTTACTCTTCCTCAGCCAAAGGAAGGGCGAACGACTAAGAGACTATGTCAAGCGATTTACGGTGGAGTCCAGATTTATTGCCTCTCTGGATCAGTCCGTGGCCTCGACAGCTTTTCAGTCCAATGTCACTAATCCCAACCTCAGGGCATCCCTGGCCAAGAAGCCTCCTCGGGACTTCTCAGAGCTCTTTCTCAGGAGCGAGAAGTACATCCAAGCTGAAGAAGCTCTCAACCGCCCCACTCTTGAGGGGTCATCTTTCAGGAACAAATAGAAGACTGCTGAAGAAGAATGAGCTAAGATGCTCCAAAAGGAAAATGGAGGTCAACGTCGCCCTCTTCTCCGCTTAGAAAAGTTCACTCCGCTCAATGCGAGTGTCTCCACCATCTTGATGGAAATTGGAAACGAGGGTCTTCTACCGCCATCACCAAAGATGAACACCTCTGAAAAGAAGAGAAACCGAGATAAGTGGTGCCGCTTCCACCGGGACCATAAGCACGACACAGACGACTGTTGGGCCCTGAAGGAAGAGATCGAAGCCCTTACTCAGAGAGGGCAGCTCGCTAGGTTTGTGAGGAGGGATAGGGCTGATCCACCTCCGCCCCCCAGGGGGGCTAACAAGCGGACCAAACAACGTGCAGAGATCCCGAACGTCGAAGCCGAGGCCATACTGCACCTCATACACGAAGGCCCAATGGGGGGAGATTCCAACTCCTCCCGAAAATCCTTCATTCGGGAAGTGAACGCCATATAGAGCCACCCTCCTCCCAAGGGTCTGGAAGTTCCTGTTACATTCTCTGATTGGGACCTGGAGGGCGTCCGAACACCCCATTGCGATGCCCTCGTGATAAATTTTCGGATGGCAAATTTTGACGTACGCCGAATCCTGGTGGACAATGGCAGTTTAGTCAATATTCTTTTCTTGGAGGCATTCCAGGGCCTCCAGCTATCAAGAGACCGGCTCAATCCAGCTGGCTACACCCTTCACGGGTTCACCGGGGTGCCGGTGACGATCGAAGGAGTAATAACCCTCGACGTGATCACTGGCAAACCCCCGGTCGCCAGGACCGAGCCGATGGACTTTTTGGTGGTAGACATCAAGGCCGCTTACAACATCATCTTGGGTCGACCGGGTTTGGTCGCTCTCCAGGCCATACCATCGGCATATCACATGAAAATGAAGTTTCCCACTGCAACAGGATTGGGAGGGTAAGAGGGAGCCAGGAGGTGGCTCGTAAATGTTACATGACCTCGATGGGAGGCCCGGTCCTCTCCCTTGGAGCCCTCGAACTCCCACAAGGAAGTAGCCAGACTATCTCTGAGCCGGTGGATGAGCTAGAAGAAGTTACCTTCTACGAAGGAAATGCCACCAAGATGTTCCAGATCCGCAAGGCCCCCTTTCCCCATCCATCAAAGAAGACATATCCCAATGTATAAGGGAGAACCGCGACCTTTTCGCCTGGACCACGGCTGATATGCTTGGGATCTCGGAAGAGCTTCTGATGCACCACCTCAGCGTCACCCCGGAAGTCAAGCCCGTCCAGCAAAAGCGATCAAGGAAGAGGTCAAGAAGCTCTTGAACGCTCAATTCATCCAGGAGGTGAACTACCCCGAATGGCTATCCAATGTGGTAATGGTTAAAAAAGCCAACAGGAGCTAGAGAATATGCATCGACTTTACCGACCTCAACAAGCTGTGTTCGAAGGATCCGTTTCCCCTCCCGAGCATCGATGCTCTAATCGATGCGACCTCCAGGCATGAGCTCCTCAGCTTCATGGATGCCTTCTCGGGGTATAACCAGATCCGGATGTTCCCTCTGGACATTTCGAAGACCTTGTTCATAACCGACCAAGGCCTGTACTGCTACCGAGTAATGCCCTTCGGGCTAAAGAACGCGGGAGCTACATACCAATGCCTAGTCAACAAGGTCTTTCAAGACCAGATTGGCCATAACATGGAAGTCTATGTGGACGATATGTTGGTCAAGAGTATCCGGGGGCAGGAGCATGTCCTTGACCTCCAGGAAGCCTTTGGGGTGTTGAGAAGGCACAACATGAGGTTGAATCCGAGCAAGTGTGCCTTCGTCATCTCGCCCGGCAAATTCCTTAGATTCATGGTGAGCCAGAGGGGCATAGAAGCCAATCCTGAGAAGATCAAAGCCATATATAATATGGCCTATTCCTCCAACATCAAAGAAGTGCAGAGGCTCACGGGACACCTCGCAGCTATATGGCATTTTCTCTCCAAGTCAGGAGAGAAATGCCTCTCATTCTTCAAAGCCCCGAGGGGAGCGAAAGGCTTTGATTGGGGGCAACAACAGCATGAGTCCTTCGATCAACTGAAGGCTTACCTGGTAAACCCCCCACTCTTGAGCAAGCTGAAGCCTAGCAAAACCCTTTACGTATACCTGGCCACTTCGGAGCAGACCCTTAGTGTCGTCCTGGTAAGAGAGGAAGAGAAGACGCAATGCCTCATCTACTACGCCAATAAGGTCCTTAGGGATGCAGAACTCCACTACCCGAAGTTGGAAAAGATGGCATACGCGTTGGTCATGGCGGCAAGGAAACTTCGCCCATATTTTCAGTCCTATTCGGTGGTCATCCTTACCGACCAGCTACTGAAGCAAGTCCTCCATAAGCCCGAGACATCGGGACACTTGATGAAATGGTCTATGGAGCTGAGCCAGCAGCATAACATCTGCTACCAACCCCGAACCGCTATCAAGGCACAAGCCCTAGCGGAATTCATTGTGGAGAGCACCATTCCCGACCCCTGCGAGTCGGTTGACAAACCTTTGGTCTGGACTGTTTATGTTGACGGATCCTCGTGCACCGACGGAAGTGGGGTTGGGGTTATCTTGACCGACCCAGATGGTTTCGTTCTGCAATACTCCCTCTGCAGAAACTTCTGTGCGTCGAACAACGAAGCCGAATACGATGCCCTCATAGCGGGGCTCTGCATGGCCCGCAAAGCAGGGGCCAAGCGTATCCAGGTCTTCAGTGATTCGTAAATCGTCGTGAATCAAGTGTCTAAGGAGTACGAAGCAAGAGATGAGTACATGGCCAAGTACTTGGCGAAGGTAAAGGGACTACTGGCTTTATTTGACTCGACTCCAACGGGTCCCTCGAGAGGAAATCACACAGGCGGACGCCCTCTCAAGGCTCGCCTCCTCCTCCCTCTAGGGTTTGGAGCGAACCGTATTAATAGAGGTCCTCCTGAGACCCAGTATTGAGGAGGACAATCTAGAGCCGATGGAGACTATGCACCTAACACTTGGAAAAAATTGGATGAAACCCCTACTCGAGTAATTCAGAGATGGAGTTCTTCCAGCCAACCCAAGAGAGGCTAGGAGAGTCAGGACCAGAGCCGAGCGGTACACTCTCCTTGATGGAGTCATGTACAAACGTTCCTATACTCAGATCGATGGCAGACCCTACCTAAAGTGTCTCTCCCCTGAAAAAGCACACTATGCTCTGAAGGAGGCCCACGACGGGATGTGTGGCGCGCACCTGGGAGCAAGATCCCTCGCCTGTAAACTTTTAAATTACGGTAACTTCTGGCCCAAACTCCTTAGCGGCTCCGAACAGTACATCCGCCAATGCAGCTCCTGCCAGAGATTCTCTCCGATCCGTCGCTACCACAAGCCCAGCTCTCCTCCTTGGCAAGTTCAATCCCTTTTGTAATGTGGAGGATGGACTTGCTCAGACCATTCTCCCTAGCGCCAGGCCAACTGAAGTTCCTTGTCGTGGCGATAGATTACTTCTCCAAGTCGATCGAGGCCGAACCCCTCGCAATGATTACGGAGAAAAAGTTTGAGACGTTCTTTTGGTAGAACATTATTTATTGGTTCGGTGTACCCCGTATCCTCGTAACCGACAATGGAACCCAGTTCACAGTGGCAACTTTTTGCAACTTTTGCACTGACCTCGGCATCCAGCAGCGGTTCTCCTCAATATCTCATCCTCAATCCAATGGCCAAGCGGAGAACGCTAATCGACAAATACTCTCCGGCCTAAAGAAGAGGCTCGATAAATTCACCAAGGGGTTATGGGTCGAATAGCTTCCCAACGTGCTATGGAGTTATCACACCACGAAGAGAACTCCGACCCTTCAATCTCACTTATGGCTCCAAAGCCATTATCCCCCTAGAGGTCGGCCTACCTTCGCCCCGATTGATCGCCTACAATGAAGAACATAAAGCGAATCAGCTTCGCAATAGTTTGGACCTCATCAATGAGATCCGCAAAAGAGCTTCCATCACCCAGGAGACATACCGATGCAGGATCTCCCAGTCCTACAATAAGAAAGTCCGACCCGCTAATCTTTAAGAGGGGGCCTAGTACTCCAGAAGCTGTCAATCTCTCGTCCAAACAAGAAGGGCAAGCTAGCACCCAACTGGGAAGGTCCATATAGGGTCTCCAGAGTTATTCGCCCAGACGCATATCAACTCGAAGACTCGGGGGGCAGGAAAATACTGAGGACTTGGAATGCTGACCACTTAATGAAGTACCAAGAGAGTGTTGTAACATTGCTCCAAGCAACTTCAGGCAACTCCTGAGTCGAGCAGTTTCTATTCGGTGTTTTTATCTACCTTGTTATTTTTCTTTTCAAAATGTAAGAGTGGCTTGCAACTCAGAAGCAGCCACTCAAGTCATCTTTAATAAAGGCAAGTTACTTCCTGGAAATTTTTTGTCTATAATAACCTAGTTGGTTTGCTTTGAGACGCGCGAAACTCTCTAAAAAAGATAAGCTCGGAGTCCAACACTTGGTTCGATTCCGCTTCAACTACTTTCTTCTAAGCGAGTACGAAGTGCTTCGCCATTCGGAATTGCTCCCACAGCTGTTGACATTCTTTAAACGACATGCTCGGAGTCCAACACTTGGTTCGATTTCAATTCAACTACTTACTTCTAAGTGAGTACGAAGTAGTTCACCATTCGGAATTGCTCCTACAGCTGTTGACATTCTCTAACGACAAGCTCGGAAGACATCTAAATACGAGAAAGATCAATCTCCTGAACTTCGACAACCTGTGCCGAGCACTATTGCCACCGACGTCCAAATATAAGAATAATCAATCTCTTGGACTTCGGCAACATGCGCCGGGCATTCTTTCCACCGACGTTCAATTACAAGAAAAACCAATCTCTTGGACTTCGGCAACGTGTGCCGAGCATCCTTGCCACCGACGTCCAAATGCGAGAAAAATCAATCTCTTGGACTTCGGCAACATGTGCCGAACACTCTTGCCACCAACGTCCAAATAAGAGAAAAATCAATCTATTGGACTTCGGCAACGTGTGCCGGGCGTTCTTGCCACCGACGTCCAAATACGAGAAAAATCAATCTGTTGGACTTCGGCAATGTGTGCCGAGCATCCTTGCCACTGACGTCCAAATGCAAGAAAAATCAATCTGTTGGACTTCGGCAACGTGTGCCAAGCATTCTTGCCACCGACGTCCAAATACGAGAAAAATCAATCTTGTGGACTTCGGCGACCTGTGATGTTCCACAACTGTTGTTACGTTTCCAAACGATAACAAAACATATAGGTGCGAGAAATGAGTTCGCTATTTCGTTAAAATTTGAGGTACAAGTCTAACTATAGACTAACAACTCATCTTTACATCGAGGTACAACTCATTCGAAACAAAGTTTACAAAATTACAAAGATCTTCCCGAACCCCTCCTAGGGAGCGGGATGCTTCTCTTAAGTGACAAACGAGGCCGGCGAGCACCGTTTTGCTGTGTCCTTACTTCCGCGGAGGTCTCCAAACCGGCGAGCCGAGTTGCATCGTCGGCACCCGAGAGCCTAATAGATGTTCCGCTCGACAAACCAGCTACTCTGCTCTGTGCATCACTAGGGCGCCTCACGAAGGGGGGCGAGCGTAGCGCTAACTCGTGGAATGACCTCCCTTGTGCGTACTCACCTCGGGGGCTAGAAGTGCTCCTGACATTACTCTCCTCGGAAAACCATCGTAGCCGATGGTTCTCGACCTCTAGCTCTACGACCTGTTCCTTCAGTGACTCATCCGTTACTTTGATCTTCAGGTGTGGCATTCGGCCCGAGCTACCCGCGCGAGAAGCCTCGGTGACAGTCCTCCGAAATTGTGCCGCCTCGAAGCCCTTCTCGAGTGCCGCATTCTTCAGCCCATCTCTCTCAGCCCTGACATCAAACAGAGACTGTCGAAGAAATTTTAATCTTAAGCCCTGACTAACGGCCATCGAGGGACACGTCTCCTCCCCTTCGGGGGGCACTTCGCGAGCCTTCTCCTTCAGCCATTTCAGCTCAGAGGTTCGACGGGCCAACATCAGCTTGAGGTAGTTCAATTTTGACTCGGCTTTAAACAACCTCTCTCGAGTTCGAGCAAGGCCCAGCTTTGTGACCCCAAGACCAGTCTGGAGTCGCGACATTTCGGCAATCTCAGATACTTCGACCAACTAAGATACTTCGGCAATCTGAAAAAGCCAAGATACTTACAACAAGACAACTCGAGAGCAAATCAGACAAATGGCAATCAACACTTAGCCAAAAAGATTTCAAAAAGTTTTCATTGAAATTCAAAAGTTACAAGCGGTGGCCAGTCCGCGATTAGGCAGTACATTTCTCATCAAAACAACTATGAATTACAAGTCAGTGCCAGACTTCTTTGCCGTGGCTGCCGGTCGTTGCAAGCTCCGACCCATCTGTGGCGGCGACAATTGCCAAGGGCATGGCATCCGAACCGGCCTCCACTTCGGCCTCGTTGACCTCGACCTCCACGTCGTCGTCCCCTTCTTCGCCCTCCATGGAGGCGTCGTTGAATCCCGTGACGGGGTCGGGGAAGAGACGCCATCCGGAGCAGTCCACCTCAAGGTAGCTCTCCTTCACTTGCTCGATAGCCCGGGCGTAGGCCTTCGCCATGTTAACCGCAAGGAACCCCTGTGCCCTCTCCATGGCCTCGGCCTCGGCCTTCTTGGCGGTGAAAATCTTAGCGGCCTCGACGGCCTCCTCCCTTTCCTTTACTGCCGACTCCTTTTGTTGGAGCAAAACGGCGATGTCGGCCTCGAGCTTTGCCACAAGACCGTCGAGGTACTCCATCCTCGTCGTTTCCCCCTCGACTTCGGCCTTCAGCTGTTCAAGCTCCTTGGCAATCCGAGCCGTCTCCGCCCGAGCCCTATCCGTCTTCTCTTCAGCTCTTTCTCAAGTTCAGTCATCTTTTCCATTAGATGACCGAAGTAGCAAGTTATATGCAAAAAGAAAACAATCACATTG
Source organism: Hemerocallis citrina (assembly GCA_017893485.1). Lineage (NCBI taxonomy): Eukaryota > Viridiplantae > Streptophyta > Magnoliopsida > Asparagales > Asphodelaceae > Hemerocallis > Hemerocallis citrina. The sequence continues at coordinate 332,077,867 of CM030359.1, read as the reverse complement.
AGAACTAAGAAATAATTCAAGTATCCAACTAGCCAGTATGCAATGCTTACCGATACTGCAGCTCGAGCGATCTCGAGCACGTCGTCTCCTACTCCACCGGCATCCTTGGCGGCCCTGTCCTTCGGCGTTGCGAGATGCCGAACCGCCTACATGCTCGACGTCGAGTCGCCGAGGAACCCGTCGAGCTTCCAAACCTGCCAATCCGGGACAAAGATCTTTTTGTGTTCCTCGGTCAGGAACACTTCGACCTCGGCCATCAGAGGTGCGGCCTCCATGCCCAAAGTGACTGCTAAGGGAAAGGCCCCCGCCTCCACCGAGGCCGAAGCTGCTGCTGGGGTCGGTGGCCTCTGGACCAAAGTGGCCGACGTCGCCGCCTGCTCTACAGTTGCGGTAACCATCTTTGGTCTCGGAGAGGACACCTTCGTAGGGACCTTCTTTCTCTTCCTCTTCCTCGGAGCCTTGTTGTTGAGAGCCCCGCGTTGCGCTAGCATGGAGTTGAATTCCATAGTTTCTGCACAAAAAGGAGGGATGATTACGCGCGAGTAAAACCGAACACAAAAATAAAAAAGAAAAAAAAAGTAGACCGCATACTAGGGTTTATGCAGCTGAGCCTCCCCCCTGAAGAGCACCTCCTTGGTCAGGTCCCTCCAGTCGAGCTTCGGTCGGTCGAGAAGAGTCTGAACTTTGTCTTCTTCGTCGGGGTAAAGCACCGGACTCTCCTTCACTCTCTTCGACACCTCTTCTACCCAGCTCGTCGGGATGCTCCACGGCTCTCGACTCCGAATGAGAAAGTTCTTGTCCCTCCGGTGCTTTATCGAGTCGGGGCTGCTAACGAGTCGGGCGCCATGCCTCGGAGCCAGGTAGAACCTGAACTCTGAATTATGCTGCTGGTGAAGCCGGTATAGGGTCCGGAGCACTCTCATATTCGGCTCGATCTCCGCCGCCTGACAGTGGAGGATGAACCCGTTGATCACCCTCCACCCATTCGGCATGAGCTGAATGGGGCTGATCCGGAACCATCGCAGCACCTCAACAGCAAAGGGGTGGAGAGGCAGCCGCGCCCCGACTATGAAAGCGTCGACCGGCCTGAAGCACATATTCACCGGCATCGGTGAATTGGCCCTCCCTCCAGGCCCAGGTAGCATCAGCTCGAACTCCTTGGGTATCTGAAAGCACTCCCGAACTGGTGCCAGGTCAGCCTCATTGAGTATATAGATGGTATCATCAACGTCCGAAGTCTCCCTTGCAGCGTTCTATACGAAGCTCCACACCATGCCGTACATGATACGTTCGGTGTGCTCCTCCGGCAATTCCCAAACCCTCTGAAGTCCGGTCCCCAGACATCCTTCTGAACTCCCCCATCCTTCGTAGGTCCTCAACTACCGTCTCTACTACGACCGAAGTAGGCCCTTCTGCGGTTTTGCCTTTGTCGACTGGAGGAACTTGGATCGAGGTCGGCTCATCAGCGAGAGGGGGGGAGGTCTCTGGCCTCGGGGAAAGCTAGACTTTTTTTAAAAAATACGCTAAGTGTTGAGTTACCTTGAAGTGACAGCGACGATCGGAAAGATCACCAGAAGTCAGTAAATTCTCGCCTGAAGCTCCCGCTAGCGAAAACTAGCCGCCTGAGTAAAAACTATAGAAATGAACAAGTGAGGAGTGGAGGTGAAGTCTTATAGAAGCTGCACACAAATTGAGACTAACGGGCTTCAAACATTCAAAAGCCCGGCCCATCTACCACAAGAAGACAAGAAGCTCAACAGGCATTTGACTAATCAACGGTCAAACAGTCAGCACGACACGTGCCAATCTCTTGGACTTCGGCAACCTGTACCGAGCACTCTTGCCACCGAAGTCCAAATGGGAGAAAAAATCTCTCTTGGTCTTCGGCAACGTGCGCCGAGCGTTCTTGCCACCGACGTCCAAATGTGAGAAAAAAATCTCTTTTGGACTTCGGCAGCGTGCGCCGAGCGTTCTTGCCACCGACGTCCAAATATGAGAAAAATTTTCTCTTGGACTACGGAAACATGCGCCGAGCGTTCTTGCCACCGACGTCCAAATGGGAGAAAAAAATTCTCTTGGACTTCGGCAACGTGCACCGAGCGTTCTTGCCACCGACGTCCAAATGGGAGAAAAAAATATCTCTTGGTCTTCGGCAACGTGCGTCGAGCGTTCTTGCCACCAATGTCCAAATGTGAGAAAAAATCTCTCTTGGACTTCGGCAGCGTGAGCCGAGCGTTCTTTCCACCGACGTCCAAATATGAGAAAAAGTCCCTCTTGGACTTCGGCAACATGCGCCGAGCGTTCTTGCCACCGACGTCCAAAGGGGAGAAAAAATCTCTCTTGGACTTCGTCAACGTGCGGCGAGCGTTCTTGCCACCGACATCCAAATGGGAGAAAATATTCTCTCTTGGTCTTCGGCAACATGCACCGAGCGTTCTTGCCATCGACGTCCAAATGTGAGAAAAAATTTCTCTTGGACTTCGGCAGTGTGCGCCTAGCGTTCTTGCCACCGACGTCCAAATATGAGAAAAAATCCCTCTTGGACTTCGGCATCATACACCAAGCGTTCTTGCCACCGACGTCCAAATGGGAGAAAATATCTCTTGGACTTCGGCAACGTGCGTCGAGCGTTCTTGCCCCTGACGTCCAAATAGGAGAAAAAATCTCTCTTGGACTTCGGCAACGTGCGCTGAGCGTTCTTGCCACCGACGTCCAAATGTGAGAAAAAATCTCTTGGACTTCTGCAACGTGCACTGAGCACTCTTGCCACCAACGTCCACATGTGAGAAAACATCTATCCTGGACTTCGGCAACGTGTGTCGAGCGTTCGTGCCACCGACGTCCAAACATGAGAAAATGCATTGATCGGTCAACGGTCAATGGTCAACTCGACACATGTCATCATCTCGAGGTCTCTCTCGACTTCGGCAAAACACGCCGAACCCCTTCGACCTTAGCCTCCACCCAGACACGTGTCATCCTCTCGAGGTCCCTCTAGACTTCGGCAACTTACGCTGAACCCCCTCGACCTCAGCCTCCACCCAGACACGTGTCAACCTACTGAAGTGGCTAAAGGGGGTTGGCGACTGGTGCCGAGCGTTCTTGCCACCGACCCCTAAACGAGGAGAAAAACGCCTTCGGATTAAAGGGGTCGTCCGATCACTCAGAAGTTCTCGCTTAAGCTTGATGAGCTCCCCAGATTCAGCCCCATCACCTATGCACCGATCCACCCTCCGATCGTTCAGATATTCGTGCCAGCGAGTGATGGACGTCGCAGATTCGTCCACGTCGATAATACACTGATTAAATCTATTTTTTATTTATTAATTCGAATTATATATTTAAAAACTGCAAAAAAGTTAAAAATTCGGGAAAATTAATTAAAAATTCTAAAAAATAATTATAAATTTGGTGAAATATTTTTGAGACCTTGAGTAAATAATTATTAGTTAGAATAATTAATTAGTGCTCTCGGAAAATAAATCATCGCTTTGCAAAATTGAATAAATGATTCGAAAAATAATGTAAAAATCGAGAAAAATCAACAAAAGTCCAGAAGAGCCTAGGAGCAATCTTCGGCGTGTTACCAGCTCAAAAAATACCGTTACTCCTCGAACAAGATTCGAACTCCCTTTAAGAACTCCGATAAAATCCTATGCGCCATTGAAACAACAAAACTACTCCTCAAAGGCTGTAACTAACAGTCTTTAGGAGTGGGGGGCTCGTGATATGGATAAAAATGGGATTAAATCGAAACCGTTCAAATTAGGCACGAATCTTAAAGTTCACAGGGGCAAAACGGTAATCTCACCTACAGATGGGTCCAAAATGGGAATTGGGTCTCTTCCCTAGGGCCCAATAACCCATGAACGGGTCTGTTTAACTGGGTACGGGTCCCAACCCATTAAGAGCCAGTTCCAAAGGATATGGAGAAATCTTGATTCGCCCTTATCCCTAGGAGGTGGATCTAACCACTTCTATCCAGCCACATCGGGGAGTAGAGATTTGTTCTTATCTTGAAACAGATCCCCACGGTGACTATAAAAACCCCTCTACCTCTTACTGTTACAAGGTGATCACTCTTTGTCTGCCTAAAGCTCTTTCATATTCTTTTCTGAGTACTGATAAGAGCGTCGGAGGGTTCGTCGCCGGGATCAACCCCGGTGTTTCGAACTTTGTGCAGGTCGGCGACAGCAGCAAGGAGCCAGCCAAACAACAGTGGAAGTGGTCAGGTTTAACCCATTTGATTTCCTACGAACCCACAAATTCATCTGATTGCCCCCACACCGAAATCAGCGGCAACAGGTTTTAAGAGTGGGAGGAGAGAGGAATGTGAGGGGATGAAGAGGATCTCTTGAGAATTGGAGAGTTTTTGTGGGTGAGAGCTCAAATTTGGAAGCCTGGGTTTCGGAATTGGGTTTCGGAGTTGGAAGAGAGAATGGAGAGAGAGATAAGTGAAGAGAAGAATGAGACAACGAGTTTGGGTTTATAAAAATCCTCAAACAACACTCGCCGTCTGATACAGCGAGTCTAAATCAAGCATTTTCGAGTTTTTTCTTAAATTTAGATTCGCTATCTACAATAAAGAGTGGATCATTTGGTAATTAACTTCGAAAGTGGATCAGTTTGGTAAATGCTTTCAAAAGGTGGGCCATTTTAGTAAAAATTTCAACAATATAGTATGGAAAAATGGTCAGAGAAATTAGTGTGGAAAATGGTCAGAGAAATTAGTGTAAGAGGTGGCATTGCGTGGGCGGCATCCCAACAATCAACATTCAACAGATGAACATAATAAATACGTGGCTTAGCTTAGCTTAATTAAATTGGAGTTTGGTATGTTTCATTGTTAAGGGTGAAAATGAAATGACAGATTAAGAGAGGATGATTATGATTTTAATTAGCCACGATTGATTACGACAAAACTTGTTTGTTTGTTTGTTTCTTGCTTTGGTGGGCACCTGACGAGATCCGTGAGGTTCGGATCAGATCACGAGGCCCGCAATGCGAGGCCTGCATTGCGAGTAAGAATAGTTAGAGTACTTCCTTCGTTATTAAAAAAATAATTTAGTATTAAAAAAATTCTAGACATTTTTTATTTTTAAAGCTCATAAATAAACTATTAATTGTAAAATATCATATTTGTTATATTCCATAAAAAAAATAGAGTATGAGTAAATTAAAAGATAAGGATAAAATTGAGAATCTCATAGAAAATTAATTGATCGATATTTAAAAATGACAAAACATCTACTTTGAAATCTTAAATTGAATTATATTTTGAAAAAAAAAAACTAGAATAGCATATATTTTGAAAAAGAAGGAGTATATTTAACCTAAAAAGTATAAGTATAATATCTAATCTCTAATATTATAATGAGAGAATGTCTTAGTATCATTTGTCAATCTATCAACGTTTGCAACGTACGTGCATAACTATTATAAAGGAAGTTTTAGATTCAAACTCAAACTATTTCTGAATTTTTACTTTAAAAAACTATATTATTAAGACATGCATCGCACGTGTAAATCTCTAATATTATAATGGGAGAAGACCTTAGTGTTATTTGTAAATCTATCAACGCATGCAACACCCATGCATAACTATTATAAAGGAGTTCTTAAGTTTAAACTAGTAGTAGTAATTATAAAGTGTCATTATTATTTATTAACGTGTGGGTTCTCCAATCTAGAGTGATATAAACTACACTCATAATCAACTCATGAGATTTTTTAGGAGGGTTGCACATACCTCAAATTTTACCCTTAAACATACCTCACCCACAAAATGACAAGATTTGGGTAACATTTTAATGCAATATTGCTTATCTTTCAGTAGTTGAGATATGTTTGGAATAAAATTTGAAACATGTATAGCATTTGTGTAGACTTTTAGGGGGTGCTTATATATTTCCTGTTGATAATATTTGTGCCAAAGTGTAAATTTAGCGATTTAGAGCATCCGCACCAATAAACTAGTCATTTAGGTTGTCATTTTCATTTTTGACAACCTAAATGACAACTTAAACAAAAGATGATAATAGGTTTTGTACCAACGGTTGCCAATTGGGTTGCCAAATTTAACATAATAATATATTAGTGTACCCTTGTGCAATACTGCACAAACTTATCTCTAATCTCTAATATTATAATGAGAAAAAGCCTCAGTGTCATTTGTCAATCTATCAACGAGTGTGACGTACGTACATAACTAATATGAAGGATGTTTCAGTTTCGAGTCCTCACTACTTAGAGTTTTTATTTTTTCAATTTTTTTAGTAAGACGTGCATTGTCCGTGCATAACTAATATAAAAGATTTCTTAAATTTGAGGTCAGATTATGTCGAAAGTTTTACTTTAAAAAATATATATTTATTAAGACGTGCATCGCACGTGTAAATTACTAGTATAATATAATATAATATGTAGTATAACCCATGCAATAATGCACATAATTTTTTAAAAATTAAGAAAATAAAAAAAAATTGAAAAATTAATCTAATAACATATATATAATATTGCACGATTTTTAAGGTTTGATTAAGATATATGATTCTAATTCAATATTTAGATGAAGAAAAGGTGGGATAGTTGCCTCTTACTTTTGCTGTAAATTTTTATTTTTATTTTTATTATTTTTTTAAAATTATTTTTGAATAAAAAGTAGTTTAGCATAATATATTTTACAAATTATATAGAAGGATGATGGGTGCCCATCACTTTTGCCAAAAGAGAAAAAAAAGGCAATTGCCAAAAGACTTTTGAAAATTAAGGGTAGTTGCATACTTGCATATCATCAAAAATTTATAATTTGGCTCAAATTTCCTCAAAATTTCCAATTCAAACACCCCCTTATCTATTAGAGACTTCATTGAAAGGGGTGTCTGGATGTATTTTTTCTACGAAAAGTTATAAATTTGCTTAAATATCTACTTCTCTATTTACATTTATTGCTTTGACAATAGCAGACTTATATTATAAATTTGATGTGTATCCCTACATCTACATCTGCATCAGCCTGCTCACATCAAATTTGCAAAACCACATGTCAGAAACTAATGTAGTCTCCAAGGGGTTGTAATTTATGAAATGCCTTTTTGCAAATTTGATGTTGTTAGGAATTGTGGCCTCAAATATACATCGGCACTGAGTACTTGAAATTGGAGAAAAAGAGAATGAGACAAAGAAGTAAGAGAAGACAAGCAGCGAGTAGAAGAATGCAGTTTAGAGAGTTGCATCGACCTAGTGTGCTGAGAGTTTTTCGAGTATAAAGGTCCAACAGAGGAGAGGACGATCGACCGACCTTGGGGGTGCAGTCGATCGGTCAGCTCTCGGGTCTGGACTTACACGTTGCGGTCAACCGACCTTGAGGGTGCGGTCGACCAACTTCGGTGGCTGATTGTTTTTGGGCTTACGAGTTTAAAGGCACAATTGCTAGATTTGTATTTATCTTTTAGGGTTCACTTGGGGGCTATATATATGGACGTAAACTCTAAGGTTTAGTAATCTGAATAGATCAATTTATGTAATCAAGAGGTGGGTCGTTATCATTGTTCAACTTCAAGAGGGGATTGTGCCGAGTATTTCAAAGGTGAGAGAGAGAGATTGAGAGTTGTAATCGCTTTGTAATCTTTGTATTTCTTGGGGAATAAGAAGTATTGGTTATCTCTGCATATTGATTATGTTCTTGTGAGATCTTGCATATATTGTGGTAGCTTGTTCTTAGTTCATCTAAGTCTTGGGAGTTTCTATTGCTTGTGGTGTATTTTCGCTATTAGCACTACAAGTTGTGGGGTAGATCCTCCGACAAGTGGTATCAGAGCAGTTGGTTCGAGATGGCCGATAACAAGATGAAGATCGAGAGATTCGATGGGAGTGGCCTCACGATGTGAAAGATTCAGCTGATAGCCTATCTTCGTCAGAAAGATCTTGATGATCCATTGTTTGATGAGAAGCCGGTAAGTGCAGACAAGGATGCGAAGGTCTTAGCAGATTGGAATCATTTGGATCAGAAGACGCTGAAACAGATTCAGTTGGGGCTGAGTGGAAGGCGTTATTTCATATCTCGAAGGTAAAGACCACAAAGGAGACTATGGAGATTCTCACGGATATGTATGAGAAACCATCGGCATCTAATCAAATTCTTCATCTGAAGAAATTGGTTAATATAAAGTTGAAGGGAGGCGGTTCAGTAGCAGAGCATGTGAACAATTACTGTATGGTTTACAACCAGATGGAAGCTACAGGTTTGAAGTTTTCAGAGAGGGGGTAGTCATTGTTACTTCTATCTACTTTACCCGATAGTTATTGTCACGCACCGCTTTCCAAAATACGGGAATACGAGCCCGTGACGAAGGCCCAGCGAAAGATTTTAACATCATCCATAAGCTGTACCAGTCTTAACTCAACAACATGAAAAGAAATAATTACAACCACGCAGATAAATATAATCACATAAACAATAACTAAGATAAAAACATGCAGTAGTCAACATAATAACCAACAACTGGAAATAAACAACAGTTACGGGTCAACAAAGCTCGGGATACAAAGTTTAACAAAGCAACAATGCGATAAAAGAATAACGTGGAAGAAGATAATTTATTTTAAAGCAGCTCCTGTTCCAATCCTAGAAGAACTGCTCACCAATGCCTTCTGGCAATTCTCCTTGTCCACCTGTAGTTGGATCAACTAGAGTGGAAAAGAAAATTTTCTTAGAGCAAGTACGGACAGCAAGTAGTAAAAAGCAAAGAGTAATGGAATATGGTACATCAAGAAATATGAAGCAAGATCAAAATTCAAAAGCAATAACAGGGACTGATGAAAGGTCTAGATTTAATAATGAAATTTTCAATAACAATAAACGATAAACAATGTCAATGTCAATAGTCATGATTCAATGATGCAAGTGTCAATCTAGTCTATTAGTATTTAACCTAACTAATGCACGTACTACTGCGTTCCATACCACAGGTTCGGTGCATGCAAAACAGTGTTCGTTTTTAGACTTTATGGTGAGATCTACAGAGTGTGTACTCAATGTCGATAACAATAATTTACAATCAACAATTGACAATCAATAATTCACAATCGATAATCCTCCTTCCATGACAATACGATATAACAATAAGGCCTTACCGAGTATATTTTCTGAGATTATCCACTACTAGGTCAACCCTTATTACCCCAGCTTGTTAATATTTTATTAAGTCATTTATGATCATGCAATGTGTATAAGAGTGTCAAAAAGATGATAAGATGCAAAAAAATGATGCAATGCACGATAAATACAAGTAATTGTGAATCTGAAAAGAGCAGACACAACAATACTAAAAGAGCAGTAACTTACAAAGTAAAATTCGGAATTCGATTCCGTCAAAAGGGCAGTAAACTAGACACCTGGGGATACAATTCATATTCAGTAAGTTTCAATTAATTCTAATCTAGGCCGATTACTCTAATCTTTACAGGTTAACGGTTCTGGCAGCAGCTTACAATCAAAACTTTATGGGTGGAAACTAGGTGTAAAATCAATATAAAAATCTACAAAAATTAGGAATGGATCCTAAGCATGTCTACTAAGTTTATGGAGAGTTTCATGTCATTACACTACTGTTATCATGGTGTTTCAACTGAAAATTGTGTCGGTGTTTCAATAAATTGCAATCTGGAAAATACAGACCAGCAGTGACTAAAACTGCGATATCTCACAGTTCGCAGATCGGAATCTAGATCCGTTAAGTGTTTTAGAAACTATATTCATTAGGCTACAATTCTCTTTTATATAGTTTTGGTTGATTCTTATTGTAACAGGGTCGAAACCTCAGTGCAAAACAGAATAGGCAGCAAGACATAACAAAGGTCATCATATATATATTTATCAAAGTGAATAATCAACATGTTCTTGTATCATGAAATACATTAACATTAAGGTACAACAAATTGAGATGAAATTCTACTGTATACAAGGCAAGATTATCATGTCACGATTCAATTCACGAGATCTCAATCAACCAACATGTATTCATATCATTATATATTTCTTATATACAAGTTCTAGTCAATTTGTTCATGTCGTGTATGCATGCAAATTTGGATTTGAATCAATGGATATTGGCATGAAGTCAAGGATACTTCGGGTTAGCTCATGTAAACCCTCGATATCCCCAACGGAAAGTGCACAAGCAATATTACGATAAGCGAAAGAGAACTACTTGCGGAGGAAATCAATAATCTTGAACTATAAAAATAAATGAGTTCAAGTGAACTTGCCTTTTGTGTGAGAGATTCGAATAACCAGAATAACTAGATTAGAATGTCGGGCGAGGATCCAAAACACGGGCGAGACACGTGCAACTGAAAAATAGTGAACACCCGATCTCAAGGCAAACACCACACAATAATCAAGACAGCGGATCCCAACAAACACCAAACGGCGAATCTTGTCCTTCACACAACAGCAACACACCAAAAGCACTACCGTGCTTCTCCTTGACTTCGACAGAGAGAGAGCGAGCAGGAGAGAGGAGCGACGGCTGGTGACGGTAGCGGCGACCATGACGGCGGCAGTACTGCGGTCGGGAAGCGACGCAACGACCAGGGGCGGCGCGACGAGTGAGCTCTGTTTTGCTCGAAAATAGGGGAGACGAGACAGGGGGTGTTCGGGCTTGGACGGCGACAAGGAGGAGGAAGAGGGGTTCTTCAGTGGTTGCGAGGTGAACGGGGAGAGCGAAGGCGGGGCGACGAGGCAAAACGGCAAGGAGATGGTGCAGGCAAAGTGGGTGATCGGATGGCGAAGAATGGGTAATGGGTTTTGGTGACTCGACGACAGAGCTCTGAGTTCGTCAATGGCATTGAGGAGGAGGAAGGCGAAGGGGCTCTATGTTGGGTTCAGACGATGGGTCGACGAAGGCGAGGGAATGAGGCGATGGAAGCGTTGGCTACCTTGGGTGGTCGATATGGGGGAGGAATGATGTAGGATAGCGGGCGGTTGAAGAAAGGGGGGATACACAGTAGGTCGGGGTAGGGTAGAGGCTAGGGTTGCACAGTGGTGGGGTTCGGGTGTTAGAGAGTTGTTTGGCTATTCTAATTTTTGGGATAGAGGGAGAAGGAGAATGATTATTTACAATAAAATAATAGGAGTGAGATGTAGGTAGTTAGGAGATACGGGGGATTGTGGGGGAGGAGATCTGGGTTGGTTGTTAGGGAGAATATGGGTTTGTGGGTTTGGGTAGACTAGGATTTGGGTTCAGGATCCAATAAGAAGATGAGTTTGGGTAGATAATAGTATGAGCTTGAAAATGGATTGGGCTAACAAAAGATAACAAGGATAGTAATAATAATAATAATAATAATAATAATAATACAAAAATAATAAATTGCAACAGACCCACAACAAGTCCAAGACCCAAAATACATTAAAATAGAAAAGAGAACACTATAAAATATAAGAAAAAAATCCGTACAACCGAAAATAGGGATTACAGTTATGGTACGGTGGAACGGACTATTACAGGCACTATGACAGATTCGACGACTCTACAGGATGTGGTGAGTAGCATTCTGAATGAGGAGGTGAGAAGGGTAAGAAACGGGAGATATCCATCATTATCTTCTAGAGATTCCGCCATGTACGTTGAGAAGAGACGTGTGAGATCTAAGAGCAGTCGAAGAAGAAAGGATCAGAGTAGTTCATCTGAGAGTGGGTCTGATAACAGCAATGGGGGACATGGGCCTGAGTGCTGATATTGTCACAAGAAGGGTCACATGATGCGCAGTTGCAAAGCTTATATGAAGAAGCAAGAGAAACTGAAGAAAGATACCCCAAAGGAAGCTCAAGTAGGGCTTGTTGAGGATCTATGCTTATCAGCTCGGGAGGAGTTGGACACTCAAGATTGGTGTATTGATTCGGGAGCTTCTTTTCATTACACTCCGAGGAGAGAGGTATTTGATGACTACGAGAAGGGTTCTTTTGGAGATGTGATCGTGGGGAATGGTTACCGGTGTCCTGTACGTGGGGTTGGTACTGTTCGCGTGAACACCATTGATGATCAAAGTGTTGTCTTACGAGAGACAAGACATGTACCAGACTTGAAGGAAAATCTTATCTCGATTGGAAGGCTAGACAAGGAGGGGTTGTTTACTACAGTTGGTAGTGGGGAGTGATGTATAGCTGCAGGTTCAAGGATCACTACAAAAGGGAAGCGTGAGGGAACTCTGTATTTTCTTAGAGACGAGAGAGGCATTTCTCCTGTAGTTGACTCTTAGCCGGAATCGAGTAGTTGGTTGTGTGGGGTCCAACCGAGTTCTTTCAGTTGTGGAGGGGAGGTTACTAATTTAGTAGGAGCTGCTGGCCATGGAAGTGATCCTAGAGGGCAAGACGTTGCTGCGGTGAGGGTACTTTGCTAATTGAAAGTTGAAGCTTCAAGTCGCTCTTGGGAGGTGGAGAGCACTGGTATCGATATGCGGGGTGATGTCAATGAGGATAATCGATTGAGACTGTAGGGGTTGAACAGTCTGCGGAGTTTGTGGAGGTGTCATCCACGGAGGTTTCTAGTGCAGATGGTGCATTGAGAGGGTTTGAACCATGTCCAGTGTTGATGGAGATCTTGCGAATTGGGGAGTCTCATAACACGGAATCCGACACGGGAGATTGTTTCTCTGGTATTTGTGTTCTATGCGATTGGTGGAGCACATCCTTCATGAGGCGATGATGGGTGGTTGGTGCACTCCATGTGGTGGAGTGGCGGAGGTGCTCTTCATGAGAGTGGCGAGTACTTGGGTCTTCCATGAAAGTGGGAGATTGGCAGAGATAATGCGATGTAAAGATTGCAATAATTAACTTTGAGGCTTTGTGTATTTGGTCCAAGTGGAAGATTGTTTAGAATTGTGACATCAAATACACATAGGAACTGAGTACTTGAAGTTGGAGAAGAAGAGGATGAGACAAAGAAGCAAGAGAAGACAAACAGCGAGTAGAAAAATGCAGTCTGGAGAGTTGCGGTCGACCGACCTGGGGGTGCGGTCGACCGACCTAGTCTGCTGAGAGTTATTCGAGTGTAAAGGTCTAATAGAGGAGAGGACGGTCGACCGACCTTGGGGGTGAAGTCGACTGTTTAGCTCTCGGGTCTGGACTTACACGTTGCGGTCGACCGACCTTGGAGGTGCGGTCGACCGACTTCGGCGACTGATTATTTTTGGGCTTACGAGTTTAAAGGCCCAATTGCTAGATTTGTGTTTATCTTTTAGGGTTTACTTGGGGGCTATATATATGACCGTAAACTCTAGGGTTTAGTAATCTGAATAGATCAATTTGTGCAATCAAGAGGTGAGCCGTTATCATTGTTCAACTTCAAGAGATGATTGTGCCGAGTGTTTCAAAGGTGAGAGAGTGAGATTGAAAGTTATAATCTCTTTGTAATCTTTGTATTTCTTGGTGAATAAGAAGTATTCGTTATCTTTGCATATTGATTGTGTTCTTGTGAGATCTTGCATATATTGTGGTAGCTTGTTCTTAGTTCATCTAAGTCTTGCGAGTTTCTATTGCTTGTGGTGTATTTTCGCTATTAGCACTACGAGTTGTGGGGTAGATCCTCCGACAGATATAGCCCACCGGCTGAGGTAAATGTGGGAAGCCACATCAAATCTGCATAAAATACTTGCAATTGTTAACGGCTTCTTGACAATTTGATTTTGCAAATTGAGGTACATTTGTAATTTTTTTAAGAGAAGCAAATTCGAACACCTCCTAAATCAGCCACTCCATGTCTCCATCTAATAATGATGCTAATGGATGCTTAGCATTACCGATTAATATGATTTGTAAGTGGTCACTGGTTTTCTCTAAAAATACAAGAATTGTTATCAATTTTTAGAGCACATATAATATAAACAATCGAGCTTTAAAAAGTATTTACAGTAACACCTTCAAAATAACTCATCCGAATATTCCAATTTTTTCGATTGTACACTAATATTGATAGAGATAGAGATAATATTGGCGCTTTTGGATTAAGTGTTGGAGTTTTGCCCAGTTAAATTGTTTAGGAACCATAAGCCTTTAATTTACCCTGACTTGACTTTTATTAGGGGTGCACGGTCCGATCGGTTGGGTTTTTAATAATTTTCACTAGCATAATTCTGTGCAATATTGCACATAATTTTTAAAAATTAGAAAATAACAAAACTTTTTTTTTTTTGAAAATTTTGTATAATAGAATGTATACAATATTGCTATATATTTAGATTTGATTAATAGGTATGATTCTAGTTTAAAATTGTAAGGATAAAGAGCAAGTGACTGTTTACCTCTAGCACGGTTATTGAGTCGGTCGGGTCAGGTCCTGTAATACCGAATCCGGACCTACTCCTCCACTTGTCTAAATATTGGACCCAGACTCTGTTAAAAAAATGTTACCCATCGGTACTGGGTAGCGGCGAGCGGGTGGTGTCGTGGCAGGAGAAGGGAGCTTGGGCCTGCTGCTTCCTCTCTTCTCCTTGTTTTTTTTTTTTTTTTTTGAGGGGGGGGGGAGGGTCCATTTTGAGCTGAACTAGACCCGACCCAAAAAAATATGAAGGGGTCTTATTTTAGGACCCTGGCCCTACCCACAATAGACCAAGTTCGTCTCTGGGTACGGGTTGGGTTCATTTTTAGCGGACCCAAACTTAATTCGAAAATATGAACATGTCATATTTTGACTTAAACCGTACCAGCAATAGACCAGGTTGATTCTGATCCAGTGTCGTGTCCTTGTCAGTTTCGGGTTTTAGATTTTTGTGACAGTGCTGGTTACCTCTAAATTTGCGTTCTTTTATAAAAAAGAAGAAAAAAGGAGGGAAAAAAAACATTTGGATCAAAAGTGGTCTTAGCATAATGTATGGTATAGTAGTATAACTATGTACAATAGTGCACATAACTTTTAAAAATGAGAAAATAATAAAACTATTGTTGAAAATTTTATTTAATAGCATATATAAATCATTACACGATTTTTTAGGTTTGATTAAGATATATAATTCTAATTCAAAATTTGGATGGAGCAAGAGTTGAGAGTTATCTCCTACATTTGCTCACCATTTTGTTATTTTTTAAAAAAAATGAAAAAAATCTTAGACAAAAGTGGTTTAGCATAATATATTGTATAGAAATCCACAAACCCATAAACCACCCAATCCTATTGGATTTTACATTTTTAAACCCAAACCTTGACCCATCAGTTTAAGGCTGCTCTGGGTCGTCGGGTTCTTTGGGTTGGGTTGATTTTGTCTGAAAAGCTCAATTTTCTTTGTCTTAATAGTTATATTTTTACTCATTTTTAGCTATTTAAAATTAACGATTAACCAATTGAAAGTAATATTTTGAAAATCAAGAATTCTCAACCTTCTAACGAGTTAGATTAATAGTTATATCGGAACGGTTATAAATTATAACTATTGTACATACGAAATTGATATACAATATTCTATCAGGGAATGCTAGTTCGATTCGGGTTTGAACATGCAGGTTTTCCTCCAAAACCCAAACCCGACATGGATTTTCAATTGACATTTCAAACCCACCCAACTGGGTTTGGGCGAATTTTCAATGCCAAAAAAAATCCACCCATTTGGGTTGGGTCGGTTCAGGTTCTGGTTAAACACAACCCGACCCGGTGCACATCCCTAACTTTTATATATATCTGATATATGTATAAAGTTTCTGCTATCTGTAGAGTTTCCGTACGTCATTTGCAATGGTTATTAAATTTGTTGCTGACTTTAAATACCATATATATGTATAAAGTTTCCTGCGTACCATTTGTGGTGTTTCCTTGCATCATTTGCACTGGTTATTAAATTTGTTGTGCTGGGTGAAGAACATGGGTCTCTCAAAACCAAGATGTACGCCTATCAAGATGGGGAACTTGCTTTGCTTCTTAATTAAAAGAAGAACCCTATAACGTTTGTTAGCTTCTTATCACAAGCAAGCATTGTTGCAAACGCTACTTAATTAGTATCTATCCAAATTTCTACATGGCGTCATTTCATCTGATGCCAAAGAACTTTAAAAAAAGCATCCTTATATCTATCTGTTCGTATTCGTGTAGGTTGCATCAGTGATAAAGATGGCAAAATGCAACAAATAAAGCTAACACACCCAGGGCCGGCTCTGAGTTTCGGGGACCCAAGGCAAAAGACTCAAATAATTATTTTTCGGTGCCCTAATTACAATATTACTTTTTCACGCGCAAAACATTTTCTTATATTTATAAGTGGAATACAAATTTGAGATCCCTAAATTTGTAAAAAATTATGGGGCATGAGGCGGCTACCCAACCTGCCTCAAGGTGGCGCCGGCCCTAAACACACCACACAATCAACACGAAGGAAGAAATAAGAAGAAAGTGTTGCGATAAAGATGTGTTTGACAAGTGGAAATTGGAAAGCAAAAACCGGCAAATGTAATTCTGCGAGTTTCCCTTTTCTATTGAAAAGTTGAGTTTCAATTTTTTTATTGAATCACCTAACTCTTCTTTTTCTTCTGTATTGTCACATTTTAATTATACTTCTCTTTGAAGAAATAGCGTAAAATGGAAGTATAACCTCACACCATTTCTTATTTATAGAAAGTGACAAGGATTTATATTTCCAATATTCGAAGAGACAAAGTTTTCGACCCCCTACTTCAAGTTCACTTTCCAAATACACCATAAAAGAAACATATCTTAAAATACCAAGATAGCTATGAGGAATCGAATCACACCTGTAAACAAGTAAACAACAAAAAGAAAACTCATGTTATCCCCATCATCAGCTTCTTCAAACAATATTATCAGGAAAGTGGTTCTCAAACTCTCACAAGCTCTTTGATTGTAGGAATTGATTGGTGACTACGTACGCAAGCTCTTTCTGTTGAGTGGTGGTGACATTCAGGTTGCTTGCATGCTTGTGTTTATCCACAATAATAGCATACTAGACTTTTCATCATTATCATGAAGAATATACCATTTTATATGTTCTCTAATTCTTAATATTGTGCTCGGAAAAATAAAGCACACGCACACAAATTTAGGTCATTTGACAGCCTGAAGAAGCCAATGAAACACACGAGTATCTTAAGCAAATGCAAGTCGTCCTTTTTATTCATGATCTAAAAACCGTCGTTTTCATTATAGTATCAGGAGTCATCAGACTGTTTACAACCAGGCCGGGTTTTTGAGAGGGGTGACCACTGCCTTAGTCTGCAAGTAGGCTTTAAGCCCGTCGACCCCCTTCTCTCTTCCTTGCCCGCTCATCTTGTACCCTCCAAACGGAATTGCGGCATCAAACACATCGTAGCAGTTCACCCACACCGACCCTGCCCTCAGTGCTCGCATCAAAGTGTTGGCCTTCTCGAGGTTGTTCGTGAAGACGCCTGCAGCGAGCCCGTATTGAGTATTATTCGCTCTCTTTATCACCTCATCCAGATCACTGCCACCATTGGCAACAACAGTCAATTTTAAATACCTAATGCACAAATTCTAATTAGCAAGAAAACAAATCGTTTTGTATAGGGATCATATATAAGCTCACTTGAATTTTAAAATGGACTGGACCGGTCCGAAGATCTCATCTTTTGCAATAATCATGTCATCCTGAAACATTTGAGAAAGAAAAATATTCATGGATAAATCTTACGTAACTGAAGGCTAGCAATCTATAATGTGCATTGTTATATCTCTGTATATACCTTCACATCTGAGAAGATGGTGGGCTGAATGTAGTAGCCCTTTTTGCCTAGTCTATCACCCCCCGTTACGAGGGAAGCACCAGCGTCGACACCTGATTTTATATACCGAAGGATCTTGTTGAATTGCTGTGTATCAATCTGAAGTTGAGATGGCATTCAAAAAAGAAATCAATCGCCGTAAAACCAATGGATTATATATATGTACTAGATTTGCCCGTAGGCACGTGCTTACGGCACGTCTTCAGAACAATACAGCATAAGAAAAGCCCTGTAAAATAATAAATCAACAATTATATAGCTCAAGTTTGAATAGTATGACAATAATTAGTTGTAAATAAAAGTCCATATTTTCATTAGTATATGTTGAAAAATAATTATGAATTGGGGTATAAAAGTCCATGTTTTCATGTGTGTATATATATATATATATATATAGAGAGAGAGAGAGAGAGAGAGAGAGAGAGAAAATTAAATAAATAACGGAGTTGTTTTGGGAGGGATTTGAATTTGAGTTTTGGGGGGAAACTTTTGGGAGGAAAAATGTGTTTTGTGAGGTTAGATCCAAGTAGGGCTGCAAACGAATCGAGCTATTCGGCTTAAGCTCGGTCAAAGCTAGGCTCGAACCGAGCTCGAGCCGAGCTCGAGCTCAAAACCGAGCTCGTTTCGTAAACGAGCTGAGTTCGAGCTTTATTATTATTTTTTTTAGGCTAAGCTCGCGAGCTGTTCGACTCGAATATGGTCAAAGCTCGGCTCGAACCGAGCTCGAGCCGAGCTCGAGCTCAAAATTGAGCTCGTTTCGTAAATGAGCCGAGCTCGAGCATGAAGGTATTCGGCTCGGCTCGGCTCGATTGCAGCTCTAGATCCGAGCCTTTGATTTTGGGGGGATTGAAGGAGAGCCACTTGATAGCTTTTTTTGTATTTTATTATATAGATATATCAAGGGATTGTATTCTTTTTTAGTCTATAAAACTCAGAACCAGGAAACTGAAATACGCGTGAAGAAAAATATCAATTTTTGGCAAGTGAAGGGGACCATCGGATGGATATCTTGTTGTTCGATATCGTTATGAAGAATAGCAATAATATTAAAAATTAGTAGATAAATATGTCAGAGATCAATTTTGACATAACTTTAAAGTCAAATAAGGCTAGTTCAATGGGATAATTCTGTGTCCAAAAATAAGACAGGGTCATCCACAATCTTAGATATCAATCGTATCATTAACAGGTAGAATCAAATTCATAAGTACCTTTTTTGAAGATGTAACACAGCCAGAGAAGAAACCGGCCATTAAAATATATTCCATTCTAAAAGGGTTAAAATGTTACAAGGTAGGTAATTATAGTAAGGAGGGGGATACCTAGCAGAGTGCTAAGGCTCACAAAAGGGAATTAGATAGCCAGAAATCAGCAAAGTACAGCCTTGTATTGGAGGTTGCTCGGTGAACTACATTAGTACTTAATATAGTTGCCACTAACTGTTAATTCAGAGTGGGGAATACGATAAGCATCTCAGTACCAACTGGCTAAAAGAGTAATGCTTTCTGTACTCAAACTTATAACTGCGAGTACATGGACGACTGGAATAAGTTCAAACTTAACCAACATTATCTGAAAATACCAATAACAATCTTTCAATGACCAACACCACCAGAATTTTTTTGTCCACAAACTGATGTGATACATCTGGAATACTGATATCTTTATATATCACGGAAATAGCATGCAGACAATATACTGATTTACCTGAGGACCTTGCTCAACCCCTTTCCTGAAAGGGTCACCGACAACACGTTGCTGGGCACGCACTTTTGATTTCTCCACAAACTCATCATAAACACTTTCATGTACAAAAGTGCGAGATCCAGCACAGCAGCATTGCCCCTGTAGGAAATAATCCACTTTTAGTACATTACAAACGCCTCTTCATAATAGCAACAGATTAGCGGCCAAACAAACCTGATTGAAGAACAAAGCTAAATGGGCAACTTCAACAGCCTGGTCGATATCAGCATCATCCAATACTATCATTGGAGACTTGCCTCCAAGCTCCAAAGTCACTGACTTCAGGTTGCTTCTCGCAGCTAGTTCAAGCACGACCTTGCCCGTGGCAGTTGACCCAGTAAAAGCAATCTGAAAAGGGTAGAAACTAGGTCAGAAACAAAACAAAACTACAACTGACAAAAACTTAATAAATGGGCAACAGAAAAAGGAGTCAAATTACATGAGATAAAGAATTTATTATGTCTCTCAGGATCTCAGCTAATCTGTAAAATTTGTATGTGAACAAGTCGAGTACATTTGTTATTAGTTGAAGCTTGAGATGACTGCATTATCATTTAATGAGTAACCATCAAAATTTTCATACAGGTGCCTAAAATAAAACGACGGATATGATATGGGAAATACTTTGGGATTTTAAAGTCTTTGAAATATTATGGTTTAGAATTAGAAGATGACAAATAAAAATACCTTGTCAACATCCATATGACTGGCAAGAGATCCACCAGCAGTTGGACCATAACCAGAGATAACATTCAGAACACCTTCAGGAAGCCCAGCCTGTCATGGACATTTTAGCCATTCACAAACAGAGTAAAGAATGGTCTAGTTAAATGCAGGAAAAAAGGACTAAATAAAATGACCCTTTTAAGTGAAGGATGTCGAACTGGACTTATTTCTTCTATATCATTAACAACTGAACTGCAATACCGAATCAATATTAGGTGGAAATTTTAAGAAACTAATGAATGATATAGAGATAGAAAAAAAAAATGTAATTTAAGAAACTAATGAATGATATAAAGAGAAGATGTCTTGGTGTCAACCCAAAAGCTAATCCTAAAGTAAGAGGTCCACCTAAAAGTGCTTGTTTAGTTCTCAGATGAATTGTTTCTCGCCTTGCCAAATGTCTAGTAGAAATACAGGAAGGAAGTAATGAAAGTCTTCCACAGAAACAAAAATGAAACCTACTAGTATACCAAGGATAAGAGAACCACACTAATTGGATTACATAACAAAGCAAATAATTGTACAAACTCATCCATACATGATCTTATCGCTGTTCTATTGGGTGAGGGGAGAGAAGCCCACAATTTGGGAAGATGTGTACTATCAAATTTACATCCCTTAATCCGCCATGGACACTTTCTTTGATCTTCACATGCAGCAGAAAAGGTTTTTCCTTACTAGAACTTTTTGAAACTTTTTGAAAGTGTCGTTCAGTAAATTTCATAATGTAGAAAATATTATCCCCCAAAATAAAAAAAGTTGCACACTTTTATTACTCTATTATAAAGCTAAGGTATGATATCATGGTGTTTATCGGCTAAGCAAGGTGGCCACTTCACTAAATTTGAACCTTCATAGCTAAATGATTTATAGAGATTGAAACAACAATGTCATTCTTCTAAAATTAGAAAAGGAAATCATGAGAAAATAGCAAAGGTGAATTCAGTTCGCCTACCTCGTGTAATAAATTAGCAACATATAAAGCTGACAGAGGGGTCAGTTCGGAGGTCTTTACTACAACAGTGTTGCCACATGCTAGAGCTGGACCCAGCTTCCATGAAAATAGAAGAAGAGGGAAATTCCAGGGAATGATCTGCCCTGCAACTCCAATTGGTTCATAGAGAACTTGTACATGGTGTGGACCATCGGCAGGAACAACAAGCCCATGTATCTTATCTGCCCAACCTGTTGTGATTCAAACAAAACGGGTGGTTAATAACTTTTAACATTTAGATTCTGCATGTAAAAGACAGAAAACCTTTTATCATACCGGCATAGTAACGAATCACACGTGCTACCATAGGAATTTCTTTCTGGGCTGCCTGTTCATAAGGCTTCCCATTGTCCCAAGTCTCTAGTGCTGCAATTTCGTCGTTATGTTTCTCAATTAAATCGGCAAATCTATACATTATGCGTGATCTTTCCTGCACACACAATAATGACGAGGATCAACAAGTACTCTCCATATGTTTCTTACCAAGTTGTTAATGGAACAAGGGAAGAGGATCAAAAAGAAAAATCCAGTCTAAGAACTAAATCAAGCAAAACATATCTCATGTTAGAGAAAGCCATAAAGCCATAATATTCTGTTGAGAAGGTTTCATGGGATATTTGACCACTTTTTCATCAACAAATCTCAATTAGCTATGGTAAGTTGGTAACTAACTAACTATAACAAAAAGGGGGCTTACTATGAATCTCAAAAGACCAGTTGTGGGCATTGAGATGCTTTGTCTTTGGCTTGATTTTGAGAAAGCGGCTGCTAGTTGACTGGTCTCAGATCAATCAGCTAGAGTGCTTGCAGAGTGAAACTGAACATTTATGTCAGTTGCATGACTTGTGTTAGAATTTCTGATGTATGGTTGCTCAAGTATAAGTACTTCGTGTAATCTATGGTTTAGACGTTGGAAAAATGATTCTGAGAGAACCCTTGAACAGAGTGAGTTAAGTTTGTTGGTGAAGGAGAAAGGTGTGTAATCTCTAGCAGACAAGTTTCTTAATAGATATAACTCCCACCTTTAGTGTAAATTCGTACTCTGTGTGTAGTTTCCTTAATCAAGTTTTGGTGGATTTCCCTCATATACTTATTGTCTTCGGGTGCAAAGGAATTCAGGTTAGTAGAAACATAGAGAATTCCAAAATACTAGGAAGCAAATAGGCAGTCATAGGCATTTCATATAAGCAAAATTAGCCAGAGTAAAGAAACGAAAGGAAACAGTTGTATCAGAGAATTACATAGGCAGTCATCCTTGGCCACGGTCCTTCATCAAACGCCTTTCGGGCAGCCGCAACAGCACGGTTAACATCTTCGGCATCACCTTCTGAAACATGCGCAATCACTTCTCCCGTCCTGGGATCTAATGTAGGAAACTTTTTCCCTGTGGCCAAAAATACAATTCCGTTATATAAATCTTCAAGAATATAAAATGATGGAAAACAATTAAATAGATGCTGCCATTTAAATAATTGATCAATGTACCTGATGCTGAATCCACAAATTTGCCATTAATTAGAAGTTGTGTATATTCAACTTTGACAGGGGGTGTAATTGGTTGCTCTTCATCTGCAGCAGCAGTACCAAACCTTTGAATCCCTGATGCAGCACCTGAAGCAATACTCAAGCTAAATTAAGCATGAAGACCTAACTAAATTAGAGATTTTCTTTCTTTGAAGTAAAAAGTTCGGAATTTGCACCCTGTTCCACTAAAGCGCAATAATAAAACATCTTAGTTCAAAATGCAGTTCCTCTTAAAGGAAGTCAGATACACAAAGCCAAGGATATTGATGACCACATGGTTTTCCTTTTCTTTTCCCTTCTATTGTCATTACCAACAGCTTAGAGATTCATCATGCACTATACTTCCTCTAGTAACAAGTTCTTCTCCTTACTCTATACGCATTGGAAAACCAACCCAAAATAGAGTTTTCCACATTAATCTAGTCTATGCTATGCCAAGTCTCAGGTTATATCAGATCCTATGCACCTCCGGTCCAAGAGTCGACAATCATACAAAAACATCACCTCACAATTTTCTTTTTACTCCCCAAGCTCCTTGTTGTCGTCCCTCCTCCACTTGCTCTTTGCAAGCTTTCGGAAAAGTCTGGCATTTTGTCGAACAAGTAGTGTGCGTTCAAGGAGCTACTTACCAAAGCACAATTGTTCGTCAATAGATATTTACTATCCAGGCCAACTAGATTCCTAAACAAAATTGGATTAGGTGATGTTAAATCATGATCATCTAGATATTCACCATAATCCTGTACCCTCTTTTGAAATGGTTTTTTATTTTTTATTTTTTATGATAATAGTACATCTGAGACATGCAATGTTATACCATAACGATTCAATCTTTTGTTTAGACTTTAGAGGGCTAGAACTAAAATCATCAAGTGATGTCCATCCAAAGTAATGTGAGCTAATTAAAAACTATTCAAAATACCCAAATTTTCTATAAATGAGGGGAAAAAATACAAGGCTGAAAAACTTTTCCCTAATCGACCATCACATCTAAAAAAAATACAAAAGAAAAATCACTGAAAAAGATTGTTCAAAGCGAAGTGCAAGAAACCGACTTTTCTTCGTCTTTTAGTGATTGTTGGGTCTTATCCATTTGTCTTTTAGTGATTAATGGATACACCAATCACTCAAAGATAAGCCTCATGTCCCATGTATGTTTGGAGTAGAATTTTATGTAGCATTTCTCTAATGGGAAAGAGTAACTGATGAGAGTGGCTAACTCTACATTTTTGAGAAAAGTGAGATCTTTAACTAATTCTAGTTTATTGATTTCAAACACCGTGATTGTGATAGTTGGAGATCTTTTATGAAGTTGAGATAACTCCACTTATATATGTTCGCCCAAAATTTAATATAAGTGGGAATTACACCAACTTTTTTCCTAAAATTGTTTTATGTCTGGACTATTCTCCAACTTGGGATATTAGGTGGCAAGTCAAAACTTGCTAGTTGCCACTTGCTACCACGCAAGAAAAAGTGAGTCAACAATATGATGCTGAATCATCTGAAATAAAATATAGCACCTTTAGACTTGACAAAATTTTCTAACGAACACACAATTTTCCTCCCTATGCAGTGTATGGGAAATTTTATCTTCACACTGTTAAGAAAGGTCAAATATTGCCAACCTCTAATATTAAACTATTTACCAAGGACATTTAATCAGTCTCGTGCAAATCACGTGCACTAAAATATAGCTTAAAAATAGCAAAGAAATTAATTAAAAAAAAAAAAAGTCATCTTTCGATGATCCTACTGCATCTAAGGAAAGAAGAAAGAAATCTAAAGGTGAAAAATGTAAGTCATTCGGAAAATTAAAGATGGTTTCACCTCCTTTGAGCATAAGAGAAGGCCGAGAAGAAGAAAACGTGCGCGAAAGAAGAGTAGATGCGATTCTACGAGCAGCTGCCATTTCGCCTCCAATTCCTGAACTAATCTCTCACTCTCTCCTTCTTAGAACCGAACTAGTGCTTCTTTTATGAAACTGAGGAGTTTGTTGGCGGTGAGGATAGCAACAAAAGACTTGGCTTTAGTTTGAAGGTATAGTATTTATAGGCATGAAACAAACAAAGATAGGCATGACATATAGGCATGAACCAAACGAAGATAGGGATGGCTTATCTAAACAAACGGGTCTTTGCAACTAATAGTTAATAATCCTTCTTTTTCCTCTTCGTACCCACTAGCAAATTCAAGCTTGAGTTGTGCAACTACTCTACATCTCATCTCTCTTGAACTTGTTTCAGTTATAAT
Source organism: Hemerocallis citrina (assembly GCA_017893485.1). Taxonomy (NCBI): domain Eukaryota; kingdom Viridiplantae; phylum Streptophyta; class Magnoliopsida; order Asparagales; family Asphodelaceae; genus Hemerocallis; species Hemerocallis citrina. Next base: position 332,052,881 of record CM030359.1, on the reverse strand, counting down.
TACAAGAAACTCTAGCATTTACATCTATATTTATAGTCCCAAGTAACTCTAAAAGATAAATACAAATACCGTCTAAAAAAGGATCCTAACCCGTGACCCGTTTGTGATCAGCGCCCGATGCGGTTGACTGCGAAGGAAGGCGATCGACTACAAATGTCCTGAGCAAGTCAGAGAGCAACAACTGTTGACCACCCTCCTAGTAGTCGACTGCTCCCTGTTTGATTGAACACTACAGCATGACAATCGACTACATGTATTAGCAGTCGACTTTCAGCCTTGCTGCTGTTATTGCTCCATGTATTGGCAGTCGAATATGAACTTGTGTTATAAATAAAAGATGTTGGTCGTCGAGTCTTCTTTGAAACGAGTACTCATACATCACAAACGGAGTTATGTAGCTCCGGGAAAATCATTTTTTCTACATCCTGCATGCAGATTACAGCAAGTATGACAGTCGACCGTCATACTTAATGTTTGGAGAACAAAAAAACACAATCGACTGACTGAAAGTGTAGTCGACCGCGACGGGGATGATTGTATAATTTAGTGCGGGTTTCGGATCCAATAGGTTGTATTTTTAGATATCTTTTTTAGGATTTCTTTGGGGGCTATATATAGATGCAAATATGAACACTTAGGGAAATCAGAAACATCTTGGAGGCTAAAAGAATTGGAGGAGACGACTTATCACACCATTGGAGAGCAAGAGCCATAGCTTTCGTCAAGATCGTCTAGAGTTCTTTCTTCTCTTCTAATTTTTATTATTATGCAATCCAAAAACATGCTCTCCGGTTGCTCCATGCTAGCCCATCATGCTACCAATGCTCAGTGCGTCTCCATTCTGAAAATAGCCGTAACGGTTCGTCCAGCACCTGGTCTAAAATTTCTGGCACCTGCAATACCTAGTTACAAGTTAGTATTGTTTTGCTTCCTTCATGCCCACCATGCTTCGATATATCTTTTGAGGGTCGGTGGCCACTCCCTCCTTAGAAAAAAGAACAAGGCCAAGAAATGTTGCTTCAGTCTCCTTGCAGCTTCTTCGATGCTCCTGCTAAATGCTCGTAGTGATCCCCCTCCGTCTTCGGTACTTCTTCCTCATTGATGCGAACAAGGTGTTTGCTCGACTGCAAGTTGTCCTAGAGAATACTGCTGCTCTTGAAGCCGATCAAACAAGACATTGATGGATACCTGCCTCGAGCTGTAACATGGTTCACTAATGTTGCTTGATGCGCGACCCCACTGATCCATTCTTCCATTTCCTACAAGCAAAAAAAAAACGGTGCTTCTCAAGGAGAAGCACTAAGCCTAATGAATTTCTTCAGTAGTGGCTCTTCAATCTGCTCGGTGCTTGAAAGACCCGATCACCATGACAAGATCTGGAACATTGCTTCCTGAATTTTCGCTCGTGACTTCAACCCGTGGTATCTGATACTGTTGACTTCAATGAACGCTCCTTTCATGTGGTATATCCTGGCGACGTTCCGCCTCGATATTGAGGTCACTTTTGTTGGCTATATTGCTTGCTTCCTCGACTCATGTATTGCGTGTTGACCTCCATCGACGTCTGGCTGCAGGCTTGCCTCCATAACGTTAGGTTGCAGTTTTGCCTCCTCGACATCCGATTGCAGTTTTGCCTTCTGGACATTTGGTTGCAAATTTTGCCTCCCCGATATCCAGTTGCAGGTTTGCCTCCATTGACGTCTGGTTGCAGATTTGCTTCTTCGTCATCCGGTTGCACGAAAATTGTTAGTAACGGAAAGCAAAATTACACTGAGGCTAGTTCAGACATAGGAAAAATCATAAACATAAGTTGCAAAACGCATCAATATGATTTACGATCATCCTACTATCCGACTAAACCTGACTTTGAATGGGGCATCCAAGTCTAATTTCCTACTGTGTTAGACTACAATTTGAAGTCAGCTCTGATAGCACTTTGTAACACCCCGAGTTCCCAACACAGGAAACTCGAGACAAGCCAGAATCTTTCCTTCAAATGAGTCCAAACACAGTAAAATCACATAAAATTTAAAACTTTTATTGCCAAAAAATGTTATTATAAGTATAAATTGTACAACAAAGAATTACATCATGAATTATATCTCAAAATTTTTACTGTACAACACTTATAATCTCACAAGGTACAACAATCAGAAAACTCTACGACACACTAGACACCACCTTCTACTGATCGCTCACCGCAGCTCGAGTCTCCTGCTCCAAGATCAGCCATCCTGCAACTAAACAGACTGTGGGCACGTTAGTTGAATACAACTGACGCAATGTGCTAAAACTAGCGGCTCCCCAAAACTCAACAACCAGGATTTGATGCAAAAGAAAAATGTGTAGACAAGTCACAAGTGTTAGTGTATGCCATGCCCCTAGAGTCCAATGCACAATTCAAAATGTACAATTCAAATGCACTGGATGCACTTACTCTAATGCCTTTCATTTGGAAATGCATGCATCTCATACTACATACTTTCCCAAAATACAGCTTCAATGGAAATGTATGCATCCTATACTACATACTTCCCACGGAGTTCGCTATCTTCTGATTGTAGGGTTCGATCCCTCGTGATGCATCCTACTCTTGTACTCTTTTCCGTTCCTGACATTAATTTAGTGGTTGTTGAGGTTGCATATGGTTGGTCTGCTTCCGCCATTGCAGTTAGTAGTGGTGTCCCATGTTTTCCACTACACCCGGCTCCGAGCAGTCCCACTGCTTCGGACCTCACCCAAAAGTTGCTACGAATATAAAGGTAGCCCTCAAGCTCATCAGGACTATAACGCCCCGAATTCCAAAGAAGACCAAATTCGAGTTTTCACAGGATCTTTACTTCACTTCGTACAATTTTACAAAAAAATTTAAAACTTTTCAATAATACATCAGAGTTCAATACACTTTTGTTTACACAGCAGAAGAATACAACAAAGAAATAAAATACAACTTGTACAACTATAACAAATGTAAATCATCAACTGCATCATAACATCTTCATGGCAAAGTCCATTACCTGCATATCAAGCTGTGGGCACGTCAGTCACTTACAACCGACGAAAATGTTATACTCGGCTATCCTCTCTATGCCGTACATATAACGATCTCATTACTTTAACAAATCACAAAAATTGAATAAACAATAAAGTGTCAAAAGTGATTATTCTAAATATATAAGTGTATACGATGCCTTAATGCCTAATGCACACATTTATATACTAGGATGATACTAATGCACACTTGTTCGGATTCTATGCATCTCATACTACATAGGTCCGAGGGCATGCGCCTACGTACTCCACAATAAAGGGTTCGATCCCTCGTCATGAAACTACCTGATAATAAGACAAGGTTTAGATCATTCCACGAATTTGAATCCCAGCACTGGAGTCCACCGCTGACTGTTATTACAGATCCCACATCTTGCGAATCATCCTGCAAGTGCCCCTCTAGCCCCGGTATATGCATATATATTGGAGTACGGCAAAACAAAACTATCTGCCCGATTACCCAAGATCCTGAAATCCACCGCTGATCCGTTCCTCATAATCCCGAATTTAAAATAAAAGCCCGTCTCCCACGGAGCAACCACAATCCACCGACTAGGTCTATAATCCCGGTGAATCGCCGCAGCCAACCCACCGCCCGACTATATAGAGCAACCCACTTACGTTTGCCCAGGTTTACTACATCGTCACTTAAGTGCCTAATATTTTAGTTCAAGATATGAATGTGTTATCAATCCTAGAATCAGTTTTACCTCCTACCGGATTTGTTCACAGAACAAATACAAGATCGCCCGACGGCAATATCTCAGAATCAAATCTCAAAATCTTTCTTTCAATATTACCAGTAATCTAGGTCTTACTAATTCTTAATCATAAACTTTCATGTACAAGAAACATGGGTATCTATACCCTTCAATAATCATGTCTTAACTTAGATTACTCTTATCTTCACAAATGATCAATGTCTCATTTAATACTACTCATGAATTCTTAAATCACAATCCTTCAGAAGTATAATCATCTTTAAGAACATAAATTCATTAAGTCTCATTAGCAACATATCTCAATTCTATCAAATATTTCTATAATCAAATAATAGTATATTCTCTACAAAAGAACTTAATTATTCTTATTTCACAACTTAATCAAGGTCTCATTTTAGCACTAATCAATGTCTCAATTAGCATTATTCAATAACACTATTCATAATCTATTTTTCCCACTCTTAATTCTTTTCAATCAATGGTTCAACGCATACATTCATAAAACTCATTATCAATTTAAGCACAAGTAGAATTCTAGAATTTCATCTTCAACATAAATTGCATATTCTCAACAAGAGAACTAATCAAAATCTTTACTTTTCTTCTAAAAATAATTAACTTGAGAACAAAACCTCATTTTATCTCAAATGTCTCTTTTACTTCTCAAATATACATAGAAAATCTTTAAAACTATTTTAATAAATTTTCCATTATATTTTATAAACACTAGGATTTTTCCCCAAATTTTTTGAGTGCATTGGGACTCATTAAATTTACTAAAACACTCCAAAAAAAGAAATGTTAGGTAGGGGTTTCGAACCCGAGCCAACAGAACCAGCGGCCAAAGCACCCAACACCAACCACTAATCCAGATGGACTAGTTGTTCTAAAGTCTCCATAAAACTCCTTTTACAAAGAGTCTAGGGTCTTAGATGAATAAAAACAAAACAAAAAAAGATTTTGAGCCTATCGGGTTTCGAACCCAGGCCACAGAGAAGGCAGCGCCACCGCCGACCACTAGGCCAAGTGCGCTAGCCGTCACAAAGATCGTCTACATGCTTTTATTCCGCTTTCTGTTATTTTCTTTTCTTTCACAAAAACTCGATTTCTTTATTTGTTCAAATCTCTCATTCGATGGAATTTGTTCATAACAGCTGAGTTTACTTTTCAACAGTAAATTATAAATTTATAAATAATATTTTAGAGAAATAAAATAGCTTCCAAATAGTTTCCTTTTCACTAATAAACATGAAAATTTCTACTTTTCCAAGTAGCACAATTCTATGTCTTGTCTATAAATTCAATGGTACTAATTTTACAAAAATTAATATATTCATTTGCTTATCAAAGAAGAAATCTACAACCATTATTTGTACAATCAATAAGTTTTTCATGATTATTAGTGAAATGGCAAAATGATTGATTACTTGTTTTCTCATTAACTACTACATGATACAATGTTAATTCATCAACATAGCATGATTCACTATTAATCTCACCACATTCATAGTACAGTTATTCTATCTTATCACCTCAAAACTATTCATTTACTTTCATTAGCATGCACATTCTAAGAATTAGAAAGTAGGGGAACACCCACCTTATGGAGAATGAAGACTACAAAAGAAAAAAGGCTCCTTCTTGCTCCTAGCTCCACAAGAACTTCTTGCTCCTAGTAGTCTCCTCTCCTAACTATGGCTTTCCCTCCTAGCAATTTCTCCAAGCAATAGGACTCTCTTCTTTCTTTCTTTCTTTCTTTCTTTCTTTCTTTTTCCTTCTTTCTCTTTTCTTTTCTTTCTCTTTTGATTATGTTTTTGGTGCAAGAGAAATGTAGAAATTTGGGGCTCTATTTATAGGGTTTTGGGAGGGTCTTTTATGCATAAAATCTACCCCTAATAACTCTCCTAATAACTCTTACAACCCTTCACCTCCTAAACTCCTAAAACCCCCATCTCTTCACCTCCCCACTATTCTCAACTCCAACTCCAAAACCCTTCTCCTCCTACTCCAAAAACCGGTCTCCCCTTGTCCGAGAAATGGTCCAAGTACATAGGTGTATGCATGCAAAAATAAAATATATTCACACACTCCAAATTTTATTTTGAAACGGGCACGCTCAAATACGCGCACCAAAACACGTGTGTTGCACGTAAAACATAAAAATACGAAATTCGAAAATCGGCTCTATCAATGGAAATATATTAAAATATAATCAAAAACAATATAAGAAAAATATATTTATTAATTTATAAATATTTCACGCCGTAATTTCTACGTACATAGGAAACACGTGCATTGTACATATAAAATTATCTTGATAAAAAATAGGAAAAATGAATTTCCGTTTTATAAAATGAATTTGAATACCTAAAATAAATAATTGAAACCCAGAAAATATCACCCGTAGCAGTGGAAAAATACATAATTGATACGTACATCGAAAACACGTGAAAAGCACGTAAAATACAGAGATTGAAATATCATATTTTAGTTGACTCAAATAGGAAAAATCAATACAGGAAATGCATAAATAGTCGGTGATCAAATATGCGGTAAAAATACGTTACAAAATACACGTGCGTAACACACGAGGGCAAAATTGTCATTTCTAATTTTGCGAGGTGTTACAAGGATGCCTCGGGTCTTACTCGCGATTTTGATTCTTACCCTAGCTCCCTACGCATACTAAACAATATAGAACTTGATAGACTCGTAGGATCCATTCCCTACATCTGACAGGAGCACCTCCCGTTCTTATCACTAGATTTCAGAAATAAACAGACGAGACTACGTTGCCTGTCCCCCATACCGGCAAGACGGCGCCGCATGTGTCCCATTGACAGGCGAGTACAACCACCCGACTAATGCATATCCTATCACTTCATAAGATTGCTTATAGGATACTACTACACTTCAATCCTAACTTAGAACTAGAAAAAGAAACTCCTGATCTTAAATGCAAAGATAGAGATTACCAGCCGATCACTAGCTAGTAAAAATCCAACCATCAACCCAAACAACAAAGCCCTAGGGAAAACAGCACGACCCCTAGACTAGGCTCAAGAGTTTGCCCAACTTGGCCCAGACTAGTCCTAGCGACATTCGACCACCGTCGATTGCCAGACATCCTCTTGCTTGCATCTCGACCCCGTCTCCGGCCCGCGATCAATTCTTTCTGGGTTAGTTATCCGCCGGCGCCCGAAGACGGTCTTCATCCATAGCACTCGAGGTAAGAAAGTTACTAATCCTTAAGGTTAAAAAATGAGTTGATAGTCTTAGGGTGATAACCACTACCCTAAACCATCAACAAGCTAATACATAGCCAAACACAACTCAATTCATTGAACATGACAAGTCCAAACAAACACGATCAATTCATAATTCACAAACTAAATCAATAGCTATCCAACTCTAATTATGGCATTAACATTACACAGTAGCTCAACCTAACCCTAAGATACTACCATGCCCAAGGATACCAACGTTAACCAAACTATGGCCAAATTAAGCTGTGAACTGACCACCGTCAATCGCCACCCCGCCTTCCACGCTTGGAGTTGATTAAGAGCTCGGCCCGACCAACATATTTCTCCCGTTAAATAATTTCGCTACATGGTCTCCTGACCAAGTGGTTGCACCAATAAAAACGGACATCCCTCAGTGTACGGCGAGCACATCGGCGTACGAGTCGTCTCCTCCAACACGTTCGAGGCGACCCAGCTACTAACTAACCAAAATTTTGAGTAGTAACGATAGCTCCTAGGGTAAAATTCATTGCCCTAAGCAACAACAAGCAGCACACACACCAGGGTAGAAAGAACCACCCCGAACAACAACACATGATAAAATAGCTATTTCATTCATAAAACATACAAAATGCATACAAACACAACTCCAACATAGTCATTACGATCCCAAGGTTGGAATAAACACCTTTCTAAGGCCCATTCCAAAGACCTAGTATGATGAAACACAACACATTCATTCAAAGCACCTATTTAGTCATCCAACATAGACTTAATGTTGTTTGCGAAAATCACTAAAAATCACACACTCGATGAAAATATAAGTTCTTAGAGATTTTGGAAAGATAATCAAGTCCACTACAACATCTCAGTTGGAAACTTTCTCAAATTAATTCATTTTAGAGAAGAAAAATAGTCATTTCTGATATGCATGCAAAACCTCCAGATATGGTAAAACTATCGACCCGGTACACAATAAAACTCCGTAAAAATAATAAACGATCTCAAGACCTTATAATATTTTGCAAAATTTCTCTATACATATAGGAGCAATACATATCTAAAATTTGGCCAAGAATTCCAAGTATACAAAAAGTTATGACTATTTGAATAGGATATAAAATTTCTCAACAGAAACTAAACTGTTCCTCAACAATTGCAGCAAAACATATTTAAAAGAAATAACAAATGTTGTTCAAAAATTACGAAACTTGGTACAATGATTTTGGACACATAGAAGAACCTCACATAAAAATTTTAGCTCAAGACTCCAAGTATTTAGAGAGTTATGATAATTGGAATAGGATGCAGATTTTCAAACAGCAACCACGCTGCTTCTCAACCACAGCTAGATTTTGCATTTTATAAAAATATCAAAAATTCTTCAAAAATTATGAAATTTGGCGAAATTGATAAACACATGTAATAACACTTGCTGTAAAAATTTCAACACTATATTCATAGTATTCAAGGAGTTATAGTTTTTATAAGTCAAGCATATTAAAATTTCAATACAGCATAAATTCTTTCCCCAAACAGCAAGGAAATGAAATTTATTTAAATATAAAATTACATCCAAAATTAATGAATTGGTGGAGTTTTTGTGAATATGTAGAAGAAGCTCCAGTAAAAATCTCATCTCTTTTCTAAGTCAACATAATAGATTCGACAAGAAGCAACTTTTCTTCCCAAGTCAGCAACTTGATAGATTTTATAAAAATATTAAACCACCTCCAAAAATTATTAAAATTGGTGGAGATACTCTAGACACATATAAGATGCTACTATAAAAATTTCACCCATAAATTCCTCATATTTCAAGAGTTATGATCAAAACACATCCAAAATTAATGAAATTTATTAAAATATCAAAACACATCCAAAATTAACGAAATTTGGTAGATTTCTTAGGTACACAATCAAGATGCTACCACAAAAATTTCAACATCAAATTCTAACATAGCACCAAGTTATGATTTTTCGAAACCAACATGCCTAATTCTTCTCAAGATTCAATTTTTCCCCATCAATTGATAATTCTAGCCCTAGAACTCAAGTAGAAACATACAAGATTTCATTCACACCATTAAGAAAGCCAAAAAATAGCCACTTTACTATTCATCAATCATAAAAATATTCAACATGCATAGAATTTGAGAAGTCACCCACATGAAGTGTTGCGATCTTTTTCTCCTTTTCCTCTCCTTGTTTGAAAACTCCACCTCCAAGCTCCTCTACTTGTTGGCTCTTCCTCACTCATTCACCACCTAGGCTTTTGAATTGAGAAAGTTTCTTTTTTGAAGTGGTAGAAATTTGTAAAAATGTTAGAAGTATGAAAGGTGAATTTTAGGGTTTGAAAGAAGGATGGAGAGAAAGATAATGAAATGAAAATTTGAAAGTGTTTAAATAGAGAGGGGGGGGGGGGGGGGGGAGGGAGGGGGGGGGGCGGAGGGGGGGGGGTGTTCAATCTCGACCAAATGACGGTGAGGGTAAGGGTAAGGTGAGGGAGTGGGGAGGTGACTACACCAAAAACTAGCCCATAGTTTTGAGAGTGAATTAAGGTTTTTGGTAAATGGTTTTAGGGTTTGGATTAATATGAATAAAAATACATACATACTCATATATATATATAACATACTCATGAGTATATACACACATACATGTATTCATACATACATTCATGACAAGTGCATACACATCTCAAAAGAAAACATTTGTATGTTTGAATAAAAATAATTTTATCAATATAGAATTACTACACGTTCCGTCCTGAATATAGTTGAGACAAACATACAATTTAATTGAGAAATTATTCCAACTCTAGTTCAACAATTGTACCATTGTCGGTCTCGAAACATATTAATACTTACTCAATTAAAACAATTGAGAAAAATCTGTTAATACGTGCAACTCTGAATTGTGCACGGACTAATGTACAAAATAGTTATACACTATTTTACGGAATCTTACATATCCACCTTTAAAAAAAAAATTATCGTTAATGGTGAGTCCAAAGCCCCCCGCATTCAATTGATAAGAATTTAACGAAATATACAACCAAAATAGAGGTATGCATGTTTCCCAACATGGGAAATGAAGTTCATCCCCGCAAAAAAAAGATTCCACCCAAATTACACCCCTCCCTAAAAAATGTGTCATGCCCCGCTTCTCAAAAATAACACGTAATACGGATACGCGACAAAAGCCTAGCGAATAATTTACATCATCTATAAGTTGTTCAAGAATCTTTACAACATCTCACGAAATAATCAGAGTCGGAAGCAAAAGTATCAACCAACAAGCACATATAAACCAAAATATCAACAAGAATACTTGAAACCAAATATATAAATCTCAAATAGTCATGATCTGAATAAAACAATCATCCTAGGTCACATTGCCCAAATACAAGAATAAATTTAAGTAATCAAATACAATATTGTTCATGCAAGTTACAAGAAATAATAATAATAAATCCAGCACTAATACTTCATGTCACCAATACCGTCTGGAACCTATTCTCTAAAATCTACAATTCAACAATTGCAGGGAAGAGGGAAAGAGAAAACAAGTACCCGTCAATTGCAAGTTACGGAACACTTATAATGTAGGATACAAGTACATGGGAAAACTAACTAGCAATATGGTATAAGCATGATGTCAAAATAAATAACTAGCATGGCAAAGTGAACAAGTATAAATGGCATGAATTAAGTGTCAAGTATCATGTAATCATGTATCAAGTGTCAAGTTTCAAGTCTCAAGTATCATGTATTCAAGTATTAAGCAAGCATGTATCATGTTCAAGTATCATGTTCAAGTCTTGTAGTGATTACTATTTAGGTAGCACTTCATGCAGGCCACCTTACATGGTTGCTACAACAAATAGTATCACTTTAGACTTCATAGTGGACCATAGAGGATAGTGTACTCAGGGAAAAGTCAAGTATCGAGCTCCAAGCTCCAAGTATCATGTATCATGTATCATATAATTACGTGTCAAGTTGTACCAGTGACAAGTATTGTGTCTTGCGTGCAAGTGTCAAGTAATCGAGTGTCAAGTATCATGTATCAAGTAATCACGTAGGATCAGTGGGTCTCCTTCCGAGTACACGTTTCTGAATTATCTACTATTAGATCTGTCCCTTAAACCTCGGCTTGATTATTTATTATTAATGTCAAACAAGCATGTATATGTGCAAAATATATCATGAATAACATGGCATGATCATGTGACAAGTGCAAGTTGCAAGATAAACATGTACGAGTGCAAGATATCTCATAAAAGAATAAAATAGACAAATCTCAAGTTCAGGACAGCAAGACCATACTGTAGTAAAACAGTAATTCCTAGTGTTACAAGTATGCAAATCTGAATCCATCGAAAAATCTAGAAAATAGACTCCCAACCAAATTTAGTGAGTATAAATAAGTCATATATTAATTCACAAAAACATAGCTCAAAACTGATTTGAATACAGAAAATAGGATCAGCCAGAAATCAGAAAAATGAATTCAAGAGCAGGAAAATAGCATGAAAACTCAATAAATAAATCTACGAAAAATCTGGGGTATTTCTCTATATTTCTAGTATCAGAATATAAAGTTTCAGAATTTTTTAGTAAAATTAGATCAGTCATCAAAAATCATAAAACATCAATAAACGATAGTTTGGCAAATCTGAAATTTCCAACACTGCTGTATGAAAACTATACTATCTCGCAACCAGTGAAACAAAATCAAATCCGCCAAAGGGAGATGAAAATAGACAAAATATATTAACTTTCATATTTCACAAAAAAATTTCATACAGTAAAAGGAATCAGTGTTGAAAATACGATTCTTTACAGAACAGCGAGTAAAATACAGCAAGTATAGTTTTCATAAACGAGCATAGAATGACATATAAAACTTACTAATAAAATCCACCAAAATTCTGGGTAATCCCCAAGTAGATAAAGAAAAACTGACCAAAGTTTCAGATCAAAATAATATGTGTAGCACAAGTATCAAAATTATTTAGTCATCAAAATCATCGAAAACGAAATCTGAAAAAGATCTACACTTCTATAGTAAAACAGTCATATCTCACACATACGAAAACGAAATCAAGTAAGATCATAAGGGTTTGAAAATAGACGAAATTCTCTAAAACTCCTATTTTATACTGAGATTAAGTTACTTATTTCAAGATAGTCCAAAACAGCAAACAAAACAGATCAGCGACAAAATACAGATTTTTCCTTTAACAACAACTCAACATATATCATACAAAACTTGTTCAAAACACAACCAAACATGAAATTGAGTCTACCAAGTGTCCAAACATCATGAAATAGGGTTATTAACATATCTAAAACAAGTCTTATCACATAGTTCTCAACAAATACCCAATTTCTCACAAGAAGTCTCACATACATGATCAAATTAAGAACGGGCAAAACCTAAGTTAATTCATGTCAATATTGTGTTGTGAGACAACTATGATCAAGTTTTCACAATAGAGACAAAATCCATTAAACATAACACACAAGAGTCGTCTCTAGAACCCAACTACACTATAGGTGGTATTTTTGACTTGTATCATACAAAGGAATTTGAGTACAAGTTACTTTCCTGAAAAATAATGAATCCAACGAGAGAAAGAGAATAACGGGAACAGATTCCCGGGCACGAACATAACGAACGAACAAACGGAACACGAACAAGATCACGAATCAAAAGAACAAATAACCCTCGAACACGATCAGCGTTGAGATCATGAGATCAAGAGATCAAGGCGATCGGATCAGATCAGATGACTCTGATCGAAGATCAAGATCGAGATGTGACCAGTATCTTGATGATGAGGATGATGATCGGATCAGATCGACGATCAGATGGCCACCAATCAAAGCAATAAAAGAACTGCAAGATGATGATAACGTGATCCAACGGCCCATAATCAAAATATCAAGACCCCATGATGATCGAGATGTGATGATGATGAAGATCCGACGGACGACGAAGATCACCCCGATGGTGATGATCAAGATCAAATCTACGAACGGCTAGGAACCAATCAATATGAAGATCACAATCAAACGGACGACCTACATTCAACCCAATCAAACCAATACAAACAACAACCATCAATGGTGCACTGGTTGCGGCTAGCGACTGCAGGAGGTGAGCACCGGCGGCCAGGGGGGACAGGCGAATGCAGGCGGACGGCGGGGGAGCGCCAGGGGAGCAGCGACGACGGGCTGCCGACGTCGAGCAGCGCATAGGGAAGCAGTGCGCGACTGTGGTGCTGTTACTGCGGTGCACTGCAGGGGCTGGTTGCGGTTGTCGTGCGACTGCAGGGAGCTGAGGTTGGAGAGGGTGCAGTCAAGGGTGCACAGGGTAATGGATCGGGGAGAGGGTCGAAGGGGCGCTGCAGTTGGGTGCAGGGCGCACGGGAGGAGGACGGGAGCAGGTGGTGAACGGGAGAGAGAGGGTGTAGAAGATGAGAAACGGCAGAAGGTTTAGAATAAGATGAAAAGGTAGTATAGGGTTTCGGGATGAGAAGATGCGGCTGGGGTTAGATGAAGGGGTAAGTGAACAGGGGAATATTAAATACAGGGATATTTATATAAGGGGGAGATGTAAGGTTAGGGTGTGAAACAGGGGGTTTCCGGGTTGTGGGGACTCAGGGTAAACGGCATTGGGGTTTAATATAATGGGTTTTGGGTATTAGGGTATTTAAATGGGCATTTAGAATTTAAATAAAAATAGGGTTTTAAAATCAGATGGGAAAATAAACTAATCAATAACATAAAAATAATATTTATAACAAAATGTAGTTTGCATTAAAACATAGAATTTGTTTAAAATAGATACAAATACAATTAGCACATATAAATGAATTTTCAATAACCAGCCAAAATTATTAATAATAATAACAATAACAACAGTAATAATGATAAGAGAAATAATAACAAAATAAGAATTGTATTTCAATATAAAATTATAGAAAATAGTTACAATTAAAATTATTGATCGAAAACAGATTTTAATAGGAGTTCCAAGAATACATTTTGACAAAAGAATTTGAAAGCGGAAAATTATATAAATTTTTTTTTTTTTTGTTAGGTAAGAAATGTCTTATTCTATCTTTTTACAGCATAATAATTGTTATCATAGTTCATAATGTCTCCAAAAAAAATTATAACAGACTGACAATAACGGATACAAAATATATACAATACATGTGTTCGTGACTGACTTTGAGCTCCAATTCAATTGAGAATCCAATAACCATCAGTGCGAAGCTAATGTGACTGGTATATAAACCCTAACCAGTACTCATTAGTAAGTGGGGATCAAAGAAGAAAATCTAATCAGAAATAGTACGTAGTAAATCACTCAATATGATATTACAAAAAGGTTAATCATTAACTTTTTATAAGAAAGTGATTAGGTCATTTAACTTCAAGTGGGCACTGGGATTAGACTTCTTTAGAAAGATTTTAAATACAGATAAATACACTGAAAATACAGATTTGGGAAAATCGGGGTTACAAAACGACAATATAAAAATGTTACAAAATATCGGTTCCAACAACAACCGAACTAGCCAAAAGACCAAACCGAAGTCCGAGGTAAGAAATCCTCCTCATGTCAATCACTCGCCATCCGGCTTCCCCACCTTATCCAACCTCATACGTGGATGTAGTGACATCTGCATACACCTCCATGATTTTTCGTAAATGTCGTTTGAGACCATAATATGATATTAGTAATAATCTTGTAAGATAGTTGTTGATGCATGAGGTTAGGGATGGCAACCGGGCCGGGTTGACCCGTGACCCTCCCACTCGAACCCGGCCCACAAAGAGGTGGTTCGGGTCCGGGACGAAATCACGGGTCGATCCGGGTTGACCCAGGTTAAAAAATTCGTAAACCCAACCCGCTCGGCTCGACCCGCGAACCCGTTGACTAGGTCAAACACACCGCAACCCGCGCGGGTCAAACGGGCCCAAACAGTGGGCTATTTTTTTGGTTTTTTTAATTTTTGTTTTCCCCTTATAAATACCCCCTTAATTCAATCTAAAAAATTTCACGCTTTACTCTCTTACTCTCTATACTACTACTACCCAATTCAATCTAGTTTTTTTCAACAAAGAAGCAAGCAACAAAGAAGTGAAATTTTTCGATCATATCAAATTGTGTTGATTCAACTCACAACTACGTCTACTTCAACTCCTCCAACAAAGAAGCTCTCTCTCTGTCTTTCAAGTTTCAACGACTACCGGACTACGTGACGTCCTGACTACGTCTACTACATTTCTCTACTTTTATTTTCTCTCATTTCTATATTCAATTATCCGCGAAGTACGGTATCAAAATTTCACAACCCTCCTATTGTCTTTATTTTTGTTGTAGTTCTAATTTTTTATTTCATATTTGTTTGTTGGTTTTTTGCTTTTCTCTCTTTCAACCCTCCTTGTTTTTTAGATTTTATTTTTTAACATATTCCTCATATTTTTTTGTTCTATATTATAGTACATACACTGGTAAAACACTAGAAATCATTTTTTTCCACATACACTATTACCATGTCTAGATCACGAGGTAGCGGCCGTAGCCAAGAAAAAGATTCCACCGGTACTTCACATCGACTTCCATTAGTCCCACATGTAGAGCCCGAATTTATACTGAATTCTATGATAGGATATCACAATGTCATTCCATACGACATAGAAGATGAAATGCATAATATTGACACACAAACAGAACAAACCACCCCATTAGTAGTAGAAAAACTAGGGGAGAAATAAGTGATTGACACAGATTTTATGACTATCTCCGATGAAAATAATCCGGTTGTAGGACACAAGATTTGTAAACATTGTGACAAGAGTTACAAATGGAAGAAGGTGTGAGGAAACATGTACAATTAAACGACACATTTTAAATCTACACAAAATCTGTACAAGATCAACAAGGCCAACAACAAAAAATTAACCCTAGGATCGGACAAATAGATGCCAACCCTATGATCCTGAACTTGTTCATCGGGAAATGGTTCGACTAGTTATTAAGGATGAAATACCTTTTTCCTATCTGAGAGTAGGAATGTAGAGTCTTTCAACATAATTGCACTAAATCCAAAAGTCCGACTATCATAAACTTTTCAAAGAATTTAGAGAGGCTTTAATTGCACTCTTGTAATTTTTAACTTGACTTCCGACTGTTGGAAATGTTGTAACGATATTTCGATGATGGGTTTCACTTGTCATTGATAAATAGTGATTGAATGATTCAAATAAGAATTAATCATCTCACTTGCGGTTTTGCCGTATTCCCATAGTGGACTAGTTATTGCAACACATATTTTAGAAGTTTGTGATTTATATCATATTCGTGATATAAAATTTACTATTAGTTTTGATAATGCATCTAATAACAATGCTTCGATTAGTATATTAGAAACACAATTAGCTCTGCCCTGTAATGAAAATTTTCATGTTAGATGTTCGTGTCATATTCTAAATTTATGTTTACAAGATGCATTGAAAGTAACCGATTCATATATAGTTGCAATTAGATTTTGTGCACATTTTATTGCTTTGAATGGTTCTATGCTTCAAAAATTTAAAGGATAGTGTAAATCTAAGGGGAATACATTTCAGAAAATTTCCTAACGATATTAAACACCGATGGAACTCTACTTTCGATTTACTAAATGTTGTTACTCAATACAAAGATATTATAAACGATTTTTGTCTTGCAAGAAATATGAAAAAATTTCAAATGACTCTCCAATCATAGAATTTTGCCGAATCTTTATTACGATTTTTGGAACCTTTTAAAATCGCAACTGTAAAGTTTTTGACATCTTATGATTCTACTTCTAGTATTATTTTTATTTCAATCATTACTATGATGCAAACTTTTCAAGAAATGAACTTCAGACGAATACATTAGCCATATTGTTGTTCCCGCTTATACAAGATTTTTGAAGTATTTTAATCCTTCTCCTATGTTGTATTGTATTGCTACTGTTATGGATCCTCATATCAAATTAGCGGGTACAAAAAGTTTGATTGAAATGTTTTTACTTAACTTGGAGATGTTTCTGAATGATTGTAATAAATTTTTAGCTAGCTTTGAATCGACATTGAATTACTTGTATGATTATTATCATAGAACTTTTACATCTAGTAGTACAACTAGTATAGTTACTTCTTCTTCTACTTCTAGATGTAAGGGTAAGAGAACATTAGAAGATGTCTGCTAATTTACTTGCACGTATTCAATCAAAAAACCGAGGACTAATGCACTTAATGAATTAAACTGGTATAATCAATAAGCTAGTGAAATTACTACGACTAAGGTGCTACAATGGTGGAAAGAACATGAAAATATTTTTCCTATTCTTTCACATATGGCTAGAGATGTACTAACTCCTCCTGTCACCATAGTTGCTTCAGAAAGTGCTTTTTCTACAAGTGACAGAGTTCTAACAGATTATAGGAATCGTTTGAAGCCAGATTTGTTGGAAATTCTCGTGTGCACTAAAGATTGGATGAAGGCTGAAAACAGGACTCAAGGAAAATCGGCATCTGCACCGACAAGTGGAAACAACTCGCCTGAAGATCAACAACAAGAATAGAGAATTTAGAGCGATGAGATCTCATGTTTAGATTAAGTAGAGGTGCATGAGAGTAACCCAATGCCCTCTCTTCAATCTAAATCTAGGCTATCTCAAACTCTAGACTTTGATTATCTGCTCAAACATGTAAATGTAAAATTGTAAATCAAGAAATATTGTATGTTCTCCATGAGTTTCTATTACCTGTATTTGTATGTAAAAAACATGTAAAAATCATAGTACTTGAAATGAATAATATATGCATTTTTTCACTCTTATACAGTTATAATTGTTGTAAAAAAATTTGGAAAAAAATTAAAAAAAGAAAATTTAACCGGGCCCACCCGCGACACCCGGCCCGACCTCGAAACAGGTTCGACCCGAATGGGTTCGCGGGTGGACCGGGTCGAAATTTTGGATTTCGAACACGGCACGGCCCGGCTAAGCCCATGACCCGATCCGAACCTGCCCCTAACTTGGCTGCAACCCTCGCGGGTCCGACCCAACCTGACCCGGTTGACCTGAATGCCACCCAAATATAAGGTGTTTGTGTGTTGATCTAAAATTTATACTACTCCTTTCTAGCCAAATAGCCCAACAAATACCCGCTACCCCTATCCCCCAAATATCTATATTGCCCTTACAGATATTTGCATCCTCCAAACTCCCCAAACGGCATGCACCGAGTCCAATAAGGGGGCTGAAATACAGAGCCTGCACAGCAAGTCCACCCATATATATAACATATCGGCATTTGACAAACAAGTGCCACCGTTTCGTTATCCTGATTACACATCACACAGTGCATCAAGCCTCCATTTGTGCCTAACTAGTTTGTCCCTAGTGAGAATTGCGTTTCCAATAGCCAGCCAATTAAATGCGCAAATCTTTTGTGGGAATTTAACCTTCAAGACTGGGTCATGCACCCGCACCCCCATCATTGAGCCACTTGTACATGGATTTTACAGAGAATACCTCATCCTTCTCGGACCCCCAAACGATCTTGTCCTGGTGCTCCTCTCCTTTGATTTCCAATCTTGTAGGAATTGAATTAGTTCTTTCTTTTGTCTTCTAGCCTCACTGTTTAACCTGCCAAACATTCTCGGCCTCCAGGCGTCGTTCCTCCACTATTTGGCGACCCAATCTTTCTTATCCACTGCGAACTTGTAGGCTTCTAGAAATCTTCTTTTTAAATTAATAGAAACAAACCACCTATCTTTCCAAAAGCATATTGCCGCCCAATTTCCGATGGATAAGGTAATTCCAAAAATGAAGATGTCCCTAGTGTGCGAAACTCCCTGACAGAATCCAGACATGGATGCAATATTCTTCGGTTTTTGGTACATACTTTCATTTCTGGCATAAGGTGCCTTCACTAAGATAGCCCACTTTGCCTTTGGTGTAACTCAAAATTTTCACCACTACTTGCATTGCAGTGCCTGGTTCATTTGCCGAAGATTGATGACACCCAATCCTCCAAATTTCTTTCTTCTGCAAACCACCCCCCATTTGATTAATGAATAACCCTTCCTGTGTGCCCTTCGCCCATACCAGAGGAACCGTCGTCTAAGTATGTCAATCTTCCTGATATTCCAAGCTGGTATCTCATAGAAAGACAAAGTATAGTGGAATCGAGTTAACCACCAAATTCAACATAACCAGCCATCCCCTGATGGAAAGCGTCTTCCCCTTTCATCCATCTAGTCTAAACTCAATTTTCTCATTGAGTTCATTCCAGTCCACCCTCCTGAGTCCCCCCACTTCTAATTGGTAGACCTAGGCATTTGATAGGAAACTTCTTCAACAGTGCAGCCATCCTCCCCCATATCGCCCAAAAAATAATGGTACTCTTGTGGAAATTCACCTTCAACCCTAACCACTCCTCAAAAAGATATAATCTCCACTTCAGAAACGTAGCCTGAGTTGCGTCACACTCCCAAAAAATGAATGTATCATCCGCATATTGGACGTTCATTACAGCAGATACCCCCTCCTCATTCCTGATCCATTAATCAACCCCTTCTCTCTATAAGCTTTAAGCATTTGATGAAAACTATCTGCCACTAATGTGAACAGTAAGGTGAGAGCAGATCCTCCTGACAGTCCTTGTCTACATTTAATTTCCTTGCATGGAACCTCATTGACAAGAATAGACACCTTGGCAGTTTGTAATCAAGCCTCTATTCACCTGATCCATATGTTCCCGAACCCTTGCCTCCGGAGTATCTCAATCAAGCAACTCCATTGAACCTTATAATATGCATTTAAGTCTAGCTTAAGGAAGAACCCTGCCTGATTTTGCCTTTTGCAATCTTGTATGACTTCCTGAACTAGTGCCACCCCCTCTAAGACATCTCTGCCTGCAATAAACCAAGTCTGATAGTCGTCCAGTATGTCCCCAACTAGTTTTCTCAGCTTGTTTGCCAAGACTTTTAATAAAATATTTACCGAATAGTTTAACAAACTGATTGTCCAGAAATCCCCAACCTCGATAACCACCTTTTTCTTCGGGAAGAGACAGACATTGGCATAGTTCAGTCTACCCATGTACAATTTTCCTTCGTATAATGCCTTCAGGATGTCCATAACATCATTCTTGACAAATTCCCATAATTGTTTGTAGAATACCGAAAAACCGTCCGGTCCTAGCGCCTTGTCCTGACCCATACCCCCACAACCCCTTGACTTCATCCATAATAAATGGCTCCTGAAGTGCTGCAATTCTACTCAAAAGATCCCCCTCTACTGCTTCCCAAAGTTCTTCATCATACTTGCATTGCCCGATCCCAGTATTACCAAATAGTTCCTTATAAGTATGGGGAACATGCTGTGAAATACGTCGCTCATCAGAAACTGTCATCCCCACAATATCTAGGGAATGTATGTAGTTGTTCCAACGCCGCATAGCGGTCATATAAAAGTACTTAGTATTTGCGTCCCCTTCAACTAATTATTTAACCCGAGATCATTGGCACCACATGATCTCTTCCCTGCTATACATGTTTAAAATTTCATGCCTACACGTGTTCAGTCATTAGAACTGACTGTCATCCAGGTTATCCACTTCCTTTTTCCTCTCTAGTTCCTTAATCTCTTTCAACACTGCTTCTTTTCTAAGGAAAATATTTCCGAATGTGTCCTTGTTCCATTTCTTAATCCTTTTTTCTAAGCCTGGAAAGTTTCCTCACCAACCTTGTTGTTGGACCATCTGGATGATCTCACCATCCTAGCTTTCTTTTACCAGATCATGGCACCCTTTGTTACTAAGTCACATCTTTTCAAACTGGAAGACCTTGGTCATCTGCTTCACCTCTTCCCTTGTGCTTATGATGATGGGAACATGGTCCGAGGAATTTCGAGTGCACGATCTAGCCAATGCCCAAAAAAATTTCTTCTCCTAGTCAATTGAAACTAGAATTCTATCTAGTTTTGCCAGCACCAGAATCCTACGACGGTTAGACCATGTAAAACCACGGTCGTTTACCGGGATCTCAATCAGCATAAGACTGGATATGACTTGGTTAAACTTTCTAATGTCATGTCCGTTACCCCCCCCCCCCCCTCTCTTCTGCCTTTCCTTTCATGTGTATGTCTAACAATGTTGAAGTCCCCTCTACCACCCATGGAAGACTCCATCTGCTTCCGATGTGGACCAACTCATCCTAGAGTTCCTGTCTCTGGTTCCTGTTAATTGGATCATACACAGTCGTGATTGTCTCATTCAATCTGTCATTCCTCCTTTGAACCACCATCGACACAGTAAAGTTTTTCAGTAAGTCAAAATTACTGGTATTGACGCCTATCATGACCCCCCTTGACGCTCCTAGAGCGTCCTTAAACCGCCACTCCTTGATATGGTGTAACTTTAAACCCTTAAGAAACCAATCTGTTTGTTGAGCCACTTTTGTCTCCTTTAAGCAAACAATATCAATATTGTTATTCTTAACAACATCACCCACCATCCTACACTTGGAAGCTTTGCCAAGCCTTTTAACATTCCAAAATAGAACGTTAAACATTAATCCTAATATTCTCCCCCTCCTTATGAGTCCTGACCCACTCCACCAAGTTTTGGGTGACACAATCCTCTTTCGTCTCCCCACCGAATACCTTCTGGACCTTGTAAATATTGTCCAATTTCCTATCCCTAATAATGTAAATAAAGCTAGTGTGTGTACTATGAGCATGTTGCAAGTTGATACCATAGACATTTGATAATTGAATTAACATGGAATCAGGAACTGAGCCAAATATTGAAATATGTGCGTACCTGCGATATTTTCGTACCTTTTCCTCTTTCCTACCCTTTGGTATATCTCTTTAACTGCCATTGGCTTCTTCCCCTTGCTACGTTGCCTATCACTGCGGTTGAGCCCCTTTTTGGCCTTGTTAGCTTTTCTATTTGAACTAGGTTCCTCCCTCGGAGTAACCATAGGTATACTCACCAACCCTCCATCCTTCCTGACTATGGTTCCTCATACTTGATGTAGCGCCCCGAATTTCTAATATAATATCTTAGAAAATACGTGGCACAATCCCAGCATCAACTTCAATGTAATAGTACACATAGCCCAAAAACACAAATAATTTTATTCCAAACTTTTATTACATCATTCATTTACAACACAGCGGAATACAAAACCCCTTCAATTACAACTTTCTTTTTACAACACTTCTTTTTACAAAATTTTACACAAAGCTCTATTACACCAGTTTATCTCCAAAACTAACTCAAGCATCCAAACCTCCAAAGTCTAAGCAACAACCTATAACACATGAGGCTAGAGATGATCCCTAACCCCCAAAACTAAAAGGGTCAGCCATAAATGGTGTGAGTGGCAGAAAAACATACAATCATAATTAAATCATGAAACATAAAGTCACCAACAACATGTATTAACAATAAGGATAAATAAATGAGAAATAACAAAGATGTAAAGCATGAAAACATCATGGAATGAAAACAATAAGTGAAGCTAGACTAAGTGTCAAGTGTAGGAAAACTGGAAAACACAAGCATAAAACCAAGTCAAGAAAATACAATTCTATATGCTGACTCTCTAATGCATACTTGTCGGAGTCTATGCATTCCATAGTGCATAGGTCCGGTGCAAGCCCTTAACGATCTCTACGACCTAGGGATAACCCCTCGTTATACAACTAATCTTACTACGGTGATGGGAAACAAGATTCAGAATACTCCGCGAATAGGCGTCACCGCCCCCGACGCGCAAGCATCATGTAAGATAACTCAAAACAACAACCGGAGAATCATCTCCCTGCCGTGTTCCCCACGAATAGGCCTTTAAGACCCCTAACGTGTAGATACACCCGGTACCTACAATTGCACCCTGCCTGCTCCGTGATTAGGTCCGTAGACCCTCGACACGTGAACATATCCGGAGAATCATCTCCCTGCCGTGTACCCCACGAATAGGCCTTCAAGACCCCCAACGTGCAGATACATCTGGTACATACAAATGCACCCTGCCTGCTCCGTGAATAGACCCGTAGACCCTCGACACGTGAACATATCTGGAGAATCATCTCCCTGCCGTGTACCCCACGAATAGGCCTTCAAGACCCCCAACGTGCAGATACACCCGGTACATACAAATGCACCCTGCCTGCTCCGTGAATAGGCCCGTAGACCTTTGACACGTGAACATATCCGGAGGATCATCTCCCTGCCGTGTACCCCACGAATAGGCCTTCAAGACCCCCAACGTGCAGATACACCCGGTACATACAAATGCACCCTGCCTGTCCTTAAGTAGGTTATTATTAAGACATCAAAATCCCTATCTCTAGAGTTAGTGTACCCTGCCGGACTTCAACAACAATTAAACCAAAACCCCTCAGGCCTAACTCAATAAATCTCAACTTCCGGTTCATAGGACTCCCACTCAACTCCTAGAGACCTCAACAGAACCAAAACTCACTAATCCATCGTCAAACGATCAAAGGAGAAATCTCTCCACTCAACAAAACCCAAATCTTTATAATTTCTAACATCCAAATCCAACGATGAAATATCTTGAAAACATATATTCTATAGAAGAATAGTATTTAGAATAGTAAGCTATAGATCCAAAACATTTAAAGAATTAGTCGTTTAAAGAACATCAAAATACCTTAGGAAATATATCAGAACCAGTCGATTGGAAAAGGTCACCAGTCGACTGTCCAGAGTGGAAACTAACATCTTTACGAAAATAAAATCTGTATCTACAGTCGACTGCAAAACTCACCCGTCGACTGTCCAGAGAGAAATCCAGTAATTTTCAGAAAATAAGTCTAAGTATAGTAGAAGTCGACTACTAATAGTATAGGTCGACTGTCCAGAGGAAATTCCAACATTTCTTTAAGAAAACATTCTAAGTGTTGTAAGTCGATTTAAAAAGTCATAGGTCGACTTACCAGAGAGAAAACTACAGTAACTTTAAAAAGTAATCTGAGTGGTACCAGTCAACTGTAAAAATCGTCAGTCGACTGTCCAGAACTAAAGATCGTAGCATCTGGGTCGTATCAGTCGACTGAAAGGTCGTATCAGTCGACTGTCGGCCTACAATCTGAAGAATTTAGGTCGTACATATGTCAAAACTAGGATTTTTATGAATCAGTCATATAACAAAATAACTTCGTATTATTTTCCAAATCTTATTAATACCAAAATAATTAGATTTAAACTTAGTATTTGAGAAATCCAAGTTCAAACAACATATTTTACATAAATCTCAATTCCCCAATTTTAAATCCTCATAACTCAAATCCTCAAAACCTGGTCCTCTAGACCATTGATCATTTACAACATTCCTTAACTAAATCTCAACTATTCTCTATAGTTGATCCATGATCAAAACCAATTTATCCTCAACATGGTCAAGTTGTTTTTATCCAACTCACCAATAGTCCAAAAATCTCATCTTTAATTTAATTAATGCATGGCATCTATCAAACTCGATCAAATCAACAATAACCCAACATTTTAATAAAAATGTAATCTAAGCAGTAGCAGTCGAATGCTTCGAGCCATCAGTCGACTGTTCACAACGGAAATCTAATATTATTAGCCCACCAACAATTTATATTAGGTTCTCAACAGATCTAACATCGTTCATATACAAATATCTAGGGTTCTTCTTGGAGATCTAATTTTTCATCCATTCATACATATACATATTCAACATCCAATCAATCTAAACATTCATATTGTTCTCATATGACGTACATAAATCAAAGAGAAACAAACAAAACAACCAAACAATTATATCTACTCATCTACAACATACACAAACAAAATAAACAAAATAATGTCACTCACTTTAGGAATGAAGAGATCCAACAAGAAAGCCTCTCTTTTGTGAGATCCAAAGTCCTCTTCAATCACCAAGAAAATAAAGGATATAATAAAACTTGTGTTGTGCAGCGAATGACGGCTGCACACCCTCTTTTATACAGGTCGGAAATAAGGATTTAGGGTTTTAGAAATACATTTGCAAAATAGTCCTTCCAAAATATAACTTTACATATATAACCTTTTCTTAGTTAAAATAGGTTAACTAAATCAGAACAAAATCAAATATTTTTATCACTGAGTTGTCCAACAATCCAGAACAGCCTAGTAAATAAGAAAAATCCGGATTTACAACTCAGGGTGGCGATTTTGCACAAAAGTCCTCCCTTTTATAATATTTGCAAATACATCATAAAATATTCATAAAAATCCAGAAAAATCAGAAATAATATCTAATAATACATATTAAATTTTCCAATAAAAATATCTGACATTTAATTTCCAGAAAAATATTTGCACAAGATTCTACATAAATTCCATATTTGCAAAATAACCCTTTTTGTTTAAATCTTCACCAAATCGACTTTAAATAAAATCTAAATATATTTAAAATTAAATGATAACCATGGAAAACCAAAATATCAGTAAAAATGAATTTTCATAATTTATTTAAGATCCAAACGGTTTTTTACATAAAAGCCCCTCTCTTTCGAGATATTTATAAAAAATAGTTTTCTCTACTCAGAAAAATCCCAAAATTTAGAATATACTCCATTATAATTAGAAGAATTTACTAAAAATATAAAATTGGTTATTTACACCAAAAATATTTGCACGTGTTTCGCACGTGTAAAAAGATAAACCTTCAGAAAATATTTATTAAATGTCCAGAAAATCATTTTAATTTATTTTCAAATATTTAAAATAATATTTGAAAATACGGGGTTCTACACTAGATGGATTCATTATCTGATCCCGACGATCACTTTGAATCCCTTTTTCTTTCCGTAACCCAATTCCCCAACATAGCCTTCATCATCTTCGTAACTTCTCTTTGCACTCTCTTCTCACCTCTTTTTTCAATATTTCCTCTATAGTGCCCCCCTCATCTTCCTCATCACCTGTAACTTTTGGGTTAGTAGTAACAATATTTTCTAGAAACCCATAATTTGTCCGCAATAATAGTTTGCCCACTATTTATGCCCAAGTTACTACTAACCCCTTGTATTTCTTTTCTTTTAAATCTTGCTAGGATCGATGGACCCAATATGGAGCCCAAAATTGAAGCACCCACTGCTGAAGAGCCCACCACCTCTCCAAAGGCCAAAGCCTTCAAATTCAAATTCAAACCAACTGTTACCTTTTCCCCTTGTTTCGCGAGCTGACACCCTGACACTCGTGCCTACACAAGTCACCCCCTGCTCCCCCTCATGGATCCTGTTGTTAGAAATGAAAGAACTTTTTTAAGGGGAAAGAGTGTAACACTCCGCAAAATTGAGTTATGAAAATTTTGTCCTACGTGTGTTACGCACATATATTTTGTACCGTTACGTGTAATATCCGTAACATTATTAATATAAATATTTTTATGTATTTTTGTATTTCGATTCATTTCCGTTCTCTCAAAATTCATTTTCTCCTATTTTGAGCCAACTCAAATATATTTATGTTTATACATGCAATACACATGTTTTCAATGCATGTGTTGATTATATTTTTAATATATAAAATTAACAAAGTGAGTACATTTATTTTTATTTGTGCTTAATTTTAACATATGAGATATTAGATTAAAAATTCATACTATTTTTTAATTACACTCATTTTTTAAAAATAACGGTACTTCGCAACCTACACACAATATGTTGGCCGGCCACTAACAGGAAAGGAGAGAGATTTTGATCAGGTCAAAAAGGCATCAGAGAGTGGATATAGTAGGTGGTTATGTTAAAATCATGGATAGTTTCTTTTTAGAATAAAACATTTCTCTGTCTCTGTCTCTCTCTCTACACACACACACACACACACACACACACACACATGCTTGCTCCATGTCATTTCAAGTTTTGGAGCATTTTTGTTGGAGTCTAGGAGCAATCAATTTCTTAAACAATTGTATATATGTATATATACACACACACACACACACACTTGCTCCACGTCATTTCAAGTTTTGGAGCGTTTTCATTGGAGTCTAGGAGCAATCAATTTCGGAAACAATTGGGTGGGCGTTCCTATCTAAATTTTGAGTAGTAGTATTCATGTTAGATTGTGCATATATATAAATGTGTAGGTGTTCTCCAACTTTGATTTGTTTTGTAGTACCATGATAGTTTCAAATATTTTGCAAAATAAATTGTTATGAAGTAATACAAGTAGAGAGCATGATATGTTAATTATTTTAAAGGGGGTCTAATTAGTTTTAATTCATGATTAAAATTTATTGTATGCTCACAAAATTCATGATTGATTAATTAAAAAAAGGAAATTTTAGATGGTTATTTACTTCTTTTAATTTTATTAAATACCATGATTTAAATCTTAAGATTTTGATACATGAATTGATGTATATGTGGATTATTGGATTTCAGGTATGGAATAATAGGCTTCAGGGTTTCAGTTTGGTTCATTTTAAATTTCAGAGGAGGAATAGTACTGTAGTTGGTTAGACTTCTTGATTAGCACGTGAAGAGAGTGGGTGTTGGGTTTGGTTGTGGATTCGAACTTGGAAGTTGTTACTTTTGGTTTGAATTGTTTTAGGGAGAAGCCATTTTTTTTATTTTGTTTAAAAAGTCACTATTTGAGTATTTTAACATAAAAAAAATATTTTGAAGTTTTGTATAAATAAAAATGAGTACAAGTATTTTTTGGGTTAATTTCCACAATAAATTAAATGATTAACTATGGTTTTGATTTTATTTACTCCTTTTGAATATTTTGGAGATTTAAGAATTGATTTTGAGGGATATTATCTTTTGAGTATTTTGGAGGATTAGAAATTTATTTTGAGGAATATTATTTTAATGAAAATTGGTACAAATATTTTGGAAGTTTTTGAAAAAATTAAGAAATTGATTTTGAGCAATATTATCTTAAGAAAAATTGGTACAGATATTTTGGATTAAATTTCAAATTAGAATAAGATATTTGGTGCAGAATTGGTAATTGGATTTGAAATATTAGAGTAGGGATGATGTTGATAGAATTGAGGCGTTTGGAGTCCTATTGTAATAGTTTGAAAAAATTTATGTAGTTATTAGAGAATGACTAGTTGGATGGAATGAATAAGAGATGAATTGAGTATATTTTATAAATGAAATTTTTTATGAAAGAGGTTAAGGATAACATAGAAAGTTTATGATTTTGCGAGGTGTGGACTCTAAAGACTGAGCGCGACCCAGAGTGCCGACAAATTTGTGATTATGAAAGTTTGAGAAGTGGCCAGTAATTTGGCTGATGTTCTCGTGTGTTGATTTAAGTCCAGTAAAATGGTAAGCCAACTTTAGATGATATTACTTATGTTGTAAATATAAGAACATGCACTTGAAGAAGATATGATGAAAACAATGACGAACATGTCCAGTAAAGACCTTGCGGTTCCTAGGGGTTCTGGACGGGACTTAGGATATTCCTGGTAAATCCACATGTATAGGCTAGGGGTATGCATATTCTGTCTGCGAAAAGGTCGGTAAAGAGCTTGCGGTTCCGAGGTATGTTTGAGACTAAGGATACGCCCAGTAAATCTACAACATGGGCTAGGGGTATGCCGGTAAGGTCCATAATTTTGGGAGATCGACTTGCTGGGATTCATGGCTGAGGATACGCCCGGTAAATCCACAATGTGTGTGCTAGGAGTATGATGGTAAGGTCCAATATCCTGGGGGTGCGACTTACACGTGATTACGAGTTGGAGTACAATAGTTGGGTTTTTGGTTTGCATAATAAGGGATCGAACCCTATAATGAGAAGAATGTTAATAGCTTGCCCTCAGACCTATGGTGTATGGGCAGCATAGAATCCGAACAAGCGCACATTAGAATTGCATCATGTGCATAGATATTTGCATTAGTCATTAAGTTCATGGCATACACTGACATACTTAGGATAATCACATTTATACTTTATTTTCCTCATTCAAGTTTTTGATTGTTAAAGGTGAGGATCGCTTTTATTTTAGCATTGCGTTAGTTGCATTCTACTGACGTGCCCGCAGTTCTGAAGTGTTGCAGGATTTGAATTAGCAAGTGACACGAGCGTGAGTTTGGTGTCGATGGATGTTACAAGATTGAAGATTTTTGATGATATAAGTTGTATTTTATATGTAATTTTTGTTTTGCATTGTAAAGAACTATTTTGTATTAAAAAAATTTTAAATTACTTGTATTTTTGTACGAAATTGAAGTAAAGATCATGGTTGGGCTACGAATTATTTGTGTTTGGAATTCGGGGCGTTACATGTTCGATGACCCCATCTTCTCCCGTCCATGGTTTGATATATATCCCATATCTTCCACCAACAATCTTTATTTCCTCCCTTCTAGCCAACGCTGCCACCCCATCGGTCGTCGGGAACTCAACCACCCAAAAATCCTTAATTTTGTGGAGTTCCCAAGTCTGACGATTAAAAGAATCGGATAGGTTCCTTAACCAAATCCGTAACACTAAATAATGTTTTTGATATTAATAAATGGATTAAAATGATTTTTGATGATTTAATAAATATTTTTCTGAAATTTATCTTTCTACACGTGCGAGACATGTGCAAATATTTTCTTGGAAAGTTCATAGTCAGAAATTATTTTGGGGAAACCTATTATTTAATAGTAGGTATTATTTGTTAATTTTCTTTATTTTTCTGACATTTATTTGACCTATTTGCAAATATTACAAAAAGATGGGTTTTTGTGCAAAATTACCACTTGGAGTGAAAACTCCATATTTTCATATTTGGACTGAGCATGATTTCTAGTCAACTCAGAGGTAAAAAGTTTACTTTTTGGTTTTATTAGATTTTGTGTATTTCGCAAATTTTTTAAGAAGGGTTTTTTTGCAAAATTGCCACTTAGAGGCAAAATTACTGTTACCGCTGATTTCGGTGTGGGGGTAAACAGATGAATTTGTGGATTCGCGAGAAACCTGAATAGCAGATCCGAACCTGTTCGCCGGAGTTGGGCCGCTGACTCCCGCCGAATACCTGCAAGGAAAGTGCGAGACACCGGGTTTGATCCCGGCGACGCACCCTCCGACGCTCTTGTCAGTAACCAGTGATATGATTAAGAAAGAGCTTTTTATTGAAAAGTATTGATTAACCTGTAACAGTGGTAGGTGGGGGGTATTTATAGTCGCCGTTGGGATCAGATTAGGAATGTGATCCTGTGATCTGATAAGGCATAAAATCCTCGTAATCAGATTAGGAATGTAATCCCTTAATTCCCGGTGAGAGCAAATCAGGCCTGTTGATTTGGTCAAATCAGTAACCCTGATTTTCCTCTTGCTGATCTGGGTTTGTCTTGGGTCGGGACCCGTACCCAGTTGGAGTGGATCCGTTCGCGGGTTATTGGATCTGTGAGAAGGAGACCCAGTACCCGCTTCGGACCCGCTAGTAAGTGAAATTACCGTTTTATCCCTGAGCTTTAAGATTCGCGTCCGATGTGAACGGTCCCGATTTAATCCTATTTTTAGCCATATCACGAGCCCCCCACTCCTAAAGACTGGGTGTAATCAGCCTTTGAGGAGTAGTTTAACTGTTCTAATGGCGTACGGGATTTTATCGGTGTTCTTAAGGGAGCTTGGAATCTTGCTCGGGGTGTAACAGTGTTATTATGGGCTTGTAAAATGCCCAAAAATATTCTCAGAATTTTCTGGATTTTTGGTGATTTTTCCTGATTTTTCTGAATTTTTTTCTCATTTTTTTGAATTTTTTATTCATTTTTCGAATTAAATAATTAATTATCGAAAATAATAAATAATTATTCTAATTAAATAATTATATTTTTCAGAATGTAAAATAATTTTTCTGAATTTATAATTATTTTTAGAATTTTTATTTAATTTTTTCCGATTTTTTAAATATTTTTTCGGATTTTTTAAATAAAAAAAACAATTAAATAATACCTGACACGTGGCGCGTTCTGCGCCGTCGGATCCTGGCACGAATCTCGAGGAGGCACAGTTTTCGAAAAAACGTTATCTTGTCGTTTAGCGCGCGTGGCGCGATCTGGATCGTCCATCACCGGAAGCGCGAATTTCCAGAAGATCCAACGGTCGTTGTCGTTCGGCTGGATTTTTTCTCCATTTGCAGGATCGGGAAGGGACTTGTTCGGCAGCCGACCGATCCACTTCGCGCAGCTCGGATCTGATCCATCTCGATCTGCCACGTGGCGGCCACGTGGCATTTTTTTTTTTTTTTTTTTCTTTCTTTCTTTTCCCGCTCGTCCCTGCTCTTCTTCTTCTTTCTCTTCTTCGTCTTTCACTTCCACCCATCGATGCCTCCGACCTAGCTCCGCCCTCGACCCCGATCGTGAGTGCCACTGGAGCTTGGCGAGCTCGGCGAGGAGGGTGACTGAGCTTGGGGGTTCGTCGAGGGAGTCGAGCTCGGCGGTGGTGACGGAGGATGTAGTGCTCGATTCGATGGGTTCGGCGAGGAGCGCGCTCGGAACTCGGAGTTCCGGAGTGTGGGCTCGGCGTGGCGAGAAGGAGGGCTCGGAGAAGGGTTGGGTTCTCTTCTTGGGCTTCGACGAAGTGGAGGTTGACGACGGGTGAGCTGCTCGGAGCGGCGCTGCGTTTGGAGTTTGGTTCGGCTCTCCGACGGCGAGCGAGGCGAGAGTGAGGGCTCGAAGGAGGTCGTCGGAGGTGGAACTAGGCAGCGGAGCTCGGGGCTTCGAGCTTCGGAGTTATGGCGAGGTCGAGCTCGTGTGAAGTGGAATTCAGAGCTGAGCTCGCCGGAGGAGAAGGTCGACGCTGTGGAGCTGGAGCGGAGCGTGACGGAGCTCGGAGGCGAGGGTTTTGACAGAGGAGCTTGGTGACGAACGGAGATCGTGAAAGAGACCTCGTGGAGAACTCGGAGGGCGGCGAGCTCGTCGATGGAGCTGTGTCCGAGCTCGGTGAGGGGAGTTCGGGAACTTTGACGGAGTGGGAGCTCGGCATGGCGAACGACCTCGTCGAGCGGAGTGGGGCTAGCCGTTGACGGAGGTGCTCGGCATTGGAGACGGAGCTCGGCATGGAGATGGAGCTCGGCATGTTGTGGGTTTGGAAGCGAGGTCGGGATGGAGAGCTCGACGCCGGAGTTAGACGACGGAGGGGGTGAGTTCGTCGTTGAAGATAGTTCTCGGCCGTGGAGGGTAGAGCTTGAAGACGAACTGTTGTTTTATTTGGTTTTTTACTTTGCTTTGGCGCCAGGATGTATGGGAGAAGAAAGGTGATGTGGCGGAGGCGGGTTCGGGTTTGACCTTAACGGGTCCGAACCCGGCCACTTGCACCCCCTTTTTTTTTTTTTTTTTTTTTTTTTTTTTTTTTGGGCGCCTTGTTCGGTGAATCCGAGCACGGATTTTGAGGCGAATTTTTGGCTATTTTGCAGCTCGGTTGGACAGTAGCTCGGATTGGAGATCCGAACTATGTGGCTCGATCTGGGCCGTTGGATGGTGGCACGAATCTCGAGACGGGCCCAATTCCCAAGAAAACACGATCTTGTCGTTTAGTGCAGCTGGCAAGATCTGGGCCGTCTGATCGAGATCTTACACGAATGTTGAGGAGAAAGTGTGTTTTCTCCGTTTACCAGATCGGGAAGGCACTTGCTCGGCAGCCGACCGAGAGGTAACTTCGCCCAACCACGCGGCGCCACGTGGCACAAAATACATATTTTTTATATTACTTTTTTTTTTTTTTTGTCTTTTTCTTGTCCTCTTCTTCTTGTTTGGCAGATCCGAGCTCCTCTCCTCTGCTTCTTGTTCGGCCAATCCGAGCACGGATTTTGAGGCAAATTTTTGGCCATTTTGCAGCTCGGTAGGGCAGTAGCTCGGATTGGAGATCCGAATTATGTGGCTTGATCTGGGCCGTTGGATGGTGGCACGAATCTCGAGACAGGCTCAGCTACCAAGAAAACACTATCTTGTCGTTTAGCGACGCTGGCAAGATCTGGGCCGTTGGATGATGGCACGAATCTCGAGACGGCTCAGTTCCCAAGAAAACGTTATCTTGTCGTTTAGCGACGCTGGTAAGATCTGGGCCGTTGGATGATGGCACGAATCTCGAGACGGCTCAGTTCCCAAGAAAACGCTATCTTGTCGTTTAGCGTCGCTGGCAAGATCTGGGCCGTCTGATCGAGATCTTACACGAATGTTGAGGAGAAAGTGTGTTTTCTCCGTTTACCAGATCGGGAAGGCACTTGCTCGGCAGCCGACCGGACTCTTTGATGTTGGGGCTCGGATGGGAAGAGCTCGGCTCTGGAAGAGAGCTATTTGTGAGACAAGTGTAAGGAGGGACCCTATGAGAGAGTTGTGCTCCAAACTTGCTGAGAAGAGGTCCACTTCAGGGGCGAGCGGAGGGAAGAGCTCGGCTCTGGAAGAGAGCTATTTGTGAGACAAGTGTAAGGAGGGACCCTATGAGAGAGTTGTGCTCCAAACTTGCTGAGAAGAGGTCCGCTTCGGGGGCGAGCGGAGGGGAGAGCTCGGATGGGAAGAGAGCCTTTTGTGAGATGAGTTTGAGGAGCAACTTTAGGGGAGGGCTGTAGCTCCGAACTCGTTGAGAAGAGGTCTGCTTCGGCGGCGAGCTGAGGGAAGAGCTCGGCTCTGGAAGACAGCCTTTTGTGAGATGAGTTTGAAGAGTGACTCTTGGAGAGAGTTTTGAGCTCCGAACTCGTCGAGAAGAGGTCTGCTTCGGCGGCGAGCTGAGGGAAGAGCTCGGCTCTGGAAGAGGGCCATATGTGAGACGAGTGTGAGGAGCAACTCTAGGGGAGAGCTGTAGCTCCGAACTCGCTGCTTATGTGAGGGAATCAACGGTTGTGGGAGCAATTCCGAATGGCGAACCACTTCTAACCCGCTGAAGAGCAGGTTATTCGAAGCAGAATCGAGCCAAGTGTTGGACTCCGAACCATCGGTAGAGGTAGTCAACGGTTGTGGGAGCAATTCCGAATGGCGAACCACTTCTAACCCGCCGAAGAGCAGGTTATTCGAAGCAGACTCGAGCCAAGTGTTGGACTCCGAACCATCGGTAGAGGTGTTCAACGGCTGTGGGAGCAGTTCCGAATGGCGAACCACTTCTAACCCGCTGAAGAGCAGGTTATTCGAAGCAGACTCGAGCCAAGTGTTGGACTCCGAACCATCGGTAGAGGTGTTCAACGGCTGTGGGAGCAGTTCCGAATGGCGAACCACTTCTAACCCGCTGAAGAGCAGGTTATTCGAAGCAGACTCGAGCCAAGTGTTGGACTCCGAACCATCGGTAGAAGTGTTCAACGGCTGTGGGAGCAGTTCCGAATGGCGAACCACTTCTAACCCGCTGAAGAGCAGGTTATTCGAAGCAGACTCGAGCCAAGTGTTGGACTCCGAACCATCGGTAGAGGTGTTCAACGGCTGTGGGAGCAGTTCCGAATGGCGAATCACTTCTAACCCGCTGAAGAGCAGGTTATTCGAAGCAGACTCGAGCCAAGTGTTGGACTCTGAACCATCGGTAGAGGTGGAGATGAAGCAAGAGCAACAATTTCCAATGAAAAAATGTAAAGTTTTATTGAAATAAACTAAGTGGCTGCTTCAATATGGCGAGCCCTTATTACATGCTATCGGCCGGATTACAAGCATCGGCCTTATTGAAAATCAGGGTCCTACTTCTACAATAAGGTGAAGACCTCTTGGGAAGAGCCGGGAGGTTCTGAGTCGTAAAGCTCGGCGGGCCCTTCAGTTCGTTTGTTGGCTCCTCAGGGGGGAAGCTCGGCCCCCTCTTTCTGGACGAACTTGGTCAGGTGCCCCCGCTGTATGAGTTCTTCGATCTCCTCCTTCAGAGCCCGACAATCTTCTGTGTCGTGGCCGTGGTCCCTGTGAAAGCGGCACCACTTATGCTTGTCCCTCTTCTTGCCAGGTGTGTTCATTCTCGGGGGAGCGCGGAGGAGCCCTTCCTTGTCCACCTCCATAAGAACTTCTGATATATTGGCAACGAGGGGGGTGAACTTCTCAAACCGAGGAGTCGGGCGGCGCTGGCCATTGCCGTCCTTCTGAAGCATCTTAGCCTCTTCTTCTTCGGTCAACTTTTGCTTCGTCCCTGAGGTAGACCCCCTGAAGCTTGGAGGGTAGGCGGCCTCTTCGGCACGAATGTACTTGTCACACCTGAGAAGGAGGTCGGCAAAGTTCCGTGGAGGCTTCTTAGCAAGAGAGGAGCGGAGGCTGGAGTTGAAGACGTTGGATTGGAAGGCGGCTGTTGCGACGGATTGGTCGAGGGAGGCTATGGACCTGACCTCCGCAGTGAACCTCTTCACATAGTCTCTCAACTTCTCTCCTTTCTCCTGGCAGAGCTGGAGTAATGAGAGGCTAGTCTTCTCTGTGTGTCTACTACTCATGAAGTGGGTGATGAAGAGGGTCTCGAATTGCTCGAAGGAGAAGATGGAAGAGGGAGCAAGGCGGGAGTACCATTCCCTAGCCGACCTCCTCAGGGTGGCTGGGAAGGTCCTGCAAAGTAAGGCGTCCGAAGCCTGGTGGATGAGCATAAGGGTCTTGAAGCTTTCGATGTGGTCCACGGGGTCCGACTCCCCCGAGTAAGTTTCGAACTTCGGGGGTTCGAATCCCCTCGGGATGGGAGCCTCCATGATAGTTCGGGAGAAAGGGGGTCTGCTCGGACGGATGGTTCTGCTGTTCGACCCCTCCCCCTCGTCTATCCGGCCGATTCGCCTCTCCACCTCATGGAGACGGCGATATAGGGCCTCGTCCCTCCCGCGATAGTCGAACGAGCCTCTGGACTCGTCTTCGTAGGAGGGAGAGCCGGGGCTACGATGGTCGTCCCGAGAGCGGCGAGGGCTAAGTTCATGCTGCCGGCGGTTAGGAGCTGGAGGAGAAGAGGCAGACCTACGGCGAGGACTGGGAACCTGTTGGCGCGAAGGAACCCTTTGGGCCTCATTGTTGTTGGGTCGGAGGTTAAGAGCCTGCAACATCGTTGCTTGAAACTGCAGGAACTCGGCGCGAGTGAGGGGCGCCTCATTGTTCCTCGGCTGATGCCGACCGGTAGGAGAGTGGCGCCTCCTCCTGTAATGCCCGGGTGACTCTCTTCTTCCCCTTCGGACAGGAGACCTTCTATAATCTCGGTGGTGAGGGGACCGCTCACCCGGACGTTGTTGGCGGGAGGCTCCCTCTCGGGCCCGCTTCTCGTCCAGACGGTGGCGTAGGTCCTCTTCCATCTTCTGATTTTGGGGATTGTGAGAGGCCATGGAATCCGTAGAGGTGTTGTGTATGGAGACGCGGTCCTGATTGAGCGGTTGCTTCATACGAGAGCCCCCCGCACCGGCATTCTGAGGACCGGTGGGGACCCTGGGGGGTTGCTTATTCTGAAGAGGAGGCTGATCTTGTTGAAGAGGGTCCTCCACTTGAAGCGGGGGTTGTCCCTGCTGCGGAGCAGGCTGGATGGGGACTACCTCTTGCTGATCAGAAGGGTTGGGTCCACGGTTGGACCCCCTAGATCTGACCTTTCTGGGAGGCATGGCTGGAGAAGAGCCAGTCGACGAGGAAGGGGCGGAGGCTATTCGTATGGTTTTCCCACAGACGGCGCCAATCTGTTACCGCTGATTTCGGTGTGGGGGTAAACAGATGAATTTGTGGATTCGCGAGAAACCTGAATAGCAGATCCGAACCTGTTCGCCGGAGTTGGGCCGCTGACTCCCGCCGAATACCTGCAAGGAAAGTGCGAGACACCGGGTTTGATCCCGGCGACGCACCCTCCGACGCTCTTGTCAGTAACCAGTGATATGATTAAGAAAGAGCTTTTTATTGAAAAGTATTGATTAACCTGTAACAGTGGTAGGTGGGGGGTATTTATAGTCGCCGTTGGGATCAGATTAGGAATGTGATCCTGTGATCTGATAAGGCATAAAATCCTCGTAATCAGATTAGGAATGTAATCCCTTAATTCCCGGTGAGAGCAAATCAGGCCTGTTGATTTGGTCAAATCAGTAACCCTGATTTTCCTCTTGCTGATCTGGGTTTGTCTTGGGTCGGGACCCGTACCCAGTTGGAGTGGATCCGTTCGCGGGTTATTGGATCTGTGAGAAGGAGACCCAGTACCCGCTTCGGACCCGCTAGTAAGTGAAATTACCGTTTTATCCCTGAGCTTTAAGATTCGCGTCCGATGTGAACGGTCCCGATTTAATCCTATTTTTAGCCATATCAATTACAAATTTGTTTTTCTGGGTTTACAAACAATTTTGGCCAGTATTAGGGTTTTTATTTTCTTTTTAAAGTTGAATTGAATTAGTTTATCTAATTTCCAAGTATAAGAATTTAAATATGTAAAGATATATTCAAAATGGATATTTTACAAAACCCATTCAATACCCTAATCACCCATTACCGGCCTAATATAAGGGTTGGTGCAGCCGTCTCTTTGCTGTACTACACAAACTATTTTCTTTATTATTATTTTCTTGGAGTTTCGAAGCGATGACTTAGTTTTCTTGTGAAAGGAAGGATTTTCTTATTCTCTTTATTACTTCGGTTGATTCTCCAAAAAATTGAGTGACATATGTTTGATTTCTTATAACTCTATGCATGTTGTATGTGATGATTTTTCTATTAGAAAGCATGTTAGGGCTTGTATGATGATATGACGAGTTTATTAAACATGGATGAATAAAAATTGAATCTTTTCATGAAAACTATGTTATAGTTGATTAAAATCTTAAATAGATGACTTGAGATTATTAAAGAACCTAATAGAAATCATGAGTAGGTTGTTTTCAATCATATTGTTGCTGATTTGAATATATATATTGATTTGTATGATGTTATTGCATGAATGAACAGAATTGATTAAAGATGAACTTTACTGTGTGCATATGCTGCTATGTTCTTGATATTTCGATGGATAAAACTTGATTATATACATGTTGTATTCACTTATAGTCATGGGTAAACTATTGTAATCAGTTGGGGTATGTGTGTAACAAGTTTTAGAGGCATTTTGGAATCAAAGAAATCAAGTTTTGAAGTTGGGGATTGAGTATTTAATTTCGGGTCTGATGGGGTATGACCGAAATTGAGATTTTATGATTTTTGTGAAGTTTTCGATTGGATTTGAGTTGTATTGATACTGAGATTTTTTTGAACATTATACTACTCCTATTTGATAAGTTTCGATGCTTTAACTGATGCTGAAACACCCATATGAGCATATATATATATATATATATATATATATATATATATATATATATATATATATATATATTCTGTTTGAGAAGTTTTAATGAAAATTTGCTATTTTGTGATCTTGATGTGATTTTGATTAGTTTTATAAACTCCAGTATGTTATACAAGTTGTATTTGATCATCTCAAGAAATTTATTTTGCAAATCTATGATTTTAAAGATTGAATTGAAGTATCAGTAAAAATGTGCACGAATTTCAAAGCTGTCAAATTACATATATGACAGTCGACCGCTTCACAAATACACTGAAGTCGACAGTCGATTGTCAATTCTCTTTTTTGGATTTTTTTTTATTTGACAATCGACCGTCACTTTTTGTATTGGTTTTGACGGTCGACCGTCAGTGTTTTGTGGGCTGTTTTGTTGAGTTTTCTTCGTATTTCTTGAACGATTGGTTCTTCGATATTATGAATTATTGATCTACTATTTTAGATAATGTTTTTGCTACAGATTATAGTACTTTATAGAGAGTTATATTTTTATTATAATAGAATTTAAATTGTACTCTTACGACTTTATAAAATGGGATATATATAGATTTCGAAGTAATTGATGTTTTGTGATATTCTATGACTTAAAAATATGATTCTCAATTATTCGATGGATTTAATACTTTGTTTCAGTTCTGAAATTTATGAGTACATTTCCTGATGTGGATTTTTTTGACTTAAGAAGTTTTCATTGATATAAACATTTTAATGATGGAATTAAGAGTTTATTGAAAGTTTTGGTGTTGATATTCGTTTTTGTGAGTCTCTAGGAGTTGAGTGGGAGTCCTATGAACTGGCAGATGAGATTTTGTGAATTATAACCAGATGGGTCTTGGGGTTGTTGTTGGAAATTAAGTCCGGTAGGATACACTAACGCTAGAGAGGGGGAATTGTATTTTAATAATAATCAACTTAAGGACAGACACTAATGGAGATGTGATGGAACTTAGGGAACGTAAGTATATACTCTTGGGGTCCAGTCCAACAGATGCGTTCCAGGATTGTGTGTGTTCTGTCTCGAGAGGACTATTTAGTATGTTCGCGTGACGAGAATCTGCAGTGCCTATTCATGTAACATATAGGTACATTCGTGTGTCGAGGGCCGACAGGTCTATTCACGTGATGTGCCTGTGTAATTGCACGTCGAGTGGCGGTGGTGGGGTACACGGCAGGGATGTGATTTTTCAATTTTTGAGCTATTCTTACATAATGCTTGTGCGTTGAGGGTTGTGTGATGCCTATTTGTGGAGTATTCTGGATCTTGTTTCCATCACCGTAGTAGGATTAGTTGCATTACGAGGAATTTAACCCTATTAAGTGGAGAACGATAAGGGCTTGCACTGTACCTATGTAGTATGGAATGCATAGAATCCGACAAGTATGTATTAGAGAATCATCATATTGCATTTGTGTATTCTTGACTTGGTTTTATGCGCGACTGTTTTCTTATTTTCCTACACTTGACACTTAGTCTAGTTTTACTTGATGTTTTCATATTTTATTTATTGTTATTTCATATTCCATTTGTTACTACTGTTGGTATGTGTTGTTTATAACTTTATTCTTTATTTTTAATTTATGTTGTATTTCTTTTGATATCAATCAGACCGTTATGGCTGAACCCTGTAGTTTTGGGGGTTAGGGTTATCTCTAGCCTCATGTTTTTCAGGTAGGTACTGTTAGCATTGAGATTTGGATGTATGTGGTAGAATGATAATGTGGCTTATGTAAATTGTAAAAGATTGTATTGTAAAAAACAGATTTGTAATTCAAGGTGTTTAATTTTCCGCTGTGCTTTGTAAAAAATTGTTGTAATAAAAGTTGAAAATTTTATCTGTGTTTTGGCTATATTTACTATTACATTGAGGTTGATGCTGGGAATTTTGCAATGTATTTCTGAGATATTATATTAAAAATTCGGAGCGCTACAGAGATTGGTATCAGAGCATGCTTCAATAGTAATGATAAACATAGTATAAAAATAAACCTAGGTGTGAACACTAGAGCGTGAGTACCTAGGTGTGGCATTAGAGTGTGAGTATCACATAGAATTAAAACAAGATGTTTTGGATTGGGATATGATTGAGATTTTGCCATGGGGTATTGATGTGAACATCAATTGTGTTGTGATGCTCTAACTTTTCTCTTATTTTGCAGTATTCGGTATAATGGCAGGACCCAAGACCAGAAATGGTGGAAATGGTGATGGGGCTGAAGGTTCCCATGGAGCTGGACTTGATCTTGAGACTGAGATTGTCAGGGTGTATCAGACCTTGAACACATTCATGGCAGCTAACATGGCACAGAATTAGAATAAGAATCAAGGGGTTGGACCAGTGTTTCAAGCAGGTTGAGTCCTTCAAGCGGATGAAGCCGCCTATTTTTGAGGGGCAGTCTAATCCAAATGAGGCTGATGATTGGATTAGACAGATGGAGATGGTCTTCGAAGTCTTGGAAATCCCAGCAGTCATTAAGGTGAAATTGGCTACCATGCAGTTAGAGAGGACGCTGGCATTTGGTGGCAGTTAGTGAAAATAACTTTTGGGGATCAACAGGTGACTTGGGAGGCTTTTCTGGATGAGTTCAAGATCGTTTCTTTCCTCTAGATATTTAGGAGAGGAAGGCAACGAAATTCATAAATCTGTAGTAAGGCAGCATGACAGTGCACGAATATGAGACTAAGTTCGCCCAGCTGTCAAAGTATGCACCAGAGCTGATTGTTGATAAGGTGAAGAAGGCCAAGAAATTCGAGCAGGGCTTGAGGCCAAATTTGAGGTCGCGGATGATACCATTGGGCATCAGGAGGTTTGATAAGTTGGTCAGGAGAGCAACTATGACAGAAAAAGATATGGATCAGTTCCAAAAGAAGTAGGAGACCTGGAACAGGAACAAGAGGCCAGCAACTAGTCAGAGTGGGAAGAAGTTCCCAGTGAAGCAGGGCAGGTTCAGTAGGCTAGAGCAGAAGGCACCCGCTTTTCAAGGCATGACTTGTTTCAACTATGGAGAGACAGGTCACTATCATTCAGCATGCACCAAGCCTTGGAAGGCGCGAGCTTGTTATCAATGTGGTCGTGAAGGGCATATCAGACCAGATTGTCTGCAGTTGAAGAAGGATGGCGCAGGCAGAGGAAAATTTCAGAGGCAGGGTGAATGTTCTCATTAACTGAGGAGAATGTAGGTAACTCAGAGGATGTGATCCAGGGTATGCAAGAATTTTTAATTTATTTATTTGATGTATTAAGTAAAACTTTGTTTGAGAAACAATTGGAGATTTGAGTACCATTCTTCATGTAATAGGATTTGTTTTGGTTAATGGAATAAAAGCAAAATTTTATTTGATACTGGTTCTTCGCATACATTTGTGTCGCCCAAATTTGCTAAAGCTTTAGGTGTGGAACCTAAGGTGTTTCCAGGCAGAGTCTTGTCGGTGGCAACACCATCAGGAGAAGAACTAATTGCTGATCGATATTATGAGGGCTGTGATATCGAGATTGGCGGGAGATTATTTGGCATTAATCTTATTGAGCTGCAAGTCATGGGTGTGGATGTGATTGTGGGCATTGATTGGATGGCAATATATGATGCCACAATTGAATGCAAGAGGAAAGATGTGTTAGTGAAAGCACCAGGAGGTCCTGCAGTGACTTTTCAGAGGAAGAAGAAGGACCCAAAAGTGACTACTATGGTATCTAAGTTGATGATTCCAGATGAAGTCAGAGGCATTCCAGTTGTCAGAGATTTTCCTATGGTATTCTTGGAAGATTTGCCGGGATTGCCACCGCAGCGAAATGTTGAGTTCAGTATTAATGTTCATCCGGGGAGTGCTCTGATTTATAAGGCTCTGTACATGATGGCACCTGTAGTGCAAGATTAAGTTAAGAAACAAATTGACGAATTATTGAGTAAGGGATTTATCAAGCCAAGTTCTTTATTGTAGGGAGCACCAGTGTTGTTAGTCAAGAAGAAGGATGGGTCAATGAGGATGTGCATTGACTATCGAGAGTTGAACAGGGTGACTATTCAGAACAAGTATCTGCTTGCACAGATTGATGATCTGTTTGACAGGCTTCGGGGAGCAGCTGTGTTTTCGAAGATTGATCTGCGATCAGAGTATCATCAGGTTCGAGTCAAGGAGGAAGATGTGAGTAAAATAGTTTTCAGGACTCATCATGGACTCTATGAGTTTTTGGTAATACCATTCGGAGTGACGAATGCGCCGGCAGTATTCATGGATATGATGAATTGGATTTTGCGACCATTTATTGATTCATTCGTGGTGGCATTGATGATATTTTGGTGTATTCAAAGTCTGAGGATGAACATTCTATGCACTTGGCAGAGGTATTGCAGAAGTTGCAGGAGCATAACTTGTATGCCAAGCTGTCGAGTGTGAGTTTTGGAAGTTTGAGGTAGCTTTCCTTGGTCATATCCTTTCTAAGGAAGGAGTGACCACTGATCCTTAGAAGGTTAAAGCAGTGAAGGATTGGCCCGGCCAACGACGGTGAAGGAAGTCAGAAGTTTCTTGGACTTGGCTGGGTACTACAGGAGATTCATTCAGGGCTATACTCAGATTGCAGTTCCTTTGACAGGGTTAACTCGGAAGAATGTGGCATTCAAATGGACTGATAAGTGTGAGGCGAGTTTTCTTGAGCTAAAGGAGAGGTTGACGACTGTGCCTATCTTAACTTTGCCACAAACTGGGAAGGATTATGATATCTTTAGTAATGCATCTCTCAGAGGTTTGGGGTGTGTCTTGATGCAGGAAGGGAAGGTTATTGCATATGGTTCGAGGCAGTTGCGTCCGCATGAGAAGAACTATCCGACACATGATCTGGAGTTAGCCATTATTATCTTTGCCTTGAAGCAGTGGAGGCATTATGTATATGGAGAGAAGGTCAACATGTATACCGACCACAAAAGCCTGAAGTACATTTATCAGCAGAAGAATCTAAATCTTCGGCAGAGAAGGTGGTTAGAAGTGTTGGAAGACATTTGTCCTGAGGTCAAGTATCATCCAGGCAAGGCGAATGTGGTGGCTGATGTGCTTAGTCGGAAGAGCAGTTTGTCGAGTTTGATCACT
Organism: Hemerocallis citrina; assembly: GCA_017893485.1. NCBI lineage: Eukaryota > Viridiplantae > Streptophyta > Magnoliopsida > Asparagales > Asphodelaceae > Hemerocallis > Hemerocallis citrina. Next base: position 332,009,482 of record CM030359.1, on the reverse strand, counting down.
ACTCAGAGAGAGTTGGCAGCAGAGGTTGACCAGGCAAGTATCGAGGTGGTACTGCAGGGTTTGGGAGCATCTTTGCCTCAGTTAAGGTTACAGCGTTCTTTGAGAGAGCGGATTATGGAAGGTCAAAAATCAGATGCAGATATTCAGAGGATGTTGCGGAAGGTTTCCGAAGGCAAGTTAGTAGAGTTCCGTGTCCAAGATGGAGTTTTATGGATGGGTCAGAGGTTGTGTGTTCCAGAGAATGCAGATATGAAAGAAAGTATCTCGCAGGAGGCACACAATACTTTGTTGTCAGTACATCCTGGAGGCACAAAGATGTACAAGGACATCAAACAGCACTTTTGGTGGTCTGGTATGAAGAGGGATGTAGCAGACTTTGTGTGAATATGTCTGACTTGCCAACAGATCAAAGCAGAGAATCAGAGACCTGGAGGTTTGTTACAGCCTTTGCCCATTCCGGAATGGAAGTGGGAGAATATCAGCATGGATTTTATCACAGGGTTGCCGAGGAGTCCGAAGGGCAATAACTCAATTTGGATTATTGTGGACCGTTTGACTAAGTCAACTCACTTTCTGTCTATGAAGATTACTTGGTCGTTGGGAGAAATTGGCAGAGATGTACAATGATGAGATTGTGAGACTTCACGGGGTTCTTGTGTCGATTGTTTCCGACAGGGATGCGAGGTTCACTTCGAGGTTTTGAAAGAAGCCTTGGGTACCAGAACCGATTTCAGCACTGCTTTCCATCTGTAGCCCGATGTTCAGACTGAAAGGGTGAATCGGGTATTGGAGGATATGCTGAGGGCTTGTGTTATGGATTTTGGTGGCAATTGGAGAGGTACTTGGCATTGGTTGAGTTTTCTTATAACAACAGTTACCATGCGAGTATCGGAGTGGCTCCGTATGAAGCTCTGTACGGGATGAAGTGCAAGACACCTGTTTGTTGGTACGAGGTTGGTGAGAGGCAGATGTTTGGGCCTGAGATTGTGCAACAGACATCGGAGAAGATCAAGTTGATTCATAAGAGGTTGGTCGAGGGTCAGAGTTGGCAGAAGAGTTATGCAGACACTCGACGAAGAGACTTGGAGTTTGAGGTTGGGGATGCAGTTTTTCTCAAGGTGTCTCCGACTAAAGGAGTGATCAGGTTCGGAAAAGGAGGCAAGTTGGCGCTAAGTATAACCCCTGTTTTTCGTTTTCTGTATTTGAGTGTATTTTTTTTTCCCATGTATTTGGTTCTTATTGTATCTCTTTTTAGACCGTGTATTGGATTTTTCTATTTCAATATATTCATTTTCTGGTTTATCGTCTTCTCTTTGAGTTCCTTGATTCTATTGTCTCCTATTTTGTTTGTCTCTGTTTGATCGAGCTTTTATTTTGATCCTCATGGTTAATTTGTTCATATCCTACTTTTTTTAATTATTTTGTTCATTTTTGCTCTATCTCAATTTTTGGATCTATTCATACCCTATATTCTATTTTAAACCATACCCTTTTAAAACCTTAATTGCAATCCACTTATACTCCCAATGTTTAATACCCTGATTTAAACTACCCAGTGTTATCCATCTCCTACCCGAAACCCACTAACACCTTAACCTTGTTCTTAATCCTACCCGTTCATCCCTTCAGCCTAAACCTTAATACTCATTCCCCACATATATTTATACCCATATTACACTTCCTGTTCATCTTCAAAACTGTAGCCGCCCTATCTCTCCTTCCTCATCCCTGTGCTCCTCTCCGAACCCATCCTGGTGCTCCTTCCCTCTCCCGACCATCCCCTCGCCAGTGCCGCCCTGCACCTCCCCTGTGCTCAGTCGTGACGCTACAGCTGCCGCCATGACAGCAGCGACCCAGCAACTGCAGTGCCCTCCCTCCTGCCAAACTCTGACGCCAGACCCCCCTCGGTGTTCCCTGTCCAACTTGCCTCCGGTTGCAACTCCACAGCGCATGCCAGCAACAGCTCCAGTGCGCGTCGTGCTGTTTCTCTCCAACGACGGACCGCAGCAACAGCGACAACCACTTCTTGGTCGCCGTCGTCCCCCGCCGCTCTCTATTTGTGTGCGTGTTTGGGTTTGTTGTGTTCGTGTGCTCGCTTTTGTATTCGTGGGTTAGTTGTTCGTGGTTCGTGGTTCATGTTTCGAAGTTCGTTCGTTGTGTTCGTGCCCGGGATCTGTTTCCGTTATTCTCTTTCTTTGCATCATTCCGTCATCGTCATTCAGGCAAGTAACTTGTATTCTTTTCTTTGTGTAATACAAGTACTAAATACCGCATGTAGTGTAGTTGGGTTCTAGAGACAATTCGTACGTGAATCCTTTGTTATATATTTTCTCTATTGTGTTGATTCGACCATAGTTGTCTCACGACATACATGACATGAAACAACTAGGGATGGCCACTTTTCGGATGTATATATGCATGCTATTTGTGATATCGTGTGCTTGATGTGTTATTTGTGCTATACTTGTCCTGGATTTGCAAAATACCTTATACCATATTTTTTGGACATCTAGTACACTATATTTCAGGTTTGGGTTGATTTGGATGAGTTTTACATGAACTAGATGATTTTTTGTTTGAAGAATAATTCTGTATTTTCTGTTACCTTGCTTTTAATCAGTATTTTAGACCCTATTAAGGTTAGTATATGAAAAATATTTATGAACATGATTTATAGAGAATTCTGTCTATTTTCCAACCCTTCTAACAGATCTCAGTTTCGTTTTACGAGTTGTGAGTTATGTCTATTTTACTACAGAGGTGTAGAGAGGTTTCCAGATTTTGTTTTTTATGAATTCTGCAGAGTAATCTATTTTTATCATTATATTAAAAGTATTATTTTGATCCAATATTTTACAAAATACAACTAGACTTGATTGGGATTATCTAAATTTTTGTGGATTTATTTGATGAGTTTTACAAACCGTTCTATATTTCCAAACAATTACTATACATGCAGAATTTTCATACTGTTCAGTAAAGAACCTGATTTTCGACCTAATTCTACTTGCTGTTTGTAAAATATTTGTGAATATAAAAGTTAGCCTATTGTATCTATTTTATCACCTTTTTGATGGATTTGGATTGATTTATGGTTTGTGAGATATTTCTGTTTTCGTACTGCAGTGTTTATAATTCTAGATTTACAAAACTACTGCATCTTGATATTTTCTGATTTTTGTTTACTAAACTATTTACATTGAAAAATTATGAAACTTTATATTCTGATGCTGCACATATAGGGGAATACCCCTGATTTTTTGTGGATTTAATTAATGAGTTTTCATGCTGTTTTCCTAACTTTGAATACAATCTTCTGATTTTTGGCTAAACACATTTTCTGGATTCAAATTTGTTTTGAGACTTGTTTTGTGAAATAACATACAACTTATATACATTTGCTGGATTCGGTCGGGAGTCTATTTCCCATATTCTTTGACGGATCCAGGTTTTCACTTTTTTAGCAAAGGGAATCACAGTTTTAGTACAGTACTGTCATGCTGTCCTGAACTAGAATTTTCATTGCACTGTTCTTTTATGAGTTATCTTTCATCTGTACATGTTTATCTTTCACCCTAAACCTGTTACGTGTTTATGCTATGTTATTATTGACCTTTTTGTAACACATACATGCCTGTTTGATTAATAATAATAATAAATGACCAAGCCGGGGTTTAAGGGAAAGATCTAGTAGTAGGAAATTATAGAAATGTGTACTTGGAAGGGGACCCGTGTTTCCCATACTGAGAATTTTTATGTGGTACGATACTGTTATACTAGTTACCTGACTGCACACATTCCTATAGGAAGTTGTACTCGGAAGAGAACCCGCAGGTTCTTACTGTCTGATTACTGTTTGATTACTGATACCTGAGTACACGGCCCTATATGTTCCCGTACGAAATCTAAAACGTAACTTGTTTGATCGTAGCAACCATGTGGTAAAAGGATGGACACATGAAGTGCTACCTAGATAATAAAACACAAGTCTGTAAGAACTGACATCTGTTACACTGTTATCTGTTATCGTCTGACTATTATCTAACACTGTTACCTGTTTACCTGTCTGACTGTTATCTGATACTGTTATTCGTATACCTGTCTGCATATTGTTTGATACTTGACACATGTTACTTTTACCTGTTATTATACCATGCTACTTGATTCTATTTTCCTAATTCATGTTAGATATTCTATTCTGTTGACATGCCTATTCTATGCTATGTTTGTTTCTGCTGTTATTTTACATCTGTTTATTTTATTCCCTGTACTTGTATCCTGCACTACAAGCGGCCCGTAACTTGCATTGACGGGAGTTTGTTTTCTTTTTCTTCTTCCTACAATTTATTAAATTGCAAACCAGCATGATCAGCTGCCAGATGGTGTAGGTGATCTAACATATTAGTTGCTGGAGTTTTGCTATTATTAGTTTCTGTTGCTATTTGAACAATTGTATTTGATACTTGGATTTATTTGTATTTGGGCAATGTGACCTAGGATTATTGACGTATTCAGATTTGATTTATTTGAGATTATTATTATATTTTGTTTCAAGTAAATTCTGTTGGTATTGGTTCATATATGCATGCTTGGTTGACTTTTCTTGCTTTCGACTCTGATTATCCTTGTGAAGTGTTGTAAAGATTCCTGACAGCTTATGGATGATGAAAATCATTCGCTGGGCTTAGTCACGTATCCATATTCTGTATTCTCTTTTTGAGAAGCAGGGCATAACACCAAGGTACATTGGGCCATACAGGATTTTGAGGCAGATTGGTAAGATGACATATAGATTGGATCTACCAGAGGAATTAGCACAGTTGCATGAAGTGTTCCATGTGTCGATGTTGAGGAAGTATGTGCCGGATCAGAGTCATCGGTTGGTGGAAGTGCCTGAAGGTCTACAGGTAAACTTGAGTTACAAGGAACAGCTTGTGGAGATTGTTGACCGTAGGGAGAAAGTGTTGAGGAATAAGGTGATACCTATGGTCAATGTATTTTGGAGGAACCAGCAGTTTGAGAAAGCTACTTGGGAGTCGGAGGATCGCATGTAGAAGGATTTTCCTGAGCTTTTGTATGATTATATTTCTTTTGTATGATTGTATTCCTTTGATTAAATTGTATTTCTTTTGTTAAATTAAATTCTTTTGTGTGGTTGTATTCCTTAAACTATATTTCCATTTATGAGATTTCATTTTCTTTTGCTTATATTGTTTGGTCCTTATTAGTAGTAGTTCTGATGACAGAACTCTTCTAAGGAGGGAGTGATGTAACACCCTATATTTTTAAATAACTTTTTTGAGATTAATAAATGGATTAAAATGATTTTTGATGATTTAATAAATATTTTTCTGAAATTTATCTTTCTATACGTGCGGAACACATGCAAATATTTTCTTGGGAAGTTCAAAGTCAGAAATTATTTTGGGAAAACCTATTATTTATTATTAGGTATTATTTTTGAATTTTTTAAATTTTTTTAATATTTATTTGACCTACTTGCAAATATTACAAAAAGAGGGGCTTTTGTGCAAAATTACCACTTGGAGTGAAAACTCCAGATTTTCGGATTTTGGGCTGAGCATGATTGCTAGTCAACTCAGTGGTAAAAAGTTTACTTTTTAGTTTTAATAGATTTGGTGTATTTCCCAAATTTCTTAAAGAATGATCTTTTTGCAATATTGTCACTTAGAGGCAAAATTACAAATTTCTTTTTCTGGGTTTACAAACAATGTCGACCAGTATTAGGGTTGTTATTTTGTTTTTAAAGTTGAATTGAATTGGTTTATCTAATTTCCAAGTATAAGGATTTATATATGTAAAGATATATTCAAAATGGATATTTTACAAAACCCATTCAAAACCCTAATTACCCATTACCGGCCTAATATAAGGGTTGGTGCAGCCGTCTCTTTGCTGTACTACACAAATTTTTTTCTTTATTATTATTTTCTTGGAGTTTCGAAGCGAGGATCTTGGTTTTCTTGCGAAAGGAATGATTTTCCTATTCTCTTTATTACTTCGGTTGATTCTTCAAAAATTTGAGTGACATATGTTTGATTTCTTATAACTCTATGCATGTTGTATGTGATGATTTATCTATTAGAAAGCATATTAGGGATTGTATGATGATATGATGAGTTTATTAAAGATGGATGAATAAAAATTGAATCTTTTCATGAAAACTATGTTATAGTTGATTAAAATCTTAAATAGATGACTTGAGATTGTTAAAGAACCTAATAGAAATCACGAGTAGGTTGTTTTCAATTATATTGTTGCTTATTTGAACATATATATTGAGTTGTATGATGTTATTGCATGAGAGTAAACAAAATTGATTAAAGATGAACTTTACAATGTGTATGCATATGTTCTTCTGTTCTTGATATTTCGATGGATAAAACTTGATTATATACATGTTGTAATTAGTTGGGATATGTGTATAGCAAGTTGTAGAGGGGTTTTGGAATCGAAGAAATCAGGTTTTGAAGTTGGGGATTGAGTATTTAATTTCAGGTCTGATGGGGTATGACCGAAATTGAGATTTTGTGATTTTTGTGAATTTTTCGATTAGATTTAAGTTGTTTTGATACTGAGATTGTTTTGAACATTATACTACTCCAATTTGTTAAGTTTCGATGCTTTGACTGATGCTAAAACACCCATATGAGCATATATATATATATAGAGAGAGAGAGAGAGAGAGAAATGCTCCATTGAAAACAGATTTGTTTTCACGGGTTGGAAAACTGCTATCTAGGCCGTTGATCGCTTTTGATCGTGATCAGCGGCTCAGATCACCTCCGCCCATAATCTGTTATCACTTAAGTGGCGGAGGGTTATTTTGGGAATTTCATCCCAAATAACTCTTCGCCTGATTCGCTCTAAAAAAATAATATAACCTAGGCCTAGGTTATAAAAAATTGAATCATAGGCCGTTGTTTGGAACAACGGCCTTCATTCATTTTTTTATAACCTAGGCCGTTGTTCCCAACAACGGCCTAGGCTATAAAATTTCGTTGTTTCAAATAACTTAGGCTATAAAATTTTATAACCTAGAGCAACATCCTAGGTTATAAAAAATTGAATAAAGGTCGTTGTTCCAAACAACGGCCTATGATTCAATTTTTTATAACCTGTGTCGTTGTTCCCAACAACGGCCTAGGTTATATCAATTTTTCAGAGCGAATCAGGCGAAGAGTTATTTGGGACGAAATTTCCAAAATAACCCTCCGCTGATCAATTGAAACAGGTAATGGGGGGATCGATCTGAGCCGCTGATCACGATCATGAGCGATCCAACGGCTAGGATCGTTGTTTTCCCACCCGTGAAAACTAGACCCGTTTTCAATGGAGCATTTCCCATATATATATATATATATATATATATATATATATATATATATATATATATATATTCAGTTTGAGAAGTTTTAATGAAAATTTGCCATTTTGTGATCTTGATGTGATTTTGATTAGTTTTATAAACTACAGTATGTTATACAAGTTGCATTTAATCATCTCAGGAAATTTATTTTGCAAATCTATGATTTTAAAGATTGAATTTAAGTATCAGTAAAAATGAGCACGAATTTCAAAGCTGTCAAATTACGAATATGACAGTCGACCGCTGCACAAATACACTGAAGTCGATTGTCGACTGTCAATTCCCTTTTTGGATTTTTTTATTTGACAATTGACCGTCACTTTTTGTATTGGATTTGATGGTCGACCGTCAGTGTTTTTGTGGGTTGTTTTGTTGAGTTTTCTACATATTTCTTAAACGATTGTTTCTTCGATATTATGGATTATTGATCTACTGTTTTAGATGATGTTTTTGCTACAGATTATGGTACTTTATAGAGAGTTATATTTTTATTATAATAGAATTTAAATTGTATTTTTACGACTTTATAAAATGAGATATATAGATTTTAAAGTAATTGATGTTTTGTCATATTCTATGACTTCAAAATATGATTCTCAGTTATTTGATGGATTTAATACTTTGTTTCAGTTCTGGAATTTATGAGTACATTTCACGGATGTGGATTTTGTTGACTTATGAAGTTTTCATTGATATAAATATTTTAATGATGAAATTAAGAGTTTATTGAAAGTTTTGGTGTTGATATTCGTTTTTTGAGTCTCTAGGAGTTGAGTGGGAGTCCTGTGAACTGGCAGATGAGATTTTGTGAATTATGAACAGATGGCTCTTAGGTTGTTGTTGTGGAATTAAGTCCGGCAGGATACACTAACTCTAAAGAGGGAAAATTTGTGTTTTAATAATAATCAACTTATAAGGAGAGGCACTAATGGCGATGTGATGGTACTTGAGAAACGTAAGCATATGCTCTTGGGGTCCAGTCCAACGGATGCGTTTTAGGACTGTGTGTGTTCTGTCTCGAGAGAACTATTTAGTATGTTCGCGTGTCGAGGGTCTGCAGTGCCTATTCACTGAACATACAGGTACATTCGCATGTCGAGGGCCGACGGGTCTATTCACGGGATGTGCCTGTATACTTGCACGTCGAGGGGCGGCGGTGGGGTACACGGTAGGGAGGTAATTCTCCGGTTGAGCTATTCTTACATGATGCTAGCGAGTTGAGGATTTTTGAGCTATTCTTTCTCTTCACCCAAGTTGGTAACATCCCCTATTCAGGGGAGAGGAGGCGGTGACCATGAGAAGGAGTACCGCCGACAAAGGTCACGTCAGCAGCTGAGGTCGAGCCTAACACGTATCACTTTGGAGTTGCTTCGCTCACCAGACAATCGTAGAGAGCGGAGCTCTTCAATCGTCAACATCAGAATGCCAACGCCTCCTAGATCACCTACCAATCTCTCCGGGCAGGAAATGCTGTCACAGTTAACGAAGCTACCTAGGAAGGAAGGAGAAAAGGCGATAAGGGAGGAGGGAGAGGAGGCACCATCGGGGAATCCACCTGTTTTATTGAAACGCAAATATCAACTAATTCTCAAATAGACAATTTGATTCCTCGATAAACTAGAACTAAGTGCATATCATGTATACCAAACAAGGTAATGAGTGATTTTTTTTAAAGGAAACAAAACGGCAAAATTTACTTATATCGTCAGGTGTATAACAAAATTCAAGAAAGAATCGTACCATATACTCACTCAAAATCCATTGCCATTCTAGGCATAAGCAATCACTTTCCGAATAAAAGGAAATAATAGTGGATGGTATCTTTAGATAAAACTGAGACTTGGCGATTCATTGAAGTAATTTCAGGATTTTTCCAACTTTCGCTTTCAATATTTGGAACTTATAGCATTTTGCAGACATGTGATTTAGACTTTTGGCATGATGTCTGCAATGCATGAGCTGTACAACTTGGTCAGATACATGAATTATGAATGAATGGTGAACTTGGACGCAAGCTCAAAAAGATTGTTGAGAATGTCGGTAGAAGTAGAATATAAACAAAATAGAAACTGAGATGTGGATGAAAATTTCAATATAAAACTCATCGAATAAATTCAAGATAGAATTACTTGTCTTCAGCTAAGTGAGTCCGCGTATCATCAAAAATTAAAGAATCCAATAATATAAAGGTGAACACCGGTGAGTATGCGCACATCCTGACTTTCATTTAAATTCTGTCCGGCAACACCCAGGCCCTCTCCCACATAATCTCGACACTTCCCTCCCCCTCCCCTCGGAAATCCACACTCTAACAGACGCCACCTTCCTTTCCTCCCTCCTCTCCCACATCTTCGCAGTCCTCACCCCTTCCACCTCTCCGTCTGCCTCAACCTCTCCTCCGCCACCTTCCTCGTCGTCAATGCCAACCCAGCCTACTAAACTCCTCCGACATTTAATGAATAACTGCGTGATGAATAACTACTACCTGCAAGCCGTTGATAATCATAAATTGGTGAAATTTAGTGAAAGAGAAAATATGAAGAAAGTAGGGCCATCACTTATCAACATATCAAACCACTGATCTGTTAACTTCACCTGTTGTGGTCACCTCAAAACATTTGACTTAAAGCTAACATGTATATACCATTGTTTCCCAAGAAATAATGCCAGAGTTAAATCTTTTAAATCACCTGACATGAAAAGATACTAAAGCTCAAAATTTTTAGTTCATCTCAAAACACGTGATAATAAATAAGTTAATAACCGAGTTGAAAAAAACACATACCAAATGAACTGGATTTGTGACGGTCCACTCTTGCACTCCAACACGAAGACAAGTATTCCTACTATAACATAGAGACCTAGCAAAAAGGCCGGGAATCACATATTGATCTCTGTGAACTTATGAGAATATGACAGAGTAGGGGAAGTGTTTTTTTTTTCCAAATGAGTCATCTTAAGGAAGAAATATTTTGTTTCACAATAATTGCTATTATGTCTAGTTACTTAATGCATGTTGATTGGCCTAAATTCCCTTCAGAGAACAAAATTTGACAACATAACAAAATTTAACAATATAACTCTGCAGAAAAGACAAAAAATGTATGTTGTACATCTTGCTCAGATTTGACCAGCAGAGGGATCATTAACAGGTAAAATAAAACTACTGGAAAAAAAAACTCATTTGGGAAAATGTGTAAATGGACCGAATACATACTAATATTAACATCTAATAGATAATATATGTACATTAGAGGATTCATTTGGAAAAACCCCTCTTGGTCTCTGAATCCACATTGAAGGTAAATATTTGACGATTAAAATCGAACTCTTGGTCTCTGAATCCACATTTTCTTCCATGAACAATTGTACATGGACTGAACAACTTTACAGTTTTGCGATGCACCACAAAGCTTTACAACCAAGGACAATGCCTCTCAAGGTTTCAGGAGATGGGAAAACAAACAAAATTAATATAACATGAAACGAACTCAAGGTTTCATACCCAATCACTCACCATGAACACAAATGCAAATAAAAACTCATACCCACAGTAAAGTACATATAGTGAAATAAAAAATATGAGTCAGTAGTCAGGAGATTAGTGACTCTGGATAAATATGACTTTGGATAGATTAGGGTAGCTCAATTTCTTAGCTACATACACATATCAAAATAGATGATCCTGTTAGAAAATGGGTCTTTTATACACCATTTACGAACCAGTTTTTGAGTAAGATCCTCAATGAACTATTGAGAGATATTGATTGATTTGTGTTCTCCTTCGTGAGTAGATCAAAATCATATATTGATTTGCTAAAAACGGTTAAGGGGTGAATGAGAAATTGTCTCTTAAAGCGAGATGTTTTTATTCTTGATAATGGGTTAAGCGAACATAGTCCCACATCAGAAAATCAAAGGAATTAGAAGAGTAACCTCCTTGTAAGCATTGTAAGATAGCTAGAAAAATACTCTCTCTTGCGTGCATAGGGGGGTGCAAATCTCATACCGTGATTACATGCGACTTGTGTGTGCCCGCAAGTCCTGCGGACACAAATACCAGACCGACATGACCCCACCCTGTGCAGAAGATCTTTTGCTACTGTTATTAATGCAGGAACGATTTTGTCTGTCGTTTCAGTGCAGTATTAAACATTTTGTCTACCGTTACAGTGTACGCATTCAAGTGACTGTCTGCAGTTACACTGTGACATTCACTACTGTCTGCCGTTACACTGAAGGCATCATATCTTTGTCTGACGTTGCATATATAGAGCCCCCCCCCCTCTCCCTTGCACCAAAAATCATCTTCTTTCTTTTCTGTTTAATTTTGCTCTGTTCCGTTCCTCTGTCCTGCTGTTTGGTAAGTCGGTGATAGAGTTCTCACGCTATCGATCGGTTCGAGGGTGTTACGTGGTGCCTACGTGAACACTCTAGTCGTTGCATCCTAGGAGACAGACGCCTTCGCACAATCCTGCAATCGGAAGAGGCGAAATCTGTTTTAAGGATATTGTGTGATACACAAGCCTCCACTGCTCTACCTTGTTGCATATCATTTGGGTTGTTTGTAAGTTGTTATTTATTTAATTTTATTTTCTTGTTGGCTTTTCTTCCTCTCCTATTCTCTTCTCTGTTTTCTGTGGCTCTCAATCAATTGAGTTTATTGTAAAAGAAAGTTTATAAAGAATTTTGATAACAAGTCCACACTATTTTTATTATCAAATGATCGTGTTATTTATTCATTCTTTTTATTTTCATTCCTTCGCTTTCCCTTGTTTGCTTTTTTTTTTTTTGCCCTGTAACTTTACATTTAGATTCTGAAGTTGTGATACAACCTCAACATCACATAGCGTAAACATAAAATAAAATCAATCCCTCAAGTCTGTCTTTTATTACAGTTCACAATTAATCTGTAGATTAGTGACTTTAGATAAATATGACTGTGGATGAAAAAAAAAGCTACTTTTGAAATATTTGAGTTTATCAGTAATGTCTAAATTGTGAACTATTTGGTTGATAAAGGAAATTCACAGGGGGTATACTATTTGTACAAACATTCTACCTCATCATTTCGCAAAGGGAGGCAGTGATGTCTGAGGAACGGCGTACAACTTGAATATGAGCGGATTCACGAACGACGTATGACGAAGACTTGGATTTGAGCGGACTGGTGAACGTCGATCGGCTATGGATGAGTTTTAGGTGAGGGGTGGCGACGAGAATATGCAAATGGCTAAAAATTTGATTTGAGCAGATTGACGAACGGCGTATGACAATTGATTGGATTTGGGCGGACTGACGAACATCGATCGGCTACGACTAGGTTTTAGGCGAGGGGCGACAGCGAGGATATGCGAATGGCTATAGATTGGATTCGGGCGGACTGGCGAACGACGAATGGTGGACGGTGATGGATGGGTTTGGGTGAGGAAGGGTGAGCCGGGTTTTGGGGGGATTTGAGAGAGAAAGGGTTTTTTAAGTTTTTTAAGGTTTTTTTTTTTCAATTTTGTTTTGTAAAGTAAAATGTGTGCTATGCACGTGTGGAAATAGGTGTGTATTCTTACTTTTGCTCTCCTTTCTCCATTTTAAAATAGAGAAATGAGAGAGATGGTAGGCCTATTAGCTTAAGATATAGTATAATTATTTATAAAAATAGAGTTAATAGTAGACAAATAAGAATTAAAAGAACATTGATCCAATAACTGCAATCAATTTGTTTAAGAAAGGAAAAAATTATCGTAAACTGGGTTTCTTCCGTTGTGGGCTTCCAACTTTGAGTCTGCTTCTACTCCTCTCGTCGCTGATTCTTGAATCCATCATCAGATACATCAGTTTTAGCACTAGCGAAAGCGAAGATGGAACATGCAACAAAATTCACACACAAAAAGGCTTCTTGAAAGAAAAATTTTGTAGAAAGAATCTAGGGTTTCCATAATCAGAATAAAATTAGCGGTTGGCAGAGAAATCTGGGTTGATAAAGGATTTAGAGTTTTAGATAGTGAAGAGCAAAATTTAGGGCTAAAATAAAAATTTGACATTAATTATCAATTATACGGATGTCCTATTTGTCCTCCTTTATAATTTTTTATTACTTCTCTTACTAAAAATGACAAAAGTAAAATTGAAAATCTCATTATACTTTATCTTAAGATAATAGGCCTACCCCCTCTATGATTTCTCCATTTTGAAATGGAGATTGGAGAGCAAAAGTAGAAATTAACACTTGCTTTAGCACGTGCAGTCCACATCTTCTCATTATCAAAACAACATTAAAAACAAAAACAAAAAAAATTCCGTTCTCCTCCCAAATCACCCCCCCCCTAACCCACCCAATCCCGCTAACCCTAACGCTCACCTCGCTGTCACCGTACCGCAGCCCGCACCTCCCCCTAGTCGTCGTCGACGTCGTACAGCTTCTCTTGCTCTCTCTCGCCGCTTCCTTTTTCTTCTTCGATCAAAACCCTAATTTCCCCTTGGTCAAGTAAGGCTTCACTTGCCCTAACGCTGATCGCGTCGTCACCGTATTGCACCTCGCCCCTCGCCCTTCGCCCCTCACCCCTCGCCGCGCCGTCCGACTTCCTTTTCTCTCTCTCACTCTCATCGCTTCCTTCTTCTTCTTCGATCAAAACCCTAATTTCCCCCTCGGTCGACTATAGTTTGACTTCCTTCTTTCTCTGCTTGTTTCTACTCACAAAAGGTACTTATCAAACCAGTAAGTAATTTGATTCAGGTTGTTAACATTGTGAAATCTTTAATTGGGAATTTGTCATTGTCAACACTGAGAAGATTGTTAACATTGTGAAATATTTAATTGTGATTGTTTCTTCTTCTTTTTAAAATTATTGCATGTCTAAGAGATGGACTGTGTGTAAAGTATGCAACTAATTGAGAAATTTTAGCTAAATTGTTTAATTTTATGTGTATGGTTCTCTAAGTGTGAAAGGGGAAAATGTTTTTTGATGAGGGAAGTAAAGTACTGTAATTAGTTTGTGTATATATGAACTGCATGGAATGAATTTGGCTATCATATGAATTTAGTTTTCAATTTGGACTGTAGATAGTATGATCATGGAGGTCAAAAATTTGTTGAATAGAGAATAGCCGAGAATAGGAAGTGTGAATGAGATATTATAAGGTGAGAGACATGATGTTTACCTAATATAGGGCATCGTATCTCCTACTTCTACATTGCAAAGTAAACCTTTATAACTTTAGAAAAACTAGAATCTCTCATGAACATGTAGAAATAGTCTGCATGGTGATCTGATTTGTGTAGTGCAAGATATTCACATAATTAAATTAACGATTGAGCTGAGAAAATAAGCGCTTTGTGTGGATTGACCTATAAAATTTCAAATAAGCTATAATTTTGTCATCCTATGAGCATTACCAAATATTTGAATTACCTCGGTCCATTAAAATCACAATGTCTTGAAGAATCGTAATGATGATCTGTTGTCTTTTTTTAGAAGTGTCATTGAAGTATTGATTTCTTCTGGATACCCATGTACAATGAAGTTATGGGATAACCATATACCTGATTTTTTTTGCAGTATGCATTAAGTACTTTCAAAAACTACATTTATTCGTCGGCATAGTCAAATGGAAAGACCTCTTAATGACTTTAAGTGTTTAAATTTCTACTCATAGTTGTGTATAAAGTTACAGTAAGAACTATCATCTCTACCTTAGTACTTAAATTATAGTTTATTTCATTTTTTATTGTGTGGATTCAGCTTCCAATTTAAGACTAATATATATTATCACTGAGAATAATGATCATCATCTGAAAATGCATGTGCCTTAGGTAGTTTAATTTTATTTCACGCTTTCCTTGTATATTCACTCGCAAACCCCATGATGTATTCATTCAATGTTGAGAGGTTTTCTTTTTGTGGTGATGCAAGTTATAGCTTCATGGTACCTACCTATCAGCTTGGCTGTTACCATAAGTTTGAGTTTGTCATTACTGTTTTTCATTTTTTTGCTAAATTTGATTCTGCTATTTTGTTACTTGATTCTTGCACTGTGCACAATCGTAGGCAAATTTGGTGGTGTTTTTAGGGATATACATTATAGGCCCCTCCAATTGACCTAATTTTTCTGTTGGCCCTTTATGTTTACATTTAAACCCCAAACTAATTAAATAAAAACTCCTTTTATATATAAACTAAATAAAGTTAAAATTGGAAACACGCCCAATTAAAATTTCCAATTTTGTTATATTCTATAAGGAAAATGTAATGATTGATTGCATTATACAAATTTATGAGAAAATACTAAACAGTTTACTACTCTTTAATGTAAAACATCCTGATATCGTTTTATTTGCAAGTATTCCAAAATCTCTCAAATTCAAAGTTTAGAATTTTTGAGATAAAAAAATAGTGATATGAAATTGTGTGTATCTGGGGCCAACATTATGAAGAAAAACACTAATGAAATCCAAAGTATATACTTTTAACTTTTGTGTTACTTAGAGCATCCTGGCGATTTGAACTCGGCTCCCTCCTCCGTCTTTCCTGGCCCAGATCCGGCCATTCCTCGCATCTTTCCCCCATCCTCCTTTCATTAATCTTGTTCTCCTCGTCCAAAGCTTCTGACCCAGATCCCCATTTTTTACTCTCCTTCCATTCCTAGGCGATCCCATTTTCCCCGTCGAAGGTTCTCGCCGGAGCGTTCGTGGCTCCCAGCTGCTCCTTGATGCTCCTTGCTCTCCTTCTCTCCTCAACTGTTCGCGTGTCCCCTAAAGTTTGAGTTTTGTGCTTCTCTTCCCTCCGGTGTCGCCCTGACTCAGACTCCACGGTGACGCCCGGTCCCCGCTCGTCGGAGATCCACTGCTCGGTGAGTTTTCTTCCAGAGTCACTCCCCCTCCCGCAGCTTTTCAGTCCGTCCGGTTGACCGCTCACTAGCTGTGGATCGTCCAGCTTGACGGATTGTTTTTTCTTGCATTGTGCCCCCCTTAGGGATAAACACAATCTGTGGTGTTATCAGCTCCGAGTTGCTCGGTTGTTCTGTTAAACCTCTCGGCATCTATTTCATCCCCTTTCTTTCTCTCTCTATTTGGAGGGTGCTATTGCCACTCTTTGGTCTGTGCTGGATTCTTCTTTGGTAGTGCTGTTTTGGTGGGTGTGGATCTGTTATGTGTATGGTACCATTGTCCTGTACATTTCCTCTATTAGTGTTTTGCATTAAGCCTATCTAGAGCTGGTTTCTACCATGGCTCTCTTACAGTCCAAAGCTAGTTCCTCCAGTTTAGATACGGTTCCGGATTGGAAGGGGGATTTGTCTCCTCCTCTTTTGGCTGACACTGATTATCATCGGTGCTCTCCTATATTCTCTAATTCCCCTTCTCCTCGGTGGACTGACCCTCATCCGGTCTGCTTCAGGTGCCTCCTTCCTGGGCATTTTAAACGTGAGTGTATGAATAAACTGAAGTGCTTTTTCTGTGATAAGTTTGGTCACTCTCGCAGTCGATGTTTCTCCCTTCAGAAACTCCTGGGTTTTCCCAGAGGCCATTCCCTTCCAGCCAAACTCCTCTCCTTTCTTAACTAACCCCTCTTAAAGCGCAAGCTGCATGCTTGCTTGGCTAGTAATCTCAGTATTGTAACTGGTAAGGATTTCGACTCCTCTGTTGTTGTTTCTCTGCCAGCTAAGAACTTCACCACTTCTTTCTCTCCTGATTGTGTTTCTCTGGCTACTCTTCGACCTCCTAATATTGCTAACCTTTTTAAGGATCGTAAGGTTTATCCGAAACTCGTCTCCTTCCCTCGCTTGCGTTCTTTCAAGGCTCATCCACGATCTATCTCAGTGACTCCTTCGTTGAGTTGGAACTTAATTAAAAATTTTGGATTGGTGACATCATACTTCTCTTCTCATTCTTGGTCTCGTTGTGCGAGGGGGCTCGCTCTGCACTGCCACACTTCTGACCCCCAAGTGCACCTAGACAAGGCTATTATTTCTTTTGAGGCCCCCTCTTTGGTTTTTAATCCTCTTTGTGCATTGGGGATATCTTCTTCCAAATGTTCTAAGTTCTCTTTTCATTTTCCAGGATGCTTATTTTCATTGTATCAACATTTAGGGGTTCAATCGTGGCTCAATCAGCTCCTGATGGAAGTTAAACCCTTCCTGCACTCTTTTACCCCTAAGTATTCTCCGTTCGTGGATGACTTTTCTTTCCCCCGTCTTTCCTTTATTTCTAGCGCCGTTCCTATAGCCGCGTCGGTGGCTCCCAGTTTTTTCTTTACCCCTTCTCACCTCGTTGAAGCTAGATCTTCTGACCTTGCGACCTTATCGCCCCCCTCAGTGAAGGTAGCACCTCCCCTCGTGAGGCGGAGATACAATAAGAAAGTCTTTAATAAATCGCAGATTCGAGTGAGTGCCCGTATTCTTGCGAGGAAAGCAGCTTCCGTGTCAACTCTTCAGCTGGTGCATAGTTGAGTTTTGGCTTCGCTTTGTCATCCGTGGTATAGGCAGTCTGTTTTGCCCCCGTTATGCTGCTAGAGTTCCCCGGGACTGCTAATGGAGTTGGTTGTCTTCGAGTGGGGAGGTTTGGCCTCCTGGTTCATGGCTCTGCCTTTTCGTTCTGATCTTCTTTCGGGTACGACAAGTTTGTTTGGCTCCATCAGATGCTTGGTTTTCCCGGACGATGACTCCGCCCCCTTCTTTTTGTCTCGGTGTGGCGCCTCGTTTTTATTTCGCACCCTCCGTTTGGCGTGCTGATCAGCCATTTTTGTATTCTTTTATGTATTCTTATTTCTGTTTTACTCCTTGTAAAATCATTGATTTTTGTCTGTAACTACTATTTTTATTGATTATTATATTTTTTGATGGCTGGAGCCGTTTGGCTCTATCCGATATATCAAAAAAAGAAATTGTGTGTATCTTGGATTTTTGCTACTTTGAAAATCATTTTAGGAAGTATACAGATAAATAATTGCAATCTAGGTGATTCACAATAAAATATAATACAATTTAAGATATCTTATGATAAATTAGCCACTACACTACTGAACTACCTGCAAATTATTTTGTTAAGATGCACTTCTCTTATGTTATATTGTTTAAATAAAAAAAAATTCAGAAAGATGAGTTTACTTACTAAAATATTTTTTTTGAAATGGTTAAGATGATGAGCAATTAAAAAAAATACAATGCTAGCCAAAATGGGGAGCTTAACCTATTTTTTAAATATAAAAAATGCAATTGATCACATAATTTAATAGAACGTCTAATATATTAGTTTTAATCACTTGCCTTCTACATATTATTTTCCATTCAATTGTGAACTTTATTTTAAAATGTGTAGTAATGAGGTAGACCTTATTGCTATCAAATGCTTGAGTTTGAAAATTGTGTTTTCTGTAACATTTTTACTACGTCATTGCTGAATGTTGATATGTTGAATTATAATTGTACAGGAAAAAAGTTGTATATATGGGAAGGTTTTGCATAATTTTTTATTGAGTGTTATAGACATTTTAATAGATCTTTTGGTAAAATTTGTGTAATTTGCACATGTGATGTACTAGTAGAAAATTACTTTATGGACATTTAAAAATAACAAGATATCTCATCAAAAACCTAAGGTAACTTTTATTTCGAAAAAAAATATATGCCATGTTGACTTATATTTCGAAACGGAGAGAATCCAGAATAGTAGAAATAAAGAGGATCAGAACCATACCCGATTTCCGAGGAGATCATGATTGTGGCACAGATTGTGATGGGATCCCAAGGCTCCTTTATCTATATCTCATGAACATTTAATGCGTGGGTGGGCAAAAAATCTATTATAACAGAGCGGAGGAGTGTTCCCCCCCAGCGCAGCGTGGCTGTTTCCGTGCTCCTTCCCCTTCTTCAGCTCATCGAGTTGCTCCTCCATTGGAGGCGTTTCCTCTGCGGCCTCCCTCCGGTGATTTCATTCCATCATCTCGCCAGTGTTCCCCCCCAGCAGCGTTCCAGCCTCCTCTCTCAACCACTCACTGTGAGTTTAATTTTGTTTAATCCTTTAGCGGTAGATCCGCATACTTCGTTTTGTTGGGTACTATCGGATATATTGTTTTTGGTGGGTTGTTTCCTTGGTGCTTTACTTTCTCCTTGCTGCTTCATCTGTGTGCTGAGTAGGTCACCATTAGCTGTGATCTCTCTCGTTTTGTCTGATTAGTCGTTCTGGCATTGTGCTCCCCTTCCCCTGGGAATCATTTTCGCTAGCGGCTATTGCAGCTCCTATTGGTGTACTGACCGAGAGCTTCTCCTAGCTCGGTCGCGCTTTCTATCCTCTCTTTCTCTCTAACTTCTCCATCCTATTTCTCCTGGTTGGAGTGTGCGGGTTCTCATCTTTGAGAAGCGCGTTTTGGTTGTATCATTGGTTTTGTTTATCTTAGTTGGAGCTTTGTTTGAGCTTTATCATTGGCTCCAATTCTGTAAGAGTTTTCTTTATCCATCATCTCTCCCTTGTTGGAGCTTTGTTTTGCTCCACTCTTGGAAGGATTCTTCCATGAATCGCATCAAGGCTGTAGCGAGCTCTTCCTGGTCAGCTTCGGATCAGGATTTGCTGCGTGACTTATCCTCTTCTCCTCTAAATTTCATCTACCCCTCGCAGGGTTCTCCCACCTTCTCTAATTCCCATTCGCATTGTAGGCCCGATCCTCATCGGGTCCGTTTCAGATGTCTCCTTCTGGGACATCTTAAGCGTGAATGTACGAATAAAATGAAGTGCTTATTCTGCGATAAGCTCGGGCATTCTTGCAATCGATGCTTCTCCCTTCAAAAACTTCTTGGCTTTCCCAGAGGACATTCCTTACCGGCCAAGCTCCTCACCTTTCTTAATTACCCTCTCTTAAAGCGCAAGCTTCAGTTTAGCTTGGTTAGTAAGCACAGATTGGCTAAGAGCAAGGACTTCGACTCCTCAGTTGTCGTTCCTCTGTCAGCGACGTTGTCCTCAACATCTTTCTCTCCTCTTCGCGGACCTATTGTGGCGCTTCATCGGCCTAACATTGCTTTCCTTTTTAAGGATCGTAAAGTTATTACGAACCTTGTCTCCCTCCCTCGCCGGGGCTATTACAAGGCTCGTCCCCGCCCTTTCTCAGCAGCTCCGTCTTTGAATTGGATTTTGGGTAAAAATCTAGTTTGTTTTAAATCATATCTCTCCCGTGGTGCGAGGGAGCTAGCTCTGCACTCCCGCATTTCGGATCCCCTAATGCTCCCTGAAAGAGCTGCAGTTTATTTTAAGGCCCCTTCTCTATCTTATGACTATCCTTGTGTTTTGAAGATCTCTGTCCCCACACTTTCTGTGGTTTCTTTTCATTTTCCAGGATGCTTATTCTCTTGGCTTCAACATCTAGTGGTCCAGTCATGGCTCTATCAGATCCTGAGGGTGTTTAAACTTTTCGTGCTCTTCCTTCCCCTTAAGCATTCTTTAGGTCTTCATGTTCCTTCTTTTCCCCGTTGGGCTGGCTCCTCCAAGACCATTCATTCGGCCTCATCGATTGCTCCCAACAGTCTTGGTTCCCCTTCGTGCCCTACCTCAGTAGGCGATTCATCATCGGATCTTGCGGCGTTTTCGTCCCCTTCTGTGAGGGTAGCACCTCCCCCCGTCAAGCAAGGCTACAACAAGAAAGTTTTTGACCATTCGAAGATCCGAGTGAGTGCTCGGCTTCTTGCGAGGAAAGCAGCTTCCGTGTCAGCTCTTCAGTTAGGGCACTGGTGAGTCCTGCCTTCGTTGGCTTCACTGTTGTAGGCAGTGCATTTCCTCCGTTGTGCTGCTAGAGTCCCTCTAGACTACTAGTGGAGTTGTATGCCGTTGTGGGAGGAGTTTTTATCCTCCATGGTCTTGGATCGGTCGCTTAGGTTCCCTTCCTCTCTCGAGTGCGACGGTCTGGCTTTTGTATCCTTCTCATTGCTTGCTTTTTCGGGCCGTTTGATCCGCTCTCGGGTAACGGCGTGGTGTGTCTTGCTGTGGTTCCACCCTCTGCTTTGCTGATGTTGAGCCGGTTATTGTATTTCTTAGTTACTCGCTTATTGTATTTCTTTCGTGCTCGCTTTTTTCTGTTTTACATCTTGTAAAACTATTGACTATTTGTATTGTTTATTAACTGTTTTGTTGATTAATATATATTTTTGATGGCTGGAGCCGTTTGGCTCTATCCGATTCATCATCAAAAACAGAGCGGAGGAGTGGGCTCATTTGTTTTTATTTAGTAATGAAAAGGCCTAGGCTGCGCCGCCATAAGCCCAAGTTGCGTGGACCATAAGCTAGGAGTATTTCATTTGTTTTTTTTTCTTTTCTTTTATTATTTACCATTTACCGTAATACCCTTGGCTTCCAAGCCAGGGTATAGGGGGGTAAAATGAACGCGTGAAATTCAGACATTGAGCTGGGCCGCCTAATCATAGGCTATGATTTTATTAAATACAGCCCCTATGTGTACGTACAAAATTGATTAGCAAAAAATAAAATAAAATAATACTAACAGCCAGAAAATTGAAAAAGCCTACACAAAACCGTATACGGGCCGGGCCTGATTGAGTCGGGTTGGATGTCGTCATCAATTCGGTTCGTTTCTTGTCTCCTCTTCGTCACTCTCTTCTCGTTCGCGGTGTGGGTTCCGCCCGGTAATTCTCTAATCTTCTTCTCTTTAATATTCTGTTACAGGTCCAATCCAACTCGGTGGTGAATTCTTCCAGTCGTCGGGGACCATCGCCGGCGATTGCAATGGCAGCCATGAAAATCAAACAAAATAAGATTAAAAACAGGGAAAGAGATAAACAAGAGAGAACTCAATTCATATTCATTCATATTAGCATTTGATTACAGATTGGAATTTATAGAGAAGAAGCACGTGCAAAGCCCAGGATTCCCTCACCCTTTTGCAGAAAACAGCAACAAAGAAAAAAAATAACTGGAGGACTGATACACAACTCCAAAGACTGATATGCAAAGATACGGTTCTTTGGTAGAACTGTATCAATCATTCTCCCTTATTTTGACCTTGACCACAAGGACAATGTGACGACCTTCTTCAACACCAAGATACCCATCCAAGAACATCTCCAAATTGCGATAAATTCCAATATTCTCTCCCGGTGTTCTCCTCGCCCTGGATCGAAGATAAAGTGCGCCACAAAAATAAAGTGCCTTACAAAGATGTGAAAAAACGGAACAACATTCAGAGGAACTTCACCCGAAGAGACCCATCGAACAACCTTCACAACTGATGCAAAATTGTCTTCAAGGATAATAATGTCTGAGCTTTCTTTGGCAACCTCAATTCCTTGGATTCCCATTGCAACTTCTCTGTAACTCGAGATCAGGAATAGCTTCCCCATGCATTTCTTGACAAAGAGCTTAAACTCAGTGAAGTTAGGTTTCTGTCATTTCGATTATTAAATTACTTTGCATTTTCCAAGATATTGTTGTAGTCGTATCTGTCAAAGCAGGGAACATATAGATTGACATCCCATGCGGCATTCAACACCTGCCAGACTAAACCTTCTGGATTAGCCAAAGCTGTAGGGGAATTCTTCTTCAAGTTTAACAGGTGTAGCAATCAAGGGAAGGCTCTTTACATAAATTGAATAACCATCCTCTGCCTCTTGAATGCTGATGTTCTCAGTAGCATTAGGGATCTCGCTAGGAGTATCAGACACCAGGCTGGTCCACGAATAGGGGCATGGTGTCTTTCTTGACTACTAGGTACTGGTCTTGCAGGAGGAGGTTTTCTGAAGTGATAAAGGAGAAGGACTATCTTTCATAACCTTGAAAATGAAGGCATATGGCTTCTTTGGTGACTCTTCAGGGAGGATATTAGCAGGAAGTGCATCAACAACCACAACTTGAGAAACATTCGAAACTTCATTAATCACGTCTTCTATTGGAACTTCCTCCTCTACATATCTAAAATTATCGCTCAATACGAAGTAACCCTCATCCTGGGCAGCGAGCAAGAAGGATTGTGTGAAATCCCCTCTAACATTGGTGTTCCCTGTCAAATAACCAGTCATGAGAACAATCACCTTGTCATCGAGTGATTGTTGAGCATCTACCGTCTTCATTTCAACCCTTACACCACCATACCCCCTTGATAGTATCTTCTCATTGGATCCATCAAACTCGCGAGAGGCTATGAATGTTTTGACATGCAATCAGAATTGTTGGTCTATTCTTACCCTTTATAAGTATATGGTAAAGGTCAAAGTTGAAAAAAAAAAGAATATATGTAGTAATAGTGGTAATAGGTTCGTTGGCTGACCTTCTGGTAGAACCTATATAATAGCTCTGGTGACTTGTACATGGTGCTATAATATTGATCCACCAATGCATTCCCCACTTCTTGAGCAGACCGAGATTTAGCTGCAACGGGTTGCTTCGGCGTTACTAAATCGCAAGTTTGAGGCAAAGAAGTAGAGGAATCATTTGATCGAGCATTTGGTGTGCTGCTGGAATGGGATGAAGTAGATTTGGCTATCTGCGAAGGAGTTAGGGATGGGACGAAGTGATATCGAGGTGGTGGTTGAGGCAAATTTAATGCCTGATTCTCTTGGGAATTTCTTCGAACAGTTGGTGGGTTGTTGGAGTTTGGAGAAGAACCAACAAGAAATGAAGAGGTGGAAATGGTGGGGGTGAAGGAGAGCGGCGGGAATGGAGAGGGGACAACAACATTAGTAGTAGTCGTGTTACTGGGAGGATGCCGGGTCTGATCATCGGTATGGAGAGGGCGGGAGCATGTGAAGGATAGGACTGGGGAGCGGGGGCCATAGCGGAAATGGACAGTGACCTCATCGTCGATCTTTATTCCGATCAATTCGCGGGAATCTTCGACGAGGTCATGTGAGAGGTACAAACACTGGAGCTTTTGGAGAGCGCAGGGATATGGTTTGGTGAGGAGGTCACGGAGGGAGGTTAGACCTCGGTGGGGTAGTAGATTTGAGAGAGATATTTGGGTCTAGGGTTTTGGAGGTGTTTAGCAGTGAGCAGCAGTGGTGGGAAGGAGATGGCTCTAATACCATTGTTACAAGTCCAATTTAACCCGATGGTGGATTCTTTCTGTCTTTAGGACCATCGCTGGCGATTGCGATGATAGCCATGAGAATCAAACAAAAAAGGATAAAAAACAGGGAAAAAGATAAACAAAAGAGTAATCAATTCATATTCATTCATATTAGCATTTGATTATAGATTGGGGTTTATAGAGAAGAAGCGCGTGCTAAGCCCGGGATTCCCTCACCTTTTTGCAGAAAACACTAACTAAGAAAGAAAATAAGTGGAGGATAGATACACAACTCCAATGACTGATATGCAAAGATATGGCTCTTCGATAGATTTGTATCATATTCAATTTGTAACATGATATTCGTTGTTTTTTAATTTTATTTTAATTTTTGGGTGGAATTAGAGAAATTCGATGAATTAGGCAAAAAACTCTAATTTGGGGATTTTTAGGGTCACTAACCCTAATTTGGACAATGCTGACATGAATTTCAACGCACCAGAAGGTCAGTCGGTCGCAACAACGGAATCAATTATAATAATAATAATCTCTAATACTATAATGAGTGAGTTGAGGTTTTCATTTTTAATACCCTAAAATTTTAAATATTTTTTTTGAAATTAATAAATAAATTCAGGTGATCTTTGGTGATTTAATAAAGATTTTTCTGAAATTTATCTTTTTGCACGTGCAAAACACCTGCATATATTTTCTTGGGAAATTCAAAGTCAGAAATTATTTTGAGAAAACCTAATATTTATTAGTAGGTATTACTTATGAATTGTCTAGATTTTTCTGATATTTATTTGACATATTTGCGAATATTACAAAAGAGGGGCTTTTGTGCAAAATTACCACTTGGAGTAAAAACTCCAGAATTTTAGTTTTCTGGGCTGAGCATGATGGCTAGCCAAATTAGATGTAAAGATTTTAATTTTGGTTCTGATAGATTTGGTTTATTTTTCAAATTTATTAAAGAATGGTCTTTTTACAAAATTGCCACTTGGAGGCAAAAAGTTACAAAATTTATTTTGCTGATTAGATATGGATGCCGGCCAGATCTAGAGAGTTATTTTGGTTTTTAATCCCAATTAAATTGGTTAATCTAATTACCTAGTATAAATGATTCATATATGTAAAGATATAATCTAAAGGAATATTTTGTAAAATCTTCTCAAAACCCTAGAAACCCAAATTTCGACCTATATTAAGGCTACTACAGCCATCCCCCTCCTCTGCAAAAATAAAAGATTATTTTACTATTGATTTTCTTGGATTTTCAAAGCGAGGATCTTGGATTTGCGAAAGGAAGGACTTTTTCTTGTTCTCTTATTATTTCGGTTGATTCTTCAATAAGATGAGTAACTTATGTTTGATTTCTTATTGTTCTATGCATGTTGTATATGATGATTTGTCTAGTAGGATGCATGATAGATGATGGTATGATGATATAATGAATTATTGATGAATGGATGAATAAAGAATAGAACTTTTCATGAAACTATGCTATTGATGCATAAAATTTTTATATAGATGACTTGAGATTGTTAAGAACTTAGTAGGAATCATGGGTATGTTGTTTAATTTCATATTCTTACTGATTTGATTGTGTATAAGGAGTTTGTGTGATGTGTAAGGCATATAGATGAGTAAAGATGAATACTTTTACTGTTGATTTTAAATTTATGACCAATTGAGATTTTTGATGAGTAAAACTTGATGAAAATTTGTTGTGGATACTTATAATCATGGACTGTTGCTGCTGATTTTGGTGTGTGAGCAAACACATGAATTTGTGGATTCTTTTGGAAA
The DNA here is from genome assembly GCA_017893485.1 of Hemerocallis citrina. Lineage (NCBI taxonomy): Eukaryota > Viridiplantae > Streptophyta > Magnoliopsida > Asparagales > Asphodelaceae > Hemerocallis > Hemerocallis citrina. The sequence continues at coordinate 331,983,289 of CM030359.1, read as the reverse complement.
CAAATAAGGCAAACCTGTTGACCTTCACCGACGTTTAACTTGTTTCTTGCCACTAGCCGTTAACCTGCAAAAAGTTCGATACACTGGGATGGATCCCAGCAAAGAACCCTCCGACGCTCAAGTCAGTAATCAGGAAGATTATGAAAGAGCGTTTATGTGAAAAAATATTGATTACCTTGTTATGGTGGGGGGGGGGGGGTTGTTATAGTCGCCTTTAGAGACAATTTAGAGACAATCATTTATCCCTATGTCCCGGTGTTTTTGGATAAGATGTAGAGTTTAAATCATTTCATGATAAGAGATTTGGTTTAAACCGTCTCTTAGAGATAACCATGAATTTGAATTACTCTTTAAATATCTGAATTGGTTTGTAATGGGTATTTACCCATACCCAATAGGACAGATCTATTTTTGGATTATTGGGCTTTGAAGAAAGACCCAGTTCCCAATTCGGATCCGTTTGTAGGTGAAATTTCTGTTTTACCCCTGAGAGCTTTAAGATTCGTGCCCGATTTGGTTCTATTTTTAGCCATATCACAAGCCCCCCACTGCTGGAGATTGAGTTTTACAGTCTTTGAGGAGTAGTTTGCCCGTTTTTAATGGCCTGTAGAATTTATCGGAGTTCTCGGGGGAGTTTGGATATTGCTCGAGGTATAACGGTGTTATTCTGAGCTTGTAAAATACCCAAAACTATTCTCAGAATTTTCTTGATTTTTTTTTTATTTTTCCATATTTTCTTGATTTTTTTCTAATTTTTAATTATATTTTGAATATTTATTCAATTTCCGAATTTAAATAATTAATTTTCGAAAATTTTAATTAATTATTCTAATTCAATAATTATTATTTTCAGAATTTAAAATTATTTTCCGAATTAAAAATTAATTTAAGATTTTTTAATTATTTTTTTATATTTTTAAATAATTAATTCAAATAAATAAATAAATAAATTAATATTTACCGGTACACGTGATGCAATCCTGGGCGTTGATCATGATCAAGCGAGCGCGCATCGGGAGGAGGTAACTTTTTCCTCGTTTTGACGCTGGTGGTAAGAGCGCTCGGATCGCACTGCCGACCACCTGGATCACTGACACGTGGCAATCTAGGGATTTTCTTTTCTCTTCTTCTTCTCTCTTAGACTTCGGCTTCGACCCTACCTTCTTCGACCATAACTTCGACCACGCCTCCGACTCCGACTCCTACTCTGTCTCCGTCTCCATCTCCGAGGGCATCAGTGGAGCTCGGCGAAGGGCGAGCTCGACGATGACAGAGCTTCGGGAAGAAGGAGCGGCCCTGCGATGGGTTCAGAGCTCGCGAGCTTGGCGATGAAGAATCTCGGCAATGTAGGTGGAGCCCGACGGCGGAGGCGTGTAGCTCGGCAATGGGTTTGTTGATGGAGGAGGGGAGCTCGACTGCGGAGTCGAGCCGGCGATGAGGAGCTCGACGCTTATGGCGAGGAGGGAGCTTGGAGCATGGCGACAGTGGAAAGCATGGTGAGGAGGTCGGAGTTCGACGGAGGGGGAGCTTTGGCAACGAAGGTGATTTGGGTTTCGATGAAGCTCCGAGCTTCGGTAGCTTGTGGAGTTTCGAAAAAGGCGACGATGATGCTTGTGGAGTTTGACGAGGGGAGCTCGAGCTTCGACAGTGGAGGCTCGGCGCAGTGGAGGGGAGCTCAACGGAGCTTGGCGAGTTGGCGAGAGTAGAAGAAGCTCAAGCTCGACATTAGAGGTCGATGGGTTCATCGCTTGTTGGGTTCGTCAAAAGTTGAGCTCGAGCTTGAGCTCGTGAAGGGGTGCTCGATGACAGAGCTTGCGGGGGAGAAGCTCGACATCGTGAGGTCGAGCTGGCAATGGTGGAGATGAGCTCAGCACATCGGAGGGGATGGAGCTCACCAGTGGATAGGAGCTCAGATGGGTTTTTCTTTTCTTATTTTTTGGTTTGGCGCCAATTCTTGAATAAGAAGAAGAAGGGTAGGGGTTGCGGGTTTGGTCCTCTAACAGGGTTCGAACCCGACCGGTTAACCCTTTAGTATTTTTTTTTGTGTGAATCTGAGCCGTTGATTGTGATTGAGCACGAATTTTGAGACGACGTTTTTCTCTCATTTCAGGGTTGGTGGTAAGAATGCTCGGATCGAGTTTCCGAACCCAGGAGAGGCTTCGGCGGCTTGACATGTGGCAGTCAACGGTTGACCGTTGACTTTTTGATAAAATTTTCTTTCATTTCGACATCGGTGACAAGAATGCTCGGAACTACTTGCCGAAGTCGAGAGACACTTCGAGAGAGCGACACATGGCAAATTCGACCGTTGACCAGTCAACATTGTTTTCTCTCATTTCGACGTCGGTGGCAAGAATGCTCCGAACCACTTGTCGAAGTCGAGAGACACTCCGAGAGAGCGACATGTGGCGAATTTGACCGTTGATCATTGACCTAGTCAACGCTTTTTTTCTCTCATTTCGACATCGGTGATAAGAACGCTTGGCGAGAGCTGCCGAGGGTCAGTGAGGCTTCGGCAGAGCTATATTGTAACTGACGTTCCCGGTGCTACTGAGGTCGGATTGGGACGTGTGACCCCTTATTTCAAAGCTGATTCGAAGATCTACAATTTCTCTTTAGAAGTTAGTTGAAGAATCACCCTTCTTCATGATCAAAATAGTCCCGCAACATCTTTCCCTTAATGAAGTTGAGAAGGGCTTTGTATGACTTTAGGGAGGTCCGTTCTTGGAAGCGAGTTTAGGGAGCATCTCTAGACAAGTTAGGCTCCGAACTCTCATGGAAGAAGGTCGCTCTGGAGGTGAGCGGGAGGAGGAGCATAGTCAGGCTTCTAGGAGAGAGCCGTTTGGGAGACAAGTTTGAGGAGAACTCTAAGGAAGAGTTGAGCTCCGAACTCGTTTGGAAGAAGGCCGCTCGGGAGGCGAGCGGAGCGAAGAGCATCACTAGGCTCTGGGAGAGAGCCGTTTGGGAGACAAGTTTGAGGAGCAACTCTAGGGGAGAGTTGAGCTCCGAACTTGCTTGTTACAAAATTTAATCAGTAGTGGGAATAGTATGAATGTTCGTTTTGAGCCCCGAAACCGCATACTTTGCATGCTGTGAGGGCAATTTCGAACCATGATTGTGAACTTCGAACTAGTTGTTACAGAGTTATCAACGAGCTATAGGAGAAATTCCAAATGGTGAGATACTCCGCACTTGCGTGTTTGCAAGTGGCTAAAGCGGCATCGAACCAAGTGTTGGACTCCAAACTTGTTTTTTGAGGGGGTTCAACGAGTTGTAGGAGCAATTCCAAATAGTGAGCTACTCCACACTTGCTTGTTTGCAAGGGGACTAAAGCGGCATCGAACCAAGTGTTGGACTCCAAACTTGTTGTTTGAGAATTTAACGAGTTGTAGGAGCAATTCCGAACGGTGAGTTGCTCTGCAGTTGTTTATTTACAAGCGGCTAAAGTGGCGTCGAACCAAGTGTTGGACTCCAAACTCGTCTTTTGAGCTTAGTAAGTTGTAGGAGCAGCCCTGTAGGACAAGCTGGACTCCGAACTTACCGTTTAACGAGTCGTTGATGTGACTCAGAGAGCTAGAAATTAGGCAAATGCAATAATTTTCAAAAGAAAAAAGCTAAGTTTTATTGAAACAAACTAAGTGGCCGCTTTAATGGGGCCAGCCATTATTACATGCTTTTGGCCGTATTACAAGCATCGGCCTTGTTGAAAATTGAAAACCTACTTCTACAATAGGGTGAAGGCCTCTTGGGAGGAGTTTGGTTCTCCCCCTATTGGACCTCCATGGATAAGGTGGAGGATGGCCCCAGGTTCGGAGTCTTGGAACTTGTTGGGCCTCTCGATTCGATTGTTGGCTCCTCGGGGTGGAGAATCGGCCCCGTCTTTTCTAACGAACTTGGCCAGGTGTCCCCGCTGTATGAGTTCTTCGATTTCCTCTTTGAGAGCCCGACAATCATCCGTGTCGTGGCCGTGATCTCTATGAAAGCGGCACACTTATCCATGTTCCTTTTCTTGCCAGGGGTATTCATTCTAGGGGACCACGGAGTATCCCTTCCTTGTCTACCTCCATAAGAACTGCTGATATACTAGAATTGAGGGGGGGGAATTTCTCAAAACGAGGAGCTGGGCGGCGCTGGCCATTGTCATCTTTCTGAATTTCTGGGGTCCTTCTTCACTTATATCCTTCTGTTTGTTCTCGGAAAGACGGTTCCTCAAGACTGGGGGGGTTGAGGGCCTCTTCCACTCAGATGTACTTTTTGCTCCTGAGCAGGAGTTCCGAGAAGTCCCAATGAGGCTTCTTGGCAAGGGACGTCCTGAGGTCGGCGTTAGTGACGTTGTACCTGAATGCCATCGAGGCTACTGATTGATTGAGGGAGACAATAGACCGATTTCGGTGGTGAAGCGCTGAACGTAATCTCTTAGGTGTTCACCTCTTTCTTTGGCTAAGTGCTAGCAAAGATGCACTTATTTTCTTGGCTCTTAGACTGCCCACGAAGTGGGTGAGGAAGAGCTCCTCAAACTGTTCGAATGAGAAGATGGAGGCGGGGGATAGACGGGAGTACCACTCTCGCGCTGGTCCCCTCAATGTTGTTGGGAAGGCCTTGCAGAGGACCGCATCCGAAGCTTGATGAATCATCATTAGAGTTTTAAAACACTCGATATGATCGGCTGGGTCTGACTTCCCATTGTAAGCCTGACCTCTCCTTGGAACAGGGGTCCTCTGACCGATAATCTGATGCTGGGGAGGAAGCGGTGGCCTAACTGGACCACGAGCTGGAACTGCCGGGTGGACAGGACCACGGATTGGAGAGTTGCCCTCTACTGTGGACAATCCCGCAAAGTGTGGTCAGGAGCACCACAAGCAAAACAGCGGCGATTGGCCCGCCTACAGTCCTTGCGCTCATGCCTAGCAAGTCGGCAAAAGTCGCAAAAACTATCCCTCTGGGAACCAGCAGAAGAGTAAGGAGCTGCTCTAACTGGCTGGGCAGAAACAGGCCTCTGAATAGGCCCACTAGAAGGCCTAGCAACAGCATTGGGAATAGTCCGCTGAGAAGAAGACGAACCACCACGAGCCTGCTCCTGGGCTCGGGCTGCCTCAAGAGCCTCAGTGTAGGTACGCAAGCGAAGAGAGACAAGATGTCTCGTGATATCCTGCTCAAGCCCATTTGTTAATCTATGAGCCCTATCCTCTTCGGTTGCCACAAGAATGACAACGAAGCGGCTAAGTCTAGTAAATTCAGCTGTGTACTCATCCACTGACCTGGAACCCTGTTGCAAGGAAGTCCATGTTACAGCATTGCATGAACAATTATGTAACAAAATTCAAAATAGAATAATGACTTAACCTGTTTTAGGGCCAAGAATTGTTGTTCCATCTCAACTCCAGTACTACTGCAGAAGAATTTCTCCAAGAATCTCCGAGTAAAAGTATCCCAAGCAATAGGCCTCTCAAGTCGCTCAGACTCGGCCATCCACCAGATATGGGCCAGATCCACCAGCTGGATGGAAACAACGTCCACCCGATCAGCCTCGGCAACACGAGCCACTAACAACAAGCGCTCAGACCGGATCAACCACTGTTCAGCCTCCAAAGGCATCTCAGTGCCAGAAAAACGGTCGGGATGCAGCCTCATAAAATTTGTAACTGTCCCTGGACGAGGTGGAAGATTTGCCTGCACAGGCACAATAGGAGGCGGAACCCAAGCAGCTTCATGAGCAGCCATTACAAGATCACTGTGGTTTTGCTGCTGATTAATCAGCCGCTCAAGCACAGTAGTGACAGCCTCAATCGGATCAACCTGCGACTGAAAAGTAAAACCTCTGCGAGCCATAGTCTGTACAAAACCAAAACAATTAGCATCCAAAATCAGAGTTGGTATACATTCATTTATGTATGCATGGTTGGTGAAATGTTAAGCAGATACCAGTTCGAGCCAAGCTTGTCTAATATATTAAGCAACTAATACATTAGCCAAACCTGGTGCTCTGATACCACTGAAAATCATGTCACGCCCCGCTTCCCAAAAAGAATACAGAATACGGATACGAGACAAAAGCCCAGCGAATGATTTTCATCATCCATAAGCTGTTCAGAAATCTTTACAATATTTTACAAGATAATCAGAGTCGGAAGCAAAAGATACAATCAGTCATGCATAATTGAAACAAGATACCAACAGAAATTACTTAAAACCAAATATAATAATCTTAAATAATCAAATTCTGAACAAGTCAAATATCCTGGGTCACATCGCTCAAATACAAGATAAATATCCAAGTAATCAAGTACATCTTATTCCAGTTCAAGCAACAAATAATAATACTAATAAAGCAGAAAATCCAGCACTAATACATCATCTCGCCAATACCATCTGGCAGCCGACCATCCTGATCTGCAATTAGTAAATTTGCAGGAGAAGGAACAAGAAAAACAAGTACCCGTCAATTGCAAGTTACGGGCCACTCATAATGTAGGTTACAAGTACATGGGATAGGTACATCTAAGTAACAAACCTAGCATGGTATAATCATGAATTTAGGATACAAATCATAGCATGGCAAGATGAGCAAGTATAATAGCATGTGTCGAGTTTCAAGTAAACAAGTGTCATGCATCAAGTAACCAGTATCAAGAATCATGTAATCATGTAGCATGTAGCAAGTATCAAATCTCATGTATCGTGTAGTCAAGTGTCAAGTGGGCATGTATCATGTTCAAGTGTCATGTATCAAGTCTTGTAGTTATTACTATCTAGGTAGCACTTTATGCATCCCGATTTTTACTACATGGTTGCTACAACAAACAGTTTCGCTTTAGATTTTGTAGGGGACCATACAGGGCAGTGTACTTAGGGACAAGCTCCAAGTATCATGTAATCATGTATCATGTAAACAAGCTCCAAAACCCAAATAAGCTCCAGTGTCATGTGTGTACGTGTCATGTATATCGTGTCAAGCTCCACATGTAAACAAGCTTCAATAACTACTAGGTTCTTCCGAGTACACGTTTCCGCACTATCTACTACTAGATCTTTCTCTTAACCCTGCCTTGGTTATTTTATTATTAATAGTGTCCAACAAGCATGCAGGTATGCAAAACATATCAAGTATATTATGTCATGATCATGTAACAAGTTCAAGTTGCAAGATAAATATGTACGTGTGCAAGATATCTCATAAAAGAACAAAAATAAAAAAATCTCGAGTTCAGGGCAGCAAGACCATACTGCAGTAAAACAGTGATTCCTAGTGTTACGAACATGCAAATCTGAATTCGTTGAAACTTCTAAAAAATAGACTCCCAACCAAATCCAGCAAGTATAAATAAGTCATATATTAATTCACAAAAACGTATCTAAAAACTGATTTGAATACAGAAAATAGGTTCAGCCAGAAATCAAGAAAACGAATTCAAGAACAGGAAAACAGCATGAAAACACATTAAATAAATTCACGAAAAATCTGGGGTATTCCCCTATAGGTCCAGTTTCAGAATATAAAGTTTCAGAATTTTTTAGAAAAATTAGATCAGTCATCAAAAATAAGAAAACATAAATAAACAGTAGTTTGGCAAATCTGGAATTCCCAACACTGCTGTACGAAAACTATGATATCTTGTAATCAGTGAAACAAAATCCAATTCCGCCAAAGGGATATGAAAATAGATAAAATATACTAACTTTCATATTTCACAAATATTTTTCATACAATAAAAGGAAACATGGTGAAAATATGTTTCTTTACAGAACAGCAAGTAAAATACAGCAAGTCTAGTGTTCATAAACGAGCATGAAACAGCATCTAAAACTCATCAATAAAATTTACCAAAATTCTAGATAATCCCTAACTAGATAAAGAAATACTGACCAAAGTTTAGGATCAAAATAATATGTGTAGCACAGTTAACAAAATCATTTAGTCATCAAGAACATCGAAAAACAAAATCTGGAAAAGATCGACACCTCTGTAGTAAAACAGTCATAACTCACTCATACGAAAACAAAATCAAGCAAGGTTAGAAGGGTTTGAAAATAGACGAAATTCTCTAAAACTCATGTTTTATATCGAAATTAAGTTACTGACTTCAAGACAGTCCAAAACAGCAAACAAAACAGATCAGCGACAAAATACAGATTTTTCCCTTTAACAACAACTCAACATATATCATACAAAACTTATTCAAAACACAACCAAATATGAAATCGAGTCTACCAAGTGTCTAAACATTATAAATTATGGTATCTAGCATGTACACGCCAAGTATATCACATGGGTCTCAACCAAAATACGAATTTTCACAAAAGTCTCACATACATGATCAAAATCAAGAACGGGTAAATCCTAAGTTAATTCATGTCCATATTGTATCGTGAGTCATCTATGGTCAAATTTTTACAATAGAGACAAAACCCATCAAACATAACACAAACAAGAGTCGTCTCTAGACCCAACTACACTATAGGTGGTATTTTTGACTTGTATCAAACAAATAAATTGGAGTACAAGTTACTTGCATTAACTGAAGATGAAGAACAACAAAAACCAAGAGTAATGAGCAAAATCCACAAACGAAAATCCATGAACGAATGAATCCAAGCAACGAACCCACGAACAACTCGCACGATCCCAAGTGCGAACTCTCAAGCAAGCGAGAGAGACCAAAAAAGAGAGACGGCAACAACATGCGGCCATGCGAGCACACCAAGAAAGAGAACTAGGGTTTATGTGTGGTGGTGTGAAGGGTGGTTGGCAAGGAAAGGGTCGGGTGTGGGGGAATCGGGATTGGAGGCAGGCCGGGAGGGGGAGTCGGCGGTCTGGGGTGTCGGGGTGTGCACACAAGCTGGAGAAGGGGTCGGCTGGCCTGGGGTCGGGCTGGGTATGCTTGCGGCGCAAGCAAGAGGAAGGGGAAGGAGGCCGAGATAGAGAGAGGGAGAGTAGGTTATTAGGGTTAAGGTTTGTGATTAGGATTTAAGGTTAGAGGGATTAGAGATGTATATATATGGGGATTTGGGTTAATGGGTAATTGGGTTGTGTGTAATTAGGAGTAGTAGTAGGATTTGAATTAATGGGTTTCAAATAGGATGCAAATAGGATTGTGGATTTTTAATTTGGCTTTGGTAAATCTTATTAGGGATCAAATAATAGGATTGGAAAAAGGATCACCACCACAAGTACCCAAGAAAAAGAAAAAAAAATAAAGGGAACGTGACCAAAAATGAAGAAAGAACAAAAATAATGAAAAACGAAACAAAAGAGACAACCAATCAAACATAAAGAGCTCAAAATGAAATAAAACGAATATATATACTGAAAACAACTCCAATATACGGTTCAGAAAAATACAAGAGAGAAAATACACCAAAACGAAAAATACACTCAAAAATACACAAAAATGAAAAATAGGGGTTACAGATTATGGATCGAAACATGGTCATAATGAGGATGTTGCTTTGGACGACTTCGAAGAGAGCCCCCCGAGACCTTGGAGGGGCCTGTTGAGGAGGAGGCTGTTGAGGAAGAGGCTGTTCAGGCTACGGTTGCTGAACTTGCTGATTAAGGAGAGGAAGAACGTCTTGGAGCGGCGGAGGAGGAAGAGGAGTGGCTCTTCGGCTGGAGGCCGCTGCCTTCCCTTTCTCTTTCGAATGCATGGTTTGAAACTACTTTCACTGATGAAGTTTGGTTGGATTGCTTTTTCGTTTCCCACAGACGATGCCAAACTGTTGCTGCTGATTTTGGTGTGGGGGCAAATGGATGAATTTGTGGATTCTTTTGGAAACAAATAAGGCAAACCCGTTGACTTTCACCAGTGTTTGACTAGTTTCTTGTCGCTGCCGTTAACTTGCAAAAAGTTCGATACACCGAGATGGATCCCGACGAAAAACCCTCCGACGCTCATGTTAGTAATCAGGAAGATTATGAAAGAGCATTTATGTGGAAAAATATTGATTACCTTGTTATGGTGAGGGAGAGGGATTTTTATAGTTGCCTTTAGAGACAGTTTAGAGAGAATAATTTATCCCTATGTCCCGGTGTTTTTGGATAAGATGTAGAATTTAAATCGTTCCATGATAAGAGATTTGGTTTAAACCATGAATTTGAATTACTTTTTAAATATCTGAATTGGTTTGTAACGGGTTGCTACCCATACCTAATAGGACAGATCCGTTTTTGGGTTATTGGGCTTTGAAGAAAGACCCAGTTCCCAATTCGGACCCGTTTGTAGGTGAAATTACCGTTTTACCCCTGAGAGCTTTAAGATTCGTGCCCAATTTGAATGGTCCCGATTTGGTTCTATTTTTAGCCATATCATGGACACACTAATATAACTAGTTGTAGTGTGTTTAATCAAGTTGCAAGAAGTGTTTTGATAATCAAAAGATCAAGCTTTGATGAATTGAAGTGGGTTTTATTTCGGGTCTGACTTTGTGCAGGCCGAAATTGATTTTTTTGATGTTTTGTGAAGTTTCGTTTGAATCTTGATTTTTATTGATACTGAGATTAAATTGAACCATATACTACTTATAATTAGTGATTTCTTAATGTTTTAGCTACTGCATATACCTATATATATATTTATATATATATATATATATATATATATATATATATATATATATACACACACACACACACATACATGTTTATTGTTTTGAAGAAATTTTGATGAAGAATTGAAATTTTATGAATTTGATGAGATTTTGATTAGATTTATAAACTCTAGTATGTTAAAAAAGTTGTATTTGATCATTTCAGGGTTTTTAAATATACAATTCATGTTTCAAAAGAGTATAATCGATGTATCAGTTGAAAAGTGCACAAAGTTTAAAGAATTGTTTTTTTTGGCATGATGGTCGACCGCCCAAATTTTACACATAAATTGACGGTCGACTATCAATTGTGAGATTTTGAAATTTTAGTGTGTCGGTCGACCGTCTTTTTTTGAACTGTCTTGACAGTCGAGCGACAGCTGCTGTGTGGGTTGTTTTGTTGAGTTTTTAGTCATTTTTCTTGAACAATTATTTCTTCGCACCTATGGATTATTTGGTTACTGTTTTAAATGAAGTTTTTGCTAAATTACTATATTTTATAGAGAATTATACTTTGACTATAGTAGAGATTAACTTGCATTTCTATGACTTTAAGAAGTGATATATATATGGATTTCAAGATATTAATATTTTGTGATTCTCTATGACTTCAATACATAAAACTCATTTATTTAATGGATTTAATATCTTATTTCAGTTCTGGAAAGTTGTGGGTATTCAGATGGATTTGGATTTGTTGATTTTTAAGAAGTTTTCTTAATATGAGTGAATTGACAATGAAATTAAGAGTTTTTGTAATATCCCATAATTTCTGAATAATATAATAAATAAAAATACATATAAATATATATGTTAAAAATAATAAAAGTTGTCTGAGTATTGGGGCGGGGCGTTACAAATGGTATCAGAGTCGACTTTCGACATCGAGTGTGGAAAGAGGGCCTCAGTATAATCCGCGGTGTTGAGAATCATTGATCTCCGGGATCGGGGTATGATCTGCGGATGTTGAGAGTGATTGATCTCCGGGATCGAGGACAACGCTACATCGACTAGAAAGAAGGATCTTGCGCTAGATGGCATGCCTCGTATCCAGCGAGGATGCTGATTTTTGAAGGTGGGGGGGGGGGTGTATGTAATATCCCGTAATTTCTGAATAATATAATAAATAAAAAAATATATAAATATATATGTTAAAAATAATAAAATTTGTCTGAGTATTGGGGCGGGGCATTACAGTTTTCATGAAAGATTTTGCGTTGATAGTTGAGTTGTGAGTCTCTAGAAGGTGAGTGGGACCCTTGTACACCGGCAGTTGATATTTTTTTGGTTTAGCTAGTGGTGGCCTTGTTGTTGATTAGTTGAGTTAAGTCCGGTAGGGCACACCAACTCTAGGAGATGTGTCATTAATTAATTAACTTAATAAGATAAGGACATGCACTAGATGGTGATATGAGTGCAAACATGGGTTATGGATCTCAGTATGATCTGCGGTGTGAGATAATCCCCAGAATTATCGAGATGTAAGTGAAATAGTCTCCGGAATTACCTGCTGTGTGGGACTGGTCTCCGAAATTATTAGGGTTGAGGTGAGGGTTTTCGTGTGATGAGGCGCCATAGCTTGCGGTGTTGGGTATTCTAAAAAATTCCCGGGTATGAGTGAAATAGTCTCCGAAATTATCTGCGGATAGAGATTGACCTCCAGAATTATCGAGGCATGGACTAGATACTCATAACTTATCTAAATCTCGTAGTAGTCATCGTAGTAGGATTAGTTGCATAACGAGAGATTTAACCTTACAAAGTGGAGAACGATAAGGGCTTGCACCGGACCTATATATTATGGGATGCATAGAATCCGACAAGTATGTATTAGAGAGTTGTCATACTGTATTTGTGCTTTCTTGACTTGTATTATGCATGATGTTTTCTGTTTTCCTACAATTGACACTTCTAGTTTCACTTAATGTTTACATACTTTATTTATCGTCTTTTCATATTTCATTTGTTACTACTGTGAGAATGTGTTGATTATGAATTTATCTTTCATGCTTATTTAAATTGTATTTTTCTTTTGATGTCACTCACACCGTTTTGGCTGACCCCGTAGTTTTGGGGTTAGGATTATTTCTAGCCTCATGTTTTACAGGTAGGTACTATTAGCTTGGAATTTGGATGCATGTGGTAGAATGATAATGTGTCTTATGCAAATTGTAAAGAATGTGTTGTAAAAGAAAGAAATTGTAATTCAAGGTGTTTAGTTTTCCACTGTGCTATGTAATGAATTGATGTAATAAAAGTTTAAAAAAATTATTCTGTTTTGGCTATGTTTACTTTTACATTGAGGTAGATGCTGGAAATTGTGCCATGTATTTCTGAGGTATTATATTGGAAATTCGGGGTGCTATATCATTTGTAGACACCCCGTAATTTGTCGACAATCAACTATCTAATCTAAACCATTCATTTTTAAGTGGGAGTTATATTAACTATTCATTTACTCAACTGTTGTTAGTTACCATAATACTTTCAAAGTTCAAATTTTTTTACGACATAATTATTTACAAAGGTGTCACTCATATAAAATTAAAGTTTATGCCACTAGGTGTAATTTGTAAAAAGTATGTACGAGTAAAGGAAAGTCTCAAATTTGAGGCCAGATTACGTCTTATTATTTACTCTATAATTTTTTTTTATTAGACTGTGCATCGCATACTCATAACATACTCTTTACAAATTATCCCTAGTGGCACAAACTTTTAATTTCGACTTGTTGAATATATAACTCCAATATAGACCAACTATAATTGTGATCAAGTGTCCTAGCAATCATGGACTTTAGAGCGTTATCATTAGATGCCGACACTGTCATAAAATATTGAACTTCTCATTTTTCTGCTGCATAACGAGCTAAAATTTTAACACTCTATTGATCTCTATCCCAATTAGTAACTTTATAGATTTTATCGACTAGTCTGCCATTGTAACAGTATGAGGTGCCCAAATTATTTCAGGATCAACGGCACTATAACAACAATCTAGCTTTGGATCACAAATTATTTCACCACCAAAATAGAACCAAATAGGAATATCGTAATCCATACATATACATATTTATACGAAAATAAAATTCATTATCTAATTACAAACTAAACATACCAGTGTACACGAGAAAGAGTTATACAAATAGTACCTTCAAAATAATAATCGGAAAGAATGAGCAATTATGAATGCGGAGAAGATGGGGTAGAGAATGCGAATGAGACGAATGCACTTGATTCCCTTTCTATCCTCTTGACATTATCCGAAATCAAGAAATATGGAGACCTTGGATGATGGGTTTAGGGTTTTGAGAGTGGGAGGAGAAAGGGTTGTGAGAGATGAAGTGGATTGTAAGAGATTTTGGAGGGTTTCTTTTAGGTAAGAGGACGAATTTGGGAGCTCGAATTTGGGTTTCAGAGTTGGGAGTGACAGTGGATAGAGGATGTAGAGAGATGAAGTGAAAATGTGAGAAAAAGAGTTTGTTTTTTTTACAATTCAATGTCAGGCTTGCTATCTTAAACAACGAGTTTGGTACAATCATGCTCGCTGTTTGAGACAGTGAATATGACTTCGGTATTTTTTCTTCAAAAATTTTTCTCCAAGATGTGGAGAAACCCCTAAGCCTATACTGTCTATCTCAAACAACGAGGATATTTTCACCAAACTCGCTATCTGAGATAACAAGTAGGTCAGTTTGGAAAATAATTTCGAAAGTGGGTCGATTTGATAAATATTTTCTAAAAGTGGGTTTGGAAAAAAAAAGAGTTAACCAAACTACCTGACCCACTTTTGAAAAATATTTAGCCAAACGATCCACTTTCATAAAGATTTAGTGAATTGACCCACTTTTACAAAACATCTAGTTAACTAAACCCCTTTTAATATAATAATGTAACCCCTGTTTTTCGTTTTTTTGTATTTTTGATGTGTTTTCTTCTTCTTGAATATTGGTACTCTCTTGAATTTTTCTTGGACCGTATATTGGAGTTGTTTTCAATATATATTTATTTTATTTCATTTTGAGCTCCTTATGTTTGATTTGTTCGTCTTTTTGCTTCATTCTCCATCGATTGTTGTTTTTCCTCTTTATTGGATTCTTGTTATCTTTATTTTTTCTCTTGGGTGTTCATGGTGTTTTGGTTGGCTACCCTAGTCCTAATCCTATTAATTTTATCCCCAATTGATTACCAATGCCAGATCAAATCCTACAATCCTATTTTGAACCCTATACAAATTGTATCCTAATCACCTCATATTAAACAAATCCTATTACTACTCCTATTTGACCCAATTAACCCCAAATACCCAATACCCATACTCTACTACAAACCCTAATACCCAACCCTATATAATCTCTCATCCTCTCAACTAAACCCTAACCCTAACACTCCCTCACCGACCTCTCCCTCTCTCTCCCCGACTGCGCCTAACCCCAGTCGACCGAACCCCACCTTCGACCTATGCACCCATCGGCCGATCACCACTGCATCCCGACCGACCCATCTCCCCATTGCCGATTGACTTCACCTAGCCGATCACCCCTACACCCGAGATCCACCCCCTCTCCACCTCATCCTCTCGTTCTCCCGTCCCTTGGTCGTCCGTCGTCGACGACAGCAGCAGCTAGTCGACCATCCCGACACCCTTGCTCTCTCTATCTCTCTTGGATCTTGGGTTCACCCATGTTGGAGTATGCACGTGCGAGTTGTTCATTGATTCGTGAATTTTTGTTCGTGGGTTTTGTTCGTTGCCGGGATCCATTTCCGTTATTCTTGGTGTTCTTCGTTTTCGTCTTCGGTTAAAGCAAGTAACTTGTACTTCAATTCCTTTGTATGATACAAGTCAAAGATACCGCTTATAGTGTAGTTGGGTTCTAGAGATAACTTGTGTGTGTGTTATCTTTGATGGGTTTTGTCTCTATTATTCTATTTGACCATAGTTGCCTCACGACACAAAATCGACATGAAAACAACTAGGTTTGACCGTTCTTGATCTATTCATATATGGGAGATAATTAGGTGAAATTGTGTGTTTGATGAGATCCATGTGATATGATGGTTGTGAATATGTTATATACTCTATTTCATGATGTTTGGACACTTAGTAGACTCTATACCATGTTTGATTGTGATTGGAACGAGTTTCGTATGATTTATGTTGGTTTTGTTTTCAAGAGAAAAATCTGTAATTGTCGATGTTCGTTCTTGATCCGTAGTTTAGACCATATTAAGGTCAGAATTCTTAATTTTTGTATTAGACATGAATTGTAGAAAAATCTTTCTTCTTTCCAAACTCTCTGACCTTGATCAATTTTGTTTTCGTATGAGTGAGTTATGGATATTTTACTTCAAAGGCTTATTCTATTTCCAGATTTCGTTTCTTGATGATTTTGATGATTAAACTATTTTGATACCAGTCTTAATTATATTATTTTAATCTGAACCTTTGCACAGTATTTCTATATCTATTTAGGGATTGCCCAGAATTTTGGTGGATTTTATTGATGAATTTTATACGCCGTTTCATGTTTGTTTATGAAAGCTATACTTGCTGTATTTTGCTCGCTGTTCTGTAAAGAATCGTATTTCCACCCTATTTCCTTCTAGTTTATGGAAAATATTTATGAAATATGGAATTTAGTATTTTTTCTATTTTCATCTTCCTTTGACGGATCTGGATTTCGTTTCACGGTTTGCGAGATATTGATGTTTTCGTACAGCAGTGTTGGGAATTTCAGATTTGCCAAACTATCATTTCTTGATGTTTTCTGATTTTTGTTGACTGAACTAATTTTACTGAAATTTTATGAAACTTTATATTCTGATACTAGACATATAGGGGATTACCCCAGATTTTTCCTGATTTTATTTGAGGAGTTTTGATGCTTTTTTTTCTGACTTTGAATACGATTTACTGATTTCTGGCTGAACGTATTTTCTGGATTCAAATCAGTTTTGAGTTATAATTTTGTGAAATACTATATGGCTTATATATAATCTATGGATTCGTGTGGAAGTCTATTTTTCAGATTCTTTGACGGATTTAGATTTGGATTTTTTAGTAACGGGAATCACTGGTTTAGTACTGTATTGTCATGCTGTCCTGAATATGAACATACACTGTTTTGCTCGTTTATGTGACCGTATATCATCCATGCATGTTTATTTGTTTCCTTGAACCTAATACTGATTATACCATGATAATTTGATACTATTTCATGCACTATCATGTCTTTTGATAACCATAATAAAAATGTTCAAGTCGGGATTCTTAAGGGAAGATCTAGTAGTGGAAAATATAGAAATATGTACTTGGAAGGGAACTAGTGTTCCATACTGTCACTGTTACTGTTACTGTTACTGTTACTGTTACCGTTACTATTACTGTTACCATTACTGTTACTATTACCGTTACTGTTACAGTTACTGTTATCTTTACTGCTACTGCTACTGTTACTGATAACTGAGTACACTGCCCCATTATTGTCCACTACGAAATCTAAAAGCGAAACTGTTTGTTGTAGCAACCATGTGTTATAATATGGGGCGCATGAAGTGCTACCTAGCTAATAATACACACAAGACTGTAAGAACATAAGACTGATATTGTTATACTGATACTGTTGGACTGATACCGTTATACTGTTACACTGATATACTGAACTTATTGTTACTGGACACTGTT
Source organism: Hemerocallis citrina (assembly GCA_017893485.1). NCBI lineage: Eukaryota > Viridiplantae > Streptophyta > Magnoliopsida > Asparagales > Asphodelaceae > Hemerocallis > Hemerocallis citrina. The sequence goes on along the minus strand of CM030359.1, from coordinate 331,966,021 downwards.
AGTTGCCATATGACACTATACTTGACACATTTATTTGCACTGTTAGTATACCATGCTAGTTGACTTTGTTTTACTGATTCATGCTAGTTATTACTGTTGATGCATTATTCCATGCTATTTGTTAGTTTTCCATGTACTCGTATCCTACATTATAAGTGGTCCGTAACTTGCAATTGACGGGTACTTGTTTTCTCTTTCCTTCTCCTGCAATTATTAATTGCAGATCAGGATGGTCAGCTGCCCGATGGCATTGGCGAAATGAGATATTAGTGCTGGATTTCTTACTTATTAGTATTACTATTATTGTTGCTTTGAATAATGTATTTTGGGTACTTGGATGATTACCTTGTATTTTGGGCGATGTGACCCAGGATTTTGTCTTATCCAGATTCTGATTTATTTGAGATTAATACATTTTGTTTCAAGTAAATTTTATTGGTTTATTAATTCAATTTTGCATGTGTGTGGTTGACTGTAAATATTCCTGAACAACTTATGGATGATGCAAATCATTCGCTGGGTTGAGTCGCGTATCCGTATTCCGTATTCTTTCTGGGAAGCGGAGCGTGACAAATAACCTAAAAACAAAACTTTCTTTATAACCCTACTTTACAAATTATAAATTATAATCCTTATAAAAGCTGGATATATCACAGAAAATAAAGAAACTAAAATTAAAAAATCTTTCAAAATTCAAGATTAGATATATTAATAAAGGATTAACAGAAAGGAAGCATATTGCTAGTAAATAAACATGATGACAGAAATAACAGAAATAGGAGAACCTACAGAAAGAGAAGAAAACAATAAAGAAGTAAGAGAAAGAATGTGCTTTGATATACAAAAATATGATAAAACAAGAGCGACCAAATTAGATATAAGTCCAAAAGAAAATTTTAAACTACCAATATTCGAAAGAAAGAAAAGTACCATCATAATAGCTAGAAATAATGAACAACCTATAGAGATTGAACAAGCACAAGGGAAAACCATAATCCCATTAATAAACAAAAGAATAATAAGACAAGAAATGGAAAAAATGAATGAGAAAACTAGAAAAACATTAAGACACATATATTTAGGAGCAATACAAATAATAATAAAAGCCTATTTTAAGGAAGGGATAAATACACCCCTGGAAATATACCTAATGGATGATAGGATAATATCAAGTACACAAGATGCCCTAATAGGAATAGTACAAGGAAACCTAATGTACCAAAAGATAAAATTTACAATAAAACCTAATTTCTCTATAAGCATGGTAGAAGAAAATAAAGACAAGAGTCTAGTCAAGTATCATAGGTTATCAGGAATAGAAATGATAGAAAAAAGCAAAGTTATGAGTATACAAATAAGAAATATTTATGCTTTTCACTAGCAAGCACGAAGTAAAAAATAGATTTACAGATAATTTTAAAATAGAGCCTCTATTCAGCAAAATCATAAGGTACAAACCAGCTAGAGAAAACTCTGAAATGATTATACTAAATTATATATTAATTCGACTTTAATAAAGCAAAAGAAACTGCAAAAGGAAAAGCACCACAAATAATGTTCGGAAAGAGATCACTATCAATAAGAAATAAACAAAAAAGCATTGGAATTAATATCAATAATAAATACATTAGAACACCAAAATAATAACCAATTCAAAAAAGAAATAGAATATTATGACAATGGGAAATGGAATAAACAAATAGCCTTAGTAGTTACAGGAGCCACTAATTCACATATTAAACAAATAAATGTAAGAACCAATGAATAAATAACATTAGAAAACCCATATTACTACCTAGACTATTACAATAATAGACATCCAATAGTACATAAAATTATACTACCACTAAGGATAAATGGTAAAAAGAAAATGTTATTACACTTACACGTAGACCCAGAACACCATGTTAATGAAATGCTATTAGGAACTGACTTCCTTACATCAGTACAACCTTACTCAATTCAACAAAAAAAAATCACAATAACAGTAAACAATGAAAGTATGGTAATAAATAGGATATTGGACAAATTAATCCATTAAGAGCAACAAAAAACACATTATACATTCTAACAGAATTTGTTTACGAATGATACAAATCAAGAAACTATCACAGCCTAATAAACACCGGAGCAGGCACTAGCCTATGCCGCGAAAATATACTAGCAAAATAGAAACAAGATGGATATAATAAAAAAGCAATAACTGGATTAATTGGACAAACTATCATACTTGACAAATATCAACAAAATGTTAATGTACAAATAGGAAGTTACATACTAAAAATACCATTAAAATACCAGTTTGATGATATGAATAATGATGTACTTTTAGGAAATGATTTTTTCCAACAATATTATCCCATAACCATATCACATAAATCAGTCGTATTTACAACACCTTGCAGACACCAAGCAATATCAATTAGAATAACCCTAACCTTATTCCAGAACTGACCTGCCACACATCAGAGTTTCTTCAACCCAGCGTGGTGAATACCAATATTTACCAAACAAAACTAGAATACAACAAGTTCAAGAAACAACTACAAAAGAAATTTTACAAAAATAATTAGAAGATCTTGTGCGGAGAAGACCCTTTGGCAAAATGGAACTTAAGTAAACCCACGACACATATAGAGTTAATAGATAAGAAAAAAATAATAAAAATTAAACCTATAAGACATACTCCAACAAACCTAGAAAAGTTCAAAATACACATAAAAGAATTAATGGAAAATAATTACATAAGAAAATCACAAAGTACACATTCATCACCAGCATTCATAGTAAGAAAGCATTCAGAAGAAAAAAGAGGTAAATCTCGAATGGTAGTTAATTATAAGGAACTAAATAAAAATACTAAGAGATTTGGATACCCACTACCAGACATGCAAATACTACTTAACACAGTAAGAACAAGAAAAATATATTCGAAATTTGATTGTAAATCAGAATTTTATCATGTAAAACTAACAGAATATTCAAAACCTTTAACAGCATTTAGCACACCTCAGGGATTTTACAATGGAATGTATTACCATTCAGTTATAAAAACAGCCCAGGAATATTTCAAGAATATATGGATAAATTTTTTGAAAAAATACAACGATTTCATATTAGTCTATGTAGATGATTTTCTAATTGGATCCGAAAACGAGGAACAACATAAAGAATATCTACTAAAATTCATAGAAATACTGAAAATGCAGGTATTATACTATCAAAAAAGAAAATGAAATTATTCAAAGCTGAGATAGAATTCTTAGGAACAAAATTATGACATGAAGGAATAGAGTTACAACCACATACAGCAGAAAAAATAAAGACATTTCCTAATATCCTAAAAGAAAAAAGAGAAGTACAATCTATAATAGGGTTACTAAATCAAACAAGAGGTTACATACCAAATTTATCAGCAAAAACAAATTAGTTACAACAAAAACTAAACAAGTTTAAGAAATGGGAATGGACCCGAGAGGACGAAGAAAGACTTAAAATATTAAAACAACAAACTTCAGAATTACATAAGCTAAGACTACCTGTTAAAGAATGTTCATGGATAATAGAAACAGATGCGTGTGAAAATAATTGGGGAGCAATATTAAAATTCATTGAAATATGAGAAGAAGAAGAAAGACTAGCCAGATATACTAGTGGATCGTTCACACAGACCCAACAAAATTACCACATAAATGAAAAATAACTACTAGCAATCTTAAAAGCTATAAAAAGGTTTGAGTTATTCATAATACATACAAAATTCACAGTAAGAACAGACAATACACAAGCAAAGTGTCGGATTAACAAGATAATAGACCCAACTATAGCAAATAAAAGGTTGATAAGATGGCAAATGGATTTAGCACATTATGACTTCTCAATAGAAAATATAAAGGAAAAGATAACATTCTAACAGATTTCTTGTCAAGAAGCTAACAACTTCGTTTTTACAGGATGGAAAATAGAGTGCAGCATATAGAACAGGATACATTCTATCTAAAGGAGACAGTGGAGCAATTAAAAGGAGCATTTAACCAACTATACCTGCAAATATGTGGTCTTCAACGTATATTTTACCAATATATAAATACAGATCGTATTGGAAAAAATGAGTAAAGGGATTGAACCTATTAACTCACAAAATACAAGTGGGATAATAGCCACACAAGAGGAAAACTCCACATCCATACAACCTACTACTTACAAAGAGAGTTTACTCTCGGATCCTCCAAAATACTCCAAGAAAGATTTATTTTTACAATATATAGAGAAATTATGCCAGACCACTCAGGTCAACCAATTTATCAAAACTATTTCTCAACAACATATGAACAAAGCGATCATACTACCAGAAGCGAATCCAAAAATAGTGAGGGTATTGTTTGAAAGATGACTTATCCACTGCATCTATCCATCTAGAGAATGTGAAGAACTTAGCCAGTTACCAAAAGAAGTATATAAGGTGGCTAAAAGTTATTTTGGTCTCACAAAGGCATCCAAAATATATGTCCGTGTATTTTCAGCTATTCCAGAATTCCTTGAAGATAATGAAGAACTACCAGCTGAACATATTATAAAGATAGGGATGACCACACAAATCCTGTTTGGAGCAACCAGTATTATACCATATAAGAACGAAGAATTTGAAAAACTAATCCCAGACAGAAGAGCTACGGGATTTACAACAATGTGTTGTGAATTGAAGGACATACAAAACAGAGACGGTAACATATGGATCTATGATAGCCCTGACCCACAAAAATTAATGATCTACAGCATTACAAAAATTAAACAACTACAGTCAAAGAAAGAAGTCTTTGACAGCTTGTATCAAATCCTGAATAAAGGTGACATGACAATGACAGAAGAGATAGTTGTCCACTATTGTAGATTGATGAGGATGGAACCACAGCATTCATGTGACTATTACATAAAAGAACAAGAGAATGCCGACGAATAGTTGTTTCTGATGTAAAGCACATGATGATGTCTCCAACTTAGCTCAATTATTTATCTATGATGTAAGCAATGATGTAAGGAAAGCAATAATTGTATCTGTGATGTAAGTAATGAGGTAAGGAGAACAATAATTGTATCTGATGTAAACCCATCCATTCTTCTATAAAAGGGGAGGCAGGGCAAGGGAGAGAGGCAGAGAATCTGGAAGAGAAAAAATTTCACAAAATCTTGAAGAGTCTCTGTTTGTAACAAGTTTGAAGAAAATAAAAATTATCTTTTATGAGTTCATGCATCTACCGGATCTTGTAGAAAATAAGGTATGGATAACTAAATCTTTTTCCTTTAGGGAGAGTTTTGTAAGGCTCTGCCTGAATGATCTTGTAAAAAGACCCATCTGCAACCTTCTATAGTTAGACTGTACACCTAGCGGAAGGAAACGCGCTAGGTTGCGGTTGTTAAACCCGAAGTGCTACTAGTTGTTTCAGACGTATCTCTCGGATGAAGTTCTCTTGAGGGCATAGTAATCCTGAGATGGGAGAGACGTAAAAAGAGCACAGAAATTGGGGTGCATACCAGAGGTATTTTATCCACTGGTAGTAACTTGTACAGAGCAACTCAAAGAGGTTTAACTAGGTTGGAAGCATGATGGGCCGTTTTGCTTTGATTTTTTAGGCATCCTTAGAAATCTCTCCCTACTCTTAATTTTATAATTATTGGTCAAATTCAAAAGAACTAATGGATAATAATAATTTGGGTATTGCCTCTCCGATTTTTGAATTAATGGTTAATTACCAAGGAAGTGATAGAATGCTAGTTTTTTATGTTTATTATCCTCATAGACAAATAAGCATGAATGATTACTATGAATTCAAATTATTCTTTTTTAGTGTACAACGAGTAATAATCATAACAATAAACCAAATAAATCATGGAGAAACTAGTAATATAAATGTTGAAATAATTGACGACCTAACTTATCATGAAAGATCTTTGTTATTTTATGAAAATGGTATATTTAGTAGTTATGTTTGGAGTCCTACAACTGCATACAGACAATTTATAGAAGAAAATGAACAGAATGGAGGAGAAAATAGACATATGGAAGAACTCGAAGAACCCCCATATGATAGTAATAGTGAAGGATATGAGACAGAATCAGAATATATGAGAGAACGATATTCCTGACATTCCTTATTACTTTTTCAGAATATACAATATCCATTATTTCGACGAATATTATTTTACATCAAACTATCATCTTTAGAATTTTAAAGTTTTTGATACTCTCTTTCTTTTGATTTTCAGGTCTTCAAGTGATTACATGCTTCGCACCCACAGTTGGTATCAGAGCCAGTACAGAGTAATTAAGTAATTTTTACTTAATTTCTATAATTTTCCGTAAATTTATTACTAATTTATAGGCTATAGAATAGAAAAACTAAAATATAATAATAAAAATAGAAATTATCTTAAAACCCAAAAACTTTTAGAATTTAAAGAAAGGTCACATCCTATAAAAATTATTATAGGAAGGATACTATAGAAAATTAATCAGGAACTAGGTCATTTCACTAAATAGTTTCTAAACAGGATCGTTTCGTCAATTTTTTATCAAAAATAGGGTCAAAACCCTAATTAGCTCGAAAAATAATTAGGTTGGGCTCCACACAAATTCCCATAAAAACATTTACCAAAGTACATTATACCCACTCCACTGTTAAAGTTAACTAATCTGTTAAATTTGTTCTGAATTACCGTCTTACCCGTGAACTCGGTTATAAACTCTTCTTCTACCTCCTTTCTTCCATCTCTAAACCCTAACTCCTAACCAGGTCATTTCCCCAAAATATCCCCCTCAGCCTCATGAAAGCTATAAATGAAGTGGCAAATGAATATAGCTACAAAGGTAATGAAGAATTGATAAATAGAAGAGTAACATTCATTTGACCTTGATTACTGATATATTATGTAATATTTAAATATTAAAATCAAAATTATATCTATTTCTTGTGCTAAGAGGAGAGAGTCCATCTCTCCTTCCTCTTTTTTTAAAATAGAGAAAGAAGAGAAAATATAAAGATTCATATTTAACTAACACGTGCACTACGCACGATTTTATTAAAAAAAATCAAAACAAACAAAAACTCCAATGCCTTAAACATAATCTCTTCCTCTTTCACTTTCTCAATTTTACAAAATCTCATAACTCTTCCCAATTCCTCCCCCCCCCCCCCCCCCCCCCCCCCCCCCAAGCAGCTTTAGTAATATTCAATTGTATAACATTATGATTTGACAGTGATTTTCAAAACTATCTGTTTATGTGAGGATGATAATGAAGATTTCAGTAATTACAGTAGGAATGATATTCACAAGAATTCTCCCAATTATCTCACATTATTTTAGAGTTCTATATAATTTTATGAGTCTCTCCAAATTATTTTAGGTTGTACAATTTGTACAGGGTAACAATAGTATAATTTTAAGCCCAAGCTTTTTAGATAGCAGAAATCCAGACAAAACAAATAACTGAGACAGACCAAAAGCCTGTATCAAGCCCAATTTATAAAGTAATTGTTTTTATTCTTTACATTTTTTTTTGATAATGCGGATAGAATCATATGATTCCAGCCCAAGATATATTAATAAACAAAGCAGGATACAACAGAGATAATTTTACAAGCAGTAAAACCAGCACCAGCCAAAGCAATAAAAAGTACAGACGTTCGCAATGGAGAAAATTGGCAGAAAACAATGACACAAAGACAACGAAGCGTAGGAACCACTCTATGGGCATGACGCTGGGGAGTCGGACCACCAATCGACGCATTGGCACTCCAAAAAAAGCGAGATCCGACCGTCGACCGAAACTCTCGACCCACACCTCGTCTTGGTCCATCTGCAGGAGAACAGAAGACCACCAGCCACCACTACTAGGATAGCATCGAGATGGGGAAACCAGCCAAGGACAACGACTAAAGGAAAATCTAAGCACACGACAGAAACAAAAGAAAAGAAGCAAACAAAGTCCACTGGTAGGGGGGCCACTACGAAAATAGGTGAGCGGTAACGCGACCTCGACAAAAGCCTGGACCTGGGAAGGGACCAGATCCGGTGTGCTTAGAAGAATGCACACACGCAAGAACACACAACTCAACCAAAACAGACCTAAAACATCTAATAGCCAGGAAGACAAATAAATCAAAGCAGCCAAGAGGCCGACGACTCACTGAAACCGAAGGCCAGCTCAATAAACAAACCCAACGAGTAGGAGAAAAGAAAAGACTACAGCTCCTGCTAGCTGGGGTCTCTGGCCAGAGGAGCTGACCAGCACCCTCCCCCCAGAATTCTCCAAGTCACTAGATCCTCAAGGGAGACTAAATACGCCACAATCAAGCACAAAATAAATAACAAATACCGCACAGCTAGGCTTGCCCCTTCAGAGGGAATAAGGAGCCACTAAAGAAAGCAAATCGAACATAAATCAGAACAAAATAAACGCCACCATACAGAATATAAGTTAAGTTCGATCAGTGCCCCAACAACAACAAGCACCACCCAGTTGGGGGATAAAGTGCCATATAAACAAATAATCACAACAACATATGCTTCAGCTGAAGCTCAAAATGGGGGGGGGGGGGGGGGGGGGGTCAAACAGTAGGATCACAAAAGCCCAGCACCAGCCACCAAAAAAAGAACTATTGCTCCCTCGAAGAAGAAGAGGCAAAAGGAGGTTAACAACCTCTCAAACCTGCGAAGAGAAGGCAAAGAATTGCAAATTAGACCGCAAAAAGCTAAGTAGAAATAGTAAGATAAGAACGAAAGAATTGGAAAGCCTCCTCAAGACGACTCAAGTGTAAATCCTCCAATTTAACCCAGGTTAAAGTGGAGGACCACAGATTAATGAAGAATAAGAAATCCTCAATCATCGTAGCTATCGATGATGCGGAGTGTAAGAAGATGCGTTTGTTTCTTTCCGACCAAATCACCCAGATCATGGCCATGATGGAGAGGAACCACGAAGAGCAGAACTCTTTGCTAAGTGAATGCGCCTTCCAGCAGGACGAAAACTCTATGGGGATAGCTGGAACATGCCAAGCCCGACATGCAATAGACCACAACGGTTGGATAAAGCTGCACCGAAGGAACAGATGATCTGCGTCCTCAATATCGGTAGAACAGAACACACATAATTGCCCTAATGCAAGGTTCATTTTGTTAAGACGTTCGACGGTGAGAAGTTTGTTATTAAGAGCTAGCCAAGTGAGAATTTTAGATTTTAAAGGGGCGTAGCTACTCCATAACGGTTTAGCCAAATTGGAGTAGATACCGCCAAAGTTCAGGAAATTGTAAAAGGACTTAACCGAGTAGATACCCGAGCTAGTCCACTGCCAAAATAGCTTATCAGCGGGGTGCCAAGAAAACTTGTCAAGTTGAATAAAAAACTCGTTGAGGTCCACCTCGAGGTTCGAAGGGATGGGACAAAGAAAGGGAATAGACCAGAACTTTTGGTGGTCAATGATGGTCACATAATCTGCCACTGTCGCTGTTGGGTTGGAAGCTAGTAGATAAAGAGAAAGGAACGATACAACTAACTTCAAGTTACCGAACCAAAGATCGACCCAGAACTTGGTCTTAACCCCAGAAGCGCATTCGTGGGAAATCCTGCAACGGAATAGAGAGGCCGCTTTCCAAACCCCTTTCCAGAAGGGTGAAGCACGGGATAAAGAGGGGGAAAAGTCTAGAATTGTTTTTTGAGAAAAGCAGCTAGAAGAAATGAGCCTAGCCCAGGGCAACTGCTCATGAGATAGGATTCTCCATAACCATTTACCAAGCAGTGCTAAATTTTGCTGCCTGAGGTTAATAACCCCTATGCCGCCTGCAGCCTTAGTAGTGAAAATCACCTTCCAGTTACAAAGATGGGACCCAGCTTTATAGATACCCAACCCAGACCAAAAGAAATTCCTTCTGATTTTGTCGATCCTCTTAATAACCCAAGAGGGGACGTAGAAAAAAGACATCATATATAAGGGAATAGAGGACAGAACTGAGTTGACCAGCACCAGTCTACCTCCACGAGATAGGTGTCTTCCTGTCCAAATGTTAAGCCTGGATTCCATTTTTTCAATCATCGGCATCCAATCCGATTTAAGGAGCTTTCCCCAGCGCAGGGGAATATCCAGGTATTGCATGGGAAAGGATGCCGAAGCACAGTTGAAGAAATGGGCTATTTCCTCTTGCCGATTGATCGAACCACCAAGCCAGAGGACAAAGGATTTTTTAAAGTTTATGGGGAGCCCTGAAGCTTTTTCAAAAATGTATAGATTTAACTTCAAGTTATGTAAAGAATAACCATCGGATTTTGCGAAGATGATAGTGTCATTCGCGATTGGAGGTTCAGGACGCCTCGAAAACTGTGTGTTCCCCCAAGACCTTCGATTACGCCAGCGTCCCAAGCATTGCGAAGTAATTTACTGAACACGTCGACGACGAGGGAGAAAAGAAAGGAGGATAAAGGATCGCCTTGACGGAGGCCACATTTGCACTTGAATTTGTGACCTTCCGAGCCATTAATGATAATCGAAGAAGTACCGGTGAAGAGACTGGTTGGATCCAGGCCATACATTTACAGACCAAAACCTCGGTTAAGAAGGGTGTCAAAAAGAAATTCCCAGCTAACATTGTCATAGGCCTTTTGAAAATCCAATTTAAGCAGAATGCCTTCGGAGTTGGATCTATGACAATCGAAAATAATTTCTTGGGCTGAAGCCACGCTGTCCAAGATGAACCTATCTTTAATAAAACCAGATTGAGCCGTGTCTATTAAAGGATAAATGATAGCACTCAGATGAGTCGAAAGGACTTTCATAATGATCTTGAAAGAGGTATTGATAACACTAATAGGTCTAAAGTTGGAGACCGAGTTGGCTCCCATGATATTGGGAATGAGCACAATGTGCGCATAATTGAACTGGTCAAAGGAGAACGACCCTTGGTGAAGATCAGAGAACATTTAGAATAGATCATCTTTAAGCCCCTCCCAGAACTTTTGGAAGAAGAAAGCGGGAAAGCCATCCGGACCTGGGGCTGAATCACTTTTTAAAGAGAACATAGCAAGATTAATCTCGTCAAGAGTGAAGGGGAACTCTAGGCCGGACAGGTCATGGAATTGTTGGCCATACAATTGGTTCCAGTCTAGAAGGAATGGGCGAGGTTTATTCGAGCCAATCAGGTTTTTGAAGAAGTTAAGAAAAAAGGCATGAAATTTAGAATCGGTAGTAAACTCATCATCGTTATCGATGATAGAGGTGATGCGATTGAAACGCTGATGATGCGAAGCGTAGTAATGGAAAAAGGCAGTATTGCAGTCGCCTTCCTTAATCCAACGATATTTCGCTCTCTGGGCCTATTTAATGTGATCATTGTGAAGAATGGCAGCATATTCTTTCTTACAGGAAGCTCGTTCCAAACAGAGTTTTTCCGAGATAGGGCCAACTTCCTCAAGTTTGTCGATAGATTCTATGGAGGATAGGAAGACCTGCTTGAGGAAGTTAGCATGCCCAAATCCCTCTTTATTCCATAATTTACAACCATACTTGATAGCGTGAGCTTGCAGGAGGATGCGTCTGAGGCCGGACGACCCGAGATAGAGGAAAGACACTCCGTGATGAGATTCACGAAGGTTTGGTCTAGCAACCAAAATTTTTAAAAACGAAATTTGTAAGATTTGGAGAAATTAAAGTTCGAACATAAGGAGATAGGTACATGATCCGACGACGGGTTGGGCAAGGCTGAAACAAAGGAATTTTGGAAGAAATTGATCCAATCTAAAGAGAAAAGAAATCGATCAAGTTTAGACATAGTAGGATTCTGTCTCATGTTAGACCATGTGAAATATCTACCATTAAGAGGTAATTCGGAGAGGTGGAGCTCTCGAATGCAATCGTTAAAATGATTGGATTCAGCTTGGTGCCCTATCGATCCGAACGTTCGGAAGAGAATCTGGTTACATTGAAATCACCACAGAAAAAGCAAAAACTAAGAATTTCATTTTGGAAGGAAACAAATTCGTTCCAAAACAGTAGGCGGTGATCCGCAGTGGATGGACCGTAAACTGAGACCACAGTGAGGTCATGATTGAATTCAGTTCAGTGAAGACGAACAATCAGAAAGAAAGTGAGGCGGCGAATAGATATAAGTGTAAATGTAGATTCTTTAAACCCAGAGAGGATTCCACCCCTGGACTCGACCGCGTCTAGGGATATCCATTTGGTAATTAAAGACCCACCTATCGAGCAAAGAGTGGACTGGGACGGGGAAGCAAGTTTGAATTTCTGAATAGAAATTAAATCGCAGTGGGTAGAAGAGATGAGTTGAAAAACAACTTGTTGTTTGGACGGGCATCGGAGGCCCCTGACATTCCAAGAGAAGTTAATCATGATAACCACGAGTCTCAAAAGTGCTAGAAAATTTGCATTGGCGAATAATGTGAAAGGCATCCAGGTTCTCCGAAGAGACCGCAAACCCCATATCCTTCGCTAGGCGAAGCATATCTAGATTAGAAAGGGATTCGAAGTGCACCCGATAGATGGATCCCAGTTGCTCCTGCCCTGAGGGGAAAGGGGAGGGAATTGGGATATGTTTCTTGCGAATTTGACCCGCCGGGGAAATAGGGGGATCTGCCTTAGAAGCAGTTGGTCTTTGCACGCGAATGCGGGCGCTCGATCGAATGACCGCATAGGGGGATATACGCACGCGCTCAGTCTGTTGTGCCGCAGATTGGACAATACCAACAGACTGACACGGCCAAATAGCGAGAGAATCCGAAATACCGGGGAAAGCGGAAACCCGAGCGTGGAGTCCTGGGGTGGGAAGAACTTTAGCTAACAAAGGGGAAGCAGAAATGTTATGAATGGGGAAAGCTAGAGATCTCTCATGGCCACGTCGGGGGGTGAGAAAATCCCCCTCCGACAATGAAAGATCCCCCAAATGAAACCGAATAAGAAGGAAGGTGGAAAATTGGAATTTCAAGGTGTAATCGACAGGAAATGAGGAATAAAGTCCAAACCGTAAACGAAGGTAGAGCTCACCAACACTAGAGCATAAGAAAGATGGACTAATAAAAATAACAATCTCAGAGAAGAAGATGGTTACCTGTTGATTCGATAGGGAACGATCTAAAATCGCTACCTCTTCTTCCAATAGGTCCTCCTGCTCCACCCATGACTCACGCTTCCTCGAGGGTGCTTTCAAAAGCGTAGGCTGCGCCAATGTTTTCGAAGCAGAAGAGCTGTGCAACGCACTTTTGAAACTATCCCAGTCAGAAGAGAAATTCAGGTTAACCTCCCAAGCCGGCCATTTATGATCAGAATCTATCAACTTAGGCAGAGATGGGGCAGAGGAGGGAGCTGGCAGAGCATCAAGAGGTAGAGCAGGGAGGGACCTCGGCTGGGGGGGAATAGGGTTGGAAGGAGAGACGACAGCTGATGCAGGGTTGGGAGAACTTTGTTTCAAAGAGACCTTCTCCGGATTGATCCAGACTAGGTTCCGGACTTTAGGAGGGGAGACCTTGGGCACAGGAGTAGATAGCTCACCTCTGTGCTGACTAAGGTCCTGCTTTTTAGCTGGAGCTTTGTGCCAACCTCTCCATTTCATTGGCTGAGCTACCGGCTTGGACGAGGTGCCCGCAGCGAAAGACTTGGAGAGAGTGGAAGGAACATCATGGAGTTTAGAGGTGCTGAAACGTGTAGATGAAGGGACATCCACACTTATAGGGAGGTCATGATAGTTAACAGAGACAGCAAAGATGGACTTGTTATCACGCAAAGAGTAAGCATCGACCCTGTCCTTAAACGGAGGACAGAAAAACTCCGCATCTACTTGAAGACAACCGGAAGCAAGCATAGAGGAGGAAGAAATACGGATCAACTCACCCACACATTTCGTCATATCAGCTGCGACTCGAAGAGAATCGCAAAAAGAGGGAAGGCCAAGCAGGGTGACGCAGACGGGAGATTGGACCAGATTCTGGTGGGGGGGGGGGGATAACCTGAGTAACCCACTTACGAATGGTTATCTTGATCGGGCCGATGGAGAGTGAGTTGATAGCTGAGAGCTCTTCCTGAATTTTAGCGGAGGGGCATTGGATGACCACCTCGCCGTTAGAGCAAGTGTTGATAACCCAGTTCCAGTCTTGAACATTACAAGAGTTGCTAAGAAAAGAGTTAAGGTTAAAGGTGGATACCGTTCCTTCGCTGAAAGAGACCGCCCCGTAGCACTCAAACAACCTCAGCTTATCAGACAGTTCTACAGTGGGGATGAAAATGACAGTGGTTTGAGGCGTAGTCACCTGGGGAGCAAGAACAGATGTCGCTTGGGGGGGGAGGTTGCTTCGCAGCAGGTAATCGGTGAGACACCGGGGGCGTAGGGAGAAGCGGGGAACCGTGGGTAAGCTTGGGCCTTTTAGACTTCTAGGAATTTAATTCCGGAATCTTAGACTGAAGGGAGGGAAAGTCGAGAGCCTTCAACACGGAATCAGTAATGGGCACCCCCAAAGGACGACCACGGATCTGTTGAAGAGAGAAACATTTGTTTCTCAAATGACCCTCCTTAAGGCAGAATAGGCATTTCATGTTTGCGGAGCAGAAAGATTTGATGTGACCTGGTTGAAGACACCGGTAACACACCGGGGAGGAAGACGAAGAGGGAAGGACAGAGGTAGAGGCTTGTGAATGCACAAGGCTACCGAAAGGGCGGGAAAAGAACGTGGGAGAGTCCCCTGGAATCTTCTGATTCATGGGCTCACTATTCGGGCCGATTTTTTTAAAAAAATTTCTTTTTACAGCCTCGACCCAAGAAGAGCCCATAACGGCCCAAACCCAGAGCGAGGATAGGGAATAGGAAAGAGATAACGCAGACAAGGCAAACAAACACTGTAGCGATCAAAAAAAGAAAAAAAAACGTGAAGAAAAATGATAAAAGAGTTCGAAAAACGTCCTTTAAAGGAAAAAAAAGAAAGGTCGTACGAACTAAAAAGAACGAAAACTAGAGAAACGGCTAGTTCAGATGTGAAATTCGAAATGCTCGCCGCTGGAGACACCAGATTGGAGAGTACCCAATAACAAAGAACAACCAAGCCACTCGAATCAACCCTAAAATGACGATCACGGAGAGATGAGGGACTCGTGAACTCTTAACGCAAGGGGGAAGAGGAGAAGAGGTCAAGCGAGATTGCAAAAGGGAACGCAAGCCTCACATTGGTAATTCCGAATCTGAGAGAACCCAGAGTCACAGAACAATCAGACCAACCGACTAAAATCAATAATAAAGTTTCCTAAAAGATCAGCTACTCCTGAGCTCTTAAAAAAAGGGGAGACTTAGAAGAGATCAAGAGGGATCTCAAAGAGGCAAAGTCCCACGAAGCACAAGAGGGCGCACAAGAAAAATAGGCCCTACAGAAACCAAAAATAGCAATACTTACAGTGGCTGGTTGATGGGGCGGCCAAGTACCGACCAAGGATCACCCTTGCTCAGATTCACTCCAAAGCTTCTAGATCTGAGAACGGGAGACTAGCAGGAAGGGTATCTAGCTACTGAGCACAAAGGAAACTAGCGACCTCGAGGGAGGGGAAGTGAGGACTCGAGGAAAGGGATACAGCGGGATGGAGCTGGGACCAGAAACGAACCCAACGAAGAAGAGAGGGGGGCTATAGATCCGAAGGGGGGAAGGGACAGGAGGATCGAGATTTTTTTGAGAGAGTTCTTATTTTGATTTTCTTTATTCTCTACATTTAAATATCCTAAATTTGCAATGCAGTTAACAATTTAATTCTATTTTTGAAATATAGTAAAGAATTTTTTTTCCCCTCAGTGTAACTGAAGGGTTCAACACATATTAATACAAACAAACTTGTATCTAATGACTTTTCTTGATTAAACCAAAATTGCTTGCTAAATATAAAATAGGATCAGAACGAAGTTAGACCAGAAACAACGTCTAATAACTTCATGATGAACAGAACTAGAGGGATCAGAAATTAAGAGCCTTCTACTTAATTTTACCCTTGTTAGCCTTCTCCCGAATATACTTTCGTCGCTAGCTCTGAAATCATCAAGCGACAGTACCCAGAATGCTACCAAAGGAAGCTTCCATGGATTGGTAAAATAGGAGCGTAGCGATGAACACAGTGAACATACAGAAGCTAATGCCTATTACTATTAGAGTATCCAGAGTCGTGCATGCCAGCTATAAAATGCATTCATGCATAAATAAAAATAACATTTTGTTGTTTTACTGCTGTGATGAAATGACAAAATATTGCAAAGTGAGAAAATTTAAGCGAATGAATCACGTTTTGTCGGAAAAAAATAATTTAAAAATTATTTTTTTTGTCGGAGGAGGACGCTTTTGCAAATGAACAAAGTCCTTGACGAAACACAGAGCTTTTTGCATGCTTTTAGACACCAACTCATTCTTTAATAGGTTAATTAGGTGTATAACACGTTCAATGGATTAAAAATACTAGTAGTTTACACGTGCGATGCACGTTTTAATAAATATAGTTTTTTAAAACTAAAAATTCAGAAGTAGTTTGGATTTGATCTAAAACCTCATTTACAATAGTTACACACGTGAGTTGCGCGGGTTGGTAGATGGACAAATTACACTAAGGCTTTCTCCCATTATAGTAGTAGAGATTATAAAATATTCATGACGAAACACCATATTTCGTCTGCTATAATATACATATTGCTATATATTTTTATAAATGTAGCATTCTAGTGTAGCGAAAAAGATAAAATATGCACATATATATATATATATATATATATATATATATATATATATATATATATATATATATATATAGTAAGTCTATTAAGAGCTGGGAAGCTGGCCTCCTTATCGGGAGCTGGAGATCTCAGCCATCCGATCGATCTTGATCGCGAATATATATATATATATAGTAAGTCTATTAAGAGCTGGGAAGCTGGCCTCCTTATCGGGAGCTGGAGATCTCAGCCATCCGATCGATCTTGATCGCGATCGGACGGCTGAGATCTAATGCCGCTTATCTTCAGATTGGGTGAGGGGTAAAAGGGGTATATGATAATCGATTTCGTATACCCCTTATCTCTTATCTTCGACAGCTCTCTCTTCTCTCCCGCTCTCTATCGTTCCAAACCCTAATAATGTAATACCCCGTATTTCTGAAATTATATAAATGGTTTGAAATATATAATAAAAATAGATTTGAGACTTGGTCCTATAAAGATTTCTATAGGAAGGGTTTATAAAATAAATTGATTTGAAAAATGGGATTGTTTGATCCCGGATTTGAAAGAATGGAAGGGGGCCCACCGGTTTGAGAACAGGATATGTTCTGTTTGAGATTTGTTCTCCATGTGAGTGACGTGGGGGTTTGTATGGTGGGGCCCGGCCATTTGTAAAGGATTTGATTAAGTATGGTTGGTTTGGTTTAAAACGGGATTAGTGTAGGGATTAATCCCATATCGCAGGTTTCAAGTAATAAGATACTATATAAATAATAATTGCCAATGATCATTAGTCACCAATTCGGTTAACCACCTTTTGAGAGGCAGCCTGTGGTGGGCAGTTGTACTACATAGTATCTAATTTGTCTTAAAAATTGTATAAATTGTCCGAGCCCGGGGCAGGGGCGTTACAAATGGTATCAGAGCCGACTTTCGACGCCGAGGGTGTGAGAGCAGTGAGTTATGGACTCCAGGATGATCGGCGGAGTGAGACAGATGGACAGAGATCCACAGAATGATCCCGGCGGAGTGAGACAGATGGACAGAGATCCACAGAATGATCCCAGAGTGGGGTCGGTCTCCAGGATTCCAATGGGGTCGGTCTCCAGAATTCCAAAGACGAGAGTGACGCTCACAGAAATGCTCTACATCGGCTAGAAAGTAGATCCTGCACTAGATTGTGCATGCCCCGTGCTCATCAGCGAGGACGCTGATTTCTGAAGGGGGGGTGTATGTAATACCCCGTATTTCTGAAATTATATAAATGGTTTGAAATATATAATAAAAATAGATTTGAGACTTGGTCCTATAAAGATTTCTATAGGAAGGGTTTATAAAATAAATTGATTTGAAAAATGGGATTGTTTGATCCCGGATTTGAAAGAATGGAAGGGGGCCCACCGGTTTGAGAACAGGATATGTTCTGTTTGAGATTTGTTCTCCATGTGAGTGACGTGGGGGTTTGTATGGTGGGGCCCGGCCATTTGTAAAGGATTTGATTAAGTATGGTTGGTTTGGTTTAAAACGGGATTAGTGTAGGGATTAATCCCATATCGCAGGTTTCAAGTAATAAGATACTATATAAATAATAATTGCCAATGATCATTAGTCACCAATTCGGTTAACCACCTTTTGAGAGGCAGCCTGTGGTGGGCAGTTGTACTACATAGTATCTAATTTGTCTTAAAAATTGTATAAATTGTCCGAGCCCGGGGCAGGGGCGTTACAAATAATTTCTCCCGCTCTCTCTCCCGCTCTCGAAGATCGCCCCCCTCTCTTCACAACCCTAATCGCTATCATCTCTTCTCTTCTCACCCTATCTGAAGAGATCCCCATCTTCGAAACCCTATTCCACCTCTCTTCGAAACCCTAATCGAAGATAGCGAAGTCGAGCTCTTCTCTCCCGCTCTTCGTCACCTGTGTAAACCCAACTCCACCATCGATCGGATCTCCAGTCGCTTATCTTCAGATCTGTCGAGGGGTAAAATGGGTATAATCGATCGATCCGAACACCATTGACCTTGTCGTCGCAGCACCAAAGAAGAGCACTTACAAGTTCGTTCTCTCTCTCCGACGGAAAACCCAAACTGCGACAAGGGTTTCGATTTCTCATCTCGAATTCAAATTTTATTTCCTTTATAAATGCTTCTAGTTTGTTGTTATATTTTTAGCGCTTAAATTATGCTCTGATAATATTCACACCAGTATTCGGACTAGTACATTTAGAATAGCAAATAATATTCGTACTAGTATATGGAATTTTAAGATATGGACATGACACATGCATATAAGCACACAAAATCCATATAATATGCAGTATAGTTTTGGTTTCTTTAGAGATTTGCTTCAATCACTGCTAATAGGACATGACACATGCATATAAGCACCCAAATTTCATGTAAAATCCATGTAAGAAGCTGAAGGTTGCTTGCCATTTAACTATGGATGTTTCTCCCCAAAAAGAAAAAAATTTAACTGTCTAAAATCTGTACATACTTAAATTCTTCAAGCACTAAGTTTGATAACCCCTCAGTATGAACACTTTATTACTTGTAGATCAAGAATGTAGTCTATTGGACTTTTTCGTTTGTGCTAATTTAAAGTTGTAGCTTTATTTTTAATTTTTGTTGTCTCATTCTCCTATGAAGGATGGAGGTTGAAAATGAAGAATTACTAAGCCAAGATGTTCAGTCCAGTTGGATGGACGTTGATGATGCTTCTAAACCAGTTGTTGGTTTAGCATTTGCAACATTAGACGACGAATATGAATTTTATAAAACATATGCAAAATTAGTTGGTTTTTCAGTACGCAAGTTTGCAATGATGGTTGACAGTACCACAAAGGAGAGATATTCACAACAATTTGTTTGCTCAAAGCAAGGCAAGCCGATTGATACAACTGTTGTGAATGTTGCCAATAATGAAGAATTGTCTTCTTCAAATTTGATCAAGAGAAGGCGAAGGGCTGTGACGAAAGAATGGTGTATGGCTCAAATACGAATGCAAAGGGATGATGACGGGAGATGGTCAATCCGTAGGTTTGTTGAAGAGCACACCCATATTTGTGTCACACCTAGAAAGCAACAATTTCTAAGACAAAATAGAACTGTCTCTGAAGCGCAAAAAAGTTTATTTAGTTCTTTCAAAGAGGCTAACATAAGAACTTCAGAGTTTATGTCCTTCATGGAAATAGAAAATGAAGGTTTCAGTAATATTAATTGTACTGAAAAAGACATTAGAAATTCGTTGCAAAGAGAGAAGGATGGTATGAGACCTTATGATGTTGATATATTGCTGGAGCACTTGCAAGAGAAAAAAGAGATGAATCCTTCTTTCTGTTTTCATTACAAGGTTGATGAAGACAACAAATTAACTCATGTGTTATGGGTTGATGCTATTGCCAGGAAGGCTTACAGGCATTTTGGTGAAGTGCTAATTTTTGATACCACATATGATACCAATGAATACAAGTTGGTTTTTGCTCCATTTACTGGAGTTAATCATCATGGCCAATCTGTCAATTTTGGTGCGGCTTTTATAAATAAAGAGACCACCGACTCCTTTGTTTGGTTGTTTCAAAAATGGGGTGAAACAATGGGTGGGTCTCCACCAAAAATGATCATCACAGATCAAGATCCTGCAATGGATAATGCAATTCGCATGTGTTTTCCTGGTTCGAGCCACAGGCTTTGCATGTGGCACATTCTTAAAAAGCTTCCCGATAAGCTTGGTGGCCCGGACCTGAATAGTGATTTTAGCATTCCATTCCATAGTTGCATCTGGGAATCAGAGACCCCAGAAGAGTTTGAGATGATATGGAATGACGTAATGAACGCTAATGTGCAAATTACAGGTATTACTTGTTTCAATAAATTATTTTTATGTTTTAACAATTTTTTGTACTATTAGTACTTGATACATATTACAATAATAGGTAATCCTTGGCTTTCTAACATTTATTTGCTTCGTGAGAAGTGGATACCAGCTTATGCTAAGCATATTTTTACTGCTGGAATTCGCACAACCCAGAGATCAGAAAGCATGAATTCTTTTGTAGATAAATATGTTAATAGCAAAAATTCATTACATGAATTTATGACGAGGTTTGAAAGAAAAATAAGAAAACAAAGACAAAATCAGTTAGCAGCTGACTACACCACTCTACATACAAAATCAAAGCTGCAAACAGATTTTGAAATTGAGTCCCAAATGTCTGAACTGTACACTAGAGCAAAATTTCATGTATTTCAAGCTGAACTAGTTGAAAGCTTGAATTATGCCTCTTTAATGAAAGCTGACGATGGTAGTGTGCGACACTATATTGTCAGGAGAATGGGAAAGTCGGTACAATCTGATAAAACAAGAGATGTGTTCTACAAGGGAATGGATAATGCTGGGACTTGCATTTGTAGTAAATTTGAAGTTGAGGGAATTCCTTGTAGACACATCCTTGTGGTATTGAGGAATGAGTTTGTTGATTTCCTGCCTCAATCTTATATTTTAAAGAGGTGGACCGCTTCGGTAACTACAGAGATTGTATATGATGATGCTGATGATGAAATCATCGGTAGCTACGGTAGTCCACAAGATTTGGACATGGTGGAATTGTCAAATGAAATCAACAAAGTGATGAGGATCACTCGCTCATCAAAGGAGATGCGCCAGAAGGCTAAAACATTACTAGTTGGTGTTGTTGCAGAATTGCAACAAGATATGCTCCAAGAATTACAACAAACAACAACTAGTTCACTACCTAGAACAGTCCATATTCATGTCCCCAATCTTGCAAAAACCAAAGGTAGTGGGAAGCGCATCAAAGGGGGTAAGGAGAAAGCATTGGAGAAGGCTGCGAAACCACTAAGAAAGTGTCGTTTGTGCAAGAAGCTTGTTAATCATGACAGTCGTACCTGTCCTTTAAAGGAAAGGTTAGTAATTAAATACAAAGTTTATACTTTATTTTCTTTATATATAGTATAATGTTAATTTCATTTTGTGAATATTAATCGTGTAGCTCTACTATAAATGAGTCACAAGCTTCTACTACATTTTCAATAATGGAACCTATAACAGAGGAGGCTCCGAATATAGCATGAACTTTGTTGGTTAATTTCTGTGGATTTTACAAGGTACGTGTCAAAATTTGAATTAAAATAATTTCTGAACCATATCTGCCGTTATTGTACTTTAATACATTATAGCACATTTATTAAATTAACCCTTTTGTCTTCTTTGTGTGCAGGTAAAATATTGATGGGAAAAAATTGATGCTCGATAAGAAATTTAGTTCCCGAAAAGTTGGTAAAAAAATTTGGGTTTATAGTTTATAATTCCAAGTTAGTAGGCAATGATGAAAAGTTTATGCAGCTTGAATTTTGTTCTTGACCACTAGCCGGTGTGGCTTAATAAAGCAGCCCTAGTGACAAACTCAAAATTCCACATTTGACTCATTTATACTTGATTTAATATGCGGCAATGATGAAAAGTTTATGCATGATTTGATACTTCATGATTATTGGATGGTGTTCAACTTCATGTTCATTTTGGGTTTGTTTTGAGTCGGGAAGCTGAAATTATTTCACACTTCATCCTTTTGTTCAAACTAAGTTGTTCTGAGCTTACCCATTTTCAATTTCATTTTGAAAATGCATTTGTACCAATGGTTTTACCGGATATTAAGGTTGATGGTGGTGTTTTCCTGAGCCGCAATGATTTTTTCATCCGAGTCTACTGTTTTATGTTTTCTGTTGCACTTGTTCTGAGCCTACAAGTTTTAACCATGTTCAACATACACTCTCCAGGAACATGCCACATACGTACTTGAATTTTCTTCTATTTGATGAATCATTTGGTGCAGGAATTGAAGAGAAAGAACGAGAAGGTCGTTAGCGAAGAACCGGAGATACTTCAAGTTCTGTTTCTGTTTGTTCTGGGCTTACTTCAAGTTGACAAAATTGGATACTTCATGATCTGCACTTGAAAAAATTGGATACTTCAAGTTCTGTTTGTGTTTGTTCTGAGATTACAAAAATTGATACTTCATGTTCTGTATCTGATTGTTCTGAGCTAACAAAATTTGTACACTTCATGCTCTGTTTGTGTTAGCTCTGGACCGGCAAAATTTGATACTTTATATTCTGTTTGTGTTATTTCTGAGCTTACAATTTTTGCATAATTCATGATCTGTCTGTGTTAGTTCTGGACTGGCAAAATTTGCTTACTTGATGATCTGTCTGTGTTAGTTCTGGACTGGCAAAATTTGTATACTTCATGCTCTATTTGTGTTAGCTTTGGACTGGTCAAATTTGATACTTCATGTTCTGTTTGTGTTATTTCTTTGCTTACAAATTTTGCATACTTCATGATCTGTCTGTGTTAGTTCTGGACTGGCAAATTTTGCATACTTCATGATCTGTCTGTGTTAGTTCTGGACTGGCAAAATTTGTATACTTCATGCTCTGTTTGTGTTATTTCTGAGCTTACAAATTTTGCTTACTTGATGATCTGTCTGGGTTAGTTCTGGACTGGCAAAATTTGTATACTTCATGCTCTGTTTGTGTTAGCTCTGGACTGGCAAAATTTGATACTTCATGTTCTGTTTGTGTTATTTCTTTGCTTACAAATTTTGCATACTTCATGATCTGTCTGTGTTAGTTCTGGACTGGCAAATTTTGCATACTTCATGATCTGTCTGTGTTTGTTCTGGACTGGCAAAATTTGTATACTTCATGCTCTGTTTGTGTTATTTCTGAGCTTACAAATTTTGCATACTTCATGATCTGTCTGGGTTAGTTCTGGACTGGCAAATTTTGCATACTTCATGATCTGTCTGTGTTAGTTCTGGACTGGCAAAATTTGTATACTTCATGCTCTGTTTGTGTTATTTCTGAGCTTACAAATTTTGCATACTTCATGATCTGTCTGGGTTAGTTCTGGACTGGCAAATTTTGCATACTTCATGATCTGTCTGTGTTAGTTCTGGACTGGCAAAATTATTATACTTCATGCTCTGTTTGTGTTAAATGTGAGCTTACAAATTTTGCTTACTTCATGAACTGTTTGTGTTGGTTCTGTGCTTACTAAATTGGTATACTTCATGCTATGTTTGTGTCAGTTCTGAACAAGCAAAATTTGGTTACTACATGGTCTGTCTGTGTTAGTTCTGAGCGCTTTACAAAATTTGATACTTCATGCCCTGTTTGTGTTGGTTCTGTGCTAGCAAAATTTTCATACTTCATGCTGTGTTTGTGTCAGTTCTGAGCTTACAAAATTTGTTACTTCATGCTGTCTGTGTTAGTTCAGACCTTACAAAATTTTGGTACTTCATGCTCGGTTTGTGTTACTTGTAATTTATGGAAATAAATTGGATACGCCATGCTGCGTAATACACCAAAACATACACAGAATTTCATTCATGACATCAAAACAATAATTAACTGAATATGTGGAAGTAAATCGATCTTCATAGAATTGCAAGGTAATACTTTACAAAAACTTTACAGCGTAATAAATGTACTTGACATCTGACACTTTACAAAGAACTGAAACTTCACAATAGCTTTATAGCGTAGTACAATGTTTAATAACGTACATGTACATGAAAAAATTTACAAATACTAAAAGTATACAACTTATTGTTGCCCCTAATACATATTTTGTTTTGTATACTGTCAACAAAAAAATACTTTTTGAGTCTGCTCCAAATATCAAATTTTTCCGTAGTCCAGTATTCAATAGCTCCAAGAAGCACTTCATGCTGAAATCAACCTGAAATCAAAAGTAAACATAACTCATTTAACCTGGAAAAGACAAAATAATTAAAACAGATAGTCGGTTCAGAACGCAAAAAATCTTCAAGTAAATATGGTAGGCTTAGAAAAACAGAGGCTGAACATGAAGTTCAAAATTTGTTGGCTCGGCAAAAACAGAAACTGAGAACCAAGCAGCTTGGGAGCAAACAGAAACATATAGTGAAGTATCAAATGTTTGTAAGCTCATAGCAAACAGAGACAGAGCATGAATTGTCAAAGTTTGTAAGCTCAGAACTAACACAAACAGATCATGAAGTGTTAAATTTTGCCCTCGCTCAGAACCAACACAAAAATAGCATGAAGTATCAAATTTTGCCAGCACAGAACTAACACCAACTGATCATGAAGTATCAAATTTTGTCAAGTGCTCAGAACTAACACAAACACAGCATGTAGTATCAAAATTTTCTAAGCTCAGAACCAATACAAATAGATCATGAAGTATGAAAATTTTGCCAGTCCAGAACTAGCACAGACAGATCATGAAGTATGCAAAATATGTAAGCTCAGAAATAACACAAACAGAACATAAAGTATCAAATTTTGCCGATCCAGAGCTAACACAAACAGAGCATGAAGTATACAAATTTTGTTAGCTCAGAACAATCAGATACAGATCATGAAGTACCAAATTTTGTAATCTTAGAACAAACACAAACAGAACTTGAAGTATCCAATTTTGTCAAGTGCAGATCATGAAGTATCCAATTTTGTTTGTTCAAGTAAGCCCAGAACAAACAGAAACATATTGATGAAGTATCAAATTTTGTTCACTCAGAACAAACATAAAATGAACTCTTTGAACCTGGACACGAAGTATCAAATTTTGTATGCTCAAGACCAACAGAAGCTTGCCATGAAGTTTGAAATTTGGTATAGTGTCAGAACAACAGACACTGAACATGTGGTTTAAATAAAACTAGTAGGCTTAGAACACACTATTCATAACTAGGGCTGCATTGGGGTGCCACGCCAACTAGGATATGATAGGTATATAATCAAGAATAAATACAACAATCTTGAAGTAAATATTCAGATCATAAACTGTTTTGCATCACGGCCTACACCAATAAACAGTTTGAGAGAATCAAAGACCAAAAGGCTTAGATGAGTACCCAACACATACGCATCCAACGTCAGTTACTATAAAATCTAGTTTACTGTTGTTGTGAGCTTACAAATTTTGATACTTCATGCTCTGTTTCTGCTGTTTTGAACTTATTATCAAATGTCTTTCATAAACAAAGAAAAAACCAGTAGGCTCAGAACACACTATTCATAACTAGGGCTGCATTGGGGTGCCGTGCCAACTAGGATATGATAGATATATAATCAAGAATAAATACAACAAATTGAAATAATTATTCAGATCATAAAGTGTTTAGCATCACTGCCTAATATATAGTTTTTTTGTAGTGTCATGATCTGTTTGTGTTTGTTCTGAGCTGGCAAAATCTGATACTTCATGTTCTGTTTGTGTTGTTCGGAGCTTATCATCAACTGTGCTATATATAGAGAGTAAGTCTATTAAGAGCTGGGGAACTGAAATCCTTATCCAGAGCGCGATTGAACGACTCATATTTGATACCGCTTATCTTCAGAATGTTTGGGGGTAAAAGGGGTAAAATCAAAAACCCCTATCTCTTATCTTCTCACAATCAATCGACCAAGCTCACATAATAGACTTACTCATGAATATATATAGACTAAAGAAAACCAGTAGGCTCAGAAAACACTAATCATAAGTAGGGCTGCATTGGAGTGCCGCGCCAACTAGGATATGATAGATATATAATCAAGAATACTTAAAACAAGATTGAAATAATTATTCAGATCATAAAGTGTTTTGCATCACTGCCTAAACCATTGTGAGTCATCGGTGCCCAAAATTTTGGTGAATTGAGCTAGTCTCAAATCTCATAAATGTAAGGTAAGTGTTGAGGGCATTGGACATTCAAACACCATACTTTAATTTCTTTACCATCTACTCTCCCGCTCATACCCCAGATGTGTATCATGGCACACAACCAAATACCCTTCAAAACAATAATTTCAATGCCCAAAAATTTTGTAACCAACTTATATCAAAATCAATCTCATCATTGCCTACAAACAAAACCAAATGAAAATGCAAGAAATTAAACAGAAATCATAAAAGCATTTATGAGAGTCAAACACTTCCCTCCGGAATCTGAGAGAGGCAGAACCCAATGAGCCGAGAAATCGAAAACCTTATCGCCGACCGATGGTGTTCGGATCGATCGATTATACCCCTTTTACCCCTCGACAGATCTGAAGATAAGCGACTGAAGATCCGGTCGATGGTGGAGTTGGGTTTACACAGGTGACGAAGAAAGAGAGTGGGAGAGAAGAGCTCGACTTCGCTATCTTCGATTAGGGTTTCGAAGAGAGGTGGAATAGGGTTTCGAAGATGGGGATCTCTTCAGATAGGGTGAGAAGAGAAGAGATGATAGCGATTAGGGTTGTGAAGAGAGGGGGGCGATCTTCGAGAGCGGGAGAGAGAGCGGGAGAAATTATTAGGGTTTGGAACGATAGAGAGCGGGAGAGAAGAGAGAGCTGTCGAAGATAAGAGATAAGGGGTATACGAAATCGATTATCATATACCCCTTTTACCCCTCACCCAATCTGAAGATAAGCGGCATTAGATCTCAGCCGTCCAATCGCGATCAAGATCGATCGGATGGCTGAGATCTCCAGCTCCCGATAAGGAGGTCAGCTTCCCAGCTCTTAATAGACTTACTCTCTCTCTCTCTCTATATATATATATATAATACATGATATGAATATATTGCGGTACGACTGGGGATGCTCTTATACAAGAATCCGATGGTTTAGAGTTATTTTTTTTTCTTGTCTGCATTGCACTTGCGTCAGTGAAGACCTCTAAGTGTAGGAATATATTTACCCTCCACATGGTACACAAGCAATTACTTTAAAGAGCACGAGTTCATTAATTAATCAAAACGTGAAACTGTTGGTATAGCCTATAAAGAAGATTCTGAAGATGCAATATAGGGAATAGAAGTCGAGTGCAGAAAAATAGAAAGAGGCTACAAGCCCAAGAAGAGAAGAGAAAAGCCCTCTAAAATTTGTAAGTTATTGTTTAAATTTACAAATGTATACTTTAATTAAGATGTTCTTATCCCCCTTCCATCTTCATTAATGTTAGCCGTTAGTGTGTTCATACCTTAAGCTCTTTATTTAATGTTTTTGGGAAATTAGTTTAGGCCCCTCATATCATAATAATTTTGAATTAGCACTTTCAATTTTCTTTCTATTATAAAAACACTTAAATTAGACCATCTGGCTTATACTGATTTTCTTTAGAATATATTGTTTTTCCATTAAAATATACCATTTTGGTAGAAAAGTGCCTTCTTTTTTGTTTAGTTGTGTGACTTTTTTGTGCAAAAGTCCTGAAGCAGATTTTCTCTTCTTTTATGTTTTCTTTTTATGTTGTAAGACTTTGGTAGGAAGCTTCACTTACATTTCTTTATTCTTTAGATATTAGTGTGCATATGCTCTACATTCATTTTTGTTTCTATTCATGTTGCCAAATCCATGCACACATTTGCTATCTGGAGAACACTACTACTTGTAAAAAAGTGAATGAAAATCTTGAAATATTTTTTTTTGTATATTTTCCATAGTTGGGCACCTAGAGTAAAGTCTGACCCATTTCCCCATATTTTAAGTTCCGCTAGATTTTAATTTATTGATGATTGTGATGTCCCAACTACTTCAATTGTGTAGTCTTGGCCCAAAACAAATATAAAAACACCTAGAAACATGTGTAGTCCATACATACTATACCACAACCCATTTCCGTACGTCTCATAACATCTGCAGTCTTTAGCTATATATCAAAAAAATGGATAAATACAGCTGCAGCCGTTATTTATTTATCCATTTTTTTTTTTTGAGTTGGAGATGTATAATAGACGTTTATATTTAACAGTGAAATTGACATTATGTGTTGAATATACTGGTATATTCTCTCTATATAAATATTGCATGTGCATATGAGTAACACGTGTATTGAACGTACAATTGATTGGATATTGGAACGCGGGTTTGTGGGCTTATAACCCGATACCCAAACCAGTATTTAGCAATAAATACTGGTTTATGATAGCAGTCTAGGTATTCCAATCTTGATATCTAGGGTGAATATCTCAAGCAACTTAGATAAAGATATTAACCCTAATTCCCAATTGTTAATTTCTCACAATACCTAACATTATGCATATTATAGAAATCGGCATATGATTTACCGTCTTTGAGTCGGACGGCATATGATATGCCGTCTGAGAGAAATTATTCAATTGCGAAATTCTAAGACGGCATATGATCTGCTGTTTGAGAAATAAAAAAAATAAAAAAATTTCGGAAGATGATCATCTGTTTCTCTTCACTGCCTTCCTTCACAAAAATTTAAAAAAAAACTCAAATCTTCAAACGGTAGATGATATTCCGTTTCATCCCAAAAAAATAATTTTTTAAGTTTTGGCGACTGCAGTGCTGCATCATAATTGTTATTTCTATATTTTCTATATACCCATTTTTAAACAAAAAAATGCAGCAGCAGATGCTCTTACAACATCTAATTTTGTCTCCTCTTATTACTCCTTAGCAATAAAACCAACAGGTTCGTCTACCTCAAACACAACCCCAATACACCACAAACGAAATGGAGAAGAAAAATGGCACGACCAGAGGGAAAGTATGTGTGACTGGTGCATCTGGGTTTGTGGCATCTTGGCTGATCAAGCGACTGTTGGAGGCTGGATACCATGTTGAAGGAGCTGTGAGGGATCCAGGTCTTACTTGCTAATCTAATTTAACCGCTTTCATTCATTAATTCAATTTAGTGCTTAATTAATTTCTAGTATATATATATATATCAGCTATTTTAACATGAATTTCACGTAAGTCACGACTCCGAAGCATATACAGCTGATTAATATGAATGAAATATTGCAGGTGACTACAAGAAAATCGGACACTTGTGGGAACTGGAGGGAGCCAAGGAGAGACTGCATTTGGTGAAAGCAGATTTGTTAGAAGAAGGCAGTTATGACAATGCGATCATAGGGTGTGAGGGAGTCTTCCACATTGCAACTCCTGTTTCGGTTCCTGGAGATAATCCCAAGGTATAACTAGAGATATAGTACTATATATGAAAGAAAAATTGTATATATGATCATTTTTAGTACTACAAAAGTTAATGAATTACTACAAATTGTGTCCTCTAATGAATAAATTTGTACATCTATTGTAGATTGGATACGTCCAACCTGCTGTCAATGGCACATTAAATGTACTGCGATCATGTAAAAAGAATCCGGCGCTTAAAAAGGTTGTGCTTACTTCATCAATTTCTGCAGTAGCTAGACCAGCGGTATACCCAGATCACCCATTTGATGAGAGTACTTGGAGTGATCCAGAACTATGTGAGAAACTCAAGGTAAAATACTGATCATCTCATCAAAATTAATTACTTATTCATTTGATATATATATATATGTACTTCATTTGATTCATATACAAACATTAGTCAAGTCAGATATTAATGTCTGAATTTTTTTGTGTGGAATTAGTTATGGTATCCATATGCGAAGGTGCTAGCAGAGAAGGCGGCATGGGGCTTTGCAAGGGAGAACAACATCAACCTTGTGGTTGTTCTTCCATCTTGGATTATAGGTCCAAGTTTACCCCGCACTATACATGGAACTGCATTAGATGTTTTGTCTCTTCTTAAAGGTTAACAATGTCCTTTTTTTTTTCTTTCCTCCAAGACGTGGAAAACTTCCACCCAGTTTTGTTTAGACGAAATACTGAATCATATTTGAGTAGAAATCAGTTCATCTTAAAAAGGAAATTTTAAAAAGAGAGAAAATTTATCGTAATTAAGTTATCAACTTTAATGTCTATTTTGCACTTTGAATGACCTGCTGTTATTTTGAAATTGTACTGTAGGAAGCAATGAGAGATTTTCGCGACATGGCAGAATGGGATATGTTCACATTGATGATGTTGCCAGTTGTCATATACTTGCATACGAAGATGACACTGCTGTTGGGAGATACATTTGCACTTCCACTGTACTTGATGTCACTGAATTAGCAGATATTCTTTCAAAGCGTTATCCATGGCTTCCTATTCCGACCAGGTCAGAAAAAAATTAGTTTAATGATTGGCCATTTGAAGTTCACAATTCTGAGTTTTTTGAAAAATTTAAAACCCAGTTTATTAATTGTTAATTTTAATCATTTACACGCAGCTTCCACAAGTACGAAGACAGAGCTCGCTTTGTGTACAACACATCGAAGGTGCAGAACCTCGGCATCCAGTTTAAAGGTGTCGAAGAGATGTTTGATGATTGTATCGAATCTCTGAAGGAGCATGGTCACCTTCCTTAACTCAAAATGGGTAAAGATTTACCTAGAGAAATCTTAATAATCATAAAGAAATGCAAGAAGAGATCCAATCTGCAAACCGTTATGGAGATGAATTGCCATTTGTTTTTACCCCTTTTCTCCCCTTTTTAGTTGGTTTTATTTACTGTTGTTTTACGGGATTGAGCAGTTCTCATTGTGTAGTTGTCTTTTATTCTGCGAGTTGTATTAAAAATTTGAAATTGCTATCTCATGGAGAAGTTTGGTTTTAGAGAAAAGATTGAATCTGTATTTAGTTGAGATTTTTTTTGTTCCGTTCTTTCATTCAGCTATCAGAAATACTTAATTATCTCTTATTGGTACTCTGGTAGTGTTACCTTAAGGTGTATATTGAGATCCAACCTGAACAACAACCCAGATGAGAAATTCTAGGGGAGAGACAAAATTTTGGTCTTTATTATTGTTGCTGCTGATTTTGGGGTGGGAGCTAACATATGATTTTTAAATTCTTCTAGAACCAATAAAAATTAACATTTTTACTACTTGCCGATGTTGACCGTTCTCAATGTTGTTGCTGACGCGCAAAAAGTTTGAAACACCAGGATTGATTCCGGCGACGCTTTCCAGTGTTTTTGGATAAAAAATAGAGTTTAAATTCTTATAAGATTTGGTTTAAACCGTATTTTAGGGATAATCATGAATTTAAATTACACTTTAACTGATCTGGGTTTATTTATAATGGGCTTCCATCATAATCCAATAATGTAGATCCGTTTTATTGGGCCTTGGAAAAGACCCAATTCTGGTTTATATACCCATTTATAGCGAAAATTACCGTTTTACCCCTAAGAGCTTTGAGATTCATACCTGATTTGAACGGTCCCGATTTAGTTCTACTTTTAGCCATATCACAAGCCCCCACTCCACAAGACTAAGTTTCACAGCCTTTGAGGAGTAGTTCGGCCGTTTTTAATGGCTTATAGAATTTATCGGAGTTCTCGGGGACGTTTGAATCTTGCTCGGAGTGTAACAGTGCTTTTCTGAGTTTGTAAAATACTCAGAATTACTTTTTGAAATTTTTTATATATTTTCTGATTTTTTTTTCTTTCAATTTTTAATCAATTTTCAAATTTTAATAACTAATTGTCGAATTTTTAATTAATTATTCTAAAAATAAAATATTTTTTTCGAAATATAAAAATATTTTCCAGAATTAAGAATTATTTTAAAGAATTTTTTAATTAATTATTTCGTTTTTTTTATTTTTTTGGGAATTTTAAATAATTAATTCGAATTCATAATTAAATAAAGAAATTGATTAAAATAAAATACAATGATCAGGTCATAGTCGTCCATCACGATCCAGCGCGAAGATCTTGGATATCGAATAGTAAACGCGATTGTCATGATCAGATTGGCGCCTGCTCGGATCGGATCCATATTGGTTTTGTCCTGAGCCTTCGTGGCGGTCTGCGCTGCTGACACGTCAACGTTGACCATTGACCGGTCAGCGACCATTGACATTTTTCTTTCAATCACAGCAGTTCATTTCAAGTGTTGATCATTGACCGAAAGTAGCTCCTCTTTCGTCTCGACCGTTGATCTGGATAGCGCATTTTTTTAGGAGATCGGACGGTATACACATTCATCATGGTCGGATTGGCACTTGCTCAGATGTGTTCCAAGCTGTTGTGACCCCGACCCATCGTAGCCTAATGGGGTGGCGCTACGTGTCATTGACTAGTCAAAGTTGACCGCTCAGCGTTTGACTGATGACCGAAAATAGCTCCTCTTTAATCTCGACCGTTGATATGGATGGCACAATTTTTGAGGAATTTGAACGGCTGACGCTTCAAATAGGGTCGGATTGGGGGTTGCTCAGATTCATTGTGGCCTAATTCGGTGGTACCACGTTTCATTGACTAGTCAAAGTTGACCCAGTCATGTTGACTTAGTCAACCATTCGGTTTGCCCTTGCGTAGCTGCATTGTAACTAGCTTTTCTAGTGCTACAGAGGTCCGATTGGAGCGTGTAACCCCATGTTTTGAAGGTGACTCAAAGATCTACAACTTCTCTTCAAAAGTTAGCTGAGGAATCATCTGTTCTCAATGTCAAAGGCCTCCGTGAAGTGGAGAAGAGCTTTGGTGTTGGAGATATACGAAGAGGAGTTTCACCCCCGGGGAGCTACGAAGAGGAGCTTTGCTCCCATGGGCTAAGAAAATGAGCTACACTACGGATGAGCCATGAAGAAGGGTTTGGAGGAGAGTTTAGGGAGCGACTCTAGACGACTTACGCTCTGAACTCGCTGGCAGTGAAGACGACCGCTTATGAAGCGAGCAAGATTAAGAGTGTCACTGAGATCAAAGAGAGAGCCGTTTGGGAGGTGAGTTAAGGGAGCAACTTTATGTGGTGAGTTGAGCTCCGAAGTAACTGTGGATGAAGAAGGTCACTCTAGAGGCAAGCGGAATGAAGAGTATCATCGAACTCTAGGAGATAGTCATTCGGGAGGTGAGTTAAGGGAGCAACTCTAGGGGTGAGTTGGGCTTCAAACTCACTGTGGATGAAGAAGGCCGCTCGGGAGGCGAGCGGAATGAAGAGTATCACAGGTCTCTAGGAGAGAGCCTTTCGGGAGGCGAGTTTGGGGAGCAACTCTAGGGGTGAGTTGAGCTCCGAACTCATTTGGAACAAGGCCGCTCGGGAGGCGAGCAGAATGAAGAGTATCATCAGACTCTAGGAGATAGCCGTTCGGGAGGTGAGTTAAGGGAGCAGCTCTAGGGGTGAGTTGGGCTCCGAACTCACTGTGAATGAAGAAGGTCAATTGGGAGGCGAGCAGAATGAAGAGTATCACTGGGCTCTGGGAGAGAGCCGTTCGGCAGATGAGTTAAGGGAGCAACTCTAGGGGTGAGTTGGGCTCTGAACTCACTGTGGAAGTAGAAGGCCACTCGGGAGGCGAGCGAAATGAAGAGTATCACCGGGCTCTAGGAAAGAGCCGTTCGAGAGGTGAGTTAAGGGAACAACTCAATGGCTGAGTTGGGCTCTGAACTCACTGTGGATGTAGAAGGCCGCTCGGGAGGCGAGCAGAATGAAGAGTATCACCGGGCTCTAGGAAAGAGTCGTTTGGGAGGTGAGTTAAGGGAACAACACTATGGGTGAGTTGGGATCTGATCTCACTGTGGATGAAGAAGGCCGGTCGGGAGGCGAGCAGAATAAAGAGTATTATTAAGC
The DNA here is from genome assembly GCA_017893485.1 of Hemerocallis citrina. Taxonomy (NCBI): domain Eukaryota; kingdom Viridiplantae; phylum Streptophyta; class Magnoliopsida; order Asparagales; family Asphodelaceae; genus Hemerocallis; species Hemerocallis citrina. The sequence continues at coordinate 331,931,838 of CM030359.1, read as the reverse complement.
TCTAGGAGAGAGCTATTCGGGAGGCAAGTTTAGGGAGCAACTCTAGGGGTGAGTTGAGCTCCGAACTCGTTTGGAAGAAGGCCGCTCGGGAGGCAAGCAAGACGAAGAGTATCAGCGGACTCTAGGAGATAGTCGTTCAGAAGGCAAGTTTGAGGAGCAACTCTAGGGGTGAGTTGAGCTCCGAACTCACTGTGGATGAAGGCCGCTCTACAGGCGAGCGGGATGAAGAGCAACACCGGGTTCAAAGGAAGAGCCGTTCGGGAGGTGAGTGAGATGAAGAGCATCGCCGGGCTCTAGAAAAGAGTCGTTCGGGAGGCGAATTTGAGGAGCAACTCTAGGGGTGAGTTGAGCTCCGAACTCTTTGTAGATGAAGAATGCCACTCGGGAGGCCAGCAAAATGAAGAGTATCACCGGAATTTAGGAGAGAGCTATTCGGCAGATGAGTTAAGGGAGCAACTATTTGGGTGAGTTGAGCTCCGAACTCACCATGGATGAAGAAGGCTGCTCGGGAGGTGAGCAGGACGAAAAGCATCATCAAGCTCTAGGAGATAGCTGTTCGGGAGGCAAGTTTGAGGAGCAACTCTAGGGGTGAGTTAAGCTCCGAACTCGTTTAGAAGAAGGTTGCTCGAGAGGCGAGCGGAACGAAGTGCATCGCCGGGCTCTAGGAGAGAACCGTTCAGGAGGCGAGTTTGAGTAGCAACTCTAGGGGTGAGTTAAGCTCCGAACTCGTTGTGGAAGAAGGCCACTCGGGAGGCGAGCGGGATGAAGAGTATCATCGGGCTTAAGGGAAGAGTCGTTCGGGAGGTGAGCGAGATGAAGAGCATCGCCGGGCTCTAGAATAGAGCCGTTCGAGAGGTGAGTTTAGCTCCGAACTCACTGTGAAAAAAGAAAGTCGCTCGTAAGGCAAGCGAGATGAAGAGTATCACCGGGCACTAATAGAGAGTCATTCGGGAGGCGAGTTTGAGGAGCAACTTTAGGGCTGAGTTGAGTTCCAAACTCGTTATGAAAGAAGGCCGCTTGGGAGGCGATCGGGATGAAGAGCATCACCGAGCTTGAGGGAGGAGCCGTTCGGAAGGTGAGCGAGATGAAGAGCTTCATCGGGCTCTAGAATAGCGCCGCTAGGGAGGCGAGTTTAGCTCCGAACTGACTGTGAAAGAAGGAAGGAAGCTGCTCAGGAGGCGAGTTCTGGGAGCAACTCTACGGGTGTGTTGGACATCAAACTTGCCGTTTGAGCCCGAAAAATATAGCCCGAGGAGGGCGTTGGCACCAACCTTGCCTTTTGGACCCGACAGGCTTGTTTGAGGCGACTCCAGGAGGGAGTTGGCGTCGACCTTACCGTTTGGACCCAACAGGCTTGTTGAGGTGACTCCATGAGGGACCTGGACTCCAAACTTGTTGCTTGAACCCTGCAAGCTTGGGGAGTCAATCTTGAGGTGGAAATTGGCTTCAAAACATGTTGTTTGAACCCAACAAGCTTGTAAAGGCAACTGAGGAGTGAGTTGGATGTCATATCCGATGCTTGAAGGTAAATTGGTTGCTGGAGAAGCTCTTCGGACGAGATGGGCTCCAGCACCATCGCATGGAGTTAAGGAGTTGCTGGTGTAGCTCGGAAAAGGAGCTAAGCACGAAGCTCATTGATGAGGTTTGTCGAGCCAAGGGAGAAGCTGCAGGGGCGAGCTAGGCCTTAGATTCGGTATGTTAAAGCCAGATAGCCTTGAAAAAAAGCTGGTCTTCGAACGTGCTTGTTGCATAATTTAACCAGTGGTGGGAGTAGTTTGAAAGGTCGTTTCGAGCCCCGAAAATGCATACTTGCAAGATGTGAGGGCAATTTTGAACAATGATTGTGAACTTCAAACCAGTTGTTTCGGAGTTATCAACGAGTTGTAGGAGCAATTTCGAATGGTGAGCCACTCCGCACTTACTTGTTTGTAAGCGACTAAAGCGGCGTCGAACCAAGTGTTGTACTCCAAACTTATTGTTTGAAAGTTTCAACGAGTTATATGAGTAATTTTGAATGGTGAGCTGCCCCGCACTTGCTTTTTTTGCAAGTGGATAAAGCGACATCGAACCAAGTGTTGGACTCCAAACTTATTGTTTGAAAGTTTCAACGAGTTATAGGAGCAATTTCGAATGGTGAGCTGCTTTGTACTTGTTTGTTTGTAAGCGTCTAAAGCAGCTTCGAATCAAGTTTTAGACTCCAAACTTATTGTTCGAAAGTTTCAACGAGTTGTAGGAGCAATTTCGAATGGTGAGCTGCTCTGCACTTGCTTGTTTGCAAGTGGCTAAAGCGGCGTCGAACCAAATATTGGACTCCAAACTTGTTGTTTAAAAGTTTCAACGAGTTTTAGGAGCAATTTCGAATGGTGAGTTGCGCCGCACTTACTTGCTTGCAAGCGGCTAAAGCGGCATCGAATCAAGTGTTGGACTCCAAACTCATCTTTTGAGCCTAACAAGTTGTAGGAGTAACCCTGGGTAAAAAGCTCGACTCCAAACTTACCGTTTAACAAGTCGCAGATATGACTCAGCGAGATAGACATGAGGCCAATGCAATGATCTTTATAATATAAAAGGCCAAGTTTTATTGAAACAAACTAAGTGGCTGCCTTGAGGGGACGAGCCGTTATTACATGCTATGGTCGTATCGCAAGCAGTGAACTTATTGAAAACTAAAAACCTATTTTTACGATATGGTGTTAGGCACCCTCGTGGTACTTCATTCGATACTCTGTATTCCAAGTCCGCCTTCCCATAAGTGTCATGCCCCGTTTCTCAAAATACGGGAATACGAGCCCGTGACGAAGGCCCAGCGAACGATATTAACATCATTCATAAGCTGTACCAGTCTCAACTCAACATTATGCAAAAAAAAAATCACAACCATGCAGATAATATCATCACATAAACAATAACTGAATTTAAGAATTCAATAGTCCAACATAATAACCAATAATGAGAAAACAAACAACAGTTACAGGTCAAAAGCCCGGAATACAAGTTTAACCAAATGAATTGCAATAAGATAAAAAAAACATGGAAAGAAATAGTTTATTCTAATGCATCTCCTACTCCAAACTAGAAATACTGCTCGCCAATGCCTTCTGGCAAATCCCCTGGCTCACCTGTAGCTAGATCAACTAGAATGAAGAAAAGAAATGTCCTTAGAGCAAGTATGGACAGCAAGTAGTGAAAAATAGAGAGTAAGGAATAAGGTACATGAAGGAATATGAATCAAGACCAAATTGCAAAGTCAATAATGGTATTAATAAACAATGGTCATAATCAAGTATATACGTGTCAATTTAAGTCTATTAGCATGTTGTTTCTCCTATCTAGTGCACGTACTACTGCGTCCCATACCACAGGTTTGATGCACGCAAAACAGTGTACGATTTAGACATAGTGGTGGGATCTACAGAGCGTGTACTTGATATCAATAAAAATCATTTACAATTTACAATCAATCATTCACAATCATTGCTTCTCCTCCCATGTCAATACGATATCACAATAGGCCTTACTGAGTACATTTTCTGAGACTATCCACTACTAAGTCAATCCTTGTTAACCCCGGCTTGTTTAGTATTTTATTATTAAGTCACTCATGTACATGCAAGTGGTTATAAGAATGTCAAGGGGATGATAATAATGCAGCAATATGATGCATTGCACAATAATAACATGAAGTAGCAAATCTGAAAACAGCCGACACAGTCACACTAAGACAGCAATAACTCATAGACTACAATTCAGAATTTGAAGTTTCAGGATGGTATCAGCAACTAGACACTTAGGGATACAATTTATATTCAATAAATTTTGGCTAATTTTGACTGTAGCTAGGTTAAACACCCTATTCTTTGTAGATTAGCTGTTCTGGCAGCAACTAGATGTCAACATCTAATGGGTGGAAACATGGTGTAAAAACACTGTAAAAATCTACAAAAATTAGAGATGAATCCTAAGCATTTCCATAAAGTTTTTAGAGATTTTCATGGCATTATAATATTGTTAACATGGTGTTTCACTAATAATTATGTCGATGATACATTAATTCTGTGATCTGAAAAGTGCAGACTAGTAGAGACTAAAAATGTGATATCTCATAGCTCGAGACTCGGAATCAGGATCCGTCACTTGGGTTGGAAACTAGACTCGGTAAGCTAAAACTCTCATTTGTATCAGTTATGTTAATTCTCAAGTTAACAGGGTTGAAACCTCTGTGCAAAGCAGAACAAGCAGCAGGAATTCATAAAAGCTATCACATATATATTCATCAAAGTGGGTAATTAACATGCTATTGTATCATGAAATGCATTACACTAATGTATAACAATTAGAATGTTCTTTACAGTGTACAAGTCAATTGATGATGTCATCGATCAAGTCACAATATCTCAATCAATCAATGTATTCAATCACCATTCATTTTCCTTAAATGCAATTTCTAGTTATTTTATTTATGTCAAGTGTGTATGTAGGCTTGGGTTTGAGTCAATGGATAATAATATGATGTCAAGAGTACGTCGGATTATCTCGTGTAAACCCTCGATACTCCCAACGGAAAGGACACAAGGCAATTTTAAGATAATTGAAAATGAACTACTTGCATAAGAGGTCAAAAATCTTGAACTAGAATAATTAATTGAGTTCAAGTGGACTTGCCTTTTTGTAGATGATTCTATATATGTAGAAGGAATAACGGGATCAGAATCCCTGGTGAGTAATCCCAAGAACACGTGCGAAGATCGTGCGAGAAAAACCCAAGCAACAACAGCAATTCCCTACACTGGATCCGCCCGAACAGCAAACGGAAAAACTGGATCTGATGCGGCCGAACACGAAACACAAAATCCCACCAATAGAACCTCCCCTACACACTGGATCTGACCCGAACAGCAAACAACGAAATCAGATCCGCTGTGCACACAACACCATACAGCCAAATCAACCGATCACTCTTCATCTTCTTCTTCCTCAATTCGGCTGAGAGAGAGACAGTGGACGAGGGAAGCGAGCGGGTGTGGGCGGCTCGACGGAAGTTCGCGATGCTGGCGGCGGTGACGAGGCGATGCGGTGCTCGGGGGAGGCGGCGGCGATGCTTCGACGAGGAGCTCTATTTTTGGTCAAAAACAGAGGAGAAGGAATGGGGTGTCTTCGGGGCTTGGATGGCGGTAGTGAGAGGCGAGGGGGTTCTCTGGAGGATGAATGGGTGCACGGCGAGGGATCGAGGTCCAAGCGAATGTAATGGGTTGGTTGAGGGGCGACAAGTGATGGGTTTCGGGCGATCGGCAATGGCGAGGGGATTAATGGGTTTATTTAGCGAAGTGGTGGAGGTCTTGACGGGGAGAATGGGAGAGGTAGTCGAGGGGATGATGGTGGAGAGGTGGAGATGGTGACGGTTGGAGTTGGCGACGGGGAAGGGAGTAGAGACGATGGTTGTTTTGGGTTGGTTTTGGTTTGGTTTTGAACTGTTGAAGGAGAACGGGGAGAGAGAGAGGGAACGAGAGAGAGAGAGAGAGAGGGAACGGGGTGGTTGCACAGTTGTGATTTTTAGGGGAGTGGGGAAGAATTATTATAATAAAAAAAAGAGTAAATTGTGGGGAGTTAGGGATACAGGGGATTGAGGAGAGGGGAATCTGGGTTTGTAGTTAGGAGAATCTGGGTTTGGGTAGACTAGGTTTTGGGTTCAAAATCCACTAAGAAGATGGGTTTTGGGCTTGTATGTGGATGGGCTAACAATAATAATACAGGAAAACAAATGGAAACAGAAAGCCCACAATAGGACAAAAACCCACAATACAATAAATTAGGAAGGAGAAATACCATTAAAATACAAGAGAAATAATCCGTACAATCGGAAATAGGGGTTACAATAAGAGGAGGATCTCCTTGAGTTCATCGACTAGTTTGGGAAGGACTTGGCTGTTCCGTTGGGGGAGCTCTAATGCTTCATGTGGAAGGACCGAGCCCCCCATTGTAGTTGTGTAGCACCTCCGAGCTGTCTCTTGGTTTCCTTTGACTTCCCTTACTCCTGCTGAGGTCGGGAACTTCATTTTCATATGAAAGGCTGAGGGTACGACATGAAGTACTGCTAGGCCTGGTCGGCCCAGAATGACATTTTAAGCGGCATTCACATCGACGACCATGAAGTCCATTGCCTCTGTACGGGTTGATGGGGCTTTTCCTGTGGTCACATCAAGAGTGAATATTCCTTCGATTGAGACTGGAACCCCAGAGAACCCGTGGAGTATGTATCCGGCAGGCTTGAGACGATCTCGAGAAAGCTTGAGGCCTTGGAAGGCTTCCAGGAATAGGATATTGACGAAAATTGCCATTATCGACCAGGATCCGGCACACTTCGTGGTTGACCATGCTGAGACTGATGATGAGGGCATCACAATGGGGCATTCGGATGCCTTCTAGATCCATGTCTGTGAACTTCACCGGAATTCTGAGGCTTTTAATTTGGGCGGTGGGAAGTTCTATACTGAATTAACTTCTCGGACGAAAGCCTTTCGGGAGGAGTTTGATTCTCGCCCCATAGCCCTCTGTGGATCGAATAGAGGACTTCTCCAGGCTCTGAGTCTTTGGACTCGGAAGGCTTCTCGACCCACTTATTAGCTCCCCGGGGTGGAGGAGGATCGACTTTTTCCTTTCTGAAGAACTTGGCTAGGTGTCCCCGTTGTATGAGCTCTTCGATCTCCTCCATGAGAGTCTGGCAGTCAACGTTGTCGTGGCCATGATCCATGTGGAAGCGGCACCACTTGTCTCTGTTTCTCCTCTTTGCTGGGGTATTCATTCTAGGGAGAGTGCGGAGTAGTCCTTCCTTATCCACCTCCATGAGAACTTCTGATATACTGGCATTGAGGGGGTGAACTTCTCAAAATGAGAAGTAGGGCAGCGCTGGCCATTGTCATCTTTCTGAAATTTCTGGGATCCTTCTTCGTTTGCACTCATCTGTTTGTTCCCGGAAGAGGGATCTTTTCGAATGGGAGGAGGGGGGGGGGGGGGGGTTGAGAGCCTCTTCAGCTCGGATATACTTCTCATTCCTAAGTAGGAGTTCTGAGAAGTCCTGAGGAAGCTTCTTGGCAAGGGTCGCCTTGAGGTTAGCGTTATTGATGTTGTGTCTGAATACTGCAGAGGCTACTGATTGTTCGAGAAAGACAATAGAGTGAGCTTCGGCGGTAAAGCGCCGAACATAATCTCTTAGGTGTTCATGTTTTTATTAACTGAGGGCTAGCAAGGATGCACTTGTTTTCTCGGCTCGGCAGCTGCTAACGAAGTGGGTGAGGAAGAGCTCCTCAAACTGCTCAAATGAGAAAATAGGGGCTAGGGATTAACTGGAGTACGATTCTCTCACTAGTCCCCTCAACGTTGCTGGGAAGGCCTTGCAGAGTAGCGCATCCAAGCTTGATGGATCACCATGAGGGTTTTAAAACTCTCCAATATGATCCGTCGGTTCAGACTCCCTGTTGTAGGATCCAAAATGAAGGTCTCGGAGACACGGGCTTCCATGAAGGTCCTAGAGAAGGGGGGTCTGCTCAGGTGGAAGTTCTTGGTATGTTGACTTTCTTTGAGGTTGATCTTGATGAGTCGTCTCTCCATCTCTTGAAGGCGGCGATGAACCGAGTCGTCTCTCTTGTCGGATCTAGTCAACCCTTGGGACTCTCCTTCATAAGTGGTGGCATGGCGAGGGCTATGTGCTTGTCGGTCGTAATTTGGAGCGATGTGAAGGGTTCACAGGATGTCATTTTGAAATATCGGAATTCTGCCTGGGTGACCGGTGCCCCTCCATTCTGGTGAACCCTTGGCACTGATCAGCTTGCAGTGGTGTGGCTTCTTTGCTGTCAACAGGATGGATCTCAGCCTTCGGGGAGAATGACTCCTCTGACTTCTCTGGGGTTCTGGATGAGGGACCTTATCACCAGTTCGTCTCTCATTCTAACAGGTTTGAAGATCGATCCCTTGTTGACGGTTGACGATGATTTGATAGAGGTCTCTTGATCCCTTCGAACCTTGTGAGGCCATCGAGTCGGTGGAAAGATTTTGGACAGGATGCTGTTCTTGACAGCTTCGACGGGAGCCCCCTGGCACAGCCCCTCTGGACATAGGGTAAGCCTGTTGGGGAGGCGGCTGTTCAAGTTGATGTTGCTGAACTGTTGATCTTGTTGAGGGAGAACATCCTCAAGGGGAGGAGGTGGAGGAAGAGGGGTGGCTCTTCGGTTTGACAAAACTAGTTATTAAGGATGAGTTATCAATTTCTTATTCCGAAAGTAGGAACCTAGAAGCCTTCAACCAAACTGCTTTTAACCCCAATTTAAAGAGAAATCATAGAATACCATTAAATCCAATTATTTTAAAGTTTATCAAAACCTTAAGAATTTTTACTTGCTACTTTGGTTAACTTGTAGAATTTCGTTAACCTTCGATTGTTGGAAAGGTATTAACGATGTTCCAATAATGTGTGTAACATGTCATTGGATTGATAATGATTGGATCCTCCAAAAAAGGATCATATATTTTGGATATATGTACCCTCATAATGCACACACTATTGCATCACGTGTTATACAAGCATGCACTAATTTTTAAATTACTAATAAAATTCTTGCTGTTGATTTTGATAATACCTCGAATAATACAAGGAAAATTTCTGCGTTGAAGGACGCATTACATCCTATAGCCTATAGAGCTTGAAAATTTTCCTATTAGATGTACATGTCATATTCTAAATTTCTGTGTGCAAGATACATTGAAGGTGACCGATACATCTTTGAGTGCACTAAGAGATTATGTGCATTTCATAGATTTGAGTGGTCCTAATATTCCAGCATTCAAACAATGGTGTAAGCATAATGGAATGAATTTTAGAAAATTCTCTAAAATTGTTAAACACCGTTGGAATTTTACTTTCGATCTACTTGTTTTTTCTTTAGAATATAAAGATGTTATAAATGAATTTTGTATTGTAAAAAACATGGAAAATTTTCAAATGAGTGATTACACTTGAGCTTATATTCAAAGTTCGTTTGCATTTTTAGATCCTTTTAAAAGTGCAACTTTTCAATTTTTCAAAATTTTATGAGTCAACTTCTAGTGGTAATTTAGTTATAGTATTTAAGATGATGAAATCTTTTGAATGAATGTTGAATGATGCTTATATTTGCCTTACTGTTCTTCCCGCTTATGATAAATTTGTTAAATATTTTTGTTATATTCTTATGTTCTATTGTGTTGCTAATGTAATGGATCCTCGTATCAAGTTAGATGGTACGAACAATTTGATTAATATATTTTATAGTATTATAGAAGGTAATACTTTGATTCTGATAAATTTGTAGTTAAGTTTGAGTTAATATTGAATAATTTATATAATAGTTATAACAGAGAATTTGGATCTACTTCTCACACACAATACACACCTACTACTGCATCTTCCTCAAGTGGTGTGGGTATTGCTACTGATGATACATATATATGGAGTATTATCCAGACTAAAAAATTCTATGACTAATGCACTTAATGAACTTCATTAGTATAATGCACAACCTCCACAGCTATTTGAGCAATAAATTGAGGTGGTCCTTTAGTGAAAAAACGTGGGAACATATCATATTCTTTCACATATAGTAAAAGATATTACCTATGATGATGGTAAAAACCACAGCAGATCAGAGCTGTACGGTCCCGGCACGGATCTCAAAGTATCTATAGGCAGATTAGCCATCACAGGCCTATTTTACAGGCCTGGGCCCACTCCGAGACATGGGTTTCTCTCAAGCCCATAAAAAGTGACAGACTAGGCCCACTAAGAGAGACACCTAGCCCATGATGGCTAGGAGTCAAATCTCTTATCCCCTCACAGGGATATCTTATCCCTTCAAGGGGGGAGACATGAAAGATCCGACGGTCACGATTCGGCTTCTAGAATGTCTCTCAGACCTATAAATACTCCTCCCCCTCTTCAGTCTCCACGTAATCAATAATTTACCAATTTTCATTGTCTTACTCTCTCTCTCTCTCTCTTTCTGGTTCTGACTTGAGCGTCGGAGGGTCTGTCGCCGAGGCCACACCCCGGTATTTCAGACGTTTTTACAGGTCCTTCGGCCGCATCATCCACCGTCCAATTCAGATCACAGGAGGTTAATCAACGGTCCAGATCCATTTTCAAGAGCCCTAACAGTTTATAACAGCCAGGTCACAGGTTTGACTTTAAGTAGTGTCCTTCATTTATTAACTCACTATCTGTTTGCTCCCACACCGAAAAAGCAGCAACAGATTGGCGTTGTCTGTGAAAAATACACAAGTAAGACTTATCGTCATGCCACAAAGACTAATAGGTAAAGGGGCGGCCACCAGTCGTCGCACTACCACTCTTCATCAACCAGCTCCTCCTATGGAAGATCAGATTCCTCCTCAACAGTCACCCCGACAGCCAAATCACGCTCCTTCCAACAGAGAGGCACCAGGGTGCTCCTGACAAAACCGTCCTGAACAACTTCCTCAGTACGAATGCATCTCAGTCCACAATGCTTCAACTGGATCCCAAAAGAAGGATGGCCAAGTCCTTCATCGTATCCAAGAAGTAGAAGATCGCCTAGAACAGATGAAGAATGAGAGAAACTGGTTCAACAGGGCCTATCGCCCTAATCAACGTCCCTTCAGAAAAACCATTCTCGATGCACCCGTTCCAAGGAACTTCAAAGCTCCTAAATTCGAATCATACAACGAGGAATCAGACCCGACGGACCACATCGAGATCTTTAAAACACTTATGATGTTCTATAACGCTACCGATGCACTCATGTGTCGAAAATTTCCCGCTACACTGAAATGATCATCTAGGAAATGGTATTCATATCTGAAATCCGAATCCACATTTGCTTTCGATCAGCTCGAGGAACTCTTCATTACACACTTTGTTACTAGCCAGAGAACTGAAAAAACCAGTAGCTCCCTGCTAGAACTGAAGCAAGAAAATGGAGAACTGCTAAAAGACTTTGCCAAGCATTTTACAACTGAAGCATTGTCAATTTACGCCTTGAGCACTTCAGTCGCAACTGCAGCTCTTTCGCCACAGCGTCACTAACAAAGATCTGAAAGCCTCCCTCGCCAAAAGCTAACCAAAAGTTTCACTACGCTCCTGAAAAGGAGTGACAAGTATATCAGGGTCGAGGAAGCTCTCTATCCTCAAGGCAAGAATGATTCATCTTCCGGGAACAAACGGAAGAACACAAGTAGGGAAGAACTTAGGAAGTTTCAGAAAAACGGTGCAAGTTCACGCCGTCCAACTCTAGCGCCACGCTTCGCAAAGTTTGCTCTTCTTAATGCAAGCATATCAGTCATCTTCATGGGCATGGAGAAAGACAGAGTAACCTGTCCTCCCCCCATGATGTCAACATCTAGCAGACGAAAAGACAAAAATAAGTGGTGCATATTTTACAGAGATTAAGGACACACTACTTACAACTGTCAAGCCCATAATGAAGAACTGGAAGCCCTGGTTCACGGGGGCTATCTCTCCAACTTCGTTCAGAAAGACAACGATGCTGAAAATTCTCCGTCCTGGGGGGCTAATAAGCATCAGCAGAGGCCATGCGAGTCGCAAGACTCTGAACACATGACCGTCCTCCATTCCATTCATGAAGACCCGATAGGGGGAGATTCCAACTCCTCCTGCAAAGCTTTCGTCAGTAAAGTCAACTCCATAGATAACACTCTGCCTTCCAAACAAATTGGGATCCTGACATCTTTCTCTCACAAGGACTTAGAAGGCATCGAAACACCTCATCGCAACGCATTGGTCATAAACCTTTGCATGCCATATCATGAGGTATGTCGCATCCCGGTGGACAATGGCAGCTCAGTAAACAACCTCTTGATGGCCACATAGGCTCTCAAGCTCTCCTGAGACTGCCTCAAGCCAGCTGGTTATACACTTCATGACTTCTCTGGTGCACTTGTTTAAGTCGAGGGAATTATCGCACTCGACATAACAACAGGGAAAGCCCCCGTTATTCAAACAGGAAGCACTGGCATATTCGGTCGTCCAGGCCGGGTGGCATTCCATGCAATTGCCTTCGCATTTCACACGAAAACGAAGTTCCCAACAACAACTGGCATAGGCCAAGCTGTAGGAATCCAAGTGGCGGCACGAACATGCTACACCGCTACAATGGGGGGGCTCCATTCTCCCCCTCGACGCCATAGAGCTACCGCCAGAAAATAATCACAATAACTCCAAAACTGTAAACGAGCTTGAAGCCTCTGCCATAACCAACTCTACCAAGAATTTCCAAACCTGCCACACCATCTCTCGCTAGGTCCAAACTAGTTCTCATCATGATATAGTAATAAACTTGAATCCCTCTCCCGATGCCACTCCGCTCATTCAACGGAGACAAATAGGCGTGCCTAAACACATTGGTGCAGCAGAAGATTCCTCTTTCACTATGCAAAACAATGGGGGGCTCCCTCCAAAATAGGCAAGTCCAGGGAAGGTCTACCAAGTTATTTGCCTGACGGCTCATCAACTTGAAGACCCGGGAGGCAAGGAGATATCGGCAGGGACTTGGAAAGTAGAACACCCTGTGAAGTACAACGAGTTGAGTGCCAAACTTGTACATTAAAACAGAACCAAAATTGTTAAAAGCTTCCTATGAGATGGGTTCGGAGCCCACATCCATAGTGCAAAGTTACTACAACAATCTACAATGAATCAAGTTCAGAGTGCGCTTCGCCAGTTGATCTGCTCCTATAACCTGTTAATTCATCAAAGCAAACAATGAGCTACATACCTAACTTACATTCAAAGTGGTGCTAAACACTCGTTACAAGCTTTCTACAACGCAAGTTCGGAATCCAGAATTCGGGAGTTGCAGCATGCAACCTCGCACGCTTAGAACACAATTCACCGATCGATCTGTTCCTGCAACTAGTTGAACTTCCCTGGAGGCTCGGAAACAACAAGTTGAGTGCCATACTAAAATACATAAGCAGCACCAAATAATAGTTGCGAGTCTTCCCGTAAGATGGATTCGGAGTCCATACCCATGGCTCGACAGGGACTCTAAACAATTTGCAATAATGCAAATTCACAGTGCACTTCGCTATTCGATCTGCTCCTACAATCCGTCAACGCCTCGATGACCAGTTCGGAGTCCAGTTCATGGTTCAAAAAAGACCCTATCAATTTGCGAAGAAGCAAGTTCAGAGTGCTCTTTACCATTCGAGCTGCTCCTACAACCTATTAATACTTAAACTAACAAGTTCGGAATTCATGTTCATGATTCAGAGTTAATCTCGCAACCTGTAATGACACGCATTCAGAGTTCAACTCGCCATTCGATCTGTTCCTGCAACTAGTTAAATTTCCTCAACAGTAGATTAATAGGTCCAAAGTCATGGATCGAAGTTACCCTAGCAACACTTGTAAAAAGCCGCACTTAGGGTTCAACTCTCCATTTGATGTGACTCTCACAATCTGTTAGAGGCCCCATACAGCAAGTTTGGAAAAAAAAAACTCTCCTTCAGAGTTGTCCCTACAACTAGCTGGGTTCAAGACGAAGCAATGCTCCACTCCGTCATATACCGCTGATAGCTCTCTAAGCTATACGCAACAGACTTGAGGCCTTGTTATTTAGCGACAGAGAACCCGTCGATGATACCTCAACAATGAAAGCAAGGATCAAGCATGTGAAATGAATCCCTGCAAGTCATAGAACTATCACCAAATCATATGTTCAGATCTAGTAGCACTACAGATGCCTGCAAATGCAAAACGGCCAGTCCAAAGTCTAACTATCCCAAAATCAGCTCATACGACTAGCCAACCCCCAAGACGATGTATCATATGACAAAACTCAAGCATGTAGAAGACTTCTCATTCCACAAGCTACAAGTCTCATTACAACAGCAAAGTTATAATGACTCCACATTTCACGTCTAAGAATCGCTACTGAAAGTCCTGCGAACACTGTACAACAAACTGTCATGAAAGCTATTCTTTCAGCTACACACACTGGAGAGATGCTCAGCCCCAGCCTCTTACCAGCTAACAGCTCCATAGGGCCGCCTCAACTCTTGATGATGATATTCGAGACAAGTCTTCCTTAGACGAGCAAGCTCCAGATTTATTCAACCACCTTCACTTGAGCAGCCTCCAACTCCATCTCGTTTGAAGCGCCGTGCAAACGGGAGAGTTCCAACTCCGTCAAGCACAACATATCACGAAGGAGGGAAAGCTCAGTGTCCCGGGGAACCTCATTCGATGCACGCAACTACTTGTCAGTAAAGAAGAATGGAATCATCTCAACGCTGAATAAACACAAGTGACTTCACTTCCACACTAAGAAAATTTAGAATACCCACAACTTATCCACTCTAACAATGAGTTCGGCGCGATGCACGCCACTTAAGTTCCTCCGGCCAACCTGCTCGTCAACATCGAGCAATGGGTCCAACACCTCGATCTCCGCTCTCCGCTTGGGCTCATCAATGACTTGTCAGCTCAACACAACAAGCTCAATGCCTTGCTCTATGCTCAGGCTTCCTCAATAACTTGTTGGTCCCGAAAAATGAGTCCACTACCTCAGGCTTCGCTCAAGCTTCTCCAAATAGCTTGTTGGTCCCAAACAATGAGTTCAGCGCTCTGCTCACCGCTTGAGCTCTATCAACAACATGTTGGTCCCAAACAATGAGTCCAATGCTTTGGTCTTCGCTCAAGCTTCACCAAACAACTCGTTTGTCCCAAACAACGAGTTCAGCGCTCTGCTTGCCGCTTGAGCTCCCTCAACAGTTCGTCTGCCCCAAACAACGCATTCAGCACTCCGCTCACTGCTAGAGCTCCATCAATAACTCGTTTGTCCCAAACAATGAGTTCAACGCTCTGCTCATCGCTTGAGCTCCACCAATAACTCGTTGTCCCAAACAATGAGTTCAGTGCTCTACTCGCCGCTTGAGCTCCATCAGCAACTCGTTGGTCCCAAACAACGAGTTCAGTGCTCTGCTCACCGCTTGAGCTCCATCAACAACTCTTTTATCCTAAACAACGAGTTCAGTGCTCCGCTCGACGCTTGTGCTCTTTCAACAACTCGTTTGTCCCAAACAACGAGTTCAGCGCTCCGCTCGCCGCTTGAGCTCCATTAACAACTCATTTGTCCCAAACAACGAGTTCAGCACTCCGCTCGTTGCTTGAGCTCCATCAACAACTCGTTTGTCCTAAACAACGAGTTCAGTACTCTGCTCGCTGCTTGAGCTCCCTCAACAACTCGTTTGTCCTAAACAACGAGTTCAGCACTCCGCTCGCCGCTTGAACTCCCTCAACAACTCGTTTGTCCTAAGCACTCCGCTCACCACTTGAGCTCCCTAAATAGCTCGTTGGCTCCAAACAATGAGTTCAATGCCTTGGCCTTCGCTCAAGCTCTGCCAAATAGCTCGTTGGCTCCAAACAACGAGTTCAATGCCTTGGCCTTCGCTCAAGCTCTGCCAAATAGCTCGTTGGCTCCAAACAACGAGTTCAATGCCTTGGCCTTCGCTTAAGCTCCGCCAAATAGCTCGCTAGCTCCAAACAATGAGTTCAATACCTTGGTCTTCACTCAAGCTCCGCTAAATAGCTCGTTGGCTCCAAACAACGAGTTCAATGCATTGGTCTTCGCTCAAGCTTCACCAAATAGCTCGTTGACTCCAAACGGCGAGTTCTATGATCTGATTACCACTTGAGCTCCATCAACAACTCCTTAGTTCCAAATAATAAGTTCAACGCCTTGGTCTTCGCCCAAGCACCATTAACTCGCTGGGGCCAAATAATAAGTTCAAGCTCAAGTTCATCTCATAGCTCTCCCTACAAACTCGCCGAGGTCAAACGACAGTTCCTACATCAACTCCATCTCAGAGTTGTCTTTACACACTTGCTGGGTGCAAACAACAGGTGTAACATCCAACTCTGTCATAAAGTCCTCTCCAAACTCGCCGGGGTCAAAAGGTAGTTCCTACATCAACTCTATCTCAGAGTTGTCTCTAAACACTTGCTGGGCGCAAACAGTAGGTGTAACATCCAACTCTGTCACAGAGTCCTTTCCAAGCTCGTCGAGACCAAACGGCAGTTCTTACATCAACTCTATCTCAGAGTTGTCTCGAACGTCACCGGGGTCAAACGGTCGTTCCTACATCAACTCTATCTCAGAGTTGTCTCGAACATCGCCAGGACCAAATGGCCGTTCCTACATCAACTCTATCTCATAGTTGTCTCTACACGCTTGCTGGGCACAAACAGTAAGTGCAACAACCAACTCAATCAACGAGTTGACCCTACACGCTTGCTAGTCGCAAACAGTAAGTGCAACAACCAACTCAATCAACGAGTTGACCCTATACGCTTGCTGGGCACGAACAACAAGTTCAACATTCAATTCTATCTCAGAGTTGTCTCCAAACTCGCCGAGACCGAATGGCAGTTTTCACATCGACTCTATCTCAGAGTCGTCTCCAAACTCGCCGGAATCAAACGGCAGTTTCCACATCAACTCTATCTCAGAGTCCTTCCAAACTCGTCAGGATCGAACGACAGTTTCCACATCGACTCTATCTCAGAGTCATCTCAAACTCGCCGGGATCAAACGGCAGTTTCCACTTCGACTCTATCTCAAAGCTCACTCCAAACTTGCTGGGATCAAATGGCAAGCTCAACGTTCAACTCCGTCGCAAAGTTCTCTACACACTTGTTGGGCGCAAACGACAAGCTCAAATGTTCAACTCTGTTCCGGATATGCCACAACAACTTGTTAGGATCAAACAACAAGTCTGAAACAGCTTTCTCTGTACAGCTATTTATATACATACAAGATCCGCCAATCAACAGTGATGGAGTAAAAAGCTGGGTATACACATATAAGTAATTATATATAAATATATATATGACTTGTTGCATATACACGATCATATATACATATATAAAAATTTATATGCAAAACCCAAGCTCAAAATAACTCTAAAATACTTTAAAAATCAGCAAAAGAAGAGTAAAAGGGTGCAAACGGGTCGGATTTGCTACCCAAACCAACAAACAAAATCAAATAAGTGTTAAAGGAATACTAACGGGTCGGGTTTGAACCTACGAACCCGAAAACCATTCCACCCTTTCACCCTGTACATCTCCGTCTTCTTCGAAACTTCTCCTGCCAAAACCTTTCGAACCATTTCACCAACACTTCGCCAAGAACCAAGAGCAGAGGCTCGACGACTGGCCTCTCCTCCTCGCACCAACATCGAGCTCCTATCTCGGCTACTCCTCTGCTCGCCATCGAGCCCCCACGATTGCTCCAAGCCATGGTCCTCCTCGCCGAAACCCATGAAGTCCAAAAACAGAGCTCGAAAATTGCTAACTCTATAGCTTGGCGAGAAACTTGATCCCCATAGCTCGGCAAGCACGTAGCTCGGCGAAGAATCACTACTCCGTAACTCGGCGAGACCTCGAGTTCGTAGCTCGGCGAATTCGAAATTCTCGTAGCTCGGCGGATTTGAAATTCTTGTAGCTCGGCGAAACGAGCTACCATAGCTCGGTAAAATCGAAGCCTGTGTAGCTCGGCAAAATGAGCTACCATAGCTCGGCAAAAAACTTCGGAGGGCCATAGCTCGGCGATGAGCTACCATAGCTCGGCGAAAGCTCGGAGCTCGGCGAAACCTCCATAGTTCGGCGAGGTGGCGTTCTCCCATAGCTCGGCGAGAACGAAAAGCATTATAGCTCAGCGAGCCCATAGCTCAGCGAGTTCATAGCTCAGCGATCGTAGCGCGGCGACGTCAAAAACTCCGTAGCTCAGCGAGCATCAAAAACTCCATAGCTCGGCAATGCTTCGGAAACTCCATAGCTCAGCGACGCTTCGAGAGCTCCATAGCTCGGAAAAATGGATGTCTCCATAGCTCGGTGAGAGAGCCATAGCTCGGCGAAACACTGAGAGCCATGGCTCGGTGAAACCCACTACTCCGTAGTTCGGTGAAAACATGCCATGGCTCCACAGCGGCGAAGCTTCGATGGTTTGACGAGAGCTCGACGTCCAGAGCTCCGCAATCGCCCAACTGAAAACCATCGCCGAGCTATGCATTGAAGGAGACGAAGAATAGCTCGGCGATTTCGTCGGCAGAGCTAGGGGTGAAGAAGACGGCTTGCGTCCGTCGGATCTTCATGATTTTCGCACCGCTATGATCGGCACTTTAGGGCTTTTTCAGCCCGATCAAAAGCTTTCGGCTATCAGATCGCCTCAGCGCTCGAGCCCATCGCTGATCAGCACCACAGATCACTTTAAAAAGAGTAACAGATCTGATAAATCCAAAAAATATTTTTAAAATCATATTTTATTCGAAAAATCAATTAAAAATTCAAAAATAATTATTTAAATTTGAAAAAATAATTTAAAAATCCAAAAAAATAATTAAAATTGAATTTATTAATCATAAAATTCGAAAGAGTGATTTTGAGATTGTCGAGCATTCCATAAAATTTGGAGAAATTCGAAGAACTATGGAAAAATTCCCAGAAAATTCCAGAAAATTCCAGAAAATTTGAAAAAATTCGAAAAAATATGGAAAAATCCAGAAAAGTGTTCACTGTCTTTAGAAGCCACAGATCAGTTCCAGGTATCTCCGAACACTTCGACTGCTAAGACTATTCGCCATATTCTAAAAATAAGACGTACTACTTCCCGAAAGCCATGAAAATCACCTTCCAGGAGTGGGGGGCATATGATGATGGTAAAAATTGTAGCAGATCAGAGCCGTACGATCCCGGCACGGATCTCAAAGCATCTACAAGCAGATTAGCCATAACAGGCCTATTTTACAGGTCTGGGCCCACTCCGAGACATGGGTTTCTCTCAAGCCCATAAAAAGTGACAGACTAGGTCTACTAAGAGAGACACCCAGCCCATGATGGCTAGGAGTCAAATCTCTTATTCCCTCACAGGGATATCTTATCCCTTCAGGGGGGAGACATGAAAGATCTGACGGTCACGATTCGGCTTTTATAATGTCTGTCAGGTCTATAAATACTCCTCCCCCTCTTCAGTCTCTAGGTAATCAACAATTCACAAGTTTTCACTCTCTTACTGTCTCTTTCTCTTTCTGGTTCTGACTTGAGCATTGGAGGGTCTGCCATCGGGGCCACTGCCCGGTGTTTCAGACATTTTTGCAGATCCATCGACTGCATCATCCACCATCCAATTCATATCACAGGAGGTTAATCAATGGTCCAGATCCATTTTCAGGAGCCCTAACAGTTTATAACGGTCAGGTCACGGGTTTGACTTTTAGTAGTGTCCTTCATTTATTAACTCACTATCTGTTTGCTCCCACACCAAAAAAGCAGCAACAACCCCCCCCCCCCCCTCTCGCATCGGAAAGTATTTGTCTCTCTTGATTGCAGGTTATTGAACAAGAAAAGAAATCGCATGGAATTAGAGACTTTGGAGATGCTAGTGTGCAACTAAGATTGGACGAAAGCGGAGGAGATGACTCAAGAAATAACATAAGACCCAAGCGGTAGCATCACTATCTGTAGACAACCTATAATGGGAGAGTTGGGGTTGTCATTTGTAGACAACCTATAATGTGTAGACATTCAACCATTCATTTTTAAGTGGGAGTTATATTAACCATTCATTTACTCAACTGTTGTTAGTTACCAAAATACCCTTAAAGTTTACGACATAATTATTTACAAAAGTGTCACTGATATAAAATAAAAGTTTGTCCCACTAGTGGTAATTTGTGAAGAGTATGTTGTAACGCCCTTGCCCCTAGCTCAGACAATTTATACAATTTAGAAGACAAATTATTTATAGTATAGTACAACTGCCCATCACAGGCTGCCTCTCAAAAGGTGGTTAATCAGATTGATACCTCTTGATCATAGACTATTATATTTATAGTTATTTATTTTTGTGTGATTTCGATGTGGGACTATTCCAAATCACATTCTCTCATTCTCTCTCCGTGCACAGTACCCGTGGGCCCTGCACATGTCAGCGGAGTCAAAGACCACAACGCCTGTCTCTGTTTCTCATCTGGCGGACCCCATTCCAAATGCCACGTCAGCATCTGGCTGACGCCACACAAGCAAAAAGAAGCTATCCCATATGCTGCTTATTATCAAAGTCGTGGGCCCCACCTCATATACACATAATTATATTACCACCTATTTACCACAATGCCTCCCCCTTTAGAAATCAACGAGCCGTTGTAACACCCCTGCCCCTAGCTCAGATAATTTATACAATTTAGAAGACAAATTATTTATAGTATAGTACAACTGTCCACCACAGACTGCCTCTCAAAAGGTGGTTAATCGGATTGATGACTCTTAATCATAGGCTATTATATTTATAGTTATTTATTTTGTGTGATTTCCGATGTGGGACTATTCCAAATCACATTCTCTCATTCTCTCTTCGTGCACAGTACCCGTGGGCCCTGCACACGTCAGCGGACTCAAAGACCATAACGCCTATCGCTCTTTCTCATCTAGCGGGCCCCACTCCAAATGCCACGTCAGCATGTGGCTGATGCTACACAAGCAAACAACAGCTATCCCATATGCTGCCTATTATCAAATCCGTGGGCCCCACCTCATATACACATAATTATATTACCACATATTTACCACAATGTCATCATCCACTTTATTTATATATTATATACTATATACTATATACTATATCTTTTCTTTTTTTTATAGAAATTACGGGATGTTACATATGTGATGAATAAAGAGAGGTCTCAGGTTCGAGGCCAGATTACTTCTTATTATTTACCATATATAAAAAAATAATTAGAATGTGCATCGCACGTGTAGATTACTAGTAAGTGTGTGTATTTTTTAATTAACCCCCTAAACCTAAATGACCTAAGTTTATAGAGTGTCATTTCGCACCAAGCCAGCACATCTTTCCTACCTTCATTCAAAGGCACCTACCCTCCAACTCATTTTCTAATTATTTATTTAATTGAAGATTTTCGTGGGGGTCCTTGTTCCCATATTTGTTTAATATTTCACCCAAATACATCATACAACACAATTTGGTTGCAATTAACTCCCTTCAATTAATTCAACTAGTAATTTACACATGCGATGCACGTTTTAATAATTTCAAAAAAAAAGAAAAAAACTCTGATATAGGAAGGATTTGAACTGAAAACCTCCTTTATATTAGTTATGTACGTGTGTTGCACATGTTGGTAGAATGAAAAAATGACAAATGACACTGAGACCTTCTCCCATTATAATATTAGAGATTAGAGATTCTATGGAGATTAAAGAAAGAAGTAAACTCTCAATTTTTGGGTAAAAAAGATCATGACTGGCGAGAGGTGGGTTAGGAGGGTATGCGGGTATTTTTGACATTAAAAAAATGAGCATGAGTTTAAAAGAACACGTGATTGCACGTGCATCATTAGGATAGCCTAATTTTTTTATTGGGTTGAATTTCATTTGGGGTGAGTCTTTGGGGTTTCTTACAACTGATAATTATAGGAAATATATTTTTCCTTATTAATTATAGGAAATGTATTCTAAGTGCACCTGGGTTTTGTGTACCAATGTTTTAACGCACGCGCGGGTTTAGAAAATTGAGAGAGCGCACATCTTAAAGCAGCTATGGAATTGAGCCTCATTTTACGTGCATGACAAGGAGATGTTTAGTGGATGTAGTTTGGCCGTATATTGCACGGGTTTGCTCAATTACAAAATTAGGGTTTGTTTGTTTACAACCCCAACTCTCCCATTAAAATAGTAGAGATATTTCTCAAAATATATTCATATATTAAACATAAAATGTTTCAGGATATTACTGTGGCACCCCGAATTTTCAATAAATAAAATTAGAAATACTTGGCACAAATTCCAGAATCAACTTCAATTGTAATTATAAACTAGCAACCTAAACACAGAGAAAATTAAAACTTTTTATTACATCAACTATTTACAACACAGCGGAATTCAAACACTTTAAATTACAATTCTTTACAGCATGATAAATTTCAATTTTCAGCTAAGTCCAAGCTCTTTCTTAATTCAACTTTACCCATAACTGTAAACCTGCAAAATCCGAATGAAAAGTGGGCACGACAGTTAAATGCAACTAATGTCAGCTATAGTAATAGTGATACTTTCCAACATCGTAATCACAAACAATAATAATTAATACATAACAATAACAATAGCAAAATATGAACAACATGGCAATAATAGATGGAACAACAATAAATGAAACATAAAATATTAAGTGAAGCTAGGCTAAGTGTCAAGTGTAAGAAAACAGAAAGCAAACATGCATAAAACAAGTCAAGAAAACCACAAATGCATATGATGATTAATAATACATACTTGTCGGATTCTATGCATCTCATTTTACATAGGTCCTGGTGCAAGCCCATATCGTTCTCCACTTTATAAGGTTTAATCCCTCGTTAATGCAACTAATCCTACTACGGTGATTACTTTAAGATTTGGAGTATTCCATGAGTATCCAGTGCCTGCCCCGGTAATCCCTGATAATCAATTTTCCCATCGGTCGTGATATTAGGTACAAACCCTCACACCCCGATAATTTCAAAAATTGAAACCCAAACTGCCCGCCAATGGTACCTCATCACACAAATATCTCATTAGCGTCGCCTCGACACCCGGTAATCCCGAAGATTCATCATACACCGTCCATGATCACATCCCAATAATTCCTGAGACTATCTTCCACTGTCCGGTCATATGAGGCCCCCCTACCCATGTTTGCTCTTATTTCATCACAACTCCTAACTAGTGTTTGTCCTTAGGTTCATTATTATTATTATTAGTTAAGTCACAATTCTCTCCAAGAGTTTGTGTACCCTGCTGACTTAATTCAACTAACTCAACAACCAGACCTCACTGGCCAAAATATCTACAAAGTCTCAACCGCCGACATATTAGAGTCCCACTCAACCTCTAAAGTCTCAAAACTCAAAACATCATTCTCAACACTTCATTGGTGTCACATAAATCCAATTAATCTGACTCACAACGAGGTTTCCCTCAAAATGGTCAACAAAACCCAAGTGCCTCCAAAGTACAACCATATCCTGCATGATTTGTCAAAAACTGAAACCCAACGTAAATAAAACTGAGATTTAAATCTTCATTAGTGTGGAAAAATCCAAATATAATATTCTTGAAATTCACAAAGAGTATTCACTTTCTAAATTCCACAAAAAATAGAAATCAAACCCTGTTTATAACTTATAAATATACACTCTCTGAAAGTGGTGTAATATGTGCTTAATCACTTTGAAAAAACAGAGAAATTATCGTCTGCAAATGCGAAGAAACAACGCTCAAGAAATAGAAAAGTTTGCAGCAAAACAGGGCATGACGGTCGAGTGTCATACACAGTTGAGAAAGTTGCGGTCGACCGACAACACTCAAATAAAAATCCACAATTTTAAAACCTAGCAGTCGACTGGCAGTTACTGCAGAAAATACTGCAGTTGACTGCTAGCACAAAGAGATGGAGACAGCCTAGCGTGTCAGTCGACTGCACCTGCGCGTTCGAATGAACGGCAGTCGACCGACAGCACTGCGGTCGACCGCACAGTCGACTGGCGCACGTCTGCAATCAACCAAGAATTTCACAGTTTCTCTCAAAACTGATACATGTTAAAAACTTTGAATACACAATTCCAAACGATGAAAACCTGTGATAAAGCAAGTGCATCTTTGGTAAAAACAACTCAACTTACGCATCAAATCAAATCCTCACAAATTTCACAAAAATCCAAAATTTAAAGTTATAACTTGAATAAGAAGATGTTTAAAGAAACTTTTCATATAAATACTTGAAAACCACAAAACGCAGTCAAGATCTCTTCTCATACAGAATATAAGACTTAAACAAATTTAAAACTGAGATTTTATCTTGAAATACACATTCGTTGGTCAAAATACCTCAATCCATCCAACTCAACATCAAGTTCCTTCATCTCTCATTCAATTCCAATTCAAAACAGCAATAACTCCTCAACTTAAATCCCAAAACAGTAAGTACATAGGGTAAACAACAACTAATGGTTCTTTGTTCAATCATGTGCATGTATGAAATCACTATTCAATTTGCATCTTATATATACATGATATGAATCCACAAATCAAGAAATTCTCACACAAGCAATGTTTAGAATTATACTAATTAGATGTCAATTCTACAAATCTTATACACATTCAATTCGAACATGATTATTCAAGCATGGCATAAGAAAGTGAAGATCTTTGTGTATTTTATTCATCGACTATTTAGGCATGGAAAATTACTCATAACTTCATATTTCTTCATGAAAGATGTTGTTTAGTTATTCATTCATAAAAATCTATATTCACCCATCATATTTCATAATAATGCAACTTCTAATCATGCATTGTACTTGAATAATTTTCATATTTTACAATCATATGGCCAACAAGAGACACGAAAGCATCACTCACCTCAAAGAAGACTTATTTGAAGAACAATAGTATAGTAGTAAAGAAAAGCTCTTTCCTTCTTGCAAAAGTCCAAGATTCAAGTTTTAAACTCCAAGAAAATAATGAGAAAAATTAAATTTGGGTCCACAACAAGAGATTTCGGCTGTTGCTGCCCCCTAAATAGGTCGGGATCTAGGTTTCAGGGTTTTTACAAAGTTTACAAAAATATTCCTCAAGAAAATTATTTATTTACATATATGGATTCTTCCAATTATTAGTTAATCAAATAAATTTAAAATAGAATAAAATTAAATCCCCAAACTCTCCTGATTTTGGCCGACCAGCATGTGCGAACCAGAATTTGAAATTTCGGATTTTTACCCCTAAGTGGCAATTTTACACAATAATCATTCTCTTTGTAATATTTGCAAACAAGCCATAAAATATTCATAAAAGTACACAAAAATTAGAATTATTATTTACTAATAAATATTATATTTTCCAAATAAATGCTTTGACTTTCATTCTCCAGAAAAATTATTTTTATTAAAGTTCCCAACAATCTCAAAATTGCGTAATTATATATTTATTCAATTAAATCAATAAAAATCAATCAATTATGGATATAATATAATTCCTTAGATCCTTCTACTGAATAGCCGACCCTAAATACAGCCAAACAATTTTTAAGTTCAATTTTCACCCCTAAAATACTTTTTACGAAAAAACCCTTTCTTTCAAAAATTTCCAAAAGTAGTTTTCTTTATTTAGAAAAATCCCAAAAATTCAAATATACCCAATAAAAATAATAGAAGTTGTTCATTAACTATAATTCTAAATTCACACTTCAAAAATATTTGCACGTATTTTGCATGTGTGAAAATGCCAATTTTACGAGAATTCAAAATAATTAAATAAATTGATTTAAAAATTATTTATTAATTTAAAATATTGTATTAAAAATTATCAGGCATTACAATTACAAGAAGATTATAAGGAGTTAGTGCATTCGTGCCACTCGGGCCCGGCCGGGCTAGCCGGGCTTTGCCCAGTCCCAGGCCTACCCGGGCCGGGTTCTAAGAAATCGCAGGTCGGGCTTGTGGGGGAAAACCCTTGCCCGGACCTGCCCCCCGGCCCCAATGGTGGGGGCCTGGCCGCCGGCCGGGCCGGATTTTTAGGAGATTTTTTTTTTTAATATATTAAAGATTAAGTATTAAAGATCTAAGTATGTTTATATCATTTGAAATTTTCTAAAGCACAAATAACTAATTGTAATTAATAATGTATGTAAGATCGTTGTAAAACTGATACACATCATCACAGTAAAATCTCAAAGAATTCAATGTTTAAAATACAAGAAGTGTATATAATGTATTCTTGGTTCTTGGTTCGTGGTTCTTGATTCTTGGTTCGTGGTTCGGACTCTACTGCAAACTGAAATATATGAGAAAGACAAATGAACAAAAATCATATATACATTGATTTCATTAAATAACTAAGATGTTAGGAATGCCACTGAGTTAATGCTAAGCCTAAGGTCACAAACATGTCATTATAATTAAGCATAAAGTCACACCTAGTTATCAGTAGAAGAGTCACAAACTAGTCAATAAGAACACACTAATTAACAAAAAAAATCTAACATTCGATAGATGATGTAAGATTTAACTAATAATTGTATATATAGGAATGGTGAAAACATAGCAATAAAACTGATACTAGAATTGTCTACGAAATCAATATTAAACATATAAGAAGCATCTCTAGTACTTTGTACTTAGTTAATTGATATTGTGAGGATACAAATCAATGTGGATGATAACAGAAAGTCATAAAGTAGTTATTACAGTATCAAAAGAACTCAAAGGACCCAAACAACATGATTTATCAACTACCATAATCAAGGAATCTGTCTAAAAGCTCAAAGCTCAGATTGAATTTTTTTCCTAAAAAGTTGTTAGTTACTCATAGTTAAAACTAGAGGCTGTAACTTCTGAATAATCCATATCATGATTGCTTAAAAATTAAAAGAAACAAAAGTGAAAATTTTCAGGTAGATTTATGAAAAACAAAAAAGTAACATAAATTAACTCAAAACAAAATTAATGTAAATAGTTATTACTATATCAGTGGAACTCCAAACAAACATGATTTATCAACTACAATTAATAAAGGGAATTTGTTTTAAAACTCAGATTGGATTACTTCCTCACAACTTGCTATTCATAGTTAAAACAGGATGTGGTAACTTTGTTTTAAAACTCAAGTATTAATAAAGGGAATTTGTTTTAAAACTCAGATTGGATTACTTCCTCACAACTTGCTATTCATAGTTAAAACAGGATGTGGTAACTTTGTTTTAAAACTCAAGTATTAATAAAGGGAATTTGTTTTCAAACTCAGATTTTCTAAAGTATCCCCAAAATTAGCCAGTATAGATCCGTTGGGAAGGGGGGAGGCAATTTGGTAATTTTAAAAAAAATTCTGAAAAGAAAATAAAATTACTGTAGCAACGGTCGGACCGAGCCTAGGCGGGCCGGTTCAGCCGGTCCCGGTCCTCAACCGGGTCGGGCCGATCCGGGCTTTTTTTCCAAAAATCTAAACCGGATCAGCCCCAAGGTATGGGGGACTGGTCCAGGGTTGAGACTGCGAAACAGCCGGACCGGGCCAGACCTGTTGACACCCCTACTTCTACCTTCATTTATATACTAGTGTTACCCTGTGCAAATTGCACAGACAAAAATAATTTTGAGGGACTCATAAAATTATATATTACTTTAAAATACCTCTTAGCTATTTCAATCACAATATACTGAAAAGATGATAAATCTACAAATTAACTAATTCACACTTTCAAACCAACCAACATCATTCTATATATCTATTCAATTAAAAGAAAATAAAAAAATAGTCGAATAATTACCGAAATTTAGAGATGCTAAGAAAGAGATTTACAATCTTGTCAAATTCCTCAATTCTAAAGCTTGCTTGCAAATACTCATATTATATGCAAAGTTCCTCAATATTTGCCTCCAACTTTTCTATATTACTCCTTAGTTGTGTCTGTATAAAATGATCAAACTATAAAACACACATACAGTACTATAATTCACCAAAATTTGTCAAACAAAAAAAAATATGTAGAAAAGATACCACTATCTGTATGTTGTTTCCCTTCCGATTCCAACATATTCTGAAGCTTCTCTTGCTTCATCAAATTTTCATCTTCTCATTTCATCAACCATTTGATGGAAGTCGTTAGCTTTCTTATATATTCACTCATTTGTTCACTTTTACCCTAAGAAAATAAAAATAATAAAATACAATAATGATAAAATTGACCAAACTACTCAACTTTCATGTTTTTACCATCATCTACAATCTATCATTCTTTGTAATTAAAATTTTAATGGTAATATTACTTAAAATGCAGAAGTTCAAATGAAAACAGCTATCAATTAGAAGAAAAAGCCCTCATATACAAGTCAGTTCGTTCTAATTTCACACTTGACGATCCCCTTGCTTCTAATCCGAAACCTTACATTATTAGGTTTGCATCTGATCCTGAATCTCAAAACTTGACCATATTATCGTAAAAAACAGAAAAATGCTCAAACACAAACAAATTAAATATTACCCGAAAAATGATATGAAAACTGAAACAACAATTCTAATTGAAGAAAGAATGTTAAAATAATTATGAGAGATTACTAAAAATAAATGAAAAGCTCAAGAACTTAACAAAAGTAATTTTTCATGAGAAATAATTATAAGAAGTAGTGAACACAATTACCATCAAATTGAAGAATAAAAGTTGATCTTCAGGTAACCTACATCTGGGTTAATTGCAGTGACAGCATGACATACATGCCTAATTGCCATCTCCGTAATCTCTGGGAGTACACATTGGAGAGAGTATTGTAAATCCGTGAATAAACAAAAACAAATATATAATCACTTACATTACCTCTTACTTTCCCACAGTTTATTCTTTTCTTCATCTCTTCACCTTCCAAAATCTCAATTTCTACCATAGCCTCTAAAATCTAATTTGTTTGGATCTGAAGAAACAAAGAATCAAGAACAGAACATTAGTAAGGATTTGGTCTGAAAATAGCCAATCTTTATTTTTGAATCCATAATTAGAGTTTGTATTTTAAAATTTTAAGAATTGAAATGCCCTAATTAGAAATCAAGAGTAAAAGCGGGTGAAAAATTTGGGTTTCATGAATACAATATTACTAAACAAATTAGGAATTCAAAAATCCTAATTCATAGGAGAATTCTTACAGGCGGTGTCATCACCCTTGGCAGGCCAGCGAGCATTGACAAAGAGGTTTTGGGCGGGTTGGCGAACGACGACTGCTGAGATTTGGGGGGGGGGGGGGGGGGGGAGGAGGGTTAGCGGGATTTTGAGGAGGGGGAGTTGGCTGAGAAAGGATTTTGTTTGTTTTTGTATTTTATTTTGTTAAGTAAAAAATGTGGTGTGCACGTGTTAAGGTAGATGTGATTTCCTACTTTTGCTCTCCTTTCTCCATTTCAAAATGGAAAAAGGGAAGAGGGAGAAGGCCTATTAACTTAAGATATAGTATAATAGGTGTGTGTGTGCGCGCATTTCTTAATTAATTCCCTAAACCATTAACCTCCTAAACTTAAGTGACCTAAGTTTATAGAGTGCCATTTCGCACCAAGCCAGCGCATCTCTCCTACATTCCTTCAAAGCCACCTATATATAAGTGTTATATAAGTGTGTGCATTTCTTAATTAACCCTCTAAATTTGAAGTCACCTAAGATTATAGTGTCATTTTGCACCAAACCAGCACATCTCTCCTGCCTTCAAACAAAGCCACCGGCCCTCCAACTCATTTTCTAATTATTTATTTAATTGATAATTTTCGTGGGGGTCCTTGTTCCCATATTTATTCAATATTTCACCAAAAAACTTCATTCATCGCAATTTGATTGCAATTAACTCCCTTCAATTAATTCAATGTTTCTCAAAATATATTCATACATTAAACATAAAAAGTTTCGGGATATTACAAGAAGATTATAAGGAGTTATATTATAAACTAACCAGCAAGAACTTTCTCTCAAACCTCACTTACAATACAGAAGAATATCAAAATATCAATTAAGTACTATACATCTCATGGAGGCTATTACAATATATAGAGAGATCTAGAGAAATCCTTGTTGTAGTCTTGATACAATAACAATCTGATATGTCCAGAATAAAAAGTCACCTAATAAGAGTCGTACAATCTAACATGGAATTGAAAATGAGCCCAAAAGAATCACCGAATATAGGCTCAAAAAAGTACAACAGCCTCGGACGGTCGACTGTCTAACATGTGCAATCGACCGCAATTCAGTGTGCCCATACCCGAGGTGTGTACTATCGACGGTACATCCCTTTGTTTACTACTTGCTAACTTCGTCTATCTTTGACGCTTAGACCTTCATGCTTTGTCCTTTTTTTATATATAATTGAACAAGTATGCAAGACATACAATACTAACACTTGGCTTGTATAACTTTCCTAAAAAAACTAGGCTGGTATAATGTCTCACTGTTGACAACGGAAGGGAAGTGTAACTTTTCTATGAGGGATTGAAATGTGGAATTAGAGTTTCTTGGCTGGTGGGAATAAACCTCCACTAACATAGACAAAGACTAGTGTTACCCTGTGCAATTTGCACAGCCTAAAATAGTTTTGAGGGACTCATAAATTTATATAGAACTCCAAAAAAGCGTGAGAGAATTGGAAGAAACTTATGAATATCATTCATACCGTAATTACTGAAATCTTCATTATCATCCTCATATAAGCAGATGGTTTAGAGAATCACTGACAAATCATAATGTTATCCAATTGAATATTACTGAAGCTAAAAATTGCATGCAATGAAAAGATGTCGTAAATTCAACTAATTTATGTTAACATGTATATTATAACATCATTAATATTCAGTAAATAGGTTATACATTATATAAACCATGCATTATAACACAGGATAGTGTAATGATGGTAGACTAAGAAAATCATATAAAAAGAATTTTATGAATTGTGTTTGCTTAAAAATATAATTCTAAGTTAGGGGATATGGTGAGTTTAGGAAGAGACGTGAGATTTTGTGAGATTGAGAAAGTGAGAGGGGAAGAGACTGTGTTTGAGAGATTAAGGTTTTTATTTTTTAATAAAATCATGTGTAGTGCACGTATTAGTTAAATATACATCCCTACTTTTTCTCTCATTTCTTTATTTGAAATTAGAGAAATAAGAGAGGGGGTAGACTCTTTCTTCTATTAGTATAAGATATAGATATAATGAAACATATAGCATGGGGATGAAACACGGGAACGATCCAAATTAAGCAGCGTGTTCACGCTCAACGATTCCCTGCACAATGCCAGTTGAGTGATAATCTGCAGATTGAGGGCAATGACTTCGAGCATGTCACCGTATACTTACATGATACCCATTTAAGAGCAAGGTAGCGAGGGATGTGTTGAGATTGGGGCGTCAACCAACGCCCATTGTCGCAGCGGAAAATAGAGCAATGAGGAAGTCGAAGTAGATGAGACGAATAAATTGAGCAAGCAAATAGATCCACCAAACTAACACAAACACAACGATGACTTATCCCGGTTAGCTTTTGCTTAATCCGGAGGAAAATATAGGAAGATCTGATATTCAACTAGAAGAGATCACAAGGAGTTATTGATTCACTCAATACAAGGAATTATACTCACCCACCAAGAACTATCTCTCTTTCGAGCCTCTCTTTGTAATGGAGAAAATAATCTATGAAGTACTCCATCTCATATTGTAGGAGTTTACAATATATATAGAAGAATAGAAAGAAATCTATGTCTAATCTTGATTCTCAGTCGTCCGATATAACCTGGAAAAGAAGTAATTGAATAGGAGCCACACGATCTAACTTGGAGTTGAAGATTGGGCTGAAACGACCTAACAAATCGAAGCCCAAAAATGAATACAGCGCCGCGGGCGGTCGACCGTCCAACAAGACTGGTCAACCGTTCACCTCTCGGCTAAGCCCAGTGCAACTGCAGTCAGGGGGTGCGGTTGACCGCAACATAGGACAATCGACCGCAACATAGCCTGCACCTTGCTGCTGCTGTTTTCTTCTACTCTCTTCGACGCATCGACTTCCGTGCTTCATCTTACCTTATTCTAATCTGAACAACGAATATTCAAGACACAATCCTAACAGGATGTACAATTTGAGTCATCTTTGAACTTTAAAAAATGAGCAAGGAAGGCAGCAAAAGAGATGAAGATTCTATCATGGACTAAGTTTTTTTGCCGTACTAGGCCACTTTTTGATACTATTTGCGTTTTTAGGCCAGGTTCCAAACTATTAGTGTTCGTGGGCTAGCCACTGTCACGTCAGTAGCGGCTGCTATTGGAAATAGTGGCCTCTTCATACCTACCAAATTTGTACTCGCACACTTGGTAGATTACGGGGGGGATTGGGCTGAGTATGTGTAAAGGAGGTCACTAATGGCACTAGCGGGCGCTGCTAACTGAGGTTGCTATTCCTAATAGCGACCTCAGATGGGCCCCTAATTGCTTTTAAGTTACGACTACCCCACTGTTTCTCTTTATTCTTCTATCGCTATTCCCCAAATAACGACCTCTCCGCCCTCTCCCAAAAACCCAAAACCCTAACTCCCTAATTTCTCCCCCAAAATTCCATTAATCCAAGTTTCTTACTTATCCACCCGACCTCTCTCCTCACACTTCGTCGAAATCACTCTCCTCACTACGGATTTTGGAAATCCCCAAATCATATCCAATCCCCAAAACTATTCGAGGTATGCCTAGTATAGTATTGTGATGGTTGATTGTTGGTATTGGTTACATTTATTTTTTACTTGTTGTTAATAATGTGACCCAAATTGATTGTTTGTTTATTGAGAAATTTTTGAGGAATTGGATACATAGTGAGGAATACTTAGTTTTGAATGTATTAGAGTTACAAGTAGACCCAAAAATACGACCCAAATTGATTGTTGAACGGTTGATTGTGGGTGTTGGTTACAATTAGGACTCATTCTATGATGTGACACTTCACATTTGAAATAAAGATGAATTGTGTGGAGATTGAAATAAAGATGAAATATGATACATATATAGTAACATGCATAATTGAAATAAAGATGAATTTGTTGGAGATGGCTTCTACTGGTTTCGTGAAAGACACTTCACAATTGTGTGAGGAGATGAAGTGTTAGGAGATATCTTGTGCATAGCCACATACTTATATAGATTTCTCTCCTCTCAAGATTACCGTATTTGGTTCTTTATGTCTCTCAGTATGAAGATAGCTTGTGCATGTGACTATGTAAGGGTGATGAGCATAACAAGTGTGTTCACTTTGACTATGCTATTATGAATATAACACACACACACACACACACACATATTTATATGAAATGGTTAAATGTCATGCTTTATATTTGTTAATATCGATTTAAAATTTTTGTTCACGATTGTATATTGAATCCAAATTTGTGTACTAATGTATAGGTATGGACTTTAAAATTCCAATTTGGTTGTATTATGGGGGGGAAATAGTTGAAGACCGGAAAGTAGGATTTTGCTATAAAGGTGTACAACCTGTGATAGTTTGGGCCAATCGGAATATAAAAATGCAAGAATTGGTAGATAAGGTAAACGAAGTAACTAAATGGGATAAAGGTGAATGGAGTGTTCAAATTAAAGCTAGGTATGCAGCTGGAAAAGGCAAAGGAGGCCCTATTTTTATGTCAGTATCTATAGTTGATGATGACTCATTAGTTGCTATGATAGCAAGGTCGCTTGATCCATACAGTAGTTGGTCTGCAATGGAATTATATATAGAGCAAACCAAGATTCACATACGTAGTCCACAAGTTGGTCATGTGTCAACTCCAATACCCGAAGTACAGACCTCTCAGATGATTCCCAATGATCCGATACAGTTGAGTGTCAGCTTGTCTCCTCCACATGGTGACATATTGACAACTCAAAGTACATTTAGTCTTGCAGAAGATGAAATCCCAATTCCTTCCATTTTCATACGCAATCTCATCGAAAATGAAAATATTATTGAAACCTTCGAGCATGCTTTGGTTAACAATGACCTAATAGAAGATGAAGAACATGAAGAAGATGTGGAAGATGTAGTGGACGGTGAAGATGAAGATGAAGAAAATGTGCACGTCCATGATGCGAATCCTGACGTTAATGTAGCAAATGTCGTTAATGATTTGCAACAAAATGTGGAACGGGCCGTCCCAACGACCCAATTGGTTTCATCAACCATTCATGATATTGGACAGGTGGAATTCGGTAACATTGCTAGAGTATACCACTTTGGTGAAGAGTCATCCAGATCATCTGACCCACGTGACTTGTACATTGGTAAGAAATTCACAAGCAAAGATGCCGTGATAAATGCCGTGAAAATTTTCTCCATCAAGGAACATCGAGAGTATGTCACGGTCAGATCAAACAAAACCATATTTGACGTTAAATGTAAAATGGCACCAAGGGTTAGATCAATATCGGAACAATTAGCACATCCCGATGTGGTACAGCTAGCCTGTCCGTGGAGTTTCGTGCAATAATTCCAACTAGATAGACTCACTTTGTTGTGATGAAATTAGGAGGTTCTCATACCTGCATCAATCCAACATTGACACAGGATCACAGGAAAGTTGAATCCAAATTAGTTTCAAATTTAATTTTGAATGTTGTGAGGGCACAAATAGGGATAACGCCAAAGACGATCATTGAGATAGTGTTGAAAGACATCAATTATAAGATTTCTTACAACAAGGCATGGCGAGGGAAACAAAGAGATATTGAGAGGCTCTATGGTGGGTTTGCGGAAGCATATACAAAGTTGCCTCTTCTATTATCAACACTGCAAGCTTCAAATCCCGGTACATATGTTAAATGGGATAAAGTTTCGGCCGGCCTAGGTGATGAGACATTCAAGAGAGTTTTCTGGAGTTTTGCAGCTTCGATAGAAGGATTTAAGTCTTGCAGACCAGTAATAAGTATTGATGGTACACATTTATATGGTAAATATAAGGGATGTTTACTGATAGCGGTAGCCCCTAATGCTAGTGATCGGCTATTTCCATTTGCCTTTGCCATAGTCGATGCAGAAAGTATAGAAATTTGGACTTGGTTCATGAGTTGTATTCGATACTACGTAACGGACCATCAAGGGCTATGCATAATCTCCGATCGTCATGTCGGTATTCTCTCATGCATGGAGTTGCAAAACGGATCTTGGAATGAGCCACATGCCTATCACCGTTACTGCACTACTAATCGGAATGGATATAACGGCGTATCTATCCCGGCGTTTATGCCCAAACGCCGCGATAGATCGGCATTATAATAATTTTTTTAATAGCGGGCCTCTATAACGACGGTTCTATATTACGCCGTTATATATACAATATATAACGGCGGTGGTATAGACACCGCCGTTATAGATAGAGCGCATAATTGGCTAGCTCTTCGTTTAGCGCTAGCGAACGAAAACATAATTAGCGATTATGTTTTCCCCCCAAAATCGTCGAGCGCATAATTAGATCCCGCTCCGCTCTTCGTTTCCCCCCAAAATCGAAAACCCTAATCTGTGAAGTTTTCCATCGCCGCTCTTCTCTTCCCGCTCCGCTCTTCGTTTCCCCCCAAAATCGAAAACCCTAATCAGTGAAGTTTTCCATCGCCGCTCTTCTCTTCCCGCTCCGCTCTTCGTTTCCCCCCAAAATCGAAAACCCAAATAAAAAATACTCTAGCACCGCTCCACTCTCCGTCTCGAAAATCTCTCTCTCTCTCTCAGCTCTTCGTTTTTTTTGCTGGTTGTGGTTGATTAGTTTATTTTTTTGGTTTGGTTTGGTGTAGAATGAGGATGGGACGAAGGTTGAGTACAGGATCTGGAACCCATTTAGGTCGAAGCTTGCAGCTGCAATACTTGGTGGTGTTGACAATATCTACATTGTGAGTGATTTCTAGATTTAATGTTATAATTTGGTTAATGAGTTTTAGTTGTTTCTTTGTTCTATCATGAATTTTAAAAGCATTGTTGAATCTGAGTATGATAAAGAATTTCGTTTGGTATCTGTAGTTGTAACAAGTGATGCAAATATTTTATAACATTCATGTGTTGTATAATAAAATATCTCTTTTGTAATTAGGTTGATTCTATATATGTGCGTGTGTGTTATATATGATGTTTATATGCTACCATGGAGTTTCTTAATGTATGGATTAAACTAAGTAGGGTGAAGTTTCATCATAAAGTATGGATTAAATTGGCACATATGTTGTAACAATTTTTAGTACCAGTGAAATCCAAAAAACCATCTCCTGTGGTTTATTTGTGATAAACTGATGAAGCAGATCGTAAGTTAATTTAAGATGTTAATTGTGTTGCATTTCTCTATTGGTTGTGTAGTTAGTACTATTCTTGTTTTGCAAGTGAACCATTTTTTTGTACTGATCTTTATTAATTTTTAAAGAAACCGGGGGCACGTGTTCTTTATCTTGGTGCTGCATCTGGAACTACTGTTTCTCATGTTTCTGATGTTGTGGGACCTGTAAGTCATTTGTTATTTGCAATGTTTTTCTGTTAGTCAGAATGCTAGAATTATTTGATGTTAGCTTTACTATTTGAACCTGTTTTTTTTGGGTCGACTGGAATTGTCTATGCTGTTGAGTTTTCGCACAGGAGTGGAAGAGACCTTGTTAACATGGCTAAGAAGAGGACCAATGTCATCCCAATCATTGAAGATGCAAGACACCCTGCAAAGTATAGAATGTTAGTCGGGATGGTTGATGTGATATTCTCTGATGTTGCCCAGCCAGATCAGGTAAAAACATGCTAAACTTTGTACTGTTTACCTTTTTGCTTGTGTATCATGTATGTTTAATGTATTAGTGTTAAACTTGTATGACAGTTGAGTTGGCATATAACTTAGCAGTTAGTGAAGAAGAAATCCTTGGTTTTTTGTTTTCAAAGGGGGTTAGACCTGACGCCGTGCACACTTTAGATAAAGACATGGTCAAGATGATTTGTAATAAACATGGGGTAGAAGTTCTTGAACTAGAACCATTCAAGATGGAGGAGATGGCAAAAAAGAAAGAATTACTTGATGAGGATGATATGAACATGCTGGAAGATAGGCCACCGGTGATTACAATAATGGGTCATGTGGATCATGGGAAGGTATACTGCTTGTAATTCCAGATTCTTGTTTGCCTGATTTATGCAATTTTTGTCCTTTATTTTTGACAAATGCTTGTATTATTTTGCTTTGCCAGACAACTTTACTGGACTATATCCGCAAGAGCAAGGTAATGTCAGAATCGCTTTCTAGATAGATTTGTTATATTCTAGTTGTAGTTGCACAAGCATGCTTTTTGATCCCAAAAGTATCTTCTGCATTTTATCCCCTCCTTCAAATAGAATTCGAGTCTTTCCAGAAACACTTGACAGGTAGCAGCGTCTGAAGCCGGTGGCATAACACAAGGCATTGGAGCCTATCAGGTTCTTGTTCCTGTTGATGGGAAGCCCCAGCAATGTGTTTTTCTTGGCACACCAGGTCATGAGGTATGTACAAAAGCCCTTCATGCTAATCATGTTATTTGTTGTCTGGTTATCCTGATTTGCACAAATACATTATCCTTACAGAAAAGCATGTAAACTATTCGATATCTCGTATTAATTTGTACAATGAGTGAAATATATTGCATCTAAGCTGTAGACTGTAGTAGTCACCCAACTAGTTCCTTCTCATCCAGGTTTCCTTAGAATTCTCTGGTCGAATTACTAAATATTGATTAACCTAGTTCAGTTATAAAATAATGTGACTAACCTTTTTCGCAGGCATTTGGTGCGATGAGGGCACGTGGAGCAAGAGTAACTGACATTACCATCATCGTGGTGGCTGCGGATGATGGAGTGCGCCCCCAAACAAATGAAGCAATAGCTCATGCCAAGGCTGCTGGAGTGCCTATCATAATAGCCATAAATAAGGCATGCTTTTATATGACAGTACTGTTGCTCATTAATCATGTACGATTCCATCAGAGGTTTGTATGATTCAATCGGTGATCTTTTATTCTCATATAGACAAAGATGGAGCCAGTCCAGATCGGGTTATGCAAGAGCTTTCGTCAATTGGCCTAATGCCAGAAGAGTGGGGTGGTGACATCCCTATGGTTCAGGTCTATTCCTTAAATTAGTATCCTATTCTTAGCTTGGTCCTTAAATCTCTTGGAGGAAGCTAATACTTAGTATTTTTACATTTTTCTTATCAGATAAGTGCTCTTAAAGGGGAGAATGTGGATGAACTATTGGAAACTGTCATGCTCGTAGCAGAGGTATATCTTTTACTTTGACTTCCGTATATTTGTTTCTTCTTCTCATGTTGGCCTAAACAATGATCACCTTCTCCATATACTTCATTTTGTAAAGTTGCAAGAATTGAAGTCCAATCCTCATAGAAATGCAAAGGGGACTGTGATAGAGGCAGGT
This sequence comes from Hemerocallis citrina, assembly GCA_017893485.1. NCBI lineage: Eukaryota > Viridiplantae > Streptophyta > Magnoliopsida > Asparagales > Asphodelaceae > Hemerocallis > Hemerocallis citrina. The sequence goes on along the minus strand of CM030359.1, from coordinate 331,893,788 downwards.
CTTGATAAATCAAGAGGGCCTGTTGCCACACTTATCGTGCAGAATGGAACATTAAAAAGAGGAGATATTGTTGTATGTGGTGAAGCATTTGGAAAGGTTAGTTTTGCACTAGAAAGATGAACTAAATATATGTGGTTCCTTCATGCTAATTTACAGCATGGTGGTTGTACATGTGTTCGTTGTTTTTTTTTTTGGCTGATAATTCTTTGCTGGTCATTAATGGTCAGATGCGTGCTTTGTTTGATGATAAGGGAATCCGTATGGACAAAGCTGGACCCTCTACGGCTGTGCAGGTTTATCCTTTTAACTTTACCTTCTTCGTTTTTCTTTTGGAATAATTTAATCCTTGGAGTAGAAACTATTTGGAGAAAGTAGTGGATGTCATGACGGTCGTTCAATAATTCCTTTGTTATACACAGGTCTAGTTTGCATGACATTATCTAGTGCTTGTGCAATAATGTTCATTTTTTCATAGATTTGTTACTGAATTTGGTTTTCAATATTCCAAATTTACTCCTTATATGGAATATACCACATGATTGTTAAAGTTTTCAGGTAAGATTGAATCTCTTCTGCAGTAGTAAATGTTTCTACGTGCTGTTAGGTACACTAGATTACTTTGCTTATGGGTTCCCAAGGCTGGGGATCTTCCATAAGGAATGTTGGTAATCGGAGCTAGATAGTAATAAAGATCTATTGAGCTAATGCTGTGAAAGTATCATTAATTGATTAATCCCCATGTTCTTAATTTTCCATTCTCATTATTTGGCATAAGCTTTGGTTTATTCATACAATAAACTCCATGTTTTATTGTTAGGATCAGGTAAGAAGTTTATTAGGTGAATATGGTTTAGGCCTATATTAGGCACTTTGACTTTTCAGCTCTGTTACAAACCCCACAAACAATACATAGCTAGCTGCCATAACAATAGCATATTATGTATTGTTTTCTGGGCTATGTATTAGTATTGTGGGTTACATATTGTTTGAAGGGTTTATAACAGAGTTGCAAAAGTCAAGAAGCCTAATAGAAATTTAGTGTCAGTCAGGGGGTCTATTTATTTTTGTCTAAGTCAGTTTATTGGTTTAGTATATTAACTGTGTTTAAGACGACATAGCATGCCTGTAAGACTTGATCCATTGTTACAGGTTGAAGTTGACCATAGAAGCAGTAATCATGTTCCATAGGAAGCAATCATACTGAGGAAGACGATGATGTTTGTCAAGAAGAGAAGGTAATGTATTGAGCTATAAGTGTCTGTTATATTGACTTTGTCGTATGACATTTTTAGATACTCATCATACAAAGGAAGACGATGATGTTTGTCAAGAAGAGAAGGTAATGTATTGAGCTATAAGTGTCTGTTATATTGACTTTGTCGTATGACATTTTTAGATGGAATAAACTATCTGGTGAATAAACTAATAAATGACTGTTATAACAAACCTATCTGGTGAATAAACTAATAAATGACACTATTGTGAATTATACAGAGCCAGGGAATTCCATCGACTTCTAGTCACGCACATACATCTGGGCGAAATATCAATGGGAATGAAAGCAATGCCGAGCCACAGCAGGAGACTTGCAATAGTTTAGTTTAATTTGGACTATAGTCTTTTTATGTTTTGTCGAAACTGAATTTATGTTTTGTTAAAGAAATTGATGTATAACATATATATTTCTAACTCTTCGTATGACCATTTTTTAGACAAGTAATTATTGTTTATTGTGGTCCATGATTATATAGTTGTTTATTATGCTATTAGTGATTTTAAGATTTGAAAATTTGATGTGACTACAGATATTTTGAATTTGTGACCTATTTTCAAAATAGTTGGGAAAAAAACCCGATGCCGGGATACATATCGATCCACCGAACGTGGCGAATTATTTTTTTTAAAAAAATTGAACCTATAACGGCGCTTTTAAAAACGCCGTAATAGAACTACGAATTGTAACGACGCTTTTTAAAAATGCCGCTATAGGGCTACGGGTTGCAACGGCGGTTTAAAAATGCGCCGTTACAAGCTGTACACATATAGCGGCGTTTTTTAGAAGCGCCGGTATAGGCATCCAACCTACAATGGCGCTTTTCTAGAGCGCCGTTACAGATCATAGGCCTATAGCGGCGCCTTTTAAGACGCGCCGTTGTAGACCTATGGTCTGTAACGGCGCTCTAGAAAAGCGCCGCGATAGGCCCATGATCTGTAACGACGCTCGCTGCAACGGCGCTGCTCGTGGCAATATTTAAAACGCCGCTACCATCTATGGCGGCGTTTATAAACGCCGCCATAGACAGAAAAAAACACCGCTATAGGCTTTCCGATTAGTAGTGCTGTATGCAGCATTTTTCTACGAATTTTTTTTCAAAATTTGGTAACAAGGAGTTGAGGAACAAGATCAAGGCAGTGTCATGTCAAAATCAGCCAAAAAAGCTACAAAAAGGAATGACAGAGATTGAGTCGGTGAAGGTCGAGGCGACTAATTGGCTGAAGGAGAAACCAATAGAGAAATGGGCACTAGCGGTAGATGGAGGTCGTCGGTACGGCATCATGCTACGAATGGTAGTGAAGTATTTAATTCTGTGTTGAAGGGAGTACGTAGCTTGCCCGTTACCGCTATTGTTGAGATGATATTCTACCGTCGTAATAGTTACTTTACTGAACGTCGTCAGGCGGCACAGAAAATGATAAATGATGGGAAAAATTGGTCTCCACGTGTTGAAACTCTTCTTGATAAACGACGAGAGAGAGCTAACTTACACGAGGCTATAATGTTCCATCATAGCCCCAGTGTATTTCAAGTTAAAACCGGTATCAGATTTGAAAGAAACCGGCAAAGGGGTGGGAACCTGCATACTGTCGACTTAGGAGCCCGTACTTGTACCTGCCAAAAATTCAAGCTTTACCATATGCCTTGTTCTCATGCTTTGGCCGCTTGTGCATCTAGGGCATTGGATTACCGGCCTTATGTTGACCCTTTCTATTCTACAGATTGCTTATTACGCACTTGGCTGCCAACTTTCAATCTAATTCAAGATGAAGTATACTGGCCTGCTCAAATGGGACCAACACTGAAAGCGGATGACACACTAAGAAGATGTCGGAAGGGTAGACCTAGATCTACGCGGATTCAGAATGACATGGATGTGACAGACGGAGCAGCTACAAGGATAACTTGTTCCGAATGCAGTCAAACATGACATAATAAACGTCGATGTACGAAGAGGAAAACATCCGGTGGCACTAGTACGTCGCAGGTAGTATCGAATATTGGGTGTAGCATTTTATCATATTAAACACCATGCAGTTGTTTTGAATTGTTAATTAAATGTACATTTAAATTATTCAAATTTTGTTACAATACAGGATGAGAGATTGAATGCAACTAGTAGACGCGAAAGAGGAAGGGCTGCACGGGGTCGTGGTGCGCACAGTCCGAGGAGCACTGCAGATATGTCGTCTATCGACTGATGACCGTAAATATGGACAATATTAAGTAGGGGGGTAGTGGACTTTGTACTTGAAATTTTGGTAGTCGAATTTTGATGTATATATTTTGGTAGTCGACTGATTTCCTCATATTGTATAAATTTTGATGTTTATTTTTTATGTATAGGATCGCAAACTAGTTTTGATGTTTTTTTATGTAAGGGAATCTTGTTGTATAGAAGAGTAGTTATATATAGATTTTTATTTGGAACTGAAGACTATCGCAGGTTTCAGTTGAAGGATTTTGTGTATCCGTATCCGTATTTTAAAGAATTATTTTAGCTTTTGTTTTGGATTGGAACAATTGCAGTTGACAGGTGAATATAATGCTGAATCAGTGGAATGTAAATGTGGAGTTGAAATGTATTTGAACTTTCATCTGAAGTAGCAACTGAAGGTTTGTGACTGTTAATTTGCGGATACAAAAATTGTATAGAGGGAAGTGATCATTTTATAATTTGTAGTCTTGGATGTTTATACTAAGGTCGCGATTGCCAATCGTGACCACAGCTATTATAGGTCGCTATTGACATTAGCGATTATTCTATTTGCCAAAATGACTTATCCTCTGTAAATATGACTCAAAATAGCTTACTACTGTGGCCGCGATTGGCATTAGCGGCCACAGTAGTTACCCATTTTGGGTGAGATTCACAGAGAAGAAGGTTTCAAAAAAATTCTCCTCTATGAATCTGACTCAAAATGACTAACTACTGTGGCCGCTAGTGCCAATCGCGGCCACAGTGATAGGCTATTATGAGTCATATTCACAGAGGAGAAGTCTTAAAAAACTTTTTCTCTGTGAATCTCACCGAAAATGGCCTACTACTCGCGACCACAGTAGTAGGCAATTTTGACTCAAATTCACAGAGAAGAAGTTTTCAAAAAACTTCTCCTCTGAGAATCTGGCTCAAAAATGACTAACTACTGTGGCCGCTAGTGCCAATCGCGGCCACAGTGGTAGGCTATTATGAGTCATATTCACAGAGGAGAAGTCTTTAAAAACTTCTTCTCTGTGAATCTCACCGAAAATGGCCTACTACTGTGGCCACTAATGCCAATCGCGGCCACAGTAGTAGGCAATTTTGACTCAGATTCACAGAGAAGAAGTTTTCAAAAAACTTCTCCTCTATGAATCTGAGTCAAAAATGACTAAGTACTGTGGCCGCTAGTGCCAATCGCGGCCACAGTGGTAGGCTATTATGAGTCATATTCACAGAGGAGAAGTCTTAAAAAACTTCTTCTCTGTGAATCTCAACGAAAATGGCCTACTACTGTGGCCGCTATTGCCAATCGCGGCCACAGTAGTAGGCAATTTTGACTCAGATTCACAGATGAGAAGTTTTCAAAAAACTTCTCCTCTGTGAATCTGACTCAAAATGACTAACTACTGTGGCCGCTAGTGCCAATCGCGGCCACAGTGGTAGGCTATTATGAGTCATATTCACAGAGGATAAGCTGATTTGGCAAATAGCATAATCACTAATGTCATTCGCGTCCTATCATACCTGTGGTTGCGATCGGTAATCGCGGCCTTAGTATAAACATCAAAGACTACAAGTTATAAAATTATCACTTCCCTCTATACAATGGTGTTGTACCCAAATATGCACTTACAGGCCATTCACTTGTAGATTTCAATCCAAACAAATTTTGCACACTTCAATTCCACATAAAATTCAACTCCAGGATTCCAACCAAGTCGAAATGCAATATAAATATTTACTTAAAATATGTCAACATTAAACAACCAAATAACAAGCTTAGACAACCAAATTTAGCATAATAGTGGTCCACAACTTATACGTTAACACTATAACAAGTGATGATAACAACATTACGGCTGAAAGTAAGCATGAACGTGGTTCAAAACATGAAACAACTAACTACATTAATATTAGATTAGAATCTCCAATACGGCTTGAAATCTATGAAGGTGTATACAAATTGGGCTTCCTTCTTTTATGCACAGTCCTTCGTGGACGACTCACTTGTGTAATTTGGAAAATTAGCATCTCGTCCGAAATTTCTTCCTCAATTTCATGTGAATGCTGTGCATGCTTAATAGATTGTTGCACAGGTTCTGGTACTTGCTCGTGAATAACTTGCTCTGGTTCTGGTATTTGCACAGGTTCTGGTACTTGCACAGGTTCTGGTACTTGCACAGGTTTTTCCGTTTGCACTGGGACACGTTCTTCGGCACGTTGGCTTGCTCATGTTGACTTCTTCTTCTTCCATTGTTGACGGGTTGATGTCTGGGGAATGGGTGATGACAACATTGCGTCAAATCGGGTAACCTCACCAACCTCCTCAATAGCCGAACGACACAGGGCGAGAATCTCGCATGCAAGATCCTTTGTGGCTTGAGCAACATTACTGCCAAGCACTTGTTTGCATTTCCGTGCTACAACCCAGACTTGGTCAATCTGCAAAACAAATACAAAATTGAATGAGAATCTAATATGGACTAATCAATTAAACAAGAAACAAATATACATAAGTAATGCCAAAATAATATGATAATCAAGAAACAAACAAAGGATTGATCATAGGATTTTCCGGCTTGAAGATGCCTTGGGTTGGTACATGGCTTGCAAAGAGGAATGGGCGGGTGCGGGTTCGACCTCGGCACTGGGTATAGGAAGAAGGACACCGGTAGGTACTGATGTACAAGGCGCGACATACAGATGGGTAATTCGTTGATATCAAGACAGGTACGCCGCTTGGAGTGATCCTTCATATGGAGGAATGCCTTTTATAACGGTATCATTCCTCCGCTCATTCCAAGCATTCACATGAACTTGATGATGGGAAGCCCAGTCATGGTCTGGGACACGACCAACCCCTTTCACCCTGTGCAGGAGAGTGTCATATGATCGTGGTGCAGGGATGTCTTGTTGAAGTCCAAATTGGCGAAGCACACGGTTGGGAAAGTACATCTCGACGATACTGAAATTGACAAGTGGTGCTCTGGTCAACCAAAGAAGCCTACGTTCGGTGCAGATGGGAGGTAACCTTTGCAATCGGTTGTTGGTGAATGGTTCTCAAACAACAAACTCCTCGCGCAACATATCCAGCTCATCTCTGTAGTAGGTTACCACCCCATGTGGGTTATCTCTCCACGTATGTCCCCCGACCAATAAACTGCTATGGGAGCCAGCATGTTGGCATTCGCTGCGTCCCTCATCCATCCCTCTGATTGTCGTGTGATGCGAGGTCTACCTAAGTGCAAGTGTTCCCAACACCATATCTGGAGTAGCAACATCGGACCAGTCATCTCTTTCGCTATCAATGCTCCATTACAAAGACTCCTGTATAAGGAAGCTAGTGCTGCACTACCCCAACTGTATTGCCGAACTCTTGTCAAATCACCGATAAGTGGCAAATACATTATAGGCACAATGTCTCCAGTGGAGTTAGGAAAGAGAACACCTCCAAAAACTGTCATCAGGTAAGCCCGAGTGTAGCATTCGATGTCATATTGGTTGGAATTGTTGGTTAGAAAATTTTTAAATGTTTTCTTCAACCAACTTAATCGAATTGAAACTCCATCAAATGTACTATCATCCGCCATCCGACCTAGAAAGTCCGCCACAAGTTGTTCCTTATTGAAGGTCATGGTTCCCGTGACCGCGAATCCATCAACTGGTAGTCTTGAGAAAACTGCGATATCCTGAAGTGTGACGGTCATCTCTCCCACGCTAAGATGTTGTATGTGTTTTCGGCCTCCATCGCTCGAGTAAGGCTGTTAGTAGTTGTCTGTCGAGCTTGATTTTTTCTATCAGACCTAGCCCATAGAAACTGGCTTGAACAAGGAGTTGGTGTGTCAGTGGATGCATAGGCAATGTCTCATGCGTGCGGAAACTACATTCTCGAGATGTACCGTCCCACACCCGTTGGGATCTATGTGTCCGCTGCAACGTTAATACTGTCGGATCATGAGGGCCTGGTCCTCCAACTGCAGCATGAAATGAACTAGCTTGCCAGGGCGGTGCAGATGTGGACGGGACATCGCCTTGGCCACCCTGAGGATAAAATATATTATGTTTAGTGAAAACTCCATAGGAAGACATATACTATTTAAACATTACAAATTAATAGTTCATACCCCAGGCCTAGCACTCCTTGATCCCGCTCCCATCGTTCTTACCATATTTGCGTAGATTACCTATCAAAGTATAAGCAAACAAGTAAGTCTGTTAAGATCGTTGTTGAGAATGTTCATATGTCATCAGAGAATTACTCATTCAACCAACACAAATAAATAAAAACAAGATACTCAAACAAGGAATGATCATGGATATTATTTTGAGATGAACCATAACACAAAAATTGATCATGAATGGCGATAATGTTACCACACTTCAAAGTAAACACGCAATCTTAAACAAATTACTACAAGTTCTTACAATCTACCAGCATTCCATATATTAACTGTTTCCCTTGTTTATGAACTTTGTGTATAATTTAGAATGAGCCTCTGCATAGTTATTAATGTAAATTCTAAAGCAGATTGAAAATTAATTTCTTTCATATTCTCATTTGCACTAAACTCTAATATTTTTTTAACTACGGCTCTTACATGATCTCTGATTATGTATCAGAATATTTGGTCAACAGCATGTATATTGTCAAGTATAAGAATTGGTGAAGCTTTGCTATTTATTTCATGTTATGTAAATTGCAGTAGTAGAAAAATGTTTGTCTATGGTTTATTTCGTGCATATAACGCATGTAATGTTGATTAGCAAAATAAAAAATACATGTAATGTGTATGTTGTTTTATCACAAATTTTCAAATGTTAAAAGTTTTCAGGGAGTTTGTTTAAATAATTTTTGAAACAGATTGACTTCTAAAACTATAGCCAAATAGATAAAATAAAGCAGATTGCTTTCTAATTTCTGCTTAAGCATAGCTTTTCAAAGCTATTTACTCCTTCATATCCTAACTTAGTATTCAAAACTAAGTATTCCTCACTATGTATCCAATTCCTCAAAAATTTCCCAATAAACAAACAATCAATTTGGATCACATTATTAACAACAAATGAAAAATAAATGTAACCAACACCAACAATAAACCATCACAATACTATACTAGGCATACCTCGAATAGTTTTAGGGATTGGATATGATTTGGGGATTTCCAAAATCCGTAGTGAGGAGAGTGATTTCGACGAAGTGTGAGGAGAGAGGTCGGTTGGATAAGCACTAAACTTGGATTAATGGAATTTTGGGGGAGAAATTAGGGAGTTAGGGTTTTGGGTTTTTGGGTTTTTGGGTTTTTGGGAGAGAGCGGAGAGATCGCTATTTGAGGAATAGCGATAGAAGAATAAAGAGAAATAGTGGGGTAGTCGTAACTTAAAAGCAATTAGGGGGCCATATAAGGTCGCTATTGGGAATAGAGACCTCAGTTAGAGGCACCCGCTAGTGCCATTAGCGACCTCCTTTACACATACTCAGTCCAATCCCCCCCCCCCCCCCCGTAATCTACTAAGTGTGGGAGTACAAATTTGGTGGGTATGAAGAGGTCGCTATTCCCAATAGCGGTCGCTGCTGACGTGGCAGTGGCTAGCCCACGAACGCTAATAGTTTGGGACCTTGCCTAAAAAGGCAAATAGTATCAAAAATTTGCCTAGTACGGCAAAAAATTCCATGGACTAATATATCATGATTTAACCTGTTTGTTAATTCATTAAATAGAAACAAAATTTTAAGGGACTAACATACATATATATATCTAATCTCTAATATTATAATGGAAGAAGGCTTTAGTATCATTTGTCAATCTATCAACACGTGCATTGCATGTGCTTAACTAATATGAAGGGGGTCTCGAATTCGAGTTCTCATTATGTCAGATTTTTTACTTTAAATTATTTTTATACTAAATATGCATCACATGTGTAAATTACTATCCATCTATCTATCTATAACTAGTAATTTACACGTGCGATGCACATTTTAATAATTTCAAAAATTAAAAATAGAAACTCTAACGTGGAGATGATTTGAACCAGAAACCTCCTTTATATGTACGTACGTTGCACATGTTGGTAGAATGACAAAATGACAAATGGCACTAAGGCCTTCTCCCATTATAATATTAGAGATGTAATATATTTACTTGCTATTTAATGAAAGAGTTTGTCACAAATAAATAATTTTAAATATTTTTTTGTCACAAAAAGAAACAACACTTTTGTAACTAAACAAACATGTGCATCGCACGTGCAACTCCAAATCTATTTTTCAACACGTGCTTACGTACACATCAAAGTTTTTCCTTCTTAATTTTTAAGAAATACGTGTAACACCTGTTCAGTTCCATTTTTTAATAATTAAGACATTTATCGGACGTGCTAATTATTGTTGACTTACGTGTATCGCATGTTTAGCTCAAACTCTTTATCAAAACGTGCATTGTACGTGAGAAATACTAGTTAACAATAATTTGAATGACCAATCCATAATTTGGGAATTGTTTGACAATTGTCTACTTTAAGATGGGGAAGTCGGAATAGTCATGATCAAAGGAAATGGTTCCTCAATTTCATTTCAAACAAAGTAGGTACACATGATCTTGAATATATGTTCTATGCTACAAAACTGTGTCCCAATTATTTTTATTATTCACATGTTGACAGATTCCCGGCCTCCAATATTATAACAAACAAAATTTCACCAGGCAACGACAGGTACAATCAATACATCTATATAATAAAATACAAAGAAAGCTATCAAGTGGCTCTCCTTCAATCCCCAAAAAATCAAAGGTCCAGACCTAACCTCACAAAATATATTTCTCCCGCCAAAATTCCCCCACCAAAATCCCCCCCCCCCCCCCCCCCCCCCTCCCCCAAAACTCAAATTCAAATCCTCCACCCAAAACAACTCCTATACTTATTTAATTATTTTTCTCTCTCCCCCTCCCTCTTCTATTAAAAAAATTAAGAAAATAAAAATTTTGAAAATTTTTACCAAATTAAAAATTAAAAAAATTTAAAAATTTAAAATTTAAAAACTTTTAAAGTAATTCAAAAAAAAAATTAAAAAAATCATATAACATTTTTTTTGCTGGACTCCTAAAAGTTTCTCATATAATATGTTTACTACTTCAATTAATTTGCTGAACCTCCAAAACTATTTTATATGATCAAACAAGGTGCTCCGTTCCGAAGACATGTCGTAGGCACGTGTCAACGGGCAAACCTAGTCTATATAATAAAACACAAAGAAAGCTATCAAGTGGCTCTCATTAAATACGGTTGAAATCAACGGTCCAGATCTAACATCACAAAACATATTTTTCCGCCCAAAAGTTTCCCCCAAAAACTCAAATTCAAACCCCCCTAAAACAACTCCTTTATATATTTATTTATTTATTTATTTCTTCCTCTCTCTCTCTCATTCTCTCTATTTACTCAGTAATTTATATTTTCAGATTTCAGGTTTGTAAATTTTAGATTTTTTATGCATTTTTTTATCGCTCATGTTACATTGAAAATAGCAAATATCTCATCAACAGTTAAATTTCATCATTTTCCACACTCAAAGTTCTAAGAAGTTGGATTTTACATCCCCATTTATAATTATTTTTCAACATATACTAATGGAAACATGGACTTTTATTTACAACTAATTATTGTTATACAATTCAAACTTGAGCTACATAATTGTTGTTTTACTGTTTACAAGACTTTTCATATATTGTATCGTTCCGAAGACGTGCCGTAGGCACGTGCCTACGGACAAATCTAGTAATATTAGAAGATAGATTCACAAGAAAATAGTTCTTATTTTTTATTTACATATCAAGTTTCTAATAAAAATTAACCTTTTTTTAATGACAACATGAGAAATATGCGCACTACTGCTAGCTATCAACGGTCCAACACTGGCCAAGGACGAACTGTGGGCTTTGTCACAAGCATAATTGCGCCAACGCAGAGAGTAAAATGACAAAGTGAGATGAGAAAACACAACACATGGGCCCCACGCTCCTCAAAGGGGAGCAGGCAGAAGGTGAGGTGGGCCCACCCTTCAATGAGGAATCAGGAAGACGTAGACCATGGTCAGTCTGTCAGTATATGAGTCCCCGATTCTCGCGGGTTGAGTCCTGACTCCTGAACAGAGTTTTTGATGACATGAACGCGCGAATAAGACTAAGACTAATACATACAACACGCATACCGACATGAGTGGCAAATAGCAGCTGTATGAATAGTCTCATTTCAGGAGTGGGCACCTATCAATGATTCAATCATGTCCACTGTATAACAAATAACAAGCGTAAGAGCATCCACAGCGGTTTGCTAAAATTCTCATTTTGCCATTTTTTTAGCAAACGAGCGCTGCAGTAGTTTGCTAAAATTCTCATATTTGCCATTTTTTAGCAATCGTCTCAGTTCTGTTTCTCAAATATGAGAAACGATTTGAGAATTCTCAAATTATAGAGGACGGGGAATGATTCCCCGTCTGAGAAATTTTAATATTTTTTTTATGAACAGTCTGTCAATTTTTATTATTTTTTTATTAGACACCGGGGTCAAACGGGATATGTTTCCCCGTCTCACACCCCTTTTTTTGTTTTTATTTTTTTTTTTTTAAATTAAAATCCTCCTCAAACGGGACATCATGTCCCGTTTGTCTCAAACGGGATATGATCTCCCGTTTGGGAGGATTTTAATTTTTTTTTTTTTTTCTTTTTGCCTTGGATAATTTTAAGTTTACTAAAATAACCTTCCAAGTCTTCCTATAACAAATGAAAAAGATACCCTTCCAAGTCTTCCTGGATAATTTTAAATAAAGAGACGGGGAATGATACCCCGTCTCTCATTTAATTATTAAAAAAAATTAACAAACGCTACATCATATACCGTCTCAGCGCTTTTTTTGAAATAAAAAAAAGAGACGGGATATCATATCCCGTCTCTCGTGTAAATGAGAAAGATATAGCAAATGACCACTGCAGCATCGGTGTCTATTTGCTATTACTGTTCATGCCATATTATAGCATATGAGAATCACCACTGTGGATGCTCTAACAAAGTAGGGCTTTTATCAGACAAGTCCCATGGATATTGAAATTTCATTTAAAACTCCTACGAATTATTGTTTTCATATTTGCTTGCAAGAGCATCCACAACGGATGTACTCAGAATCCGTACACAGATATGGCAAAATGGCAAAATGGCAAATAAATTCATTTGTAGTCCGTTTGATGTCAGATTTTAGGTATTTGGCAAATAGAAATAGAAAATATGAGAAGCCGTTGTAGTCGTGCAAAGCCAAATTTTGGTTTTTCGTTTGTTTTTTAATATCAGACGAAAGATTATCTATCGTCCTAGCGAAAAATACACGTAAATTACCACGAACGGAGGATTATTTATTGTCCGTTAAATTTGGGGAAAAAAAGAATTCAAGTCAGACGGTGGATAAAGCATCGTCCGTGAAACGCGACGCCAAATTTGAGCACGGGAAGAAATATTGTCTTTCGTCTCATGCAAAAATATTAAAAAAAAATTGAAAAAGTCTAAAGGGGCTGGTCAAGTGACTCATTATATCAACTGGTCATTAATTAAATGGATAAAGCATGCATAAATGATAAGGTGTTGGTCTCGAAAATGGGAAAAAATGGGAGGGGACGGTAGATTATCTACCGTCCCAACCCTATTTCGTCTTTTAGCGGATTGTAGGGACGGAAGATAATTTAACGGCCAACGATTTTTTTTAAAAAAAAAATTTATTTCACAGACGGGATATTATCTTTCGTCCGATCAATTTTGAGCTGCGAATGTGTAGGATGGTGTTTCTTTTTTCGTCCGACCTTTTCGACGAATGATAATCTTTCGTCTCATTAAACGGACGAAAGATTATCCTTTGTTAGCTATATTTTGGCAAAGCCATTTTGTCTGCTATATTTGGCCAATCACTGTTCATGTCAGACCGAAATTTTGGGTAAATGACCAACGACTACAGCGTGTTTTTTCTCATTTTTTTCGAAATATGGGTAAATGGCAAACGACTACAGATGCTCTAACAAATAGCGTGGATGTGCACAACGATTGTTTTCTATAATATGGAAAACTTCAAAAAATTTGAACAAACGGAACATGTCCCGTCTCACTTCCATTTCCTTTTTTAATGTTTAGTATTTGATTAAATTAGCTAAATTAGTAACTTAGTGAATAATATAGTTATTAAATTAGTGAATAAGTAATTAATTAGATATAATTATAGTGATTAATTAATAAAGCGTGAGAATTAAGTGGGAAAAGCCCCATATTTCATGGACGGGACATGTTGTCCCGTCCAAGCAAATTTTTGCTTCGGACGGGACAACTTGTATATTGACAAAAACCGACACCTATTTACACACATACATGCAATTGTACATAGTAACATGCATAAATACATGTCCAAACAAAATTTCACCAGGCAATGACAGTTACAATCAATACATATATTGACAAAGCCGACACCTATTTACACACACACATGCAACTGTTCCACACATACAACACACAAAAAGTTTTTCTCTCTAGACTTCTCTCTCTAGAAAAGTCTAGAGAGAAACTAATCCCAAAAAACAACCCAAAAAAAATTCCTAGATCTGAGTTCGGTTGAGAGCGGCGGCTAGGCAACATCACCGCCATCCCGACGCGTCCCTCTTTTCTGTTGAGCCCATCCCCATCGCGCTTCCCGTCCCCCCCCCCCCCCCCCCCCGCCGCGTCCCCCCCCCCCATCTGTCAGAGATCTGTTGCTCGCGGCGACGCCACCCCCAGATCCGAGGTCATCTCCATCAACACCCAAGATCGGAGGTTGTCTCCATCAACGCCGCCCAAGATCGGCGGTCATCACCTTCAACGCCGCTCCTAGATCTGTCGGAGATCGCGAACCCCTTTGGTGGGGTGCTCGCACCGACGCTGTGCCCAGATCCACCAACGCTTTCCTGATCTGATCGACGGCGGACGGAGCATCAGTTGGGCGACGGCGGGAGGTGCGCTCCCAACGTCCGTCATGTCGACTCCCTTTTCGACGATGGCTGACGTCGAGCTTCCCCGACGTTGCTGATGGCTGACTTCGGGAGCTTCACCTCGATAGCTCAGCGAAAAGGAGTATGTTGTTTTTGCATTTGTGAGGGAGGTTTGGAGTATGAAGTTATGTTGTGTTGCACGATTGTGGGGCTTGAGCCCGAAGATGGGGTCCCTCCATGAGGTGCGCTCACTTGCTTCAACTTTTGGGGTGTTCAATAATGTCGTCGGTGCAGTCTTGACAGAGCCTACTATCATGCTATTGAGCTTCCTCCAGCTAAGGTCACTGCTTTCTTAACAGCGTTGCCTCTTCCCTCATCAGCATCCCTCACATCGACAACGCCACTGCCCGCTGTGGCGCGAGGAGTCATGTGTTGTTGTTGTTTGGATTTCTGTTTGAGAGTGAGTCTGTGAGAGAGATGAGTTAATCTCTCTTTGTGTGTCTGTATGGTGAGAAATTGCCTGAGAGAGCAAGAGCGTGAGAGAGGTGAATGTATTCTCTCCTCGGCTCTCTCTTAGAACGTGGATTTGGTTGGGGTGAGCGAGATAGTTGTTTGGTGAGAAATCGCGTGAGAAAGCACAAACGTGAGAGAGGTGAAGATATCATCTTCACGGCTCTCTCTTCGGTAGCGGCTATGGGAGCTATTGGCACGTTTGTAGGATGAGTGGAGGAGATTGTGGAAGGGTTCGGTGGATGTGTGTTGTATTTGGGTTTGGCCGGTGTCAAAATTCCGCCAGTAGGGAGAAAGAAGATCTCATTTGCTGCAGCATGGCTACGGGGTTTGGGCCCACAGAAGGGGTCCCCCCATCGCACGGCTGCGGGGCATGGGACCGTAGAAGGGGTCCCCCCCATCGATGAGACGAAAGAGGTCGGCGGGTAATAAAATCCCACCTGACCAGCTTCAGGTGGGTGTACACGTGTCGTGGAGGCAGTGTGCGAAGCTATATTGACGTACATACAATTTTGCAGGGCCGAGCTTCGTATTTGGGCCAAGATGGAGGTCCATTACAGTATTAGAGGAGTAGTGTCGGCCCACCCTCTAGGATTGTTGGAGGTATCTGTTATTTGTTCGGGTTATAGTGCTTTATGTTTTATTTTCTGCTCGTATTATGTATATTTTGTTAATTTCTTATTAATGAAACATGGTGGCCATATTCCAATTTTTTTATAAACAAAAAAAACATGCATAAATATATGTCCATATACACACTAACAATTGTTTTTTTCTCCGAACCTTTCTGAACCTTTACTGAAACTTTTTTCACATATAATCATCCTTATCATTTTTCGAGTTTTTAACATATGCATCTTACTTCGGAAAACAAAAAAGTTGATTAATATTTGAGGAAATTTTTTGAAACATAGCATTGATCTCTCTGTTTTAGTAATTAATTGTAACGCTCAGCAATCGTCCTTTCTTCTAGATGCCACCGCGGCAACAACTGTATGTCATTATCAGTCCCGTACTAGTTAAGGCAATTGGCATAGCCGCATAGACATCTTTAATCTCTAATTTTTCTCTACTACTATAATGGGAGAACCCCTTAGTCCTTAACCCAACCCGTGCAGCGCACGTGTTGGGTTATGGACTAACTTTGGTAAATATTTTCGGAAGTGGACCAGTTTGGTAAATATTTTCGAAAGTGGATCAGTTTGGAAATTATTTTCTTTTTGCCCTTTTCATTATCCTTCAATTTTTTTCACGTGCACGTGTGCACGTGTATGATACTAGTAATATTTTAATTGGAGAGTTGGAATTTGTAAATTATCCTAGGGGAGGTAACCAATGTGATTGTGCGAAATTTAAAACATAAATAAAATGCACAAAGTATAAAAACAGAGTTAGAGAAAACAAACAGAGCAAGCACGTAAGACACAGTGATATAACAAGCTTCGACTCCAGGTCTACGTCCACACCACCTACTTGTAACAATTCTCCGTCACAAGCGATCCACTATACTTTAAACCATTGTACATTGATTCTCGAAATTCAGACCGAGAGACATATTACACTCGCAGGGCTTCTACAAACAAGTCCGGCAAAACTCACCGATGTGGAAAAAAAGAAAAACTCTCATGATCTATAACGATCTTGACTGAAGAAAACAGTAAAAGGTTTCACACTCGGATCGTTGATTGAATGATTAGTTCAGAAGAATTATGATTGTAAGGGATAAAAAATACTCAGTGAATTCGCCTCTATTTATAGAACAAGAAAATGTATCTTTC
The DNA here is from genome assembly GCA_017893485.1 of Hemerocallis citrina. Lineage (NCBI taxonomy): Eukaryota > Viridiplantae > Streptophyta > Magnoliopsida > Asparagales > Asphodelaceae > Hemerocallis > Hemerocallis citrina. The sequence continues at coordinate 331,877,027 of CM030359.1, read as the reverse complement.
CAAAAACAAAATGATATTTCCTAGATAGTTAAAACTGTACAAGTGCGGTCGACTGCTTTATTGAGCAGTCGACCGTTCACTCTTTAACTAAAAGTCGAAGGATGTCCGGTCGACATATTGTACGGTCGACCGCTATCGTGCAAACCCAATATTAATTTGACGAATCCACTTTATATTCTTTTCATATACTAATCAATCAATCAACGACTCTTTACATAGTATTTTCTCACAAAAAAACAGAAATGAATAATTGATTATTGATGGCTTTCTTGAGGATTTGAAGCACATGTTTCTTGTGTTTCAATCTTCTTTGATATTTGCAATATTTTCGATACTTTCCGCTTTTGATTGCAAATCATTTTGTATCTTTATTATGGTTTTCCTTTCCCTGTAAATCCTATGAAACTCAACTGAAAATATTTGTTGTAAATGATATGTTTTGTGCACACCAAACTTAAGGTCAACAGAATTGTGTAACCAAACAACACGTGTATTGTAACCAAATAAACACGTGCAATGCACATGTATAACTAATATAAAAGAGGTCTCAGGTTCGATGCCGGACAATGGCAGAATTTTTTTAAAATATATATCATATATATAAAGACATGCACTGTACATGTAAATTACTGGTCTCCGTAATTAAAACCTCACACTATTTCATACATTAATTTTGTAGTCAATTAACAAATAATTCAGACATTAGTACTATCCGTTGATTACTCCTTAAACTATCGTTAACTATTGTTATAGTTAATTATTGTCTGCGGCACAACTAATACAGCAGTTATCTCTAATATTATTTAGGAAAATGCCTTAGGTACTGTTCTTTTTTTTTTGCCTCTTATAAGAGGTTAAGAGGTTACCTTTTATAAGAGATTTACAGTAAGAATATCTTGTAAGAGCCTCTTTTTGAGGTGTTCTTTTTATATAAAAATAACATCTTATAAGAACCTCTTATAAGAGATTTATGTTCTTTTTTCACCTCTTACAAGAGCTTTTTTTCTACTTTTACACATTTTTGCCCTTACTATATAATTTCTATATTTATACGTTGGGGTAATATAGACTTTTTAAGTGATAGAAGGCTTATAAGAATTTGAGAGGCTACTAGAAGCCGTTTAGGCTTATAAGCGATTTTGGGGGAAATTGCTTATAAAAGATAAAAAAAGAACACTAAAAATTATGGAAAAAGAGGTGGACCACCTCTTATAAGAAGTGAATCGCTTATAAGAGGAGAAAAAGAACAGTACCTTAGTGTCATTTGTAAATCTAACAAAGCGTGCAACACACGTACATAACTATTATTTTTTTTGATAATGAGGATAGAATCGAAAGATTCTAGCCCAATATATTAATAAAAAGAGGATTACAACAAGGTAAAATTTTAACGGAAGTAAAACTAAAACCAAAACCATAATACAACCAAAAGCCTCTCGCAAAAGCAATTGAGATAACTGCGCACAGCAAACAAACACGACACCAAAACAACGCTGAACGAAGGCAGCTACACCGGTTGCAGAGCCAAAGGAGAAAAACGCATACAACGACGAACAACCTAACACGCCGGCAGAAAAACCAACGCTACACGACCCACATCAAAGGGGAGCCTACAGCGAGGAAGGGCCACGACGAAAAGAATGCATCCTCGAAACAGATTTGCAACCACACCAATGAAGAGCCAAACAAACGGCAGAGACAACTGCACCTACACAACCAATATAATGCAAACCCAGACCAGAAAACAAAAGCCAGCAAGAAGAGAAAGGAAGGGAACAGCTTTAAACGTGTAACACCCTAATTTTCATTTATGAGATTTTGTGATTTTACGTGCTTTGCACGTATAATTTCATTTGTATAATTTCTTTTATAAAGTATTTATTATATAGTATTTGTCCTCTTTATTTAACAAAAAATATATTTTTTAAAAGCCTAATTAAAATCTAAGCCTAATTTTCCCTTTTAAGCCAACTCCATTAATTAATTAATTTAATTATTTTAAGCTCATGGTTAAATTGGCCCATTAGTGAGCCCATTTAACTTATTTCTCTTTTAAAATGGTCTAACTTATAGTGTAGACTCTTTACATGGACAATTAATTTTTGTCACATGAACAAATTTGTAAATGGGGGACACTAGGTGGCATGTGCATGCAATGGAGTGTGCAATGCACACCCTTTCACCAAGGCCGGATGGGATAGGAGAGAGTGGGAAAGATGGGAGTTGGTTACTCTCATCATGGGTAGTTTCTATAACTCCCTAGTACATCTTGGCCCTTAATCTCTAACCATTTGATCTAATCTAAACCCTCCATTCACCTCAAAAGTTTGTATAAATACCCCTCCCCCCCTTACACTAGTTCTCATTACACCTAAAATTTGAAAGAAAGAAAGAGAGGAAAAAATACAAGCTGTAAGACAAAAGATTGAGGAGTTTTGTAAGTTGAAAAGAATGAGTGTTGTGTGTGTTCTTCAATCCAAGGAGGAGGCCGGATTGCACTAAGGGAGGCTCGGGTTCAAAGCTTGCAATAAGGAGAGGCACAACTTAGTGGCTTGATCTTGGATGAGAAGGCTTCGCTCATTCGTGTAGGAGATTCTCTAGGAGTTCTTTTGATTATTTTTTCTCCATTTAAGGTGGATAGTTCTCTTAAACATCTAATTAGACATCATGCTAGGATGTGATTGATAAATTAAGGAGAAACTCTAACTATTTTAGCCATGCGTTATGAAAATGAGACAAATTGCTATTAGTTTGAATGTATGCCGAAAGAGTGTTAAATTGATTGCAAAAATTATGATTGGTTAATATAGATGTTTACCATGCTACCATTTTGTTTGTTATATGCTAAATTAAGATTACATGCTTAGATGTTGAATAATTGAAGAAAGAACTATGGAAATATGTAGCCTTGATTATTGAATTGTAATTGGCATGGAAAATGAAATTTATTATTGAGATAATCATACATTATTAATAAAAATATTATATGAGACCTAGGAAAATTTTAAGCGTACAATATAAAGAGGATATGCTTATTTTTCCTAAATTCGAAATTGAAGAACCAAATGAAGTAGGGAGCAAATTATGTGTTTTTGTATTAAAAATAAAATTTTAATTTACTGAAATACTGTATTGAAATGAAATCTGGAGTTTTTGAATAAATTTGGAGAAGAAGAGAACTCAAAAACATTTGTTTTAGTAAAAATTCGAAAGGAACAGAGACCTAGATTATAACCCCAGTAGTCTAGAACCATATCAGATTGTTCACTTGTCCATATTGGTTAGCTGGTGCATTGGGTTCGACTACTGTAGCTGCGGGTTTGGGCTCGGTGGTCTTGGGTTCGAAACTGGATATGAGCATTTTGTTTCCCTTTTTTTTCAAAAGAAATTCGAAACCCGAGGCACACTTGATCTTAATTTGACCCCTTTCCTTATTGCTGTGGCGCCTAGGCTTCTCTAGCTCTCGGTGGCGGTTGGTTACCCTGTGATCGTGAGTTCGATTCCTGGCTTCGGCAGGAATTGTAATTTTTGACTTTTTTGAGTTTTAAAATTAATTTGTGTCTTATAAAAATTTGGGAAAAAAATTATAATTATTCTAAAATTATGTGGACTTAATGAAAAATATTTGGGCATGATTTTGACTAGAATAAAGGTGGTTTGGAAATGAAAACTAAGTAGAAATGCATTGGTGTAAATATGAAAAGTGATTATTTTCATGAGAAGATTATACAAAAAGGATTTTTAAATGAAAGATAATTTAAGTTAGTTATTCATGAATTTTATTGTCTAATTTGGGTATTATATACGAATAAAAAATACGATTCGGTGACTATTGAATCAAGTAAAGAAAAGGAACTATGATATGAGAATCTAATGTGTTTATTGAAAAGAAATTTTGAGCATGAAATATAAGGATTGAAAGTGAACTTGATATGTGAGTTTTGATTCATAGAAACGAATGGAAATCATATTAATTGTGAAAAAGAACTTATGAGTATAAAGACTCAATTTTGTGATTTATGAATTGAAATTGAGAACTAGAGTATAGTTAAGCCTCATACCGGCATTAAAAAGAAATATGTTGAAATGAAATTTGAGATGAAAAGACCAAGATTTGGATAATGTTGAATAAATGATTAAGACCGGTATAATGGTAGGACTAACTCTAGAGAATTGAATTTGTTCATGATTCAAATAATTAAATATTAGATACACAGTGAAGACGTGATGAAAATAAGAGAAAAACATGAGTATGAGGGCCTCGGAGCTACGGTGCGAGAATATTCACAGGTTGTCTTCACGATGCGTCGTGACATGACGTGGATATGTCTCCAGGAGTCCGTACCACAGGCGACGCTCGTGGGGTGTTTGGTGACTGCGGGTGGTGTCATGTCCCATGACGGAGGCTGAATTGTCCATAGGTTCTTCACGATGCGTCGTGACACGACGTGGAATTCCCCTCCAGGCTGTCTGGATATGAGCTCGTAATTCATAGAACATCTAGGATACTTATCGTAGTTACAGTAGTAGTTTAAGTCATGACGAAGGATTGAACCCTACAAGATGAAGGACGGTTAAGGGCTTGCCCTCAGACCTATGTAGTATGGGATGCATAGAATCTGAACAAGTAGTGTCATGTAACATACATAACTGCATTAAGAACTAAGTGCACCGCACAACACGACATCTATAGGATAGTCCCTTGTAGTTCTGTTTGTGATCAAGCTTGTGGTTGTTTAAATATTTGAGAATCGTTATACTGTTTCGGCATAGAGAGGATAGCGTGTATAATATTTCGTCAGTTGTAAGCAACTGATGCATCCACAATTTCTATGCAGAGTAAAGTGACTAACAAGACTAAAGAACGCATGCTGATTAAAGATTGATTCAAGTATTGTACATTTCAATTTATGTAAATTGTTGTAAACTGCTTCCGCTGTAAATATGTAATGTAAGTGTAAACTCTGATGTAACAAAAAAAAATTATTTCCTTGTAAAATTGTACGAAGAGAAGTGTAAAGATCCTGTGAAACTTCGAATTCAGTCTGCTTTGGAATTCGGGATGTTACAAAACGACCCGAAGGAGGTTTGAGAATATGCTTAAGAACAGAAAATGGCTACAATGCCACCAAAGAAAACCACAGTTAAAGCACCGCAACAAACAACAAATGCACCTACACAACGACACCACCCCTGCTAAAGGAGGAGCACCACCAGGGTAATCTCCGAAGGGAGTTATGCTAAGGAAAACTCCACAAGAACGGCGCAATCGCCTAAAAATCACATAAACGCACTAACTCAGGAAAATGAATGAAGAGCCGCACAATAAGAAAAGCTAAAGGGAGAACAATGCTACCATCGAGACGCAGCCCGAGATCTAGCATAGCATAACCAAGCTACCAACAAAGCACAGTCAGGGGCTGTCCTGATGGACCAGAAGAAACAAATATAAATCCAAAGAATCTGGCAAGAAACGAAATAATTAACACCCATAGATACAAGGGCAGAACTAATATAATCACAGATACAATAACAGCAGCATCACACAATATCTGCATACCAACAAGAGGTCAATGCCAACAGCCAAAATTAACAAAAGTCCACCAAAAGAATACATAACAAAGAGTAATAAACCTCCAAACCAAGAACATCCAACCCATCGAGCAGGAAAGAACAAGCAACATACAAAAAGCACTATTAATCAAAGGAGCTTAATAACCCAGACTAAAACAACAGAGAAACACAATTGCAGCTCAAGACCCTCAGCAACTGCCAAAACGACCCAAAAACCCCCATGAGAAAGAGGCAACGAAACACTACATCCACTTCAGAACTGCAAAAGGAGAAGGAATAGAAATCAAATTAGAAATGAACACAACTCATTGGATTAAGAAATATTAGAACGAACATTGCTGATCGCCTCTTCCACTTTATCATGCGTTAAAGTGGAGGGCCAAAATTTAGTGAAGAATAAAAAATCGTCGACAATAGTATCGATCAAAGAAGCGGTGTGAGTAAAAATACGCTTGTTCCGTTCCGACTAAATAACCCAAATGATAGCCATAATAGAAAGAAACCAAGAATTACGATACTCTTTCTTGAGGGTTTGAGACATCCAACAGGACGAGAATTCGTTAGGGATAGAAGTAGCTTGCCAAGCAAGAACAGTAATCATCCACAACGGTTGAATAAAGGGGCACTTGAGAAAAAGGTGATCGGAGGAACACAATGAGCATAATTAGCCTACGGCCAAGTTCGTTTTATTAAGAACCTCAACGGTGAGTAGTTTGTTGTTAAACGCAAACTGTAGTACGGTAAAAATGGCCTGGGGGGCCCAACCTAGGCCCAATACAACTCTCACTCAAGAAAGGTAAATATAGCAATTTAGTTCGGCTTCGAACCATTGCAGGGTCGGTGCCGAACCTCAAGTTTACCCCTACAGAGCTGGCCTCCTCGTATCCGACGAGCCTCAGTGGTCCTCGGCATCCGATCCGTGACAGCCCCACGGGCCGTCCCCCCTTCCTGGCGAAGCAGGGGGATGACTTGGCACAGCCTAGGCCCTCCGATGCTCCCAGAAGCACAGGAGACCTACGATCAGCCATGTCAGCTCCAAAAACCACCAAGGGTTTTGCCACGTCAGCCCTATACCGCTCCTGGTATTGCCACGTCTGCCCTAAACCCCCTGGGCCTTCTGCCACGTCAGGCCCATGGGCTTTCGGATCTAGACCCGGCCCCCAAGCGGAACCAAACCCGGTTGGGATTCTCTATAAATACTAGACCCTCACCCACCTTTTGAGGTAATCAATCTTTTACCACTTAAATTCACCTAGTTATTGCTACTCTCTCACAGAGACTGACTAGATCGTCAGAGGGTCCGCCACCGGGACAAACCCCGGTGTTTCAGGACCGTCTGCAGGTACACAAGACCTCGGATCCGAACCCCCTGATCCGAGCCCAGATCTCCGCCTCATTCCGAGGTCGCCGCAGGTTCCGCCCGGTCAGCCAAGGGTCGTCAGACGAGCAGCTTTCTCCTTCAAATACAAATTGAGTCCGAACTCACACCTGGTGCATCCACACGTCTCCCAGAAATAAACTGCATCAGGTTGGCACCGTCTGTGGGAACACTGCTTCAGAAGCCGACCCGAGCCCGACCATCGAGCGACCTCGACAGCCGAACTCTCATGACCTCCAAGGGCAGGGGAAGGGCCGCTTCCAACCCGGCCCCGAACCATCCAAGACCGCCGCCCGAGGGACGGAGGCCAGGCTCAGCCGCGTCGGAGGCAACCTTCAGACCGACCGAACAAGGTCGGGGGAGCCCCCGTCACCCACAAGGGATTCCAGGACTTTCAAGAAGAAATTCTTGAAACTCTCCGACGGACCTCCAGGGAGGAAGGCCCACAGGATCGGCGAGGTACTAGGAACCGGAGACTCTCACCTCCGAACCCTACTCCGAACCGCATCCAGGGTCGGGATCCCGAATCCGAGGGAGCCACGGGTACGCCATTCACCCTGCACTATATCCACGGGGGGCCAATGGGAGGAGAATCCGATACTTCCCAAAAAGCCTTTATCTGAGAGGCGAATGCTGTCCAATACAGCCCCTCCCCCAAGCAACAACCGCTGCCAATCTCCTTCTCAGGAGAGGACCTCGAAGAAGTTCACCTACCCCACTGCGATGCCCTCGTCATTAGCCTCCACATAGCTAATTGTGAGGTTCGCCGAATCCTCGTCGACAACGGCAGCTCGGTAAATATTCTTTTTCTCAAAGCCTTCGAAAGTCTCAAATTATCCAAAGGGAAGCTCAAACCAGCCGGATACACGTTGCTTGAATTCTCCGGCGTCCCAATCGTAATAGAGGGGATTATTACCCTCGACGTCACCGCAGGATCGGCTCCTGTCAAGAGGACCGAATCCATGGATTTCATGATCATCGACGTCAAGGCGGCTTACAACGCCATTCTTGGCCGACCCGGACTAAACTCCCTCCAGGCGATACCTTCGGCCTACCATCTGAAACTTAAATTTCCCACCCCCCCAAGGGGTCGGCATCATCCGAGGTAGCCACGAAGCAGCACGATCGTGCTACATAACCGCAGTCGGAGGGGGTATATTCCCCCTCGATGCCGTTGAACTCGAACCTGAGAGGGACGGCCCAGCTCCCGAGCCGGTTGACGAATTAGAAGAGGTCCTGTTCGATGCCAAGGATGAGTCGAAATGGTTCCGGGTGAGCTGCTCACTCTCCGAGGACTTGAAATCAGGCATCATCGCCTGCATCCGTCGCAACATCGATCTCTTCGCTTGGAAGCCCTCCGACATGCCCGGGATCTCCGAAGACTTGATTATGCATCGACTAAGCGTCATCCCTGACTCTAAGCCGATCGTCCAAAAGAGGCGCAAAGTCGCCCCGGAGAGGCAACAAATTGTAAAAACAGAAGTGGACAAACTCTTGTCCGCTCGATTCATCCAGAAATTCAGCTACCCCGAGTGGCTGGCTAATGTCGTCATGGTGAAGAAGGCAACAGGGGGTTGGCGGATCTGCATTGACTTCACGGACCTTAACAAAGCGTGTCCGAAAGATCCTTTCCCCCTCCCCCGCATCGACGCTTTAATCGACGCAACCTCGGGGCATGAGCTACTGTCCTTCATGGACGCATTCTCGGGGTACAATCAGATCCGGATGTTTCCACCAGACATCTCCAAGACCTCGTTCGTCACCGACCAGGGTCTTTATTGTTACCGCGTTATGTCCTTCGGGCTGAAAAACGCTGGAGCCACGTACCAGCGACTCGTCAACAGAGTCTTCAAAGACCTGATCGGCCGCAACGTGGAAGTGTACGTCGACGACATGCTTGTCAAAAGCCGGGCTGGGCCGAACCACGTCGCCGACCTCGAGGAAGCCTTCGGTGTCCTCCGACGCCACAACATGAGACTCAACCCGGCTAGATGCGCTTTCGGCGTCTCCACGGGGAAGTTCTTGGGGTTCATCGTCAGCCAACGCGGCATTGAAGCAAACCCCGAGAAAATCCAAGCCATTATTGACATGTCCCCGTCCCGGAATGTCAAGGAGGTTCAGAGGCTCACAGGTCGGTTGGCGGCAATCGGCCGTTTTCTCTCCAAGTCAGGGGAGAAGTCTCTCCCCTTCTTTAAGGCCTTGCGCGGAAAAGGGAGCTTCGAGTGGGGTACCCATCAACAAGAAGCCTTTAAACAGCTAAAGCAATACCTCGCCAACCCGCCTCTCCTCAGCAAGCCCGAGCCGGGCGAGCCGCTTTGGCTCTACCTGTCCGCCTCGGACAACGCTCTCAGTGCCGTCCTCGTCCGAGAGGAGGAAGGGTTCAAAAGCCACTGTATTATGTGAGCAAAGTGCTCCTCCCAGCCGAGACGAGATACGCAAAGATAGAGAAGGTGGCCTATGCGCTGGTCATGACAGCCCGGAAGCTTCGCCCTTACTTCCAAGCCCACTCCGTCCAAGTACTGACCGACCAACCACTGAAGACTGTCCTGCACAAGCCCGAAAACTCCGGCCGCTTAGTCAAGTGGTCAATCGAGCTGGGCCAGTTCGACATCAGCTATCAGCCAAGGGTGGCCATTAAAGGACAGGCCCTCGCCGAATTCATAACTGAGTGCACCGTCTCCGAGCAGCCTAGCCTCGAAGGATCGGATCCGACCTGGGAGGTCTTCGTCGACGGCTCGTCATGCGAAACAGGGAGTGGGGCGGGCATCATCCTTCGTGGCCCCGACCAATTCCTACTTCAATACTCCCTCCGCCTCAACTTTCCGGCCTCCAACAACGAGGCAGAATACGAGGCCATGATCGCTGGATTGACCCTCGCCAGCCGAGCTGGGGCCAAGCAAATTCGGGCCTTTAGTGATTCTCAACTCGTGGTCAATCAGATCACCGGAGAATACGAAGCCCACGATGAACGCATGATGAGGTATTTGGCGGCAGTCAAGCGACTCCTGGCGTCCTTCAGCTGCGCCGCGGTTATCAGAGTCCCCAGGGAACAAAACGCTCAAGCAGACGCGTTATCCAAACTTGCCTCTTCCTCCTTCGAGGGCCTCGATCAGACGGTGCTCATAGAATCCTCCTGAAACCAAGTATCAGTGACCCAGAGCCGGAAGCGATGTGTGTGCAAGATGGGACCAGCCCGGACAACTGGACCACTCCCATCCGAAGATTCTTAATCAGTGCCGAGCTTCCTGAAGACAGAGCCGAGGCCAGACGAGTCAGAGTCCGAGCTGAAAGGTTTGTCATGATCGATGACATCCTCTTCAAACGCTCGTACACCTTGGCCGACGGCAAACCATACCTCCGCTGCCTCACCAGCGACGAGGCCAGCTACGCCCTCAGAGACCTGCACGAAGGGATCGACGGATGCCACATGGGGAGCAGGACACTTGCTCGGAAGGCCCTGAATCAGGGGTACTATTGGCCAACCATGCTCCAAGACTCACAAGACTTAATCAAGAGGTGCGGCCCCTGCCAAAGATTCTCCCCTATCAAAAGGATTCCTCAAGCCAATCTCCGGTCCCTGGCAAGCCCTACGCCCTTCGCCATGTGGGGTATGGACCTTGTGGGACCCTTCCCCCCAGCGGTGGGACAAAAGAAATTCCTGATCGTCGCCATCGACTACTTCACCAAGTGGATCGAAGCCGAACCACTGTCCAGCATCACCGAGCGCCAAGTGCAACAGTTCTTTTGGAAGAACATCATTTGCCGGTTCGGAATCCCTCGAGTCCTCGTCACCGACAACGGAACCCAGTTCCAAGGTCAAAACTTCCAAACCTTCTGTGCGGACATCGGCATCCAGCAACGTTTTTCCGCCATTTGCCACCCTCAGTCCAACGGCCAAGCGGAGAACGCGAACAGGCAAATCCTCGACGGCCTCAAAAAGTGCCTCGACAGTTCCCCCAAAGGGCTGTGGGTCGAGGAACTGCCCAGCGTACTATGGGCCCACCGAACCACCCAGAGGATCCCCACGGGGGAAACACCATTCAGTCTAACCTATGGGACTGAGGCAGTCATCCCCGTCGAGGTCGGATTACCTTCTCCCCGGATCATAGCCTTCGATGAAGCTGACAATGCGTCCGGCCTGAGGGCCAACCTGGACCTCGTCGCCGAGGTACGAGAGAAGTCTTCAATCCGGAGAAGTATCTACCAGCAACGGATCGAGAGGTTTTACAACAAGAAGGTCTGCCCTACAAACATCAAGGCAGGGGACCTGGTATTACGTAAGCTATCTGTTTCCGATCCAACCAAGAAGAGGAAATTGGCTCCCAACTGGGAAGGCCCATACCGTGTAGTCGAGGCTGTCCGCCCTGGTACATACCGACTGGCGGATATAGACGACCGACCCATCAGCCGACCCTGGAACGCCGAGCACCTAATGAAATTCCTGGAAGAGCGAGCCTAGGTGCTAGCCTGACTAAAGTAAATTAAATTTGATGTAAGCTTTCATATGTAAAGGGCCACTTCAACGGCCCTCCCTATCTAGTATAAAAGAAGTCTCTTTTTGTCAAAATCCAAATACCTCGGCAACTCCGACCTGGTACCGGACAATGGGATCGGCACCCAGGTTCACGCTCTGCTATCGTCCCCAAGAGTCTCGGTAGGGTCGACCCCGCTCCGGACCAGGGAGTCTTCCTATTGCCCCACGACGATCCCTCACGAATCTGCGGAGCCAGACCTCGCCTCCACCGCCCTTCACCACACCGCTGACCAGAGCAAAGAAGGAAAAGATTTCTTTATTTCATACTCTTTTATTTTATTCGGGGAAAACAAATAAAGACCGTTACAGGACCACTCCACTCATCTCAAACTAAAGAAAATCACCGCCTTAGGGCTCCTCGGATCCAGCGAGGGGCGGGATCACTCCGACCGAACGACTTGGAGCTCTCTCTTCGTCAAGACGGTCCTTCGGTTCTGCCACAATCGACACACCGGCCACAGAGCTCTGGGCGTCAACGGATCGCATACGCTCCATCAGAAGCATCGCAGAGGGAACCCCCTCCGCTCGCCGACCCCCCGAGGAAGATATCGAGACGCCAACATCGTCCTATAACGGTGTATCTCCATCTCCTTCTCCACTATCACATCACGAAGCAGCTTTCTAGAGGAGGGCCTCTGCACCGAGGAACTAGACATAGTATATCCGAGACCGGCGTCCCCGAGCTCCCGATCCGCCATTGCCCTCCTCAGCCGGCTTGCCTCCTCACTAAGGGCTTCGGACTTGTTCCTATAGTAATTGAAAGCCGCATCAGTATCACGGGCCCCCTTTCGGTACCGAACCAAAGTGGCCTCCAGGGCCTCAACCTTGATCCGAAGCCACGCCACGTCGGAACGACGGGGGTCCGCCTCAGGAGGGGGAGCCATAACCTACAAGAGACAGCCCACTCAAAACATATAAGCAAGGAGGTTCGGAAGTATTCAAGGTCAAAACACTTGGCCAGCCAAAAACCCTCTTTTTATAAGTCTAGTTTCTCCATACAAAAAATGTGGTGGCCAGTCCGCGGAAGGCAAATACAATCGAGAGAAGGAAAAAGAAGGACAAAAATTATACAGCTAGTTTTCCCACCTCAGTGTCGGTCGGGTTCACGGGGGGGGTCGGCAGCCTGGTCACCATCGGGCCCTTGTTCGCCAGGGGTCTTCGGTGTCCCCTCAATCTCCATATCAAACTCGAAGTTGGACAGGTCGATAGTAGGATAGAAGTGCCTCACATGACTGAGGGCCTTTGCATAACAGTCGTCCTGGGCCTTGATCACCAGGAGCTGACACGACTCCGTCAACTCGTCCTTCTCCTTCGCCGACATCTTCTCCTGAGCCGCCATCGTCTTCGCCCATTCCTCCTTCTCCTTGTCGAAGGTCGCCTTCATTTCCGTCTCCCTCCTATGAGAGCCTTCGAGCTCTACCTTCAACTCCTTCACCTCCTGCTCGGCCTTATCAGCCCGGTCTCGCTCTCGCTGCAAAGCCGCCTCATAAAGGCCTCTCACGTGGGCCCCCTGCACGGTCGCCTGCAGTGGCCCGACAATACTAAGAAACCTTTCTTAGCGACATGATCTGAAAGCAAGTGGGTTCGGTTGACTTACCAGCACATTGGCCTGCACAAGACGCACGTACGCCTCGTCCAGGGTCTGGGCCTTCATATCCGAACGGTCCCGAGGGGTCGCCAGCTTATCTGCAACCTCCACGGCCTGGCACCCTCGGACCAGGCAATCACCCTTGCGGATCGACCAATTCGGCACCCACGGTCGCCGAAGTCTCTCCTCTATCCCGGTATCCACCAGGGGACCCTTCCCCTTATCAAGGTCAGTAGCCCTGCCCTGATCCAAGCCCCCCTGAACCACCGCGTCCCCGCCTGTCTCCGAGCGAGTCCTTTTGGCCCTCGGCTGAATTGGGGCCTCGGAGACCACCTGGGACAATTCGGTCGTCTTCACCGCGTCCCCCTTCTTCTCGGCCTTCTTCTTCTTCATAGCGAGCCTCAGCGCCCTAATCGATTCTTCATCCATATCTGTAAAAAAATCCATTAAGAACAATGAACAAGAAAGTACGAGAAGATCGAGAGAAAAGAAACAACCACATACTAGAAAGTACGGCCGGGCTCAGTCCGACACTCGCCAGGTGGGCCTCTGTCACCTTTGCCCAATTGATGCTGTACGACAGACGGAGGCGCTCAACAAACCTCCACTCCTCAGCCGACAGGTCCCCCGGCCTCGGCGTTTCATAGCTCGGCTTAGAATGGTTCCACCGAGTGGGAATATCCCAAGGATCCTCACTCCGGATCACCAGATATTTCTTCTTCCAAAACTTGATAGAATCCGGGTGACCGTGGACTACCTTCCCCTTACCACGAGGCGAGATATAGTATACTCCCTCTGACGATGAGCCGATCATCAGCATCGCTCGGAACACGTTCAGCCGAAGGGGTACCTTCTGCTCTTCACACATCAGCACGAAGCAGACGATCTGCTTCCAGGAGTTCGGCCCAAACTGCATCGGTGCCAAGGACGCCCAATTCAGCACCTCCCGAACGAACGGGTGGATCGGCAGCCTCAGACCGGAGATAAAGGCGTCCACAGGGAAGATGCAATACCTATCCGGCAGGAGGTCGGTCGGCCGAAGAGTAGAGTTCGGCAGCATGAGCTCATAGCTGGACCCTATGTAGTATGCCAACTGCAGAGCCCCTAAGTCGCCTGCCTCCAGAACTGTCAGGTGTGCCTCCACCTTCACCCTCTTTCGGCTCGGCGACGACGGCTGGACCCCAGAGAGCTCCTTATCGGAGAGATCGTCGGGATAGCGACGGAAAGGCTTGGGTTGTACAGACGATCCTATCGTCAGGTCACCGTAAACGGGCACCTGACTCGAGCCGCCGATCCCCGACCCCTTCTTCTTCTTCGGTGCCCTCTTCTTCTTGGCTCGCTCCGGCGAGGGTGTAGACAATCGAGCCAGACCGGTCGGATTCCGAGGCCCTTTGGCGCCATCCCCTTCGGGACCACCCTCCTCTCTGGAAACCAACCCTGGAGTCCGAACTTCATCTGAACTACCGCCCCCCTCCTCAGAGTCGCTACTATCCACCACGAAATGCCTCCGAGATCGCAACGGCTTCACATTATGGACCACCTCCTCCTCGCTTACCGTCTCCTCCCACGAAGTCGATTTGAAGACAGGCTTCACTCCCCCCCAGACGTCGACACCGACGAGCCAGACTGAGCCCTATCCATCTGTGCCTAAGCTAAACAGACTTACCAGCTAAACCTGAGATCACTTCGGAAGAACGAGCCTACTGCAGAAACTGAAGGGACGAACACTGAAGAGTTGGAAGATTTTTTGAAAAGTAAGGAGCGAGAAAAAGTGGGCGATGAGAGGGGAGAGGAGAACATTTATAGAGGATAGAAACGACTCCTCGATTTCCGCAGCTACTATTCACCGATTGACGCACAACTGCCACCTGGAGAAACGCGCCACGACCTCGAAACATGCACTGCTGACGTCACCCAGTGCCAGGCTGCCAGCCCTGCACAGGGGTCGGTTCGGATTTAGGGCTCGGCGGAGGCAATGTATTACTTAAGATTTAAAGGCTCCAGGGTTCGGTCGGCTCACCTCTCACCCACGAACAGCTGGGGGCTTACAGCCTTGGCAGCCGAAACCCCAAAACTGTTCAAGGGTGGTAGAAAAGCAACCATCGCCTGGGACCCTATCGGAAAGCAAATCGCCCCCCATATCCGAGGCTCTTCAGCCTCAGGCCCAGAATACGGTGAGCACCACTCCCGTCCGGATCTCTCTCGGGCCCGACAACCGTGTAAGGGCCGTCTGAACCGAAAAGGGATCCGGACGGCAGAGTCACCACCAATCAGGATCGGGGGGTAAAATTTTTCTATTAGGCGGCCCCATTAATGCCCCTAGGAAATTGGAGCACCTGCACAGATCCCAGAGCGCCCTCTAAAAAGCGCCGCGAAGGCAGCAGACCACCCCGCTTAATCCCTCTGAAACACTGTGGCTCGCCATCACCCTTACCGACCCATAATCCCTCCTCATCTCGAGGTCTGGTCCGGCACCAGGGTACTCTTCTCAGGAAGAAACAACGGCTCGCCCTCACCCTTACCAACCCATAATCCCTCGCCAGCTCGAGGTCCGGTCTGGCACTAGGGTACTCTTCTTCGGAAGATCCACCGGCTCGCCATCACCCTTACCGGCCCATAATCCCTCCTCATCCCGAGGTTCGGTCTGGCACCAGGGTACTCTTCTCAGGAAGAAACAACAGCTCGCCCTCACCCTTACCAACCCATAATCCCTCGCCAGCTCGAGGTCCGGTCTGGCACCAGGGTACTCTTCTTCGGAAGATCCACCGGCTCGCCATCACCCTTACCGGCCCATAATCCCTCCTCATCCCGAGGTTCGGTCTGGCACCAGGGTACTCTTCTCAGGAAGAAACAACGGCTCGCCATCACCCTTACCGACCCATAATCCCTCGCCAGCTCGAGGTCCGGTCTGGCACCTGGGTACTCTTCTTCGGAAGATCCACCGGCTCGCCATCACCCTTACCGACCCATAATCCCTCCTCATCCCGAGGTTCGGTCTGGCACCAGGGTACTCTTCTCAAGAAGAAACAACGGCTCGCCATCACCCTTACCGACCCATAATCTCTTGCCAGCTCGAGGTCCGGTCTGGCACCTGGGTACTCTTCTTCGGAAGATCCACCGGCTCGCCATCACCCTTACCGACCCATAATCCCTCCTTATCTCGAGGTTCGGTCTGGCACCAGGGTACTCTTCTCAGGAAGAAACAACGGCTTGCCATCACCCTTGTCGACACATAATCCCTCGTCATCTCGAGGTTGGGTCGAACACCAGGGTACTCTTCTCCGGAAGATTCAACGGTTCACCATCCCATTTCCACGACCATGAACACTCCTCCCCGGCTAGCTCCCGCACCCCCGCAGGAGTGGGGGGCTTGTGTAGTAGGGTAAAAATGGCCTGGGGGGCCCAACCTGGGCTCAATACAACTCTCACTTAAGAAAGGTAAATATAGCAATTTAGTTCGGCTTCGAACCATTGCAGGGTCGGCGCCGAACCTCAAGTTCACCCCCACAGAGCTGGCCTCCTCGTATCCGACGAGCCTCAGTGGTCCTCGGCATCCGATCCGTGACAGCCCCACGGGCCGTCCCCCCTTCCTGGCGAAGCAGGGGGATGACTTGGCACAGCCTAGGCCCTCCGATGCTCCCAGAAGCACAGGAGACCTACGATTAGCCATGTCAGCTCCAAAAACCACCAAGGGTTTTGCCACGTCAGCCCTATACCGCTCCTGGTATTGCCACGTCTGCCCTAAACCCCCTGGGCCTTCTGCCACGTCAGGCCCATGGGCTTTTGGATCCAGACCCGGCCCCCAAGCGGAACCAAACCCGGTTGGGATTCTCTATAAATACTAGACCCTCACCCACCTTTTGAGGTAATCAATCTTTTACCACTTAAATTCACCTAGTTATTGCTACTCTCTCACAGAGACTGACTAGATCGTCGGAGGGTCCGCCACCGGGACAAACCTCGGTGTTTCAGGACCGTCTGCAGGTACACAAGACCTCGGATCCGAACCCCCTGATCCGAGCCCAGATCTCCGCCTCATTCCGAGGTCGCCGCAGGTTCCGCCCGGTCAGCCAAGGGTCGTCAGACGAGCAGCTTTCTCCTTCAAATACAAATTGAGTCCGAACTCACACCTGGTGCATCCACACGTCTCCCAGAAATAAACCGCATCACAAACCAAGTTAAGATTTTAGATTTCAGGGGAGTGCAACTACTCCATAAAGACTTAGCACACAGGGAATAGATCCCCCTAAAATTGAGGAAGTTGTAGAAGGATTTAACCGAAAAGTTATCAGAACTGGTCCATCGCCATTTGAAATCGTCAATAGGATGCCAGGAATAAAGGTTGAGACAAGCGAAAAGCTCTTCAAGCTCGATCGCAAGTTGCATAGGAAGAACGCCTCTGAATGTTATTGACCATAACTTTTGGTTATTGATGACAGAGACATAATCTGCCACCGTGGCTGAGGGGTTGGAGGCGAAGTGGTAGAGGGAAGGATAAGCTAACGCTAACTTGATATTACCAAACCATAAAACGTCCGAGTAAAGTACATCTAAATTTTTACTTTATAAAAACTATATTTATTAAGACGTGCATCGAACGTGTAAATTACTGTTAATTAATTATTCTCAACAGCTCAACTAATACAACACGAGTGCTATAAATGTGAGGACAAATATGACACGATGTGTTGAGACCCCTTGAACAAGCTCCTATACTACTCTCCCTTGCTCGCAAAGAAACACAGACAAACGAAAACTATGACTATTCCTCCAACTCGTAATACTACTACTACTCTTCCTCACATAGCAATCTTCCCGTTTATGTCCAAAGGCCACACCATCCCCCTCCTCCACCTCGCCCACCTCTTCCACCACCGCAAACTTGCCACCATCACCTTCATCACCACCCCTCTCAATGCTGCCTTCGTCCGTGCCAACACCGAGAAAAAGCAGACATCATCACGCTCCCATTCCCTGTTGACATCCCCGGAATCCCTCATGGCGTCGAGTCAACTGACCAGCTCCCTTCCATCTCCCTCTTCCTCCCCTTCGTCAACGCAACCAAACAACTCAAGCCCGGCTTCGACCAACTTCTTTCATCCCTACACGATGTCAGCTTCTTGATTTCCGATGGTTTACTAGGGTGGACGGCAGAGTCTGCATCGACACTCGGGATCCCTAGGGCTATGTTCTACGGGATGGGCAACTTCGCACATACTGTCTGTGCAGTTGTATCTATTCACCGGCCTCATGCGGGTATAACGTCCGAACACCAGCCGTTTTCTGTCCCCGGGTTCCCTAATCTTAAAATCACCTTGGGTGATCTCAACCCTCCGTTCAACAACCCTGATCCTAAGGGCCCCCTAGTTGAATTCCACCGGGAGCCGAACAAAAGAAGTTCTCACAAGCTCTAATTGTCAACAGCTTCTACTCACTTGAGGCACCCTATTTCAACTACTGGAACAAGAATTTCGGGCCCAAAGGGAATTTTTTCCATAAATGACCCTTTTTATGAAAGTTTTTCCACAAACAACCTGTTTGTTTTTAAAATTCCATAAACAACCCACTCGCTTTTTGAAAAAGCGAGTGTGGTATAATCACCCACGCTTTTTCAAAAAGCAAGTCTTAGGGTTCAGAAAATTATAAACCTAAGACTCGCTTTTTGAAAAAGCGAGTGTGGTATAATCACCCACGCTTTTTCAAAAAGCGAGTCTTAGTGTTCAGAAAATAAGAAACCTAAGACTCGCTTTTTGAAAAAGCGAGTGTGGTATAATCACCCACGCTTTTTCAAAAAGCGAGTCTTAGTGTTCAGAAAATAAGAAACCTAAGACTCGCTTTTTGAAAAACCGTGGGTAATTATGCCACACTCGCTTTTTCAAAAAGCGAGTCTTGGCCTTGTTTGCCCAGCAACACTCGTTTTCTTAGATGCAATCATGTTAGCATTCATTCTTGTTCAACTCTCCCATTCTCCTTACTACTTTGAAGTATGAAGACACAGTTTTTTCAAGGGAATTTGGTATTGGATCTTCTGCTTATGTTAGGTTAGAAGTGAAGTGATGTAAATGAATTGTAACCGTCTTTTTCCATTTTAACTTGTGTTGCTTCGGTTATTAGCTATAGAAAGCTGGCATATGATGCATGCTATTTGTGAGGCCACAGAGGGTTTGCATCAGTGCATTTATTTTCTTCTGTGTGGATTCTGGCATTCTGCAGTGCAAGGTCCGAAGGGTGAGAGAAGAAGAGAGCAAGAGATAGAAACTGCTGCATTCATTGAGTAGGGCCCAGAATTATTGGATTTTTCTTCCTCTGTTTTGAATTTTCCTGGGCTGATCCACAAGACATTCTAACTCTTACATTCCAAAATTGACAATGCAAATGCACAACCACTCCACAATATAGATTAACCATGTACAAATGTGTGTAACAATATAAATTTCATTAACACAGGCAAGACTCGCTTTTCCAAAAACCGAGTTTTATACAGAGCACCTCGCTTTCTCAGAAAGCGAGTCTTCCGCCTGTAGATTTTTTTCAACAAGCCACAGACTCGCTTTTTCAGAAAGCGAGTTTGGTATAAATAAGCGCGGTGTTTGGGAAAGCGAGTCTTGAATCTGTTGATAACTAATGAGTCTGCTAGCAAAAATAATACAGACCCAAGACTCGCTTTTTGAAAAAGCGAGTCTAGGTCTGAACACCGCGCTTTTTCAAAAAGCGAGTCTTAGGTTTCTAATTTTCTGAACCCTAAGACTCGCTTTTTGAAAAAGCGTGGGTGATTATACCACACTTGCTTTTTCAAAAAGCGAGTGAGTCGTTTATGGAATTAGAAAAAAAACAGGTCGTTTGTGGAAAAACTTTCATAAAAAGGGTTATTTAGGGAAAAAATTCGCCCAAGGGTTGGTGTGTCGGCCCACTCTGCTTGGCTAAGCCGAAGGCTGAACAGGAACTAGTTACAAAAAGTGAAGCTGTACAATGGTTGGATTCCCGTACTGTCAACAACAAGCCGGTTTTGTACGTGGCGTTCGGTTCGCAGGCCGATGTGTCAGAAGAGCAGATGAAGGAGATTGCATCGGGGTTGGAGTCGTCGGGTATGGACTTCATGTGGGTGGTTAGAGGAGGGAAGGGGTTCGAAGAGATGGAGGTGTTCGAAGAGCGAGTGAGGGAGAAGGGGAAGGTTGTGAAGGAATGGGTGGATCAAATGGAGATACTTCGACACGAGAGTGTGAGAGGGTTTGTGAGCCATTGCGGTTGGAACTCGGTGATGAAGAGCATCTGTTGTGGGGTGCCGATACTGGCATGGCCGATGATGGCCGATCAACATATAAACGCGAAGTTTGTGGTGGATGAGTTGGGGATCGGGTTGAGGATTCGAGCAAGGGATGGGAGTAAGCATGGATTGGTGAAGGGGGGTGACTTTCAGGGGTTGGTCATAGAGTTGTTAGTTGGAGAGAAGGGGAGGGTGGCCATGGAGAAGGTCAAGGAGCTGGCTCTAGAGGCGGAAGCAGCGATGGCGGAAGGCGGATCTTCTGCTTCGTCGCTGGAGAAGATGATCGATGAATTGTCCCAAAAACCTCTACAGAATGGTCACTAACTATGATAAGTGTATCAGGAACTCTCCCTGTTGAGTCTATTTCTAGATATATATAATCTTCAAAATCTATCATCAATCTATACCTTATTCAATGTTGAATCAGAATGCAGAGTCTGGAATAATGTTAAATTGCATATTCTATAACTGCTCTCAATTGGCTGTAAATCGGACCGAACGGAACTGGACAATCATATGTTCAAGCTCGAACCGAAATTTTACTCGGACGGGCTTAGGTCCGGCTCGGTTCAGGTCGGACAAAATTGTTATAGTCCGGACTCGGTTCGGTAAAGCATCGGACCGCAATAATATTCGGACGAATGTATGTCCGGCTCGAGTTCGGTAAAGTATCGGACCTAATAATTTGTTCAAGTTCGGTTCGTATAATAGTTCGGACGGTCCACGGTCAGGTCATTTCTCGAGCTGGACTCGGACGGACGACGGACCCTTGTGTTCATTTTACACCTCTTGTCAAATAATGTTGTATACAAGTTTTGATAATCAAAATATAGAAATACAACATGTATGAGAACTTCCCAAAGTATCTCGCTAAATCTTTTGAATATTTTATGGGTTCAGTACTTCAGAATTCGTATGATCGTACCAAGGAGGAGAAGACTAAATAATTTTCTCATCTAAAATAATAGGCCAACCGCTTTTTCCCCTTTAACAAGTTTTAAAACCTTGACTAAAACACATGGATGTGCCAAAGTTGGACACAGCTAACCATTAGTATTGACGTGAATTGCCCAACAGCTCCAGCCATCCAGTGACGGGCATTTGACTTTTAAAACCCAGTGAGTGACATGCGATCGACAAAATAATTGGAAGCTGGACAAAAACCCAAATGGAAAATGCATGGATGCTATCATACTAACAAAGACAGATATACTGAGACAAACAATCAATCAATTTTGAAGAATAACAAAAACACAGAGGGAACCCCATGTAATTCATTAAATAGAAACATGTGCAGTCTCGAACGGTCGACTGTCCAACATGTGCAGTCGACCGCAATTCAGTGTGCCCATACTCGAGGTGTTGACTATCGACGGTACATCTCTTTGTTTACTACTTGCTAACTTCGTCTCTCTTTGACGCTTCGACCTTCATGCTTTGTCCTTCTTTTTATAATAGAACAAGTATGCAAGACATACAATACTAACACTTTTGGCTGGTATAACTTTCCTTAAAAAACTAGGCTGGTATAATGTCTCGCTGTTGAAAACGGAAGAGAAGTGTAACTTTTCTACGAGGGATTGAAATGTGGAATTAGAGTTTCTTGGCTAGTGGGAATAAACCTCCACTAACATAGACATAGACTAGTGTTACCCTGTGCAATTTGCACAGCCTAAAATAGTTTTGAAAGACTCATAAAATTATATAGAACTCCAAAAAGTGTTAGAGAATTGGAAGAAACTTATGAATATCATCCCTACCGTAATTACTGAAATCTTTATTATCATCCTCATATAAGCAGATGCTTTAGAGAATCACTGACAAATCATAATGTTATCCAATTTAATATTACTAAAGCTAAAAATTGCATGCAATGAAAAGATGTCGCAAATTCAACTAATTTATGGTAACATGTATATTATAACATCATTAACATTCAGTAAATATGTTATATATTATATAAACCATGCATTATAACACAGGTTACTGTAAAGATGATAGACTAAGAAAATCATTAAAAAATAATTTTATGAATTGTGTTTGCTTAAAAATCTAATTCTAAGTTAGGGGACAGGGTGAGTTTGGGAAGAGACGTGAGATTTTGTGAGATTGAGAATGTGAGAGAGGAAGAGACTGTGTTTGAGAGATTAGGGTTTTTATTTTGTTTTAATTTTTTTTAATAAATTTGTGTGTAGCGCACGTATTAATTAAATATACATACCTACTTTTTCTCTTATTTCTTTATTTGATTTGAAATTAGAGAAATAAGAGAGGGGAAAGCTCTCTCTTCTATTAGTATAAGATATAGATAAAATGAAACATATAGCATGGGGATGAAACACGGGAATGGTCCAAATTAAGCAGCGTGTTCACGCTCAACAATTCCCTGCACAATGCCAGTTAAGCGACAATCTGCAGATTGAGGGCAGTGACTTCGAGCATGTCACCGTTAACTTACATGATACCCATTTAAGAGCAAGGTAGCGAGGGATGTACAATTTGAGTCATCTTTGAACTTTAAAAAAGGAGCAAGGCAGCGTGCAAAAGAGATGAAAGATGCTATCATGGACTAATATATCATGATTTCACCTGTTTGTTAAGAGCATCCACAGTCGTTTGCTTATTTGCCATTTTTCCCATTTTTTTACTGTAGCTCACACAGTCGTGAGCTATTTTGCCATTTTTTGGCAAATTGGCTACAGTAGAAAGGGAAAAGTAGCATTCCATATAGCAAAATGCATATTATAGCGGACGAAACATCATGTTTCGTCTAGATTATTTAATTATTATTTTAATTGATCGGACGAAACATCATATTTCGTCCGAAGTAAAAAAAAAACCCAAATAAAATAACCGTTAAATGAATTTAAGCGTAGGAATGAACATGATGTTTCGTCCCAATGTGAGACGAAACATCATGCTTCGTCCCAATCCAATTTTAAAAAAAATTATAACTTTAAAAATTAATTTTGTAAATTTTAAATTTTTTTTGCAATTATGTAAATTGATTTTGCAAATTTTTAAATTGTTTTTGCGAAAAAAATTTACAATATATTTTAAAAATTGTTTTTGCAATTTTTTTTTGTAAAAAAAAACTTCCGTCAAATCCGGACAAATCACCATGTTTCGTCCGGCTACAGTGATTTTTTTTGCAACATTTTGTAAAATTTTAAATTGTTTTTGCAAATTTTTAAATTTATTTTGCAAATTTTTAAATTGTTTTTGCAAATATTATTTACAAACTATTTTTAAAATTTGTTTTCGCAAAATTATTTTGCAAAAAAAAACTTCCTGTTTTTTCCTCTTTTGGGACGAAACATCATGTTTCGTCTCGTATTTTTTTATTAATATTTTTTCGGTCTAAATTATTTGTTTAAAACAGACGAAACATCATGTTTCGTCTGTTTCTTTTTTAACTAACTTATGCATTTTTTTGCCATTCGACGACTGCAGCGTTTCGTCGAATTGGATGGGCAAAATATGCATTTTGCCATTTTTTACATTGAACGACTGTGGATGCTCTAATTCATTAAATAGAAACAAAATTCTAAGGGACTAACATACATATATATCTCTAATCTCTAATATCTAATCTCTAATCTCTATCTCTAATATTATAATAGGAGAAGGCTTTAGAGTCGTTTTTCAATCTACCAACCAGTGCATCCACTTGCATAGCTAATATGAAAGGGGTCTCAGGTTCGAGTCCTCACTATGTCAGATTTTTTTACTTTAAATTGTTTTTATATTAAACATGCATCACATGTGTAAATTACTATCCATCTATCTATCTATAATATAATATATTTACTTGTTATTTAATAGAATAGTTTGTCACAAATAAATAATTTTTAATATTTTTTTGTCACAAAAAGAAATAACACTTTTGTCACCAAACAAACGTGTGCATCGCACGTGCAACTCCAAATCTATTTTTCAATACGTGCTTCGCACGTACACATCAAAGTTTTTCCTTCTTAATTTTCAAAAAATATGCATATCACCAGTTCAGTTCCATTTTTTTAAAAATTAAGGCATTCATCGGACGTACTAATTACTGTTGACTTACGTGTATTGCACGTTTAACTCCAACTCTTTATCAAAATGTGTGAGAATGACTAGTTAACAATCATTTGAATGACCAAGCCATATTTTGGGAGTTGTTTGCCAATTGTCTACTTTGAGATGGGGAAGGTGAATAGTCATGATCAAGGCCGCCCTGGGCCCGTGCGACCTGTGCGGTCGCACAGGGCCCACGGTTGCAAAGGGCCCACTAATGACAGACCCCATCAATAGAATTAATAGAGAGTTTATTCCATTTATAGCACAAAAATTAATTTGTCCAAGTGGTTAAGGGGATAGAATTTAAATCTAATGGGTGTAAAGAACCTTGTTGTTGACATTTTTTTCTTCATTTTATATATATATCTATTTTTTCATTATATATTTATATATACACACGCACTTTTATATAAAAATTTTAATGATTTCTATGTTGTTGCTTTTGCTTTCGTTAATTATTGAAATTGACTTAATACGTAAAACTTTTTTTAATCATGTATTTCATGCGTTGCAATAATATGAAAATCCTTAACCACATTTATATTATTTAGTTTTAATTGAAGAGATGACTAATTCAATATATCAATTAAGTCGTCCCAGGTATTGAAGCCTCCAATGATATAAAATTTGAAAGGTATCTTTTAAATGAATTCATATAAAATTTTTAAGATATAGAATATACCATATTCATATTTTTCAACTGAATTCGTATAATATATGTATGATATCAAAATCAAAATAAAGTAAAATTAGTATTATAATATTTAAAGGTCCTTTTTTTTCGCATAAGGTCTTATAAATCTCAGAACCGGTCCTGGTCATGATCAAAGGAAATGGTTCCTCAATTTCATTTCAAACAAAGTAGGTACACATGATCTTTAATATATGTTATATGCTACAAAACTGTGTCCTAATTATTTTTATTATTCACATGTTGACAGATTTCCTCCAATATTATACTCCACAAACAAAATTTCACCAGGCAATGACAGGTACAATCAATACATATATTGACAAAGACCGACACCTATTTACACACACACATGCAATTTTACATAGTAACATGCATAATAAATACATGTCCATATCCACACTGGCAAATTTTTTTCTCTGAACCTTTACTGAAACTTTTTTCACGTATAACATCCTCATTTTTCTGAGTTTTTAAGACATGCATCTCACTTCGCAAAACAAAAAAGTTGATTGAGGAAATATTTTGAAACTTAGCATTGATCTCTCTGTTATTAGTAATTAATTGTAACACTCAGCAATCGTCCTTTCTTTCTAGATGCCACCGCGGCAACGATAACTGTATGTCATTATCAGTCCCATACTAGTTAGGGCAATTGACATAGGAATCTTCCATCTCTAATTTTTAATACTATAATTGAATAGTTAGAGTTTGTAAACCATCCCAGAAAAGATGAATAAAACATAAATAAAATACATAAAGTATAAAAATAGAGTTAGAGAAAGCAAATAGAACAAGCACATAAGATACAGCGATATAACGTGCTTCGACTCCCAGGTCTACGTCCACACCACCTACTTGTAACAATTCTCCACCACAAGCAATCCACCATACTTTAAACCGTTGTACAGTGATTCTCGAAATTCAGATCGAGAGACCTATTACACTCGCAGGTGTTCTACAAACAAGCCCTACAAAACTCACTGAAGTGGAAGAAAAGAAAAACTTCAAGATCTATAACGATCTTGATTGAAGAAAACAATAAAAGCTCTCACACTCGGATCGTTAATTGAATGATTAGTTCAGACGAATTATGATTGCAACGAATAAAAAACACTCAGTGAATTCGCTTTTATTTATCATAGTCACAAAGTTCGGGTTTAATTCAGCAAATTCGCGATTTATTCGCGAATATTTTCTCAGCCGAACTAGTTCGCGAATTATACGTCGCTTCCCGAATTATTCGCGAAGTGCGGGAATAATTCGCGAAAATCACGAATTACTGAATTATTCGCGAACAATACCCAATAACCCAACTCAAGTATTCAACCCAATTTCCTTGTAGAGTCTTGCTTTCCTCTTCCCTTGCGTTTTCTCTTCCCAGCCGCACAGATTTTTTTTCCCCAAATTTGAAGGAGCGACGATACCTCTTTCCCTATTGCAATCAAAAGAATTTCGTTCGCTCAATCACTAAAAGGTATAATTCTCGATCTCCTATCATTTTCATCTATGTCCATGTTCATTGCAGTTGTTGATCAATAAAATGAACCATTTGTTGTGTGAACTTGCTGCTATCCAATTTTTAAGAGGATATGGAACCAAGGGGAGTGAGGATTGAAGTATGGCATGAACAAGACTGAGAACAAGGTGATGCTATATCAGTGTTTTCGGAGCTGATTATAATGTATGTGTAATTTGTGGTATGCAGTGTGATGTCATATAAAACTTATGATCAAAACAAGTAAATAATCGTAAAGCTTATTGATTCTTATCTTATACAATATACAGTACATTCACAGACTACTAATAAATATTTTTTTGCTTTGGTGATGGGTACTAACTATTAAGATGTATTAAATTTTGAAATCCTTTCTTTCCAAACTTAGGCCATTTTTTCCCCGAATTTCGAATATTGAATCTTGCCGAATTATTCCCGAATGTCGGATTTGTGACTATGCTATTTATAGAACACAAAAATGTAACTTTCCAAAAACAAAATGATATTTCCGAGATAGTCAAAACTGTATGAGTGCGGTCGACCGCTTTATTGAGCAGTTGACCGTTCACTCTTCAACTAAAAGTCGAAGAATGACCGGTCGATAGTTGTGGCGGTCGACCGCTATCATGCAAATTCAACATTAATTTGACGAATCCACTTTATATTCTTTTCAAATACTAATCAATCAATCAACAACTCTTTAGTCTTTACATAGTATTTTCTCACAAAAACATAAATGAATAATTGATTAATGATGGCTTTCTTGAGGATTTGAAGCACATATTTCTTGTGTTTCAATCTTCTTTGATATTTGCAATCTTTTCGATACTTTCCGCTTTTGATTGTAAATCATTTTGTATCTTTATTATGGTTTTCCTTTTCCTGTAAATCATGTGAAGTCAACTGAAAATATTAGTTGTAAATGATACGTTTTGTGCACACTAAACTTAAGGTCAACAGGATTGTGCAACCCAACAAACACGTATATTGTGACCAAATAAACGCGTGCAATGCACATGCATAACTAATATAAAAGATGTCTTAGGTTCGATGCCAGACAATGTCAGAATTTTTTTAAAATATATATTATGTTTATAAATACGTGCACTGTACGTGTAAATTACTGGTCTCCATAATTGAAACCTCACACTATTTCATACATTAATTTTCGTAGTCAATTAACCAATAATTCAGATGTTAGTACTATCCGTTGATTACTCCTTAAACTATCGTTAATTATTGTTATAGTTAATTATTGTCAGCAGCACAACTAATACAGCAGTTATCTCTAATATTATTTTAGAAAATGTCTTAGTGTCAGCACAACACATGTGCATAACTATTATAAAGTAAGTCTTAGATTCAAATCCAGACTGTGTCTAAATTTTTATTCTACAAAAACTATATTTATTAAGACGTGCATCACACGTGTAAATTATTTACTGGTAATTAATTATTCTCAACCGCTCAACTAATACAACACGAGTGTTATAAATGTGAGGACAAATATGACCCGATGTGTTCAGTGCCCTTTAACAAGCTCCTATACTCCTCTCCCTTGCTCTCAAAGAAACACAGACAAACGAAAACTATGACTATTCCTCCAACTCCTACTACTACTCTTCCTCACATAGTAATCTTCCCGTTTATGTCCAAAGGCCACACCATCCCCCTCCTCCACCTTGCCCACCTCTTCCACCACCGCAACCTTGCCACCATCACCTTCATCACCACCCCTCTCAATGCTGCCTTCGTCCGTGCCAACACCGGAGAAAAAGCAGACATCATCACGCTCCCATTCCCTGTTGACATCCCCGGAATCCCTCATGGCGTCGAGTCAACTGACCAGCTCCCTTCCATCTCCCTCTTCCTCCCCTTCGTCAACGCAACCAAACAACTCAAGCCCGGCTTCGACCAACTTCTTTCATCCCTACACGATGTCAGCTTCTTGATTTCCGATGGTTTCCTAGGGTGGACGGCAGAGTCTGCATCGACACTCGGGATCCCTAGGGCTATGTTCTACGGGATGGGCAACTTCGCACATACTGTCTGTGCAGTTGTATCTATTCACCGGCCTCATGCGGGTATAACGTCCGAACACCAGCCGTTTTCTGTCCCCGGGTTCCCTAATCTTAAAATCACCTTGGGTGATCTCAACCCTCCGTTCAACAACCCTGATCCTAACGGCCCCCTAGTTGAATTCCACCGGGAGGCAGCCGAACAAAAGAAGTTCTCACAAGCTCTAATTGTCAACAGCTTCTACTCACTTGAGGCACCCTATTTCAACTACTGGAACAAGAATTTCGGGCCCAAGGGTTGGTGTGTCGGCCCACTCTGCTTGGCTAAGCCGAAGGCTGAACAGGAACTAGTTACAAAAAGTGAAGCTATACAATGGTTGGATTCCCGTACTGTCAACAACAAGCCGGTTTTGTACGTGGCGTTCGGTTCGCAGGCCGATGTGTCAGAAGAGCAGATGAAGGAGATTGCATGGGGGTTGGAGTCGTCGGGTATGGACTTCATGTGGGTGGTTAGAGGAGGGAAGGGGTTCGAAGAGATGGAGGTGTTCGAAGAGCGAGTGAGGGAGAAGGGGAAGGTTGTGAAGGAATGGGTGGATCAAATGGAGATACTTCGACACGAGAGTGTGAGAGGGTTTGTGAGCCATTGCGGTTGGAACTCGGTGATGGAGAGCATCTGTTGTGGGGTGCCGATACTGGCATGGCCGATGATGGCCGATCAACATATAAACGCGAAGTTTGTGGTGGATGAGTTGGGGATCGGGTTGAGGATTCGAGCAAGGGATGGGAGTAAGCATGGATTGGTGAAGGGGGATGACTTTCAGGGGTTGGTCATGGAGTTGTTAGTTGGAGAGAAGGGGAGGGTGGCCATGGAGAAGGTCAAGGAGCTGGCTCTAGAAGCGGAAGCAGCGATGGCGGAAGGCGGATCTTCTGCTTCGTCGCTGGAGAAGATGATCGATGAATTGTCCCAAAAACCCCTACAGAATGGTCACTAACTATGATAAGTGTATCAGGAACTCACCCTGTTGAGTCTATTTCTAGATATATAATCTTCAAAATCTATCAACAATCTATACCTTATTCAGTGTTGAATCAGAATGCAGAGTCTGAAATAATGTTAAATTGCATATTCTATAACTGCTCTCAATTGGCTGTAAATCGGACCGAACGGAACCGGACAATCATATGTTCAAGCTCGGATCGAAATTTTACTCGGACTCAATTGGCTGTAAATCGGACCGAACGGAACCGGACAATCATATGTTCAAGCTCGGATCGAAATTTTACTCGGACGGGCTTAGGTCCGACTCCGTCCAGATCGGACAAAATTTTTATAGTCCGGACTCGGTTCGGTAAAGAATCGGACCGCAATAATATTCGGACGAATGTATGTACGGCTCGAGCTCCGTAAAGTATCGGACCTAATAATTTATTCAAGTTCGGTTCGTATAATAGTTCGGACGGTCCACGGTCGGGCCATTTCTCGAGCCGGACTCGGACAGACGAGAGACCGTTCTGTTCATTTTACGACTCTTGTCAAATAATGTTGTATACAAGTTTTGATAATCAAAATATAGAAATACAACACGGGAACTTCCCAAAGTATCTCGCTAAATCTTTTGAATATTTTATGGGTTCAGTACTTCAGAATTTGTACGATCGTACCAAGGAGGAGAAGACTAAATAATTTTCTCATCTAAAAT
Source organism: Hemerocallis citrina (assembly GCA_017893485.1). Classification (NCBI taxonomy): domain Eukaryota; kingdom Viridiplantae; phylum Streptophyta; class Magnoliopsida; order Asparagales; family Asphodelaceae; genus Hemerocallis; species Hemerocallis citrina. Next base: position 331,846,720 of record CM030359.1, on the reverse strand, counting down.
AATACGCCAACCGCTTTTTCCCCTTTACCAAGTTTTAATACCTTGACTAAAACACATGGATGTGCCAAAGTTGGACACGGCTAACCATTAGAGTACACTGGGTAACTAATCTACTTTTGGAAAATATTTAGCCAAATACCCCCACTTCCTAAAAGATTTAGCCAAATATCCCACTTTTAAATAATATTTAGCCAACTACTCCTTTTAATTATAATAACCAAAAAGCAAATTTTTATATATAACCCTACTCTAGAAATTATAAACTATAATACACCTTAACATTAGAAAAGCTGGATAATTCACAAAAAATAGAGAAACTAAAATTAAAAAATCTTTCAAAATTCAAGATGAGCCACGTTGATAAAAGATTAGTGGAAAGTAAGCATATTGCTAGTAAAGAAATATCAGAATACCTATTACTAACAATAAAAGTAACTAATCAACTACCTAAAGAGATACAAAAACAAATAGCATACAAAGTATTAGATTACAGAAACGAAGAAGCAAGTTGGTATTACCAACACCTACTAGCAAACAAAATAATAGGACATGGAGCCAAAAATTTATTTAAACATACAAGACTTGGAAAAAGATTACAACGGTTCTGAAATGTTTTGTGATATAAGAAAAGATCTAAGAATCATAAATAAAAATATAAAAGAATTAAGAAGATATATGACAGACTACCCAGAAAAAGAATTGGGCATAACAGAAGAAGGTATGAAAGAACTAGAAGCCATAACAAAATTTAATATAAATATCTTGGAAATAGAAGATTTAATGGCAAATCCTAATTCAGAACAAGTGCAAGAAGCCTTGAAAAATCTAGATATAGGAAACAAAGAAATAAAAATGGATCAAGATAAGATTATTGAAAAACCTTCAGAAATTCCAAATAACATGTATGAAATCTTAAGACCACCACCTAACAAAAAACCATACCAATTACCATGGAAATGGCAAAATACAAAAAGAAGAATGCAACCAGGAAAAGATAAAGAAAAAGAAACCCCAAAATACGAACCAACAGAACACTACGAAAAAGGAATAGCAGGAAATGGAGAATGGTTAGACCTAGATTGGTAAAAGACGTAGATAGAACAATTGAAGAATGGGTAAATGCGTCACTAATAGTAGGATTTAAGCAAAATCTTAACGGAAATGCATTTGAGAAATTTATAGAAGCCGTCTTTATGGGAGTAGTAGCAAAATGGTGGAATGGACTAGAAGAAGAAGAGAGAAATACTATAAGAAAATCAAGACCAGTTGATGATAAAGGAACTGAAGAAAGTTCAGCACAACGGACGTTAGGTTTAAAAGAAATAATTACAAATTACGAAAAAGCAATAAGAACCGAGTTCAGTGTATACGATAAAGGAGATAAACACACTATATATGAAAAGAATCAAGCAAGATGGAGACTAAGTAACTTAGAAATATGCGACATATGCCATTTTGACAACTATGCTTGTGAATTTCGAGAATATTATCAAGATAGTTATTATACAAAAGAAGAACGAAGTCCAATTTTAGACTCATTCTTTCTAAAATCACCTGATCCATGGAGTATAAACATATATAGTGCATACATAAATGAGAAAGTGAAACCTGAAGTAGACACTTTAGGGTATAGAACGCAATTTGTAAAAGATTATAGAGACAAAGTATGCCAAGATGCTAGAGCAACAATGAAATATTACAGAACATATAAACAAAGAATTTGCTGTGAAGATTGATGTGTCTAATTTTTATATAAATATTTGTACTCATTTACCCATTTAAAATTGCTTGTTTTCATTTTTATTATTTATAATTTGCCTTATTTCTATTAGATTTCAATTAATTAATTATTTTGAAGAAATAAGATTTTTAATGCAAAAAAGTGATTATTTTTGATGAAAATCAACAAAACAAAGAAAAACTATTGATTTATTAATTTTAAGGATTTGTTGAATTTTATATATTACAAATTGACAATATAGGAGCAAAATACAATTTTAATTATTAAGAGTGTGTAAAAAGAAAAATAAATTTTAAATGGATTTTGATAAAGCAAAAATAAAAATTAGTTATTTGTTTAAGTCTATCTAATTAATTTAAATTTAAATATTTATTTTAAATTCTGATTTTTATTTTGCAGATATATCCTAATTCTAGTCTACAGCTCCTATAAAATCAACCCAAACCAAGAACAAAAGGGAGAGAGGCGGAAGAGCTGAAAAGAAATAACAATAAAAAAAAAAAGGGAAAAAGGATAAGAGAGAGACCTCTCTCTTTCTGTGCCGTGCTGATTGAAACAAAGAAAGAGAGAGGGAGACATTTGACTCCGTGCTGGCGTGGACAAAAGCAGAAAAGGCATAAAAAGCAGCTGACTTGGCGCGGATTCCCACGCGACAAGACAGCGCCTGCTGTCTCCTGTGCGCTAACACGACGCTCCACCTGGCGCGGAAAACGACCCAGACGGCTCTGCTGCTTCTCTGACTGGCGCGTGGGACCCCTGGGCGAGCTGACGTGGCGTACGGTTCCAGACAACTGGCGGCTCGGGCTTCAACGCAGCAGACAGAGAGAGAGAGACGATTTGATTTTTTTGGGCACAATTTTCTAGACTGTTCGGTTTGCATTTTTTTATTACAAAAGCAGTCTATTTTTGTATCTATTTTTTCTCTCTAATTTTTATAATGCAATTCATGAACAAATTTGTTAGTTGCAATATTTTTAATATGAACTAAATTTATTGTTTTAAGGTTTAGATGTAGCCTAGTTTTGAGAACACAATTTCATATTTTTCTGTGGTTGTGTGTTTAATTTTTGTGCTTAATGCTTGCAATTATTTGGCCGATTTTTGTATGATTATTGGATCATGGAGAGACCGAGAGGTAATTTGTGATTTAGAACAATAAAAATTAAGCACCATTAATTGAGCGAAATTAGAGATAATTTACCGCGATTGATGTGACCGTTAAGAAATCCACATAACTTAATGAGTCTTCAATTAATTAAATTTGCATAGAGATGTGACAAACTATTAGTTGGAGATATTTTTTGTGTTGTTCGAGAGAAAGCATTGAATAGTTTGGGAATTTTGGCCTACAACTTGGAAAAATAATATTTTTAGGAATTATAAATTGTGTGGGATGAACTAGGTGAAGTCAAAAGCCCTAGAATTAATTTTGCTATCAACAAATTACAATTTTCAGACTCCGCTCCCTCTCCATTAATTTAGTTAGACTTTTAGGTTAATTTAATTGTTTTCTTTATTTATTAATTTTCGATCTTTCAAATAGTAGCTAATCTAGTAATATCGATACTCAATAAAATATCTAGTCTCTGTGGGTTCGACACTCTATTCACTACTATATTACTTGTTGCGATTTTGTACACTTGCAAATATTCACACCAAGTTTTTGGCGCCGTTGCTGGGGACTAGTTATTCTTTTATTGATATTGAAAATTGCTAGATTATTACTAGTTTGGATTTTTTGTATTTTATTATTATTTTACTTCTTTTGACTTACTTTTACTTTCATTTATTTTTCTTATTTTATTTTTTTAGTTTTTCTATTTTTTTTAATACTTACATTTCAGGACATACAAGAAAATTATCATGGCAAACGATGAAAACGGTCTTTGAGAGACTATGCTATGCCCTTGATTTATGAATCAAGCATAAAGAAGCCGGTTATTGAAGTTGACGATTTTGAGATTGAACCGGAGATGATTCTATTGATTCAACAAACTGTTCAATTTTGGGAATTACCGCACGAGGATCCTTATGCTCATATTGCAAACTTTTTAGAAATTTGTGACACTTTCAAGCACAACGGTGTATCAAACGATGCAATTAGACTGAGACTCTTTTCTTTTTCCCTACGAGATAAGGTGAAGGTTTTGCTACATTATCTACCACCCGGTAGTATTACTACTTGGGAGGGACTTGCACAAAAGTTTCTAGCCAAGTATTTTCCACCAGCAAAGACCGCAAGGCTAAGAAATGATATTTGCACATTTACTCAATTTGAGACCGAGTCTTTGTATGATGCATGGGAAAGGTTTAAAGAGTTATTGAGAAAGTGTCCTAATCATGAACTACCGAAATGGCTGCAAATGCAAACATTCTATAATGGTTTGGGAGTTATACATAGATCTGTGGTTGACGCAGCAGCTGGTGGTGCACTCATGAGCAGAACTTACGAAGCAGCCTATGAGATTTTAGAGGAGATGGCATCAAATGATTACCAGTGGTCTTCAGAGAGAGCAATGCCAAGAAAAGTAGCTGGAGTTTTTGAACTTGACCCTATTTCTAATATAAATGCAAAACTTGATATTTTATCTAAGCAAATAGGTAATATGAATGTTAATGCTATTCAATCTAATATCATTTGTAATCTTTGTACAGGAAATTATGCAAGTTCAGATTGTCAAGTGGGGAACCCTTTTGCTCTATCAAATGCCAAATATGAAAATTTTGTGTCAAATTTTAAAATGCAAAACAATCATTATGCAAACACATACAATTCAGAATGGAGAAACACCCCAAAGTTTTCATGGAACAACAATCAAGGAGCAGTTATACCACCTCAAAATTTTTCACAGCAAGAAAAGAAGCCGATATTAGAAGAAGTGTTCATGCAACACATGCAGAAGCTAGACCAATATATACAAAAGACAGATTCGACAATTCAAAATGTTGCAAATTCAACTTCGGCTTCCATCCAAAATCATGAGGTACAAATTATTCAAATTTCAAATACTATTAATGAAAAAACTGCAGGAACATTATCAAGCAACATAGTTGTCAACCCCACGGAGGATGTCAAAGCAATAACACTAGAAAGCGGGAGGACAATTGAGCAACCACAAGAAGAAAATGACGAACAAAATGTGGTTAAAAAGGTTGAAGAGCAAAGTGCGATCGAACAAATTATGGAGGAACAAATTCAGCACGAGCAAGTAATGTATGATGATTTTAATTCCATAAAGTTTCTTCCTGAAGAACAGTCATGCTTTTAAGTAAGTAAAATTGATGTAATTGTGGGCAAGAAACATAGTGTCGAAATTGAAAAGTTGCCAATCAAAGTATGTCCAACAAATGCAGCAACATTTGAAACTGAAAAAGAAAATATTTTTGAAAATGTTATATATTTGGATGCTACACCCTCTATTTATTCATTTTTACAGAAAAATTTCAAAGAGGTGGAGGAATCAAAGACATCATCAAGAAGGAAACGCCTCAAACTAGAGTTTGAACCTGATCCACATCTGAAGAGAAGAATTAGAAAGGATGTGTTAATGTTGTTGGATCTTGGCGTTACATAATCATCTCACCCCCATGTCTGGCTAAAGATTTAAAACTTAGCGCTTCTTGGGAGGCAACCCATGTTTTCTTTTACTGCATTTAGATTTATTTTTTTTTCTTTTAGTTTAATTTTAATTTTTGATTTTATTTTGTAGGATTGCATAATTTTGAAGTCGCCGGGGCAGAGCTGTATTGTACGCTTTCATTGATGGCTGTTTTTGAGCAGTATGGAGTCAGAATCTGGAAAACTGATGCAAAGAGCAATTGTAGCCTATCTTCTTAGCTTTCCAGCTAAAAATTAATTCAGCCCATTTGGACATCTACAGCTCCAGATATCGCAAAAATACTGAACGCTGCGCGTGCAGAATTTTCAAGACGAATCAGAGGAGAAATTCTGAACTTTTTGCATTCATTTTTGTTTTTCTTTTTTCCTTTCCCATTGAGGACAATGTAATATTCAAGTTTGGGGGGAAGGTTTACAAATTTATTTTTATTTTTATTATTTTAGAAAAGAAAAACAAAATTTAAAAGGATTTCAATTAGATTCATCTTTACACTTTTGAGTTTTTTATAATGATAAGCATTGAAATATATTTTTTTTGGGATAGACAATTGCTTATAAAGCAAGAGTAAGCATACTTATTTACTTTAGGATTATTGAGTTTCAAAATTCCTTACAAAATTGTGTGAGTCATGCGATTATACATAAAAGACAAATGTGATGCTTTTTCTTGTGATTATCTCATTTGATCTAGTCCTAAACAGAGTTTAAGTAAATAGAGTAATAAAAAAAAAAAATTATGAATAAAGTCAATCAACTCCAATGTTTTGAGTTGCTTAGTAACTAGGGGTATTCATCACCAATATTTACTTTTACGTCAAACGGCAACTTGAAATATGAGTATGCAAAGTACTTTAAGTTTGTGACTTGTTAAGTAACCGGATGAATTCATCACAAATGTTTTGCATTCGCGTCAAAAGCCAAGTGACAACTTAGAGAATAGACTCTTAAAAAAAAAAAAAAAAACTCTAATTTGCTACTCGGTTTGTAGTAGTGAGAAGGGATAATCACAGTTAAGTTGTTACATACTATAATTATATTAATTGCATGACAAATATGATTCAGTTTGGAATTATGAATAAATAATTGCGCGGGAGAAAGTGGGTATGCTTGTTTTTACTTTATTTGCTATTGTTTATATTTTTAATTGAAATTTTGATGCTTACATGATAAGATCTCTTAGTGTGATGGGTTGAGTCTACTCTCGACTATTTTTCCCTTATTCATGATTCTACTTTTTGCTTGAGGACAAGCAAAATCTTAAGTTTGGGGTATTTGATGTGTCTAATTTTTATATAAATATTTGTACTCATTTACCCATTAAAAATTGCTTGTTTTCATTTTTATTGTTTATAATTTGCCTTATTTCTATTAGATTTCAATTAATTAATTATTTTGAAGAAATAGGATTTTTAATGCAAAAAGTGATTATTTTTTATGAAAATCAATAAAACAAAGAAAAACTATTGATTTATTAATTTTAAGGATTTGTTGAATTTTATATATTACAAATTGACAATATAGGAGCAAAATACAATTTTAATTATTAAGAGTGTGTAAAAAGAAAAATAAATTTTAAATGGATTTTGATAAAGCAAAAATAAAAATTAGTTATTTGTTTAAGTCTATCTAATTAATTTAAATTTAAATATTTATTTTAAATTCTGATTTTTATTTTGCAGATATATCCTAATCCTACTCTACAGCTCCTATAAAATCAACCCAAAGCAAGAACAAAAGGGAGAGAGGCGGAAGAGCTGAAAAGAAATAACAATAAAAAAAAAAAAAAGGGAAAAAGGATAAGAGAGAGACCTCTCTCTTTCTGTGCCGTGCTGATTGAAACAAAGAAAGAGAGAGGGAGACATTTGACTCCGTGCTGGCGTGGACAAAAGCAGAAAAGGGATAAAAAGCAGCTGACTTGGCGCGGATTCCCACGCGACAAGACAGCGCCTGCTGTCTCCTGTGCGCTAACACGACGCTCCACCTGGCGCGGAAAACGACCCAGACGGCTCTGCTGCTTCTCTGACTGGCGCGTGGGACCCCTGGGCGAGCTGACGTGGCGTACGGATCCAGACAACTGGCAGCTCGGGCTTCAACGCAGCAGACAGAGAGAGAGACGATTTGTTTTTTTGGGGGCACAATTTTCGAGACTGTTCGGTTTGCATTTTTTTATTACAAAAGCAGTCTATTTTTGTATCTATTTTTTCTCTCTAATTTTTATAATGCAATTCATGAACAAATTTGTTAGTTGCAATATTTTTAATATGAACTAAATTTATTGTTTTAGGGTTTAGATGTAGCCTAGTTTTGAGATCACAATTTCATATTTTTCTGTGGTTGTGTGTTTAATTTTTGTGTTTAATGCTTGCAATTATTTGGCCGATTTTTGTATGATTATTGGATCATGGAGAGACAGAGAGGTAATTTGTGATTTAGAATAATAAAAATTAAGCACCATTGATTGAGCAAAATTAGAGATAATTTACCGCGATTGATGTGACCGTTAAGAAATCCACATAACTTAATGAGTCTTCAATTAATTAAATTTGCATAGAGATGTGACAAACTGCTAGTTGGAGATATTTTTGGTGTTGTTCGAGAGAAAGTATTGAATAGTTTGGGAATTTTGGCCTACAACTTGGAAAAATAATATTTTTAGGAATTATAAATTGTGTGGGATGAACTAGGTGAAGTCAAAAGCCCTAGAATTAATTTTGCTATCAACAAATTACAATTTTCAGACTCCGCTCCCTCTCCATTAATTTAGTTAGACTTTTAGGTTAATTTAATTGTTTTCTTTATTTATTAATTTTCGATCTTTCAAATAGTAGCTAATCTAGTAATATCGGTACTCAATAAAATATCTAGTCTCTGTGGGTTCGACACTCTATTCACTACTATATTACTTGTTGCGATTTTGTACACTTGTAAATATTCACACCAAAGATGCAAGACCAAACCATTGGGGATGCAATAATAATTATAGATACACAAAGAAGAATAATCATAAATTCCAAAAATATCAACCAAAATATAGGAAAACTTTTAAGAGATATAGAAAACCTTTTAAAAAATACTTTAGAAAAATAAAGAAAAATAAAAATAGGCAGTATATGAAGAATCCCAAAAAATGTAATTGTTACATATGTGGAGAGGTAGGACATATATCACCAAATTGTCCTAAAAGAATGAAAAAAGAAAATGTAAAATACGTAGAAGAAATTGAAGAAATGAATAACATAAATTACGAACCCATAGAATATGATGAAGAATGGTCAGATATAAGTGGAGATGAAGAAATAATGGTAATGGAAGAAGATAGTGGAAGTAGTGAAGGTGAAACAGAAGAATGTGAAATATACATGTTAACTGATCTAACAGAAATAGGAGAACCCTCAGAAAGAGAAGAAAACAATGAAGAATTAAGAGAAAGAATGTGCTTTGACATACAAAAGTACGATAAAATAAGAGAGACCAAATTAGATATAAATCCAAAAGAAATCTTTAAACTACCAATATTTGAAAGAAAGAAAAGCACCATAATAATAGCTAGGAATAATGAACAACCTATAGACATTGAACAAGCACATGGCAAAACCATAATCCCATTAATAACAAAAAGAATAATAAGACAAGAGATGGAAAAGATAAGCGAAAAAACCAGAAAAACATTAAGACACATACATTTAGGAGCTATACAAATAATAATAAAAGCCTATTTTAAAGAAGGAATAAATACACCCCTCCAAATATATCTAATGGATGATAAGATAATATCAAGTACACAAGATGCCTTAATAAGAATAGTGCAAGGAAACCTAATGTACCAAAAGATAAAGTTCACAATAAAATCTAATTTCTCTATAAGTATGACAGAAGAAAATAAAGATAAAAGTCTAGTCATGTATCATAGGTTATCAGGTATAGAAATGATAGAAAAAAGCAAAGTTATGAGCATATAAATAAGAAATATTTACGCTTTCAATAGTAAGCACGAAGTAAAGAATAGAAATACAGACAATTTTAAAATAGAGCCGCTATTCAGCGAAATCATAAAGTACAAACCAGCTAGAGAAAATCCTAAAATGACTATACCAAATTATATAGAATTCGACTTTAATAAAGCAAAAGAAACCGAAAAAGGAAAAGCACCACAAATAATGTTCGGAAAAAGATCACTATCAATAAGAAATAAACAACAAGCATTGGAATTAATACCAATAATAAATACATTAGAACACCCAAACAATAACCAATTTACAATAGAAATAGAATATTATGACAACGAAAAATGGAATAAACAAATAGCCTTAGTTGACACAGGAGCTACCAATTCACATATTAAACAAACAAATATAAAAACCACTGAATTGATAACATTAGATAACCCATATTATTACCTAGATTATTACAATAATAGACATCCAATTGTACATAAAATCATACTACCACTAAGGATAAATGGTAGGAAGGAAATGTTGTTACACTTACATGTAGACCCAGAATAACATGTTAATGATATGTTATTAGAAACTGACTTCCTTACATCAGTACAACCCTACTCAATTCAAGAAGAAAAAATCACAATAACAGTAAACAATGAAAGCATGGTAATAAATAGGATATTGGACAACTGAATCCATTAAGGGCAACAAAAAATACATTATACATCCTAACAGAATTTGTTTACGAAGGATACAAATCAAAAAACTATCACAGTCTAATAGACACCGGAGCAGGTACTAGTTTATGCTGCAAAAATATACTACCAAAATGGAAACAAAATGGTTTTAATAATCAACAAAATGTTAATGTACAAATAGGAAGTTACATACTAAAAATACCTATAGTATACCAGTTTGATGATATGAATAATGACGTACCCTTAAGAAATGACTTTTTCCAACAATACTATTCCATAACTATATCACATAAATCAGTTGTATTTGCAACACCTTGCAGACACCAAGCAATAGCAATTAGAATAACCCAACCGTATTCCAGAACTGACCTACCACACATCAGAGTTTCTTCAACCCAGCGTGGTGAATACCAATACTTACTAAATAAAACTAGAATACAACAAGTTCAAGTAACAACTACAAAAGAAATTTTACAAATACAATTAGAAGATCTGTGCGGAGAAGACCCCTTGGCAAAATGGAACTTAAGTGAACCCACGACACATATAGAGTTAATAGATAAGAATAAAATAATTAAAATTAGACCAATAAGACATACTCCAACAGACCTAGAAGAATTCAAAATACACATAAAAGAATTAGTGGAAAATAATTATATAAGGAAATCACAAAGTCCACATTCATCACCAGCATTCATAGTAAAAAAACATTCAGAAGAAAAAAGAGGTAAATCCCGAATGGTAGTAAATTATAAGGAATTAAATAAAAATACTAAGAGATTTGGATACCCACTACCGGACATGCAAATACTACTTAACACAGTAAGAACAAGAAAAATATATTCAAAATTTGACTGCAAATCAGGATTTTCTCATATAAAACTAACAGAAGATTCAAAACCTTTAACGGCATTTAGCACACCTCAAGGATTTTATGAATGGAATGTATTACCATTCGGTTATAAAAATAGCCCAGGAATATTTCAAGAATATATGGATAAAATTTTTGAAAAATACAACAATTTCATATTAGTATATGTAGATGATATTCTAATAGGATCAGAAAACGAGGAACAACATAAAGAACATTTACTAAAATTCATAGAAATAGTGAAAAATGCAGGCATTATACTATCAAAAAAGAAAATGAAATTATTCAAAACTGAGATAGAATTCTTAGGAACAAAATTATCACATGAAGGAATAGAATTACAACCACATATAGTAAAAAAAATAAAGACTTTTCCTAATGTCTTAAAAGAAAAAAGAGAAGTGCAAGCTATAATAGGATTACCAAATCAAACAAGAGGTTACATACCAAATTTATCAGCAAAAACAAATTGGTTGCAACAAAAACTTAAAAAGTTTAACAAATGGGAACGGACCCCGGAGGATGAAGAGAAACTTAAAATATTAAAACAACAAACTTCAGAGTTACAAAAGCTAAGATTACCTGTTAAAGAATGTTCTTGGATAATAGAAACTGATGCATGTAAAATCAATTGGGGAGCAGTATTAAATTTTATTGAAATAGGAGAAAGTGAAGAAAAATTAGCTAGATATACTAGTGGATCTTTCACACAAACCCAACAAAATTACCACATAAACGAAAAAGAACTACTAACAATCTTAAAAGCTATAAAAAAGTTTGAACTATTCATAATACATACAAAATTTACGGTAAGAACAGATAATACCCAAGCAAAGAGTTTGATTAATAAAATAATAAACCCAACCATAGCAAATAAAAGATTGATAAGATGGCAGATTGAGTTAGCACATTACGATTTCTTAATAGAAAACATAAAAGGAAAACTTAATATTTTAGCCGATTTTCTATCAAGAAATTAACTATTTCACTTGTTGCAGAATGGAAACCAGAGTTCAGTAAATAGAACAAGATATAGTCTACCTAAAGGAGACAATGGAGCAATTAAAATGAGCATTTAACCAGTTACAACTACAAATATGTGGACTCCAGAGTCTATTCTATCAGCATATAAGCCAGCATGTAACCACAGAACATATGGCGGACAATAATAACGAAAAAATGAGTGAGATAGGTGAGCCTTCTCAGTCAGAGAAAGAAGAAGCAATTAAAACCACATACAAGGAGACACTTCTTACTGAAAAAGCTCCTACCAAAGTATCAAAGAAAATATTATTTTTACAATATATCCAAAAGCTATGCCAAGTAACAGAGGTAAACCAATTCATCAAAACCATATCTCAGCAGCACATGAACAAGGCCATCATCCTACCAGGAGCTAATCCGAGAACAACTAGGGCACTGTTCGAAAGAGGACTTATTCATTGCATTTACCCATCCAGAGAATGTGAAGAATTAATCCACCTACCAAGAGAAATTTATAAGGCAGCTAAAAGTTATTTTGGGCTCACAAAGGCCTCAAAAATATATGTTAGAATGTATTCAGCCATCCCTGAGTATCTTAATGATGAGGAAGAATTCCCAACGGAACATGTTATAAAAATATGGATGACCACCCAAATAATATATGGAGCATCAAATATTGTACCATTTAAAGCTGAAGAATTTGAGAAATTAATTCCAGAAAGAAGGGCAATGGGCTTTAGGAATATGTACTGTGAATTAAAAGACATAAAACAAAGAGATAGCAATATATGGATCTATGACAGCCCAGATCCAGATAAGATAATAATGTATAGTATAGCAAAGATCAAACAGCCACAAGATAAACATGAGCTGTTTGACAGCTGGTATCAGATACTATCTACTGGAGCAATGACAATGACAGCAGAGACAGCTGTACATTACTGTAGCCTGATGAAGATGGAGCACCAACATAAATGTGCAGCATGTGAGGATGTCGGCCAAGAGGAATCTCTTTTCCTGGAATAGGCCAAAATGTAATCAGAGCATTTATTGCAACCTGATGTAAGCACTTACGTATTCATCCAATTATTGTACATATGATGTAAGCAGTGACGTATGTAAAACCTGTTGTAAGCTGATCCCTTGGTCTATAAAAAAGAAAGCAAAACAAAAGAGAGGGGCAGACGATTGGGAGAGAAAAAATTTCTCATAATCTTGGAGAGTCTATTTGTAACAAGCTTGAAGGAAATAAAATATCTTTTATGAGTTCATCTATCAGCTTTTGTAGAAAATAAGGTATGAACAACTAAATTTCTTTCTCTTAGGGAGAGTTTTGTAAGGCTCTGCTTAAATGATCTTGCAAAAAGACTCATTTGCAATATTCTATAGTTAGACTTTTGTGGTTGTCTGTACCGAAGTGCTACTAGTTGTTCTAGACGTATCTCTCGGATGAAGCTCTATTGAGGGCATAGTAATCTTGAGATGGGAAGAACGTAAAAGGAGCACAGAAATCGGGATGCATACCAGGGGTATTTTATCCACTGGTAGTAACTGGTACAGAACAGATCAAAGAAGTTTAACTAGGTCGGAAGCATGATGGGCCGTTTTGTTTTGATTTTTTAGGTATCCTTAGAAATCTCTCTCTGCTCTTTATTTCACAATTGCTTATTGTTCAAAAGAACTAATGGATAATAATTTTGGTATTGCCTCACCAATTTTTGAATTAATGGTTAATTACCAAGGAAGTGATAGAATGTTAGTTTTGATGGTTATTATCCTCATAGACAAATAAGCATGGATGATTGCTACGAATTCAAATTATTCTTTTTTAGCATTCAACGAGTAATAATTATAACAATAAACCAAATAATTCCTGGAGAAACTAGTAATATAAATGTTGAAATAATTGACGACCTAACTTATCACGAAAGATATTTGTTATTTTATGAAAATGGTGTATTTAGTAGTTACGTTTGGAGTCCTACGACTGCATACAGACAATTTCGAGAAGAACATGAACAGAATGGAGGAAAAAATATACATACAGAAGAACTCGAAGAACCCCAATATGATAGTAATAGTGAAGGATATGAGACAGAATCAGAATATATGAGAGAACTTGACGACGATGACGACGATATTCCCATCATTCCTGATTACTTTTTCAGAATTGATAATATCCATTATTTCGACGAATATTATTTTTTACCAAACTTTGATCTTTATTTCAACTGTTTAGACTTTACTCTTTAGACTTTTAAAGTTTTTGATACTCTCTTCCTTTTGATTTTCAGGTCTCCAGGAGATTACGCGCTACCCACACTTACAAGTTAAGAGATTTCATGCACCCACACTCAGTGGTATCAGAGCCAGTACAAAGTAAGTAATTTTAATTTAATTTTAAAAATTTTCATTATAATTATTAATAATTTATAAGGTAGAAAGCAGAAAAACTAAAATCTAATAATAAAAATAATAATTATCCTAAAACCCAAAAACTTTTAGTTTTGTAGAAAGGTCACACATCATATAAAAATTATTATAGGATTAATACTAGAGAAATCTAACTAAGAACTAGGGTATTTCACTAATTATTTTCAAAACAAGGGTATTTCCCTAAATATTTTCAAAAAGAAGGGTAACAAGCCAAATAACTCTAACCATTAGTAATGACGTGATGTTAGGATTGGGATTCTGCCCTACTCTGGATCGTGCCATTAATGGAGGAGGAGGATTAGAGAAGAGAGATTGGAGATTGGAGAAGAATGCTAACAATTTTTCATTGATTCTAGAAGATGATTACAGCTCATACATATAAGGGAAAGAAGGGAGGCGGTTACGCTAAAGACAACGCAGCGAAAGAACGCGCCTCACGCACCGCTCCTACCCATCTTATTTGAATTCAAAATATACGTGCATACTATGTAAAACACTGATACGAACAGATACTACTAAACAGAAACTATCCTCCTACACCCGCACTACCCTGGTAACTCCAGTGGCTTCTTCTGAGATGTTGGAGCTACTCCGGTGAGGTCAGGGTGTCCGGCGACCCTGACACGTGAATTGCCCAACAGCTCCGGCCATCCAGTGACGGGCATTTGACTTTTAAAACCCAGTGAGTGACATACGAAAAAATAATTGGGAATCTGGAGAAAAAACCCAAATGGAAAATGCATGGATGCTATCATACTAACAAAGACAGATGTACTGAGACAAACAATCAATCAATCAATTTTTGAACGATCCTGATTTTGATTTGAAGATGTTGATGTACACCTGAAAAAGAATCATCTGCCATATCGGGTGGGCGAGGGAAAAAAAACTTAAAAAGTAAGTAAAAATATCCCAGCCAACGGTGATCGGTTCATCTTAAAGAATCGACTGCTCTTCAATAATTGATCCATTTTTCAACACCCATTTAGGTGGATCCTGAAATTTATAGGGCCTCGTGCGGAAAGAAAGAAAAAAAAAGTAAGTTTTTTAAAAATATTATAATAGTATTTTACTTTATTTTGATTTAAACATGATCTATATATAGATTTATATATATTATACGATTTCAATTGAAAAATATGAGTATGTTATATTCTATATCTTAAAAATTTTATATGAATTCATATGGAAAAAATACATTTCAAATTTTATATCATTGGAGGCTCCAATATCTGGGACGACTTAATCGATATCTTGAATTAGTCGTCTCATCAATTAAGACGAAATAGTATAAATGTGGTTAAGGATCTTCATATTCTTGCAACGCAGAAAATACACGATTAAAAATAACATCATATATTAATTCAACCTAAACAATTTACGAAGGAAACATAGAAACCATTAAAAAACTATCTATAAACGTATATATAAAAGTGTTTATATATATTTATATATATATGAAAAATGAAATCATCGACAGTAAGGTTCAAACCTGTGTAAAGCCCAACAGATTTAAAGTCTATCGCCTTGACCACTTGGACAGAATGACTTTTGTGCTAAAATTAGAATAGATACTCTATTAATTACATTCGATGTCGAACATGCCTCTTGATTTGTAGGCCATGTGCGACCGTGGGCCCTGTGCGATCACACAGGTCGCACAGGACCAGGGCCGGCCCTGCAACCACTCACGAGGAGTTAGTCTATTTAAAGGAAAATGCTAACATCTCTAATCTATCTCTAATATTATAATGGGAGTGTTGGGGTTGTTATTTGTCAACATACAAACCCGTGTATTGCTCGTGCAACTCCAACTCTTCCATTAATTACAACAAAAATAAACAAATAAAAAAAATCACCTATTTAAAACGTGAAATGCACGTGCAAAACAATATTATAATATGTTTTAACACTAAACATACACATATGTTACACGTACACCTTCAATTTTACTTATAAAAACGTTCATTGCACGTACAATTTGTATTTTTTCTTCAAAATATTTTTTCCAATTACATGCAACGCACGTCCAACTCCAAAATTATTTCTTAACATGTACATCGCATGTGAAAATGCTCCAACTCTTATCAAAACATGCATCGAACGTGAAAAATACTAGTATTATAATATAGGAGAGTTGAGGTTATCATTTGTAGACAAATAAATCCGTATATTGTCCGTTCATAACTAATATAAAGGAGGTTCCAGATTCACAGTCATACTACAGCAGAAATTTTACTTTTAAAATATATATTTATTAAGACATACACACCACATGTAAATTACTACTGGATTAATACGTCAGGGTTCGGATTGTTGTTAAACTGATAAAAAGCAAATTACTAATATTGCAAATTGTATGTTAATTGTTGGTATACAACATAATCATCACCTCGCATTATTTAGTCCAAGTCATAGCAACCATTCACTTAAGAAAACATCCAATTAAATAACAATAGCAGGTATATTTAAGTCAAAATTATACCATATCGACCATCCACTAAAAGTTCAAAATAAGAAAATGTTAGTTTAGCACCTCTTATTTTTTCCCAACTACACCTATTTGCTAAAATAATCTTCAGGTTATTTTTTGGGGTGGTTGGCTCAATTTTCAACCCAGTCAAGCTACAGACAAGTCACTTTTGAATGAAACTTTCGAGCATGCTCCAGTCTTTATTTGGCTCAGTCTTAAACACAGAGATTGTAGAGGATTATACTAGATGTTTGTCAGGCTTTGAAACATTCAAATCGGAGTTGTATTTATGCTCATTCATAGTACCCTATCTATTCATAAAGAATTTCAGGATGTTGATGTACACCTGAAAAAGAATCTTCTGCCATATTGTCGAATTTTTTTCCAAAATGACCCACTTTTTGAAAAATTTTCCCAAACTGATCTATTTTTTAAAAATTCCCAAACTGATCTACTCACTGTCTCAAAAAGCGAGTTTTGTAAAAATCTCCTCGCTTTTTTAAACAACGAGTGTGAGGTTTGGGTATTTTTGATTTCTCCATGGCCAAGACACGCTGTCTCAAAAAGCGAGTGGGTTTTTCCTAAACTCGCTTTTTGAGACAGCGAGTGCCGTTTGGTGGTTTTTAATACCTCGGGCTCGCTCTTTCGACCTCACTCCCTCTTTCAACTCTCTGTCTCCCTCTCCCTCTTATAACCCCGAAACCCTAACCCATTTTGTCGATCTCCTCTCGTCGATTGTAGGCGAAACCTCCTCGCTTTCTGAGAGCGAGTGTTAAGTTGAGAAATTTCCAGAGATCAGTTATGCTCTGGAAATCTTTCAACTCTAAACTCGCTTTCTCAGAAAGCGAGGAGGTTTAAACCAGACTCGCTTTCTGAGAAAGCGTGTTTAGGGGGGAAATATGGATATTTCGGTATGGGTAGAAGAGTTGAAGTTGCTATTCTCTTGAAGTTTATCGAAATTCCAAAATGTGGATCTTTCGGAAGAGGGGTTTAGGGTTTTGAGAGTAGAAGGTGAGAGGGTTGGGAAAGATTAAGTGAATATATTTAGATTTATAGGAGATTTTGTGGGTAGGATGTCAATTTTGGGAGGCTAGGGTTTTGGGTTTCGGAGTTAAGGAGAGAGTAAGAATTGAGATAAGAAAGAGTAAGAATGAAGATAAGGAGAAGAAAAAAATCGAGCCTGGGGTATTAAAAACCCCCAGACGACACTCGTCTCAAAAAGTGAGTTTGGGAAAAACTCACTCGCTTTTTGAGACAGCGAGCCTTGGCCAGGGAGAAATAAAAAAAACCCAAGCCTCACACTCGCTGTCTCAAAAAGCGATGAGATTTTTACCAAACTCTCTTTTTGAGACATCAAGTGTTAGTTTGGAAATTTTTTTAAAAAGTAGGTCAGTTTGGAAAAAAAAAATTCAAAAAGTAGGACATTTTGGGAAAAAACCCATGTTGGCCAGAGGAAAAGAAAAACTTAAAAAGTAGGTAAAAAGATCCCAGCCATTGGTTCATCTTAAAGAATCGACAGCTCTTCAATAATCAATCCATTTTTCAACAACCACTCCGGGTCAGTCCTGAGATTTATAGGTTTTTGTGAGGAAAGAAAAAAAAGGTCTTCTTTAAATATTCTAATGTTAATTTACTTTATTTTGATTTGGACATTATATATATATATATATATATATATATATATATATATATATATTCAATTGAAAAATATGAGTATGGTACATTTTATATCTTAAAAATTTTATATGAATTCATTTGAAAAACATCTTTCAAGTTTTATATCATTGAAAGCTCCAATACCTGGGACGACTTAATCGATATCTTGAATTTGCCATCTCATCAATTAAGATGAAATAGTATAAATGTGGTTAAGGATCTTCATATTCTTGCAACGCAGGAAATACACGATTAAAAAAAAACTTCATGTATTAATTCAATCTAAACAATTTACGAAGGAAACATAGAAACCATTAAAAAACTATATATATATTCTCAACAATTAACTAGACAATAAGATTCAAACCTGTGCAAAGCCCAAGAAATTTAAAGTCTATCCCCTTGACCACTCAGACAAAATGACTTTTGTGCTAAAATTAGAATAGATACTCAATTAATTACGTCTGATGTCGAACGGGCCTCCTGGTTAGTGGGCCATGTGCTACCGTGGGCCCTGTGCGACCGCACAGCTCACACGGGACAAGGGCCGACTTTGCACCCACTCACGAGGAGTTAGTCTATTTAAAGGAAAATGCTAACATCTCTAATCTCTATTCTCTAATGTTACAATAGGAGAGGTGGGGTTGTTATTTATAGATAAACAAATTCGTATATTGCCCACCCATAACTAATATAAAGGAGGTCTCAGGTTGCAAGTCAGATTACGTCGAAAATTTTACATTTAAAAATATATATTTATTAACACATACATCGCACGTGTAATATGTCTGAGTTCGAATAGTTGTTAAACTGTTAAAAAAGCAAATTACTAATATTGCAAATTGTATGTTTATTGTTGGTATACAACATAATCATCACCTCGCATTTTTTAGTCCAGGTCATAGCAACCACTCACTTTTAAAAAAATCATCCAATTAAATATCAATAGCAGGTATATTTAAGTCAAAATTATACCATATCGTCCATCCACTAAAAGTTCAAAATAAGAATATGTTAGTTTAGCACCTCTCATTTTTCCGAACTACACCTATTTGCTAAAATAATCCACAGGTTATTTTTTATGGTGGTTGGCTCGATTTTCAATCCAGCCAAGCTACAGACAAGTCACTTTTGGATGAAACTTTCGAGAATGCACCAGCCTTTATTTGGCTCAGTCTTAAACCCAAAAGTTATAGAGGATTATATTAGATGTTTGTCACGCTTTGAAACATTCAAATCGGAGTTGTATTAAAGAAGTTATGCTCATTCAAAGTACCCTATCTATTTATAAAGAATTTCAAGAGCTGTGGCTCTATGACTAGATTTGTGGATTGTCAAGAGCCCATATGCAATCATGATTGTGGGAAGATGATGAGATGGATCTAGAGAGTTTACTCAAGTCTATAAATAGGTATGGTACTTGTTGAGGAGAGTCAATCAAGTATCCTAAGCTCATCTTGATCTTAGATGAGTGTGGTGTGATTGTAGGGTTTTCACTTATTCTCATGAAAGTATAGAGAGTGAGTGAAGGAGGGTTTCTCTTTCTGGTTTGAAGGGAACTCTTGCATTGGGTTGCTGTTGGAGATAGAGTGTGTGAGATGTGTTTATTGGAAGTTGACGTGGTCGGGTGTATTGTATTTCTTGTACCCTTTTGTTGATTCCAACATAGTGAAGCCCCTCCAAGCTCAGTCAGTGGTTTTTTCCGTTCGGGTTTTCCATGTAAATTCTTGTATTTATGTGTTGTTACATTACGTTTATTTTATGTGATTATTTTCTTTTTCCATTAATAACAAGATCATGAACTGATGTTAATCGTAATACCAATAAAGTGGTATCAGAGAACGGTTTTGGAGTGTTCTAGATTGCGGAAGAGAAGCCAACAATTAGCGGCGTGAATGTCGAATTGATGTCATTCAATGGACGGCAACGGAAAATGAGAAATATTTTGATTCAACAAGATCTCCACGTGTGTATTTTGGACATCGAGCACAAGCCGGAGGCAATGTCCACAGAGGCTTGGAACAAGGCAGAATTCAAGGTGATGAGCTCCATTGAACTACACTTATTCAATGAAGTCACCTATAATGTCATGGAAGAGATAACCGCCAAGGGCACGTGGGAGAAACTAGAGAAGCTCTACATGGGTAAAACCCTCTCTAACAAGTTTTTCCAACCCAGTTAAGCTACAGTTTTTTAAGACAAGTATCACTTTTGAATGGAAGTTTCGAGCATGCTGCAATCTTTATTTGGCTCAGTCTTCGACATGAAAGTTGTAGATGATTATATCAGGTGCTTGCTAGGATTTTGAGTACTCAAATCGGACATGTATTGAAAAAGTTATGCTCATTCAAAGTACATATATGTTCACATTCTGGATACATAAAGAATTTAATTGAGTTGTGACCCTTTAACTAGATTTGTGGATTCCCAAGTGCCCTTATGCATTCATGAACATGGGAAGATGATGTGGTGGATCCAGAAAGTTCACTCAAGCCTATAAATAGGCTTGCTACTTGTTGAGGAGAGTCAATCAAGTATCATAAGCTCATATTGATTTTAGAAGAGTGTTATGTAATTGTAAGGTGTTTATTATTCTCTTGAAAGTATAGCGAGTGTGAGTAAAGAAAAGTTTATCTTTCTTATTTGAAGGAAACTCTTGCGTCGAATTGTTGGTGGAGGCAAGTTGTATGTGAGCTGTGTATGGTAGAAGTTGACTTAGTCGGGTGTGTTGTGTGCTTTGTACTATTCTGTTGATATCAACTTAGTGAAGCCCCTCCAAGCTCAAAGTTCAACCCATGAACTCTTCCGTTTGGGTTTTCCATGTAAATTCTTGTGTTCATCTGTGTTGTTACATTACATCTATGTTGTGTGATTATTTTCTCTTCTCATTAAGAACAAGATTTTGAAGTGGTGTTGATCGTAATGTCAACAATTTGATACTGATCCTCGACTGTACAGTCTGTTCCAAAATAATTGTCAATAATTACCTTATTCAGCACAGGTTTCAAATGCAAATTCAGGAGAATAATTGGTTACAGATGTGTACTTTACAACTACATTCAGTTAAATCATCGAAAACCCTACATTTAAGTTCATCTAAAAATGCAAATTTTAATTGCATTAACCGATTAAGTATAACTTCCTCTAAGATAAAGTTGTATACTAGTGACGAAAACTCCTCAAAAGAACTATCCTAGTGTGAACTTTTTCCAAGCTGGCAGAACTTATAATTGATCAGATTGGTACTTTAGAGCCAAAATGAATCGATACCAAGAAAATTGAACAATCAAGAACTACTCCTGTTATTCCTCAATCAATTGACAATCAATGGAGCTTACAAGCAATCAAACAGTAGCTAGGGTTATTCAGGAATTCGGGAATGGGGAAATGGAAGAAGATAGAAGAAGGAAATAAGGAAGAAGACAAAGAAAGTTGTTACAAATCCTGTTACGCCTTATTCAATACAGTCGACTACAATTTATATCCCTCTGGTGCTGCACCGATCGCCTACATGTGTCCTCCCTCTTACCGCCTTCCCTTATATTCAAAGTATTCACACGTGCACTTCATGTATAGATATAATCTTTCAAATGTTTTGGCTTCATCCTCTTTCGCGTGCTCTGTATTCCTTCACCTGTACTTGATCCCACATATCTCATAGCATCAGAACTCGCATCAATGCCACCCTCTTTAACATGAACCTTGTCCCCAAGGTTCAACTGCAAGCTTGGAAAGGCTTTGGCCATTGCAGAGACATCCTCCCAACTATCATCTGAACTAGGAAGGCCTTCCCATCGAACCAATACCTGATCTTTGAAGTGCCGGCCATTCCACACTCTTCGACTATCCACCACAAAAGATGGTTAAAAACACAAAGTGTCATCTTCAGATGCTGCAGGTAAGACTAACAGAATAGTTGTCGTAGGATCCCTAAAACGCTTCCTAAGCAGAGACACATGAAACACAGGATGGATCCTAGATCCTTCTGGTAACTTGAGCTGATACGCCACTTGACCAATCTTCTTCAACACTTCATAAGGTCCATAGAACCTCTTAGCTAACTTTTGATATTGTCAAGGAACCACTGAATGCTGCCTGTACGCCTGAAGCTTAACATATACCTAATCTCCCTCACAGAATTGCCTTTCAGATCTGTGCATATCTGCTTTGTTCTTCATTCTTACTTGAGCTTGCAGTAAATTTTGCTTCAGCTTGAGTAACATTGCTTTCCTGTCTATCAACTCCCCTTCAGCTGCTTTATTTGGTGTCCCACCTTGTACATAATCAATTAAGCAGGGAGGTTTCCTGCCATACACCACTTCAAATGGTGTGAATCCAGTCGAAGAATGCAGGGAAGTATTATACCAATACTCAGCTAACTCTAAAAACTTAGCCCACTGTCTTGGCTCATCGCTGGCAGATGATCTCAGATACTGTTCAAGACATCGATTGACCACCTCCGTTTGGCCATCGGTTTGTGGATGATATGCAGTGCTCAATTTCAATTTAGTGCCCAACATCTTAAACAGTTCCCTCCAAAACTGACTCAAAAATAGTGGATCTTTGTCTAACAATCGATTTTGGCACGCCATGCAGCTTAATAGCATGAGAAGCAAACAATGCAGCTACCTTTGGTGCTGTAAAATTAGGCATAATAGGAATGAAATGACCATACTTCGAAAGTCTATCAATCACCACTAAAATAACATTGCTGCCTTGTGGCAAGGGTAGTCCCGTAATAAAATCCGAAGATATGTCATCCCACATCTGATCAGGAACTGGTAAGGGTTGTAGAAGACCACCGGGTTTTGCATTGATATACTTTGTTTGTTGACAAACTGGACACTCCTGCACAAATTTGTACACATCCTTGTGCATGGTTTTCCACACAAATGACTCCCGTATCCTTGCTAAGGTTTTCTCAATACCAGAATGTCTCCCCATTGTTGAAGAATGCCACTCTTGCATTATTTCCTTGCAGAGTCTCCTACGAACAACCACCCTTTTCATTTAAAACACCAGACCTTCCCGTAATGTCCAATTAGGCTTGCAAGCTGGATTAATACTTAATTCGTGTATGACTTACATCCATTCAGGATCCTTCTTCAACTCCTCCTTAATTTTCTCACAAATCAAAGGTTGAGGACTAGAAATTATTGCCAAGAACTCAAGCATCTCCTCAGACGACACCCTAGATAAGCTGTCTGCAGCTGAATTAATTTTACCAGGCTTGTACACAATCTTAAAATTGTATCCTGCCAATTTGCAGATCCACCTCTGCTGTTCTGGATTCTGGATAGTTTGATTAACCATATGATGTAGGCTTTGATGATCTGTGTAAATAGTGAACTCCCTCCCAAGTAGGTACTGTCTCCATTTCTTAATAGCCTCGGTTATTGCATACATCTCCCTCATATACATCAAAGCAGACTGCATCCGCAACGACATTGTCTTGCTAAAAATGCAAGTGGATTCTCTTCTTGTTGCAACACAGCTCCTATACCATTCCCTGATGCATCAGTCTCAATCACAAATCGTTTAGAGAAATTTGGAAGAGCTAACCCTGGTGTGCACTGCAAGGCATCTTTAAGTACTTTAAAAGCTTCATCAGCTTCTTTACTCCAAGCAAACACATCTTTTTAAAGCAAATTTGTTAACACCACAACCTTAGATACATATCCTTTGACAAATCTTAGATAATAACCTGCTAATCCCAAAAATCTCCGTAGCTGCTTGAGATTTTTTGGAGTGGGCCACTTTCTTATTGCATCTATTTTGGCAGAACAAGCTTGTATGCCTTGTGCAGAAATCACGTGCCCCAAATATTCTAGCGATAGTTTGCCAAATTCACACTTGCTCTTCTTAACAAAAAATTGGCCTTGCTGCAAAATCCTGAATACTGGTGCCAAGTGTTGCAAAAGCATTTCCCAATTGCCACTGTAGACTAAGATGTCATCAAAGAAAACCAACACAAACTTGCGCAGGTATGGTTTGAATATTGAGTTCATTGCTGATTGAAAGGTAGATGGCGCATTAGTGAGGCCAAAGGGTATCACTAGAAATTCATAATGGCCGTCGTGTGTGCAAAAAGCAGTCTTCTCCACATCCCTTGCACGCACTCTGATCTGATGATAGCCAGCTCTGAGATCCAATATAGTGAAATACTTTGCACCATGCAGCTCATAAAAAAGCTCATCTGCCGTAGGAATGGGAAATTTGTCTTGCACAGTAACTGCATTCAAAGCTTTATAATCGACGCAAAATCTCCACGATCCATCTTTTTTTTAACTAACTGTACTGGAGAGGAGAAGGGACTTTTACTGTGTAGTATAATTCCTTCTTGCAACATTTTGGTGACTTGCTTCTCAATTTCATTCTTTTGAAAATGTGGATATTTATAAGGCCTAACATTTGTTGGGCTATGGCTGGTATCAAATGAATGGAGTGATCATATTCTCTACATGGTGGAAGCCCAATAACCTCAGAAAATAATGACTTGTGTTGCTGCAACAGAACTTCAATATCTGGATGAATCTCTTGTACTGGTTGCTCTTCCTCTAGTACTAAGTGGTAGAATTCCCCTATAGATTGTGTGGTGACCTCCCTCCTTAAAGAATTGAACTGAATTTGAGAAGGACTCTGATTTCCACTACCTTGCAGTTTCGCATCACTGTAATCAAAAATTATTTTCCCAAGCAGTCTCAACCATTGAATGCCCAACACCAAATCTGACCCATAAATTGGTAGGATGTAGAAATCAATCAGGAAAGAATACCCTTGGATAGTCACTGGAACAACTATGCACTTCCCTTCACATTGCATTGTTTCACCATTTCCTACCATCACTTTGAAATGAGGAGAAGGTTGAATTGGTAGGTTTAAAAATTTTGCTAATCTAGCTTGTATGAAGTTGTTTGTACTTCCTGAATCTATCAAAACCTGTAGTGGATTGCTATGGATTGAACCTTGAACTCTCAGGCTTCTCAAGGAAGTTTGGCCTGAAAAAGCTTGGAACGAGATCTCAGGTACACTGTCATTCTCTTGGCATATATCATACTGTACAGGGGTATCAACCGAATAGTTGGAATCAATATGATGCATATCACCTTCATCACTATCATCAGTAATTAACATCAAGAATTTCCTCTGACATTTGTGATTGGGAACATACTTTTCATCGCAATTGAAACATAGGCCTTTTTTCTTTTCGGGCTGCCCATTATGCATGGGAATTTTTTTAACAAATAGTTTCGATTGTTGAGGGTTACTTTGGGCTTGAGTTGGTTGGCTTGGATTTGGTAATAAGGGTGGTAGAGTGCTTGGAGGAGGCTGCCATGGAGGTCGCTGATAACTACCCCTACTCCCCTGATATCTACCTTCAACAAATTTATCTTCCTGCAGTCTAGCAAGTCTCATTGCAGCACTTAGTGTTTGAGGTTTGTGAGCCAAAACCTCTCTCCGTATCTCCGGCTTTAAACCAGAAATGTAGTTACCAAGCACATGAGCGTCAAGTAAACCACTTGTCTTATTAATCAGAACATCAAATTGATCTTAATATGCGGTGAGCGATGAGGTTTGGGTCAATTTAAACAACTGCCCCGCATGATCAATAAACGGAGATACTCCAAACCTGATATCAAATTCTTTCACAAATACTTCCCAGTTTGGAAAATCACCATTCTCAAAGTTATATTGAAACCAGCCGAGAGCCCTTCCATCCAAATGAAAAGATACTATATGGAGTTTTTTCTCATAAGGTGTCTTATGAAATGTAAAATAGTGATTGACTTTAAACAACCAACTCAGAGGATTGTCGCCCTCAAATCTAGGAAAATCTAATCGAGGATTCTTGAAATGAGTATCATGTTGAGAAGAAAGTGATGAAGGTCTTACAATGATCGGATCATCTAGCGCCGATGACCGATTGATCATCTGATCCATTTTGTCCTCCATAAGCGCAAACCTTCGAATCATCTCCGAGAACAACTTCTTTTGTGCTTCAACCTCGTTTGTGAGAGTTTGCAGCTGTTCGCCATGGAACCTCGTCGTCCCCCTTACATCATCCAATGAACGACGACCCTCCGCCATCGCCGAAGTCCAAGACGGTGAAAGCACCAATTGATACTAAGAAAATCGAACAATCAAGAACTACTCCTGTTATTCCTCAATCAATTAACAATCAATGGAGCTTGCAAGCAATCAAACAGTAGCTAAGGTTATTCAAGAATTTGGGAATGGGGAAATGGAAGATAGAAGAAGGAAATGAGGAAGAAGACAAAGAAAGTTGTTACAAATTCTGTTATGCCTTATTCAATACAGTCGACTGCTATATATATCCCTCTGGTGCTGCACTGATCTCCTACACGTGTCCTCCCTTTTACTGCCTTCCCTTATATTCAAAGTATTCACACGTGCACTTCATGTACATATATAATCTTTCAAATGTTCTAGCTTCATCTTCTTTCGCGCGCTCCTTCTTCCTTCACCTGTACTAGATCCCACATCTCTCATAGCATCAGAACTCGCATCATGAACATACCCAAAAGGGAGAAATGTACTACAACACAAGGATTTCCTCGACTTCCTTAGTAGTCATCCATCGTGTTAAATACAATTGGATGATACCATGGGTGGCAATTTTAACTGACCCGGCCTAACCCGAACCCAATCCAAGGAAATAAATTTTGGGTCAACTGATCCAACTCGTATATCAAGAGAGATAATCGGGTTAGATTTAGGTCGACCCATTTGATGCATTATGACCCAGTTAGAAAATAAAAATTCACCATCATATAGAAATCCCAATAATAAAAAATTCAGAACAATTTTAAAAATACTTTTTCAAGAAAGAAAGTGGTAGACCGGAGTGGGATGAGATAGAGGAATGCAAGGAGAGAGAAAGGAACGCTCGAGGAGAGAAAAAGTGGAATTTTTTCCAAACTAAACCACTTGACAAACTAATTTTGATGAGCCACTATCTGCCATATTAGCTGTAGCTGCAGTTGAAACTTGGAGGCTTCAGCAATAGTACTATTAAACCATCAGTTCCCAACTGCAACATCTTCACAAACTTTTTTCCTAGGCCGTTATTCTTATTTGCGGCCTCAGTTAATTTCATATTTGAATTAAAGAGACTTCGAGACTTAGACAAAAATTACAAAGTTAAAATGTGTTAAACTAAGACCGTAATAGCCATCTACGGCCTTAATAGAACAAAGGCTGCAATTCTCCACTACGGCATCTCTTATACTGATGCCGTAGATGGGAATAGCGGCCTACGTTTGAGCCCATTAAAAAACCAGTTAAGATCTTGGTCTCCTCTTTCTCCCATTCACTTCATCTTTCCCAACTCATCTCTCAATTCCCTAGATCTCAATTCTCTCCCTCCTCCAACTCCGTCAAATCTCTTCCACATCTCTCTCTCCTCCAACTCTGCCAAATCTCTTTCCTTCTCTTTCTCCACTTCACTTCATCTTGCGGCCTAGCCAAATTCCCAAATTTCCAAACCCTAATTTCCAAATTCTCCATCTCTCGCCACCAACATTCAATCCGACAAGACCCTCGTCTTCTACTTCACCAAATCTATTTGTGGTAGCCAACTTCAACTCCCTCTCTCAAACTCCAAAAACCCTAAGTTGGAGATTTCCCCTCATCCGTCATCTCGGCCATCAAATCCGACAGCACCTCTGACATCGTCACCCACAGTTTAAGATATGTCTTGTTTGGTTTGCACTTGTGGGATGTTGAGAATTTGATGTTTGTAGATATGTTGATGTGTTAGCATACTTATAGCAAACAACCGAGGGTTGACAATTGTGGTTTCTCGGTGTGGTAGGATGTTAAGGATTTTTAGGGATGGTGTTGCTTTCTTCTTTTGTATGAGTTTAATTGTGACATACTTGCATTTATTTCCTTATGGTGAAATATGATTGTTTATAGAATGGTAACTCAATGGGTTTGGATTTGGAGCTTGATCTCCTTCGTAATCTATGGCAAAATAATTGCATCTTTATTTAAGTCACTTGGTTTGATTTCACATAAAAATTGGTATTTATACCTTGAATATTGATATTAGTTCTGTTTGAAACTTGAAAGAGCTTGTTTTATACAATTGATATTGTCCAATTGTGGAAGGAGAGACCATCCAAAATTTCAAATCATTCCATATTTTTATAGTGTCAATGGTGGATGGATAAAGATATCATAGCAGACAAAATAGAAACTTGATAAAGTTGCCAAAGAGTAAATATCTAGTGTGATATGTTGAATATATGAAAAAGATGAATGGAGTAATTCTATCGATCAGGCTCTCAAAATCAAAATCCAAATATGAAAATTCCTTGAGCATTTGTTAGTTGTAAATGAGAAATGGATAGTGATTCAATCTTTATTTGCCATATACCATCTTATTTGTCTATTCATTAATCAACCAATATTTTTAATACAACTTTGCAGTGTCATTATCGCACTAATGGCACGAACACACCATAATGTAGGACCCTCGAGTAGTACTAGCGGGCCACAGGTAAGCAGTATATTTTTTGTGTATAATGAATACATTATTTTTCATGCATTTAACAAAAAAAATATTTATTTATTCAGATTGATATGAATGAAGGAGCCGGTATAAGTGACCGAGGTCGAGAACTGCAGCCTCTCTGGTATCATTTTTCTTGCTCAACTCTTTGCTCTCTGTCACTCTCTATCTCGAAGATTTAATTCATATTTGTTATTGGATATTGTGGCCTAGGCTAATATCTAGGTCGTAGCGTGATATAGCGGCCCAAGTTCACACAAAAAAAAGTTACAGTGAAGGTTGTTGTTGGGCACAACGGTCTGTGTATAACTAAGGCTGCAGTCAAGGACTACGGCTCATGTTGAAACTCACTGCTTTCGACTGCAGCCCTGTTAAAACTCATTGCTTTCCATTTACAACTCAAAACTTGTAATATTTGTTATAACGAGGCATCAGATGGCTACTGTGGCCTAAACTTAATACATTTTAACTTAGCAATTTTTGTTAAGTCTCGACGTCTATCTAACTCAAATATAAAATGAACTGAAGTCGTAAATGGAAATAACGACCTAGAAAAAAAAGTTTCTAACTAACGCCCCTCCCCAATTCAGCAATTTTTCTAACAACTGCCCACCACAGGTCTGCCTCATAAAAGGTGCTATGGCTTATTGGTGACCTTTAATCCCAAGCAATTATATATATATAGTCAATTAATCTCAAATCTTCCCGATATGAGACTATCAAATCCCATATTCGGCTCCTTATCTCGCGTACTGTACACACAGCCGCCAGCCCCCAAAGGCCCCACAGCCACATCAGCACGCTGCCTTCAAACTGGGCGGGCCCCACATACCCTACACGTCACCCACGCGGAGTCCTCCACTAGCACAAGCTGCCAAAGCAGCCAACTACCTTCCATCTCATCCCCTCATTTAATTCCATACAAACCCCCATATAGACTCTCCTATAGAGCATTTTTAATCAAGTATATATATATATATACTAGATTTGCCCGTGGCCACGTGCCTACAGCACGTCTTCAGAACGATACAGCATATGAAAAGTCTTGTAAACAGTAAATTAACAATTATGTAGCTGAAGTTTGAATAATATGACAATAATTAGTTATAAATAAAAGTCCACGTTTCCATTAGTATATGGTGAAAATAGTTATAAATTGTGGTATAAAAGTCTATGGTGAAAACTAGTTATAAATTGTGGAATAAAAGTCCATGTTTCCATATATATATATATACTAGATTTTCCCGTGGGCACGTGCCTATGGCACGTATTCGGAACTATACAACATATGAAAGTCTTGCAAACAGTAAAACAACAATTATATAGCTAAAGTTTGAATAGTAAAACAATAATTAGTTGTAAATAAAAGTCCATATTTTCATTAGTATATGTTGAAAAATAATTATAAATGGGGGTGTAAAATCCAACTTCTTAGAACTTTGAGTGTGGAAAATGATGAAATTTAACTGTTGATGAGATATTTACTATTTTCAATGTAACATGAGCAATAAAAAATTATGAAAATGTACAAACTTGAAATCTGAAAATATAATTTTTTTAGTAAATAGAGAGAAAATGAGAGAGAGAGAAAGAGAAATAAATAAATAAATAAATAAATAAATAAAGGAGTTGTTTTGGGATTTGAATTTGAGTTTCGGGGGGGAAACTTTTGGGCGGAAAAATATGTTTTATGAGGTTAGATCTGGTCCATTGATTTCAACCTTATTGAAT
Source organism: Hemerocallis citrina (assembly GCA_017893485.1). Taxonomy (NCBI): domain Eukaryota; kingdom Viridiplantae; phylum Streptophyta; class Magnoliopsida; order Asparagales; family Asphodelaceae; genus Hemerocallis; species Hemerocallis citrina. Next base: position 331,816,033 of record CM030359.1, on the reverse strand, counting down.
GAGAGCCACTTGATAGCTTTCTTTGTGTTTTATTTTATATATATATATATATATATATATATATAGAGAGAGAGAGAGAGAGAGAGAGAGAGAGAGAGAGAGAGAGAGAGAGAGAAAATAATTAAATAAATAAATGAGTTGTTTTGTGGGGGGGGATTTGAATTTGACTTTTGGGGAAAAACTTTTGGGGGGGAAATGTAGGGTTCATACTTTGGTTAAAACCGATTACCGAACCGATTACCGAACTGAACCGAAATTTACCAATTTGGTTCAGTTTTTCGGTTTTTCAGTTCGGTTTTGATCCAAACCGGAGTATTGTGAGAGAGTTCGGGTCGGTTTTTGGTTGGCTTCTAAATAAACTGAACCGAACAAAAAACCGAACTTTTTTTGGACCAAAATAAATTCTACCCCTAGGATCTAGGGTAAATGGGATCTAACGGCTAAATGGCTCCCGATCAACTTCTCTACTCTTTGACCAAGACGTTCTCACTTCTCTGTCTATTAATGACTTCTCCAGTTCTCCTTCTCAGTCTATTAATTCTTATTCGGCCTCTTAACTCTCAAGTTTCATCTCAAAATCAGATTCTCTATTTCACAGATCGATTCCTCTCTCTCAATTCTCAATTCCTTTAACCCTAGACGTTCTCGACTCTCGATCTCGACTCTCGATCAGTCGATCTCCATCCTCGGCTCTCGACTCTCGATCTCCATCCCTCATGTCTTGCTCACACTCTCGACTCTCGACTCTCGATCTCCATCCCTCCTGGCCTCTTCTGGTGTCGTTCCCCTGACCGCCCTCCTTTAGTACCCTGGTTCTCGCATCGCGATTCGCAATGCCTCTCTCCTCAGTCCTCGACTCCTTGCAGTACCTCTCCATCTCAAACTAAGCTGCTAAGGTATAAATTAATCTTGATATTTATAAGTGTTAAAATTTTAAATTTGTAACTAGAAAATAATAAGTTTTGGTTTATACTTTTGTTTGGTTTAAATTGGTAGATTTGATTCGAAGACTTGTTGTACTGTCAACTGTGAACTTTTCTACTATTAGTATGGATTTTGATATGGATAGACAGGATAGTAGGGATCGTAAGGATTCAAATTCTATTAGCGTTAATAATTTAAGCCGAGTAGAAGCAAGTATGCAACCCTCACAAAGTACTAGAAAAGCAATTAAATCCAGATCCGAAGTTTGGCTTCATTTTACTAAGATCAATGACTTAGATGGAAGTGTGAAAGCGAAGTGTAATTATTGTGCAAAACAGTTTAATGCCAATACTAAAAAAATGGGACAACAGCTTTGAAAAATCACATGGGTAGTTATCGTGATAAACCACACAATAAAGAGACTTCACAAAATCTATTGAGTTTACAACCGGTTCAAAAAAGTGAGAAGGGGGAGGGTGTATTAACTAATTGGAGACTTAACCAAGATGAAGCTAGGAAGGGTCTTACATATATGGTCATAGTGGATGAGCTACCATTTAGTCATGTTAAGCATCATGGGTTTCATAAATTCATGTCTATTTGTTGTCCTATGTTTCATATTCCTTCACGTTCGACAATCACAAGAGATATTTATGAGTTGTATGTTAATGAGAATGGGTTATTGAAAAAGTTCTTGAAAGAAACATGTCAAAAAGTATCCATCACCACAGATAGTTGGACCTCTTTGCAGAGAATAAATTATATGTGTATCACTGCCCACTTCATTGACAATAATTGAAAAATGCACAAAAAGATTCTAAATTTTTGTCCAATTTCTACTCATAAGGGTGAGGGGTTAGGCATTGAAGTTGAAAGATGCTTGTTGGATTGGGTTACTAATAAAGTATATTTAATAACAGTTGATAATGCAAGCGCAAATGATGTTATGGTTAATCACTTGAAGAAGAAAATTAACAATTGGGGGCATAGTGTTCTTAATTGCAAGTATCTTCATATGAGGTGTGTTGCACATATAATAAATCTCATAGTGCAGGATGGGGTAAAGGAGATGGGAAAATCAGTTTCTCGAGTTCTTTCGGCAGTAAAATATATTAGACAATCTCCCACTCGTATCAGAAAATTTAAAGAATACATTGAGATTGAAAAGATTGAGAGTAAGCGCATGTTGTGTATTGATGTTGCCACTAGGTGGAATTCCACATATCTTATGTTGGATACGGCGGAGAAATTTGAACGAGCTTTTGAAAGATTTAATCATATGGATCCTTTCTTTAGGAGTGACTTGGAAGAAGGGATTCCCGTTGATGATGATAAGGCTAATGTGAGACGACTTGTTCAATTTTTAGAACACTTTTATAATCTCACACTGAAGGTATCAGGGTCTTTGTATGTGACTGCTAATAATTTTTTGCCCGAGTTAGATGAAGTTGATTGTCTTTTGAAACAGTGGGAAAGCAGTGTTGATATGAATTTAGCTTCAATGGCTTTTAAAATGAGAGACAAATATAACAAATATTGGAAAACTTTGGAAAAGGTCAACTACTATCTTTTTCTTGCCGTGATACTAGATCTTAGGCATAAGATGAGATTTGTGGAGTTTGCTTTTTTAAGACAGTATGATGATAATGAAGAATTGGCTGCAATAAAGGTGAACTCTATCAAGGAGGTTGCTGTTGAGTTTTACAATGAGTATAAAAGAAAACTTGATCCAGTCACGACCACTTCATCCTCTTGTAACACTTCAAATACTTCATCTACTTTTGATTCAGAAAGTCTAACAATTTATAAACAATCTTTCAAGAGATATAAGAAAGAAGCTGGAGGTGGAGATTCTAAATCTGAATTGGATAAGTACTTGGCAGAAGAATGTGAGGATGAAGAAGAAGAATTTCAAATTCTTGATTGGTGGAGGAAACATGAAATCAGATTTCCAATTCTTGCTCAAATGGTGAGAGATGTTTTGGCTGTCTCTATTTCAACCGTTGCTTCGAAATCATCATTTAGCACCGGCGGACGTATACTTGATCCATTTAGGAGCTCACTGACTCCTAAACTAGTGCAAGCGCTTGTGTGTGCACAAGATTGGTTACGATCCGATATTCGACCAATTTGTGTGGAGGAAGATCTGGAACAACTTGATAGGATTGAAAATGGTAATCTACTACCCATCATTAATATTGTAATTTGTAGACATTAATTAAAATTTATTTATTAACTAATTGCTTGTTTTACTTTAAAACAGAAATAACAAAGATTGGAGGAACAGAATCAGCAATTGTTGATATTTAAGTGAGATTTTTTTCTTTTTTTTTTTCTTTCTTATAGTGAAGTTATATTATTTCTAATTTTTGTCTTATATTCATTCGTATATTATATTTTCTTTGTTCAGGGGTTCGTGGTTTGGAGGATTTGATAGTTCGATTGGTGGTGGTTCACATTGTGAGACAAATCAGTATGACAGTATCATTCTATTTTATGTTTGGTTTACTGTTAACCGTGACTTTATTATGCTATAGTAGTCTACTAGTCTGTTATATTCATGTGAATGGGAGTTTGCTTCTTCGTTCGATAACTTGGATTTCAATTTGTACAAGTGATGATGAGATGGATTATGTTTCTGAAGTTGCACACTATGAATTATTTATTTAATGATTTGTAGGAGTGACTTGTGATGAATTAATCCTAATTAAGCTTTATTTTTCCTCATTGGTTATAAGTGATGATGAGATGGATTATATTTCTGAAGTTGCACACTATGATTTAATGTTTAATAGGAGTGACTAGTGATAAAATAATCCTATCTGAGCTTTACGATTGTTACTTCACTGAATTTTGTTAAATTCAAAGCATGATGGCTGATGAGATAGATTGTTACTTCACTGATTGTCGTCTGTTTGAGTATTTTTTATTTTGAAGACGATTGCCGTGCTATAATTGGAACTCAGTCATATGTGCTCTTCAGTTTGGACAAGTTGATATATAAATTAGTTAAGCAGGTAAACAATTCTGTTGTTATTATGAGGTTTAACAAAAATTATATTGGTTGCAATACACACTCATTTCCTTTGATATTTTGATAGATCCTAACATTACCATCCATACAACTTACTGTATTGGCACAAGTAGTAAAACAGTTGTTCTGAAGTTGGACAAGGATTTTGTTCCCATTTGTATGTAGGTCAATTGACTATTGATTCTTATTCAGTATTTCACTTGTAGTTCTGTGGATAACTGTACATTCCCTTTTGGTTATATATGAAATTTTGTTTATTGAAAGTTCCTGTGGATTTTGTAGTGCCTGAATGAAAGTAGACCAGAAGTGAGGGATGCATCTTTTGCTGCTTTGGCAGCTATAACTAAGATAGTTACAGACTGCCATTTTTGTTACAGACTCTGCCATTTCTATAGCTAAGGTAGCTATAGATTTTGATTACTATGTTCATATTATTTGTTGTTACCAGGTCTTGTCTCAACTTCAACTGGGAGTGTCTCTAGTTATGAGGTTAGTTTGTTACTGTCTTCCACTCTTTTTAATTTTATAAATGTTGAGTCATGATCCTCACAGATCACTAAAACTATGTTTGGTGAAATTTCCAACACATGCAAACATTGCTTGTAATTTTAAAAAAATATGTATTTGTGCATATATAACTTGTTCCCATGTTGTTTCCCCATGTATTTATTTTTCAAGAATTGGCTTGTCATTTGTTGATTTTGTGTCATATATGTATCCATGCTTCGTAATTTTGATATTGGTTACTGTTGCCGCTAATTTTGGTGTGGGGGCAAACAGATAGTATTTGTGGATTCTTAGGAAAACTGAATAGAAAACCTGTATACCTGTTCCGCCGGAGTTCCGATACTCCCGCCGTTCACCTGCAAAAAATGCGAGACACCGGGGTTGTTCCCGGCGACGCACCCTCCGACGCTCAAGTCAGTAATCTGGAAGACTATGAAAGAGCGCAAAAACTGGTGAAAGATTGATTACCTCTTAATGGAGATGGATGGGGGGTATTTATAGGCGTCTTAGGGAACGGATTAGGAATGTAATCCCCGTGATCTGATAAGGAATATTCTCCTTGTAAACAGATTAGGAATATAATCCCTAATTCCCAGTGGAGGGATAGGCATGAATCAAGGCCGTTGATTAGGATCTAATCAGGGACCCTAATTCTATCCCTCTGATCGGGCTTTCTTGCTGGATGAAACCCGCGCCCGATTGAAGCGGGTCTGTTTGTGGGTTATTGGGTCTTTATCGGGGAGACCCAGTACCCATCTCAGACCCTTTATGTGGGGAAAATCACCATTTTACCCCTGTGCTTCAAGATCTGTGCCCGATTTGGAAGGTTCAGATTAGCCCCCATTTTTAGCCATATCAGTTACATTTCAACCTTTTTCATATTCCATGGTAAATTAGTTATATTTCCAATAGCTGCTATTAGTGTTTCTGGGTCATGCTACATTTTGTTCAGATATACACTTTGCTTAACTTTGCTACATTTTGTTCATATTCTAAATTTTGATTGTTGCTTCACTTTGGTACATTTGCTGAGTTCCATCCTTAGTAGTCAATGAGTTCAAATAACTATATGTTTTGTAAAGTAGCTGTTACTTAATCTAAATCTTTTTTTTTGTTAGTTAACTATGGCTTGAGATTGCCATCTTTGTAGAAATGGCAGCTATATTTCTGCTTGTGACTGGTATTGACCTTAGTATTCGTTTTGTTATAAGATTATGAGTTGTTATGGCTTAAATTTGATATTTATAATATTTCATTATCCTCCAGTGCAACTCAATTTTTGATAATTATATTATCAACTTATGTTTTTATTTTTAATAAAGCTCTAATGCATTATGTAGTATTCTTATGAGTAATGTGTAAACCTTCCAGGTTGATATTCCTATACAGCAAAGTTACCTTTGGTATGGTGCAAGCACTGGGGATGACACAGATTCACAAGTACGTATTACTGAGTTCTCAAAGCACATTTAATTTCTGATTTATACATCCCATGGAAACGTACTTGCTTACACAACTTTTTTGGCTAAACATTGATTCATTGTAACTAATTTATATTTATTTTCAAAGGCATCTGATTTTTCGGCTGGCGCTCCTCCTACACCTGTATCAAGAATAAAGAGTTGCTTCATTTTGCTACATTTGCTCAATTTCAAGTAAACAGAGGTACATTTTGATTTTTGCTTCACTTTGCTATATTCTGCTTCACTTTGCAGTGTCTGGTAATTGCTTGAGTGCTTGAGATGAGGCCTGTAAACTACAAAAGTGTTACAGAAAGTCAGAAACTTGTAATTTCAAATTATAAATTATAAGCTTCTATAGTTGTAAATTGTAATCATTTGTAACTTGTAAATTGTACGCTATTTTGCTAGTTATTTTGTAGTGTAAAAATTATGAATACATTGCTAATTGGCTGTTGTTTGCTTAATGAATATTGAATAATGAGCCTTTCACTCAGAATCTAATATAAGCATTCAAAACTGAAATACTTTCTTAAGTTTGGTTAGTACGATTATTAACCGAACCGAACCGATACCGAAATGTAGATGTTCGGTTCAGAGTTCGGTTTCAATTTTACCAAACTGAAAAGTTCGGTTTTGTTCGGTTCGGTTCGGTTTTGAACCGATGAACACCCCCAAGAAAATGTGTTTTGTGAGGTTAGATCTGGTCCTTTGATTTTGGAAATTGAAGGATAGCTACTTAATAGCTTTCTTTGTGTTTTAATATATATATATATATATATATATATATATATATATATAGAGAGAGAGAGAGAGAGAGAGAGAGAGAGAGGGGTGGGGGGGAGGGGGGAGAGAGAAAAATAATTAAATAAATAAATGAGTTATTTTGGGGGGAAATTTGAATTAGATTTTTGGATAAAAACTTTTGGGAGGAAAATGTGTTTCGTGAGGTTAGATCCGAGCCCTTGATTTTTGGAGATTGAATGAGAGCCACTTGATAGCTTTATTTGTGTTTTATTATATAGACTACATTTGCCCATGGCCACGTGTCTACGGCACGTCTTCAGAACGATACAACATATAAAAAGTCTTTTAAACAATAAATTATATAGACTAGATTTGCTCGTGGCCACGTGTCTACAACACGTCTTCAGAACGATGCAATATATGAAAAGTCTTTTAAACAATAAATCAACAATTATGTAGCTGAAGTTTGAATAGTATGACAATAATTAGTTGTAAATAAAAGTCCATGTTTATATATATATATATATATATATATATATAGAGAGAGAGAGAGAGAGAGAGAGATAATTAAATAAATAAATGAGTTGTTTTGGAAGGAAACTTTTGGGAGGAGGGGGGAAAATGTGTTTTTGTGAAGTTAGAACTGGGCCTTTGATTTTCGGAAGATTGAAGGAGAACTACTTGATAGCTTTCATTGTGTTTTATTATATAGATATATAGAGAGAGAGAGAGAGAAATAATTAAACAAATAAATGAGTTGTTATAGGGAGGAATATTTGAATTTGAGTTTGAGTTTTGGAAGAAAACTTTTGGAGAAAAAATGTGTTTTGTGAGGTTAAATCCGAGCCTTTGATTTTGGGATAATTAAAGGAGAGCCACTTGATAGCTTTCTTTATGTTTTATTATATGGATTTATACATTCTTAACACAGGGTATTACGCCCACTGCAGCTACAGCTGACATAACAGTAACTGGCTCACCTAAGGAATTAGTTTGACAAGTGGTTTTGTTTGAAAAATAGTTTCAAAAAGTTGCTTAGTTTGGGAAAAAAGATTCAAAAAAGTGAGGGAAAGAGGAGAGAGAAAGACTAAGAAATAGAGAGAGGATGGTGGAGAGAGAAAGAAACAAGGAAGAGTAGAAGAACAGGAAGAAGAGAGCATGCAATGGAGAGAGAGACCAATGGAGATCCACCGTTAGGAGAGAAAAAATGCGATGGAGGAGACACAGAAAGAAAGAGAGAGGGAGGAACTCGAGGAGAGATAATGAGAAAGAGGAGGTTGAGATTCTAGTTTTGTTTATATTCGGATCATAATTGGATCGACATTTTGAGTTATAAATAGGTCTGCCCCAAACCCGACCCACCCACCACTCATAGAAAAATACCAACTACATTGATTTATCCACAAATATAGTATCCACCTAGTTCATTTGTAGTGTCGGGAAAGGCCCAAATCCTTTGACTACCCAGTGACAGACACTTGAAAAGACCAATCCAAACAGAATCCAAAATACAAATGCATGGGTTCGATAGTACTACAGCGAGTGATAACTTTATTTCGTACTACAGACGATCGCTCAATATTTGAACAATATTTCACTATGAAAGGCAAAGCCTAGGTGTCAGATTTACCGGCATAACTGATAGAGTTATGTGATTTCCACCACTGCTGTTGAATTTTGGATTCAGTTCGAAATGAGAGAAAATTGGGCAAACAAAACTGATGGTTCCTTTCGCAATGAAATAGCTTTTTAACATTTGAACGAGAGATGGATAATTGATGCATCTACAGATTCCCAGTGAGGTGACAAAGAATTTGCAAGGAAATTCTGAGATGTGTTTTAAGAACTGAACTAACAATCCAATAGATACAGTTCAACATAAATTCCAACACACTGTATGTGTAGGGTAAATCATATGACAGTAAGAGCGAAAGTCTTAACTGTACTACGCAACCCTGCATGGCTTCCTCGAATTTCACAAATATAACGCATGCATGCATGCATTTCTTAAGGAGATGCAACAGCCACAGGGCTACACTAACTTTCTATATGATAATCAGTCAAGGAATTTCATTGACACCGTTCCTCAAAAACTCACATCCTGCATAATTTTTTCAAAACAGCTATGGAAAGTAACGACCCAAGTAACTTCAAGAGAAAGTGCTTGCCCCATCGCCTGTTGATGACATGCAATGTAGGAGTGAAAGAAGTAATTGCTACATACCATGAGAATGACAGACATGATATGAAATACTCTCATCACTATATTGACTCTCTGACATTAAAGGGATATTTAATCAAATGTACTCTCCTCCTCTTTCCTACTCCCAATCACACAAGAAAGTAAATCCCTAAAAACTAAAGAAGACACCACAATAATATATTCTCCACAGAAAATGTTGACATGAAAATATAATAAGCATTCCTCTTCGTAATACTAAAAATGTATAATCTCTCTTTAATTTACCCTGAATGAGCACTTGAGCAGGAACCTATTTATTGAATATATATATTGGTTCAAATTACTTTGCACCAGCCTAGAGATATATTTGATGTTTACTCAACTAGGCCATTACTTTAAATTTAAATGTGATATTTGCCTAGTTGAAATGATCTTTTTGCCAATAGAAATTTACTATCCGAAACAATCTTTTTATATCCTAAATTATAGTGATTCTTGCCTAATCCTAAATCGATTGGGTTTCATGCATCAATTTCTCCTTACATAGGTATAACGAATGATTTTTAACGGATACAATTTCCACATTAGTGCAGACAAATACATGTAAGCTGACCTACTTGGGCTCAAGCATCTGTATTCAAGTGTTTTCTACTAATGAAAAGCAATTCACTAATGTGCTAGACAAACAAATCAAAAACTTCACTCACCTTGATTTCGAGCCATGCTAAGTCAGTTCAGTCTTATTAGGTGGTAAAGCCTAGTAAGCAACAAAGAATTCTCATTTCCTAACATAATGATCAAGTGACGAAAACATTTTGAAGGAATGGAAAACATAAAAGGCCGCCTTAGATGGGTGCATGGCGCTCATGAGTGATAAGTAACGGATCCTACCAATTCTTCGTGTGAGGCACGTGCAGCGGTGGTGCTCCCAAGCCCTCAGGTGACTAAAGTGCTTCTACGCATCATAACTCCTAGTTGTTTGTTGTACTAGCGTTCACCTCACCAATGTGCTTCAAGACCAGCTTCACTCATCAAATATATTCAAGTCATCAAGCAATTAATTAAACAAGTAACAAGCAAGTGGATGCATCTACTCATTGGCACAATTTTCACTATCTAGGAGGCATCCACAGTCGTCTGAGATATAATATGCATATTATACAGGCCAAATATAAAAAAAGGACTTGGGTCAGTTTAAAAAAAGGGCACTAAGGAATTTTTGTTTAAAAAAAGGACACAAAGTTTCAAAAAACTCCACTGGGTTGGTTAGGGTTAGTTTTAAAAAAACCACATTCATCTTTCATTTGTGTTTAAAAAAATATCACTTAACTAATCGGATGTTTAAATAAACCCCCCGAACTAACCCTAACCCTAACCCTAACTAACCCCCAGTGGAGTTTTTTGAAACTTGTCCTTTTTTTAAACAAAAAAACCATAGTGTCCTTTTTTTAAACTGGCCCAAAACTTTGTGTCCTTTTTTTATATTTAGCCTATTATACAATAGCATTTCGAGTGTTTGCTGCAGTCGTCAAAAGGTATAAAATGCATAATTTCGTTTAAAAAATAAACGGACGAAACATGTCCGAAACATGACATGTTTCGTCTGTGAGAAAAAAAAAGAATTTTATAACGGAGAAACGAAAATTTTAATATTAAAATGAATGGGCCGAAACATGATGTTCGTCCCCCCCCCCCCCCCCCCCCCCCCACCCAAAAAAAAAAATCAAAATTCACATCGGACGAAACGAAACATGATGTTTCGTCCGAAATGAATTTTAATTTGTTTTATTTTTTTTGGTTGTCCCATTATTTTGCATTTTGCAAAATAACCGGATGTTTTGTCCAGGTTTTAACGGCATTTTTTTTTGGATTTTCTAAAGATAGGAAATGTTGATTATACCCCGCTTCTTCTGCTATAAATTTTGTGAAGAGTTGAGCTCTACTCTTCAAACCCGCGAGCTCACTTCTTTAACAATTTGTCTTCTCAAACCTCTCTTATTTCCAAGCTATTTTCTTCTTCAATAGTTGATTGTTATCCCCCCCAAAAATATATATATACATATCGGGTTTTATCGATAGTCTTCAATAAAAAGATTTATCGGCCGGATTTAATCAAAGCGTCAACAACCAATGCCAGCTGAAGCAGAAAGAAGCAGCCAAATAGAAGCGAAGTTACGAAATGTAGACTACACGGATCAATCAAATTAAAAACGTGTTATAGATGATTGCAATCTTTTGTGCAAACATATTACTGTCCATCCTGAAGGTGGATTTTGTCAATTTAGGAAAAAATGGAGAGCTAATTAAAATGTACAACAAATATTACAGCCGTATCCCAATTATCAAGTAGTTAGTCGAGCGGGCGGGTTGACCTCATTTTATGCATATAGATACGGATAAGTCGTCTATGCAGTTTGTAGAGGTATTGGTTGAGAGATGGTGAGATATGACCCACACTTTTCACCTACCGTGCGGTGAGCTGAGATTGACTCCGTTGGATTGGGTAATGCTAACGGGAATTTCAATCAGTATCTGGCCCTTGCCTCTGAGTAACGACGAACCGTACACATTTGAAATAATCCAGAACCGCTTTTTTCCGGAAATTACAATAGACGATTGAAAGTCTCGCGGTATCCGTTGCCCATTCCTGAAACGTTATTTTAACATCAGTATAATCGAGGAAGCTAAAACAGATATTGTTCTAGCGATAAGGATTGCAAGAGCATAATTCATGTTCTTCCTGGGGGTGTTTCTTTACCCTAATGGTTCGCAATTAGTGAGATGTGACTGGTTAGCTGCATTTGAAGATATTACTATAGTAGGCACATACGATTGGGATAGTCCAGCATTGGCACTGCTGTATTTGTCTCTAGAGACTTGTAGCAAGCTGCAAGTGAAGTCATTTAACGAACCTTGGCAAGTACTCTAGACATATAATTTGCCAAGTATAATAGTTTAATATCCGAGATGACACCTAATAAATATTTGTTTTATGTAGTCCTGGGCTTACGAATACACAAGTTACTGTGTACCAATACAATCAGTACTTTATTCAACAACAAAATGCACGTAAAAATCTTGGATTTACGCCACATTAGAAAATAACAGCTGCGCTACGATGTTTAGCATATGGAGGTGCCGTGGATGTTGTCAATGAATATTTACGAATTCGCGAAACTACTATATTGAAGACTTTACGTCAATTATGTTCTGCAATTGTCAAGCTATTTGGCAACCAGTATATGCGGAAACCTACTCCCACGATGTAGCACGACTCCTCTAAGAAAATGAAGGCAGGGGTTTTCACGGCATGTTGGGTAGTGTAGACTGTACGCATTGGAAGTGAAAGAATTGTCCAGCTACGTGGCACGGACAGTATACAAGACATGTAAGGGAACCAACAATTATTTTTGAAGCTGTCGCATCATATGATCTTTGGTTTTGGCATTCTTTCTTCGGAATGTCAGGTTGCAATAATGATCTGAATGTGCTCAGCCGTTCTACTCTATTTGATGAAATTCTTGATGGGTGTGCACCTTCGGCAAATTTTGTAATCAACAACCACATATACAACATGAAATACTATTTGGCAGATGGCATATACCCCCTCTTGGCGACTATAGTGAAAACTTACTCTGCTCCGGATACTCGAGAAGAAGAAATTTGCAGAAATGCAAGACGGTGCATGTAAAGATGTAGAACGCGCTTTCGGAGTTTTACAAACACGCTTTGCAATAGTGAAGGGCCCAACGCATATATGGATGCAGATACTCTTTCATATATCATGAAAACATGTATAATTCTACACAATATGATTGTTGAGGACGAACGTGAAGATGATATAGGTGATTATGATTGTAATCAAATACAGGACGCGATAGTGATCGTACCTAACAGAGGTGCGCATGTTGATTATGGAACCCGAATGGTTCGCAATCATGCACTACGTTAAGATTTGGTGGAGCATATTTGGTCCCAATATGGAGATGTGGAATAGTCAAATGTAAATGTTTCAGAATTTAATTGTAGTATTTGTTATCTGAATATTTATTTGAATTTACTGTATTTCAAATCGGATTTATTATATGAATGTAATACATTGCAAAATCTATTTATCTTATGTAATATATGAACGTAACACACTACAAATAAAGCAGGAAACAAAACATCAATTGTGAAACACATTACAAATATTTGAACGTAACACATTACAAATAAAGGAGACAGATTAATGAAATTTAAATTTTCATATTACATTGAATAAAGAGTCTAATTTATAAGCTTCGAATGAAAGTTGTTTACCCCCTATTATAACCTCGTCTTTGCAATATTTGATTTCTTTTACACATGAAATAATAACATTAACTATCCGGTAAATTGCTAAGGTCAATACTCATAATGCAATCTTCCTCCATTTGTTCTTTCAGTTCACGGTCTTTCTGTTTAATGACAAGCTTCAATTCGGTGGCCGTAGTCCTCCTATCTTGACTTTCTTTATACATAGCGTTGAAACTTTTGGATTCTTCTACCATTTGAGAATATTTTGATGATTCAGGAAGACTTTTTCCTTTTCTCTTATGTGCTTTTCTACCTGGTGGTCGGGTTAGAGGGGTAGGTGATTCCATGTCAACCAGCATGTCTGGATCTGAGTTGTTTATTGGGGGTGAATTTTGGCTACTGCCACCTTCCCCAAATTGAGAATCCATAACTCGATTAAAGACTTGTGTAGTACGCAAGAAAAATTTCGGTTGATCCTTTAGTATATCAAAATATTCTTCAAACTTGAAAGCTTTTTCGGATTTTTGCATATATTCGACTCTCGCGTCGCACATCTATGGCAATATTTCATAGATTAGTATTTAATGGTAAATGAACAAATATCTGATAATTTGTACATACATTATCGGCCTCTGTAGTTCCACTAGCCGCTCTAATTGTTACAAAACCCAACTTCGCAATGAACAGGGCTACTTCTTTAGCAATTAATTGGAAGTGACTTGTAACGGAGCTTACTATTCGGTTGGTCGGAGTCCCTAATAACGGCGTGAAAGTAGACAAAATTCGCTCCCCAAACTATGCACCGATTGATCAATACCAACCAAGAGATCTTGTGTTATACAAATCCACGCTTGGCAGAGCACAACATCTTCCTGAGTTGCGTTAGATCTCCCTCTTGCATTACGGCTCGCCATTACTTACTCTCTTACAAATTTTATAGGAGACAGAGAGATGGAATTTTTCTAGATAATAGAGCTAGGGATATCTCTTTTTTTTTTTAACATTGTATTTGGTTTCAAGGAAGGAGCCAATATGCAGGCAAAATTTGTCAAATATAGCTGTTGTATGTTGGAAAGAGTCGTCGTGTCTAAACCAATCGTCGAATCAAGAATTGAAGGGTAAGATGTGAAGAAGGGTGTATTGTTCATTTGCCGGAAAAAAACAAATTTTAATAAAGTGAATGGTACGCATGTGAAATGCATTGGACGAAACATCATGTTTCGTCCAACCCCACATTTTTTTCCCAAGTTTTTTTTATTGTTTTTTTTTCTTCGGACGAAGCATCATGTTTTCGTCCAATCATTTAAAAAATAATTAAATAATCCGTGATAAAACATCACGCATAATATGCATATTGCTATATCCCATGCTATATTTGGCTATTTGCTGAAGCAAAAAGGAAAAATATGGGAAAATAGCTAACGAGTGCAGCAACTTTTGGGGGAAATTATGCATAAAATGCATTTATAGCTAACGAATGTGGATGCTCTAAGAAGTAAAAGACAAAAGGGAATGCCTCTCAGATATATTGTGATAATACATAAACATCACGCTTTCAGCATATTCTACTATATACAACATTATTTCGGACTTAATGAACTCAAGGACAGACTAAAACAACAGTCTAGATAATATAAATAAGATTTCACATATTTAATAGCATACCTATCAGTTAACACTTTCTCTAGTTGCAACATGAACTGATTGATACTCTTGTTCTTCACAGAAGTACCACATGAATCGAATTTCTGACTCAAGAATACGGCCCCTCAAAGAAAGCATCAAGAGAAATGTGACACTTCCATGGCCATTTCAGCAAAAATGCTCCTCGCTAATTTCCTACAAATGGCTATAGCCGCATACATATGAAAATGGTAGTTATAGATGCAATTAAAATCACCATTCAGCAATATAACAATACGAGTAAACATAAACTCCTCAAAGAGGAAAAAAACATATAGTTTATAGAGAAACAAAACCTGACTCTTAAGCCCTTGACTTGACAGGGAGGCCTGTCTCAACCTTCTTAATTTCGAATATTAGCATTCTCCACATCTTGAGAACAAACATCTCTGCCTCATCATCCAAGATCGATTGTAGCAAATCGAGCATTTTGGATGCTTGAACATGATCTTTGGTACTAGATACAATATAATCTACAAGCGTTGGCTCCTCTTCTCCTAGAAATTCAGTTATCTTCTTTGAGATCCATGGTCTCATTCTCTCATGCAACTCATGCTGCATAAATCAAGGTAATAACCCCCAAAAAATTGGTGTCAGATAAATTATTACTAGGTGAACTCTGTTACATAAAATATAACTATAAATAAACCATGAGAAAAAATTGGGTGTTTTTGCTAAGTTCATTCCATTAGAGGGAATAGTTCACACGTTCACATGTCATTCCTAAATTTCATCCGAAGAGTTTAACAATAGAAACTGAATGCAATCCATACGTTCCTTCAATTGTGTTCTTAGACAATACAACTATCACTACAACCTCGAGAAAAAATAGGCTCTTATTTCCTTCTGATTGCATAATCCATCTGCCTGTTACCTCTCTAAGCTTCAGTTAAGTGTGTTTAGCAGTAGAAACTCCTTACAAGAGCCCCATCAACCGTTCGTGCATGCGGAAGAAGAGAGAGATGACATTGAAGAAGAAAAGCAATAACCTAATTATGGAAGAAAACACAAAAGCAACACATTTACCGACACAAGAAATTGTTACCTTATCGTAAATAGCCCAGTTAATTTCATAGGCAAACAGCTCTTCCTTAGTCTTCGGGATCATGTCGATCAACTGCTTTGCCTTTACATCTAATAGCTTTTTGTTATCTGATTTCGGTGTATCCTCTCTCTCCCTCTCCCTTTCCCTTTCCCTTTCCCTTTCCCTTTCCCTTTCGGAGCTCCTATCATGAATCTTT
The DNA here is from genome assembly GCA_017893485.1 of Hemerocallis citrina. Classification (NCBI taxonomy): domain Eukaryota; kingdom Viridiplantae; phylum Streptophyta; class Magnoliopsida; order Asparagales; family Asphodelaceae; genus Hemerocallis; species Hemerocallis citrina. Next base: position 331,799,977 of record CM030359.1, on the reverse strand, counting down.
TCCTTGCTTTCATTCCTGTGACGACCATTACCATCATCACTTCGATCTCGCTCTCTATGACTGGCTCTATCACTCAGCCGCCCATTTCTACCCCTTTCTGTTTCTTGCTTCTCTTCTTTAGAGTTCACACCAGATATGCGCTTGGCAAATTCAGCAGCAGCCACTAGATTTGGGGGTGCAGAGGAAACACTTGTTTGAACGGCTTGTAATTCCTCGTTGGAGTAATCTATAGGCACCAAAGGTCTCATTTTCTTATCATCTACATTCTCATCATCCTCCTCATGAAACACTGATGGAACAGACGCCTTTTTCCCAGAACCCACTAGACCAAACCCCAGCCTCCTAGAAGGAACTTCACTGTTTTGCTTCATATCGGGTAGTGCTTCATTCCCAACGCTTTTTTTGTCATTTTCATCACCTGCAACCCAAATAAAGTCATTAAGAGAACTTGCAAAAGAAAAAAAAAAAAAAAAATCACCAAAATAAAAATAAAAATCACCAAATGTAAATACATTTTAGAAAACGAGTGAAGAGATTTAGTGTTACCATTGCACTAACCTGAAACACCCTCATAAGTCTGTTGGACCACATCAGCTTCCTTATTTTCAACAATTGTGTCTACTTGCATCATGTCGTTTTCACTCTCTTCAGTCACCTCAGCAGCAAGAGACTTCATCTCCTCTATCCTTTTCTGCTCTTCAAGAGCCCTCCTCTTTGCTTCAGCAATTTCTTCCTCTTCTTTTAACTTATCAGCAAGGTCCTCATCCTTCTCTCGCTGTCTCTTTCTCCTCCTCTCCTCAAGTGTACTACTCCTGCGCCTCCTTTTTCTTGTATCATCTTCATCATCATCACTCCCATCTTCATCTCTAGAGATCTCCTTCCTGCGTTCCCGTTGCTTCTCCTTCTCCCTCTCCTTCTCCTTCTGACGCTGGTGTTCCTTTTCTCTCTCTCTAGCTTCCCAATCCTTCAGGCGGGTGTTGTATAAACGTTCAGCCTCTCTGATTTTCAGATCTCTGTCCTTCTCCCTCCTAACTCTCTCCCGCTCTCGCTCTCGTTCATACCTCTCTAACTCCCGCTCTTTCTCTCGTTTTGAATCACGCTCCCTGTCTCTTTCTCGGCTACTCCTGTCATGCTTCCTACTTCTATCAGGGGAGTTTGTCTCAGGCCTGTCATGTTCAGTAACAACCTTGGCCTCACTTGCGATTTCATCATCATTTTTATCAACTGCATCTACAGTAGCAAAACAATAGCAGTAACATAAATAAGTAAATAAAAATTAATAATAAAAATGAAGCAAAATTACGCTGAAATCTAAATGAAATATACTTACCACCTCTAGTGATGTCCACATCTGAATCCCCATCCCTTGATTTAGAAGGGACCTCAGAATTTGATTTGGCAGGAGTTTGATCAGGTGGGGGAGGCAGAGGATGGGTCTTCAATCTCTCCTCAAGCATACTTGTAATCTTATCTAAAGCATCTTTATCAGCCTCACGATCTTCATCTGTAACAATACCAAACTTTTGGTTGTCATGGTTTTCATTCTCCCAAGATTCTCCTGCAGGTTCCTTCTTTATTGGCTCGACTACTGGCTTTGAAGGCTCTTCTTGATTCTCAGCACCTGGTGCACCTTCATTTTCTTTCTCTGCTGCTTGACTTTCAGTTTCCTTGAGCTTCTCTCTTTCAGTCTTCTTTTCAACATAGCGTTCGAGATATTCCCTGGTTGCTTGGTTGATGTTTAGCTGTCCAAGTGTCATTAAAATTTCCAGATGTTGTCAATAGAAAAAACATGAGTATGTGGTTCAAATCAACATTCTAGACATCAATAATGGTTCTAAGGAAGTAGAATTTAGAAAAGACATATCTGAATCAAAGCAACATATACGCTAGCAATGAGAAATGGTAAACTGAGTGTGAAAATTGTTGGGTTTGTGCAACAAACATAACCACAGAAGTAGACATTAACCAGCAAGCATTCAAATGGAGCTCACACATGGAATATATTACATTACTAATCAGTACATATTTCAAATTTCGCGAAAGCAACATTCTGATATACGGGTGAAATACCAATTTATGCTTAAAATAGTATGACAAATAGAGGTGGCAGGCACATCAATTGAACACATCCAGTGTCCACACAGCTGGTTCTGTACAATCAAGTTATAAATGCATAGATAAAATGTAGAAAAATGTATTCAAAACTTTTAGTAACTAAATGTACAACAAACAGAAGACAAACACGACAGTAATGAACAAAGAATGTAAAATTTGTTCAAGGGAATAGGCAACCGACAATCTAAAGCTTCTGGAACAAATGCCCTTAACAATATACCCAGATAAATATAATTCAGCGACAGGCTATAGGCTATAGGCTCTATTTGCCGCCCTCCATAGTATACATTCTAACCTGATTAACTATTATTCAGCAATAAAATTAACTATGTAATTATATCCTTTGGCACCTCTTCCTCAATGCAAAAACAATCCAGGATCTAAAACCTTTCCAATTTCCAAAATATTAATATTCAGCTCAATACTCACTAGGGTTAGCAACAGACCAGGTTTGGGCCGGACCCATATAGGCCCGAGCCGGGGCCCGAGCCCGAAGTTGAAAACATAGGCCCAAACCCGACCCGACTTTTCTTCGGGCTTAAAAAATTAGGCCCGAGCCCAGGTCCGAATTAAGCCCAAAAATAGGTTCGGGCCTAGACCCGAACTACTTATGCATGTTCTCCAAGATAACTTTCCCATAAAATAAAACTATATCAAGAAATAATATACGATAAAAAAAACAACAATAATCAGAATACTATAAAGTATGAACTTTTGAGTAATTCACATCTAATTTGTCTATTTTCATTTAATTTTATATACAAGGCATAATTTCTTAATCTATAACCTTTAACACTCATTTTAACTTACATGAATAATCTCTTTTAAAAAAATCATACATAAATATACATGATGTATACAAAAAATACACATGCACATATAAAAATTCGATTTGGGCCCATCGGGCCTAAGCACTTGGGCCGGAGCCCGGCCCAAATTTTCCTTGGGAAAAAATATTAATCCCGAGCCCGGCCCGAAACGAGAATTATTAGCCCAAGACCGCTAATTATCAGGTTGGACCTAGGCGGACCTAGGCAGGTCCGGGTCGGGTTCGGGCCAATTGCCACCCTTAATACTCACCTTTCAACAGTTAATAACACCTGGTAACAAGGAGCACAAGTAATCAAGCAAATAAATAATTTGAGGGGGGGAAGGGGGAGATTGTTTTGATGTCACACTATTTTCTACTACAGTCCACAAAGATAACACGTAAAATTCTAAACTGTTGCAAAAGCTGAATACGTACATTTCATTCAGTTCTCGCACTGACACGCAGTAGCATTAAGTGACACGAGAAGAATAGTTTGATGCCCATGTAATCATTTGTGATCGTAGCACCAGTTAAGCAGCCTATGCATTAATGATCACCAAGCTTACTCAGAAAACCTTTCAACAGCAGAATGCTTTTAGAAAGAAAAAAGGCAGAATGCAAGTAGCCTTGACCAACAACAAAAACACGAAAAGCAGCTTAGAATTCAACAGTAACAAAAAACACAAGAAGCCAACAAACAAATACCACAAACAAGTTTTTTAAGCATTTTAGGATTGTTGTTAAAAACAATGCACTAGCATTATAAATGCAAGAACCAATTGATAAGACAACTAAATGAATGAAAATACCAAAATACACTGGTTAAAATTCAATCTAGATATTTTGAAGGTCTGAAAGTAAACGGAGGTAAATATATCAATACAAAAACATCTCTCCTTCCCTGTCAAATATTTTATTTTTATATATGTATTCTTTTATTTCTATAAATTACCAATACCCCTTCCCTGTCAAATATTTTATTTTTATATATGGATTCTTTTATTTCTATAAATTACCAATACCCCTAAGAACGTTTGGTACCAGAGCCAACTGTAACTGTATCGAATATTTTTAGAGGGAATTAGTACTTCATCTTTCGTAAGAAAAAAGAATCCCCCCTCCTCCCTCCCTATCTCTACATTAAATAACACTACATATCATACTACAATCTCTTAAAATATTCCTGATGTTGCTATATCTAGCAAGGAACTTGAGAAAGTTTTGTACGAGTGCCAACTATGCATATATATTTATAGAAAAGCATAGTATTTCTTTTTCTTGTTACAGAATATATAATAGGAGATATTTTGAGAGTTAAACCATCATCCCTCTCTAAGAGCGATTATACAATAAGCTTAAAGAGTTAAACATAATAATAATAAACTACTAGCTTGCAAGTACATTTGAGGTTGAGAAGTGAAAAGGTTTTGTATGTGACCCTCCCTTCTGAGAATTTAACTTCCATCTCTTTAGACAGTGAGAATCACTATAAAGATCGGTTTTTTGGGGCATATAATTCCCAATCAAAGTCATCAAGGTAGGTCCTACATCCTCTAGCAGATAACTACAAATCAAGAATTATGCCTCTCAGCAAAGGTGTGATTCTATCAATAACTATCTTGTATATTGACCAGTCAGACAACTAGTTTAATCCAAATCTGAGTTTTCTTACTCTATCCAATCATATAAATTCAATCCAATCCAACCAAAGCAGCCTAAAACCCCAATATGATACTCAAGTCTCATCTAAAATCAACTATATATGGTCTGAAGTGTGTCATAAACCAGAAGAAACAGCCACTACAAACCGCATGGGCTATAGCGGCATATCTTTCCTGGCGTTTCCACAACGCGCCGCTATAGGTATAGGAGAATTTTATTTTATAAAAAACACTCTCTGTAACGGCGTGTGACAACAACGCCGCTATAGACTCAAACAGTAATGCCGTTATATATATATATATATAACCTATCGCGGCGGTTATATATATGCGCCGTTATAGGGTGGGGTAAATAATGTTCTAAAAAGCTACCCCGTTCTAAACCCCCGCCCCCCTTTTTAGATAGTGTTTGGCCCAGCTTAAAATTAGCTTAGCTTCTCCTTTAGAAGGAGAAGCTGGGCCAAACGTATATTTTGAAAAGCTCTACAAAAAGAGAAGTAGCTTTTTTTATGAAGAAAAAGGAGCTCTAAAAAAAGCCCTCCAGATCTACTTCTAGCTTCTAGCTTCTAGCTTCTAGATCAAAACCAACAAAGAAAAAAACAAATCAAAACCCAACTCTCCCCTTCTTCTTCCTCCATCGTCAACAGATCAGAACCCAAATCTCCCCTTCTTCCTCCATCGTCAACAGATCAAAACCCAAATCTCCCCTTCTTCTTCCTCCATCGTCAACAGATCAGAACCCAACCCGCCGATCGCTTCGCTCCTTCCCCTCACCATTGCCCCCGCCTTCGCTCGTCTTCCGCTCGTCGCGTCGCCTCGCCCGCCATCCGAGCACCGTCGACGTCGCCACCATCTTCATCTCATCACCCCAAACCGAATCAAACCGATCGCCTCGCATTTCCCGTCGTCTTCCTCTCATGATGGTGGAGATTATGGTTTAGGTGAAGATGACGTTGGGATTAGGGATTTGGTGAAGATGGTGGAGATTAGGGATTAGGGATTAGGGATTAGGGATTTGGTGAAGATGATGTATAAAAGTAGCTTTTAATTGATATATGCCAAACAACTTCTAGCTTAAAAGTAGCTTTAAAGTTAAAAAAAAAGGCTGACTATCCAAACAGTTTCAGCTTTTAATTTCAAAGCTGTACTTTCTAGCTTCTCCTTCTGAAGTAGCTTTAAAGCTAAAAAAAACTAGGCCAAACGCACCCTTACTTTCCCCAATTTTTACAACCCTAATCCTGCTCTACTCTAATCCCGCTCTTCTTCCCGCTCTATTCTAACCCTAATCCCGCTTACTCTAACCCTAATCCCGCTATTCTTCCCGCTCAGCACACACTGCCTCCCCTTTAAACCCATCGTGTTTCTCTCTCCCCTCCCCACTCACCGCCTCACCTCCCTCGCGCGCACCACCCTTGCCGCTCTCCTCCTTCGCCGCTCCTTATTACTCATCTTCTTCTTCATTCGACCAAAACCCTAAACCCCCTATTCTCTCTCTCTCTGTAATGGCGGCGATCGGCGAAATTATCGATTCCAAGAAGCGAAAGCGCGAGCCATCGAAGAAGGATGTTGGATCCAAGAAGGACCCGAAACCGTTCAAGTCCAAACCCGCTAAGCCCGCCGTTGCGGCGGCACCGGCGGAGAAGCCGCAAACCCCGAGAGAGCGCAGACTCGCCGCAAAGGTAACGGAATCTCATTTGGTTTTTGACTAAAACGCCTAAAGTTGATATCTTTTTGCTTATTTATTGATTGTTTGATGAATTTGGATTTAGGCAATGTCGGAAGAGAGAAAGCAGAAGAGGAAACCGAACTACAATCTCGAGAAAGTGAGCACCAGTTCTGTTTAATTTTCAATGTTGGAGTTTAGGAATTTATTTATTAATAGAACATTGCTTATTGATATATGACTAGTGAATTATTATGTGACAAAGGCGAAATGGTAGTTGCTCAATGCCTAAAGGTTGGACTTTTGTTTAAGTTAGAGGCTAAAATGCAAAAAACTAACATGAGATTACTCGGGCATTTGAGAATTGATGTACAAGTGTGTTTTGCAATGAAAAATTGGTGTTCTCAATTACCAGGTGAAACTATAGGCAAGTTACTTGCTATAAGAAAAAACTAGGCTAGTTTTTGGCATTTTACTATACTTTGTATAATTTTCTGTATGCCTACTATTATTACACATAGGTAATAAAATGTTTTAGTTTTATTGATTATTTGCTGAATAGCGTAGTTGGATAAAATATAGTTTGCCGCAGTAAAGAAATACATAGTGTAGTTCTTCAGACGAGGTGTTTCCATTTTTAATTTTTTTTACTTTTTGTCTAATTTTATTTATTTATTTTGGCTAAGTATTAACTTTTGGTAATGCTTGGCAGGAGTTAGCTTCATTGTGGGAAAAAATGAGATGTCATAATATCAGCGAGGAAGAGAGATCCAAGTATGTACTTGTTTGTTTATTTTTTGGGAGCATATGTTGTTATTTGTTTAGTTATGTTTATTTAGATGTTCGCCTTGCATTTGCTAGTTTACATGGTATAAGGTTTGTAAGTGAAGCTTTAAAGAAAATGAATGGAAAGTATCTAGAAATTGCAAGCTCTTATGTCTCTGCTCGTGTTCTTCAAGTGAGTTCGATTTTTCTTAAGAAGTATTATGTTTATCTTTTTTACGTCTATTTCATTGCCATTTATTACGCTATCTGAATATGATGTTATGTCGATGCTTGTTTATGTTCTTTTATGGTTACTGTATCATTTATTCTGATGATCTATTAACGTATTAACGTTTTTCAGACATGTGTCAAATACTGTTCACAAGTAGAAAGAGATCTTGTTTTTGAGGCTCTTAGGCCAAATCTTCTTGATCTTTCACGGCAGAAGTATGCAGTTCATCTTGTGAAGAAACTTCTAGCTAGTGTGGTAGGCCATTAGCTTTTCTTCAAATTTGAAATCTTTATCATGTAAATGAAGACCATTCTTTTGCTCATCAACAGGTTTATAATAAACAATGTTAAGGTACCATATTAATAAGGAGCCTAAAATCATACATTTATTAAGGGAGGGATAAATGGAGCATACAGAGGTCCTATTCTTACAAAGGGGCACTAAAATGGGTACACCTAATTCTCAGAGAGACATGTTGCTTAGGAGGCACTGTAAAGAACAAATTTGAGCTCAGTATCTTATACAATAAGCATGTAGTAGAGACAACCTTATGTACTACATGCAATTATTTCAATTTACAGTAAATTGGTCGTAAAGTTTACCTATAGCTAGATTACTGTTATCATGAGTAGTTCTAAGTGAGATATGAAAATTTTCATTGCATATGTTTGGTCAAGTGTTCTATATGTTGGAGCATACGTATCCCCCTTACCTTTTAGACATTTTCATGTACATGCATTTTTTATTTATTTAAGTTTTCTGGATCAACATTTGATACAAACTGGACTATAGTTTTTTTTTTAGTAATATTTAAAATTTTGACAGTTTTATTTCATATGTGCAGTCATATGTTAGTATTCTACATAATATATACGTGAATGATTTGTAGGCCAGGTATTTAACAATTTGGAAACTTGATCAATAGTTGAACGTAATTTGTCGAATAAATTGAAATTATTAAAATTGAATTAGGGTCTTTGAAGCTTGGGAAAAATATCAAATTTCTAATGGGCGAGGAAAAGGAAAGATACAAAAAAGGTGGAGCAAGTAATTCTGATGTGCGTACGAGAGAATCTGATGTGCTTTTCTGGCTCATATGAACCAAAGACCTAATGCTACACAAAATAAAAATAAGCATCTGAAAAGAAATAAGAATAAAACAATCTAATTGGAGTTGGGTCTCTTGTAAAAACCCGTATGTAGACAAATTACTTTCGAACTGAAACATGTTAGGTTACATTTTTTTAATCTTTGAGAAGTTCATCTATTTTTGTTTAAAATTTTAATACTATATTCCTTAAATAAGTTTTATGTTGACGCATTTGTTTAAGAAGTATATATCTTTCTTGAATGGGTGGTTTTCTTTTTACTAATAGTTATATGCAGTAGAGACAACTGCAGTCTCTACTAACTGTAGCTTCCTTGGCTAACTGCAGTCTCAAAATCCAAACATGAAACATTTAAATTTTATGGTCCTTTTGTATCATTATCATTTATACAGTTATTTATTTCTTTGTGTATGCGTATGTGTATGTGTATGTGTATGTGTATGTGTATGTGTATGTGTATGTGTTGCCTCTCATATCCATTACTTTACTGAAATATTTATGTTTTTTTTACAGGGTCAGCGTATTCCATTGGTTTCCAGTCACGCACATACACTAGGGCAAAATAACGATGGAATTAGAAGCAACAGCGGGCCACACAAGGAGACTCCCCTGCTGTAGTTTGTCGAATTTGGACTTTTTTTAAATGTTTTGTAGGAATTATATCTATGTTTGGTAATAACTAAGTGTTGTACCACATATACATTTGATACTCATTGTATGACATATTATATGTGTTACATATTTTGTTTTCTATTGAGTTGTTTTTTGTGATGTGTGATTTGGTTCTTGATTATGATATTATTTACCTGATTTGCATTTAAATTTAATATGATTACATGTATTTGTAATATGCAATTAATTACTGGTTTTTTCAATTGAAAATTTTATAATAAAATGTCAAAAAAAAACTACCTATCGCGGCGTTTACCACGAAACGCCGCAATAGGTACTACAGCTTTTGAGTACCCCCTATCGCAGCGCTGGACCAGCGCCGCAGCAGGTAGGGCTGCAATCGAGCCGAGCCGAGCCGAATACCTTCAGGCTTGAGCTCGGCTCGTTTACTAAACGAGCTCAATTTTGAGCTCGAGCTCGGTTCGAGCCGAGCTTTGACCGAGCTCGAGCCGAATAGCTTGCGAATAGCTCGATTCGTTTGCAGCCCTAGCAGCAGGGTACCAATGCTAGCTTTTTATCGTGGTGCAGTCCCGGCGCTTGGAAAAAGCGCCGCTATAGCGATTTTTTTCCAAAACGAAACGCTCATATAACAGCGGTTTGGCAATACCGTTGTAGGTGGACACCCTATAGCGGCGGCGTCCGAAAACACCACGATAGCCTATATGGTTATAACGACGCACGTTCTAACGGCGCATTTAGTGGCGATTTCAGAAGCGCCGTTATGAGCTATAACGGCGCCAAAAAACGCCGCTATAGCCTTGTAAAAGCACCGCTATAGCCTGTGCGGTTTGTAGTGAGCATCAGCTAGTAAGCAACATCAACAAGTATCAAAACTTCAATATAACACAAAGAAACTAGGTAAAATTTGCTCTAGTCAATTTAATCGCTTCTACTCTACACAAAGATCAAGAATGACTTGAGAGAAACCTTGCTCTGACTTCTAAAATATTGACCTTGGAGTTGAGACTTTTCATTGCAGTTCCCTGTCACGATTTGATCAATTTCACACTATTATTAGTCAATGACATATTGACATAGTGGTGGACTATAGAGTTGTAAGAGAAATTAGTAGATATTTACATACAGGCGCAATTGTGTCCTATGTATATAGTTGCTAAAGCCAAATAACCACAAACCTTGACCTCTTCTCTAATTAAATTATTAGGGGGTTTCAAGGGTTCATGGAGATCTTTCATCTCCTGTTCATATTTTCAATCCCTTGTCCATCGGCACCAGCTTGAAGGCTAAAAGCAAGGCACTCACGTAACACTTATGCCAGGCTTCAGAGAGACCACTGCATTAGCTATTTTGTTACATAGAATCCTTCAAAGTGTTAAGCACATGCCAAAACATGATTTCAAATCATGAAACAATGAATAAAAGAATATAATCAAACTGATTTGTTTCAGTGTAACTGTCGTGTGGTGAACATTTTAACTTCGTGATATATAGGAAAATTTTGGTGAACATTTTAACTTCGAGATATACAGGAAAAATTTGCACAATGTGTCAACGACAAATATATATTCAAAACACAGTTTGTTGTTGCATCTCCAGTGTCCATGTTCAATTATACGCAACATAGGCATTCAATGACAAAAATAAACAAACAAGTTTTTATTCAGTTGGAACATGTCCATGAATTGGTCTTGGAAATGGCGTGTATATAAGAAACGACAACACAGGTACACTTAATATACACAAAAATAACATATCATACCTATTCCCCTCACCCCCTCTTTATTTCTACATAAACTGATAGATATAGATATGTAAAGGAAATTATCAAGACCTGCCCACAACTATATTTGATAAGAGAACAAAGTTTGAACGACATACCACCAACTCCTGTCCATCAATATTCAATTTAGTTAGCAAGCGTAGTGCACGAAGAATTCCTTCAGCTGCCTCAAATTCACAGAAACAGAACCCTTTGGGAGTTCCATCAGTGTCTTGAGCACGTTTCACACTCTTCACGGGTCCACAAAGCTTTTGGGGAAAAAACAGTCATAACAGTTAAAAAAATTATCATACGAACAGTTAGAAATCTAAAGGATAAACAATATATTTAATGTGGTTGAACAGTACCCGAAGAAGAGAATTAAGAAATTCAGTGTCAATTGTGGGCGCAATCTTGCCAACATATACTGTTGTATGTGGCTTCTCTGTGGCTGCAGGAGCAGGAGCAGGAGCAGCAGGAGCAGCAGGCCTAACCATGGGATTAACCACATGAGGAAGGCCACGAACTCCAGTAATGGGAGGCCTAGGAATTTGAGGCATCACACCCATTGGCGGAAGTGGGCGAGGAGGAAATCCAGGGCGAATCATAGTTGGGTATGGCCCAGGATACCGGAGAATTCCTGCAAAAAAAAAAAACAAAACTATGCACTCTTGTAAGAATACATCCATCACCTAAACAAATTATATGGTCTACTCCCCCATACAAAAAAAACATTAACTTATATAGGAAACTTTGAAAATATAACAAGGATGGCAAACAATGTTACCACACAATAAAAGCATTAAAAGATGTGCAGCACAAGTTTTGCAACTACCACCAGCTGAACAGATAACCTGGTTGTGATGAACAAGAGTATGACATGGGTGTGTGTGTGTGGGGTGGGGGGGAGGGGGGTTGTGTGTGTGTGTGTGTGTTTTGGGGGGGGGGGGGGGGGGTGGGGGTTAATGATATGTTTAAAAATACGAAGTTATGTAAAGTTGAACTTACCTTATCAAATATTCTTGCACATAACCTTCAGAAGTAGTCCAAGGAGCTAAATGGTGGTGCATTCGTGAGGCTTGCAAAAGCTTGGGGAGAGGGGGGGTGGGGGGGGGGGGGGGGGGGGGGGGGGTATGTTTAAAAATACGAAGTTATGTAAAGTTGAACTTACCTTATCAAATATTTTTGCACATAACCTTCAGAAGTAGTCCAAGGAGCTAAATGGTGGTGCATTTGTGAGGCTTGCAAAAGCTCACATCATGGCAATAAATTAATTGGTAGTAACAACACTAAAGGTATTTCATCATTTCGATTATTTTATTAACTCAAGGCAAAATGAATTTTAAACAATCAAATAAAAAATGTAATCAAAAACAAATTTTGTACCTTTCTGACATTATTGCAACGTGCACTTAGATGCTAAACATGATCCACTGTCAAGAAATTATTTATAAACATCATAGCTTCTTGTTTAAAAACATTACAAAATAAACTCACTTAAACAATTTTGCGTCAAATTCAAAAGAATTATGCTTGAAGCAGAGCTTCAAGAGAAATTACGCATACCAACATAATCGAAGAGAGACAGATCTTTCAAGAATCCCAAGAGGAAGCCTGCCCGATCTTTAAGATTCTGTAGGACAAAATATTTCATCACCATTATCAGCCGCATCCCTGTACTATTTCTACTCTCTTCCTTCCCATCACACCAATCACCACCCAACATTTCCACGAACAAACACGGGATTTTCAAATTTTCACCACATAATCTCATGACAAGCCAAATTAATTCATAATTGTTTCGTAATTAAAATAAAAATAAACGCAGTCAAGATAACAACGTTAAGACTAAACCACAAGTAACAAACCACAACTAACTACTTAAAATTAAAAAAAGATTGCAACTTTAAGTAATAATTCGACGAAAGACTGAAACCCACCAGTTTGAGGAACGTTCATGTAGCCATTGGGGTACGGCATTGGAGGCGGGTACATCCCACCGGGTATGGATCGCATCGCCATCGGACCTGGACCCACGTATGGCACCGGCGGGACCACAACGCCGGGCGGCGCGATTCCCGCGCTAGGGTTTGGCGGATAATTAGAGTTTTGTGGGAAAGTAGGGTACGGAAATTGGGGGTTTCCGAGGGGACGGAAAGATGGCGCGAACGACGGCGGCAATGGCGGAGGGACGAGATTAGGGTTAGGGTTAGGGTTAGGGTTTGGGGGATCGGATGGATTGGGGGTTTCGGATTGGGGAGGGGCATCGGGATTGAGAGTGGAATTGGGGTTAGGATTTTGGTTTTGAGAGGGATCAGGATTTTGGGGTTTGGGATCTAGGGTTTGGGGCGAGGAGGGGGAGACGACCGCCATTAGAGAGGAGATTGGAGAAAAAAGGTGCGATTTTTATTGATTCAAAAGAGAAGAAGATTTGTTCTTGATTTGGGATTGGGATTGGGATGTTCGGGATTTTCGGGATTTTGAGGAAGAAGGAGTTTGGGTTTTGGATTATTGGGTTTGAGCCTTGCTACACCCGATAACATCGTACAATACTGCTCATTGTTGGGCCTACATACCGGATATGGCCCATATGGGCCGAGTTATAACGATCTGTTATTTTTATTTTTACGTTTTATTTAGGGAAAAATAATTTTGGACGCCAAAGTTGAACCTGCTTTTTTTTAACCCAACAATTCTTAGGAATGCATCCAAATGATGCTCAGCAACTATGTTAACATCCGAAAGTGTTCCATTAAAAAAAACATCTACAAGTGTCAGTGTCAGTGCGGTTTACTGGTAAGTTTCTTCATAGGTCAAGAAGTCGAGAGCTTAAATCTCGCTTGCACAAAAAAATTCGCAATAAATATATATTTTGGGTAAAGTACGAGTTTGTGTGACTACGACCTTATTTCAAAAATAAATAAAATAAAAAGTTAACACTCATCTTTTCTGAAAATACTTTTAAATTTTTATTCTACCTAGCCTTCAAACCATAGATCTGAAGTTGGAGGGGTCGACAACGGTGATGGCAACTACAACCCCCCTCCCCCTCCGATTCGGCCTTATCTCCTTATCTCCTCCCCCTCCCATCAACCTGACCACCAATCCCCTTCCTTCTCCTTTTCTTCTATCCATCCAGTGTGCCAAAGCTTTCCAAAATCCACTATCAAAGCTAAATGGGTTCGCTAATGTGGTTGGGGAAGATGTCTAAGGCATAAATATGAGAAGATTGAATCAATATGTAATACATCGTATTTGAGAAGTATTATCCAAGGTAGGCATTCATGATGGGCTTTCATGGCCATCATGATGGGTTTTCATGATGTGCTTTCATAGTGGGACTTAGTAATTAATGAGATTGGTCTATAAATTTGGTAGTGTGTGTATAGGCCTATAGAAATAAAATTAGATTGATGCGGCCATGAAGGAACTGAGTTGGATGTGTGTGAACTTGGTCCCACATAGATGGTGTGTAGGAAAATATGAGTGTGTATATTAGAAGCCAAGGATCTAAGAGCCACCTACAAGTCATGGCACCTTTTGTGAGGCATGCATGTGGTGGGCCGTTGTTAGGACATGTTTTCGCATGTGCGTGCATGCGTAGTCACGTGTACAGCTGAGTCGGGGCTCGGGGAGTTACACAATCTCACAAGGAGGTGGGTTCCACAAGTGGCAGATTCAGCAAGGGGACTGGATTTAAGGGTTAAAGTAATTAGGGGTGAGGGGGTTAAGGTGATGGAATTGAGGGGTTGAGGTGAGAGATCATGGCTTAAATCGTTGCCAGTAGTAAACACAATGGCCGGGATACGGGCTTGGAGCATCGGCCATGGAGTCTTGCTCAGCCGAGGTGGTTGCAGTGGGGAGTTTTATCAGTGAGGGAATCGAAGGAGGTCCTCCTCCTCTTACTCCTCCCTCCACTATCTCCTTTGAATAATATTCTATAAAGCATCAAACTCATTTTTTGGGGCTTAAAGTAGGGCTTGCTCACTTAGCCAGAAATTGGAGAAGACGACGTCGCCTTTGAATTAGAAGTGACTCCCACTCCCATAGAACCAGATCGATGTTGAAGTTGTGACGTGACAAATGAATTATCGCTACTCAAGCAGAACTTGGGCTTATTCGAAGTATCTCCATTCGATTATTGAAGCTGATATGGCTAAAAATGGGGTTAAATCGGAACCGTCCAAATCGAGCACGAATCTTGAAGCCCATGGGTAAAAAGGTAATTTCACCTACCAATGGGTCTGAAGCGGGTACGGATTCTCCTCCTCGAAGACCCACTAACCCGCGAACGGATCCGCCTCAACTGGGTGCGGGTTTCAACCCGCAGCAAGCCTGGTCCAGAAAGGATAGAATTAGGGTTTCTGATTAAATCTTAATCAACGGCCCTGATTCATATCTATCCTTTCACTGGTATTAGGGATTACATTCCTTATCTAACCACAGGGATTACATTCCTAATCTGATCCCAGCGGCGCCTATAAATACCCCCCATCCATCTCCATTAAGAGGTAATCAATCTTTTGCCAGTTTTACGCTCTTTCATAATCACTTCTGATTACTGACTTGAGCGTCGGAGGGTGCGTCGCCGGGAACAACCCCGGTATCTCGCACTTTTTGCAGGTGAACGGCGGGAGCAACGGTCAAACTCCGGCGGAACAGGTAACAGGTTTGTTATTCAAAGTTTCCCAAGAATTTACAAATACTATCTGTTTGCCCCCACACCAGATTCAGCGACAACAGATTGGCGCCGTCTGTGGAAAATAACGAATAGCTGCCTCCCCTCTTTCCGTTGGTCAGATCTTCTCCAGCCATGCCTCCTAGGAAAGTAAGATCTAGAGGGTCCAACCGCGGACCCAACCCCGATCAGCAACAGGAAGTACCCATTCAACCCGCTCAGCAGCAGGGGCAACTTCCTCCTCAAGCAAAGGACCCTCTCCAACAGGACCTCCCTCCTCCTCAGAATCAACAACCTCCTAAGGGTCCTAACCCGCAGAAGCAACCTCTCCATCCGGACCACGTCTCTATCCACAATGCCTCTTCAGATTCTATGGCCTCCCACAATCCCTGAGCTTCCGACCTTCGCAACACCGTCCTCAATCGGCAGAAGGATGAGAATCTTCGCCGCCGTCTGGATGAAAAGCAGGCCCGAGAGGGAGCCTCCCGCCAGCAACGTCCGGATGAGCGATCTCCTCACCGCCGAGACTACAGAAGGTCCCCTATCCGAAGGAGGCAGAAAGAGTCCCCCGAGCATCACAGGAGAAGACCTCATTCCCCTGTCGGTCGGCAACATCCTAGGAACGATAAGGCACCCATCACCCGTGCCGAGTTCCAGCAGTTCCAAGCAACCATTCTACAAGCTCTCAATCTCCGTCCTAACAACACCAATGCTCCCAGGATTCCCACTCCTCCTCCGGTCCGAAGTCCTCGCCGACGGTCCCTAAATCCTCCACTAGCTCCAAGCAACCCCCGGCACATGCCAAGTTCCCGCCGCTCCAGGAGCTACCATCGTCGTAGCCCCCGCTCTCCCTCGTACGTAGACGAGCCTAGAGGCTCGGCTGATTACCGTCGAAGGGATGACGCTGTTTACCGTCGTCTCCACGAAATGGAGAGGCGCTTGGGTCAGTTAGACCGAGAAGAAGAGCTTAGAGGAAGGACCCTTCGTCCTAGTCGACCTCCTTTTTCCCGAACCATAATGGATGCACCCGTACCAATTGGCTTTAAGCCTCCTCAATTCGAGACTTATTCCGGGGAGACTGACCCCGTCGATCACATCGAAAGCTTCAAGACCCTCATGCTCATCCATCAAGCTTCCGATGCTCTGCTCTGCAAAACCTTTCCTGCAACTCTCAAGGTCCAGCTCGAGAATGGTACTCTCGCCTTGCCCCTTCCTCAATATTCTCCTTCGAGCAATTTGAGACACTCTTCGTCACCCACTTCGTGAGTAGCCGCAGAACTGAGAAGACCAGCATTTCGCTACTCTATCTCCACCAGAAGAAGGGTGAGAAGCTGAGAGACTATGTAAAAAGGTTCACAGCTGAAGCCAGGTCCATAGCATCCCTCGACCAGTCGGTCGCTGCAGCAGCGTTTCAATCCAATGTCCTCAACTCCAGCCTCCGCTCCTCCCTCGCCAAGAAGCCCCCACAGAACTTCTCTGACCTCCTCCTCCGGAGCGAAAAGTATATTCGGGCCGAAGAAGCTGAGCACCGCCCCAACATGGAGGGGTCTTCCTCCGGGTCTAAGAGAAAGGGAACAGAAGAGGAAGGGGCCAAGAAGCTCCAGAAGGATAATGGCGGCCAGCGCCGACCTCCTCCCAGATTCGAAAAATTTACTCCCCTTAATGCCAACATCTCCACGATTCTTATGGAAGTTGAGAAGAAGGGGGTGATACCTCCTGCACCAAAAATGAACACCCCTAGCAAGAAGAGGGATAAAGAGAAGTGGTGTCGTTATCACCGGGACCATGGCCACGACACCAATGATTGTCGGGCCTTGAAGAATGAGAAAGAAACCCTCATCCACAGAGGGCAGCTAAACAGGTTTGTAAGAAAGGACCAAACCAATCCTCCTCCCCCGCCTCGGGGGGCTAACAAGCGTCCTGAACGCGATGAAACGCCCGACTTCGAAGAGGAGCGTGTCCTACACCTCATTCATGGGGGCCCAATGGGGGGCTCCTCAAACTCCTCTCGAAAGGCATTCATAAGGGAGGTCAATTCAGTTCGTGCCACCCCTCCTCCTAAAGGCCTCGGAGTGCCCGTCACATTCTCAAATGAAGACCTTAAGGGTGTCCGAACGCCCCATTGTGACGCACTCGTCATCAGCCTCCACATGGTGAACTTCAAAGTGGAGAGGATCCTAGTGGACAATGGCAGCTCCGTTAACATCCTCTTCCTCGTCGCTTTCAAGGGCCTCAAACTATCCCGAGACAGACTCAAGCCCACCGACTATACGCTCCATGGGTTCACGGGAGTGCCAGTGACTATTGAAGGGGTGATCACCCTGGACGTAACCGCTGGTAAAACTCCTACCACCCGAACGGAGTCGATGGACTTTATGGTCGTGGATGTCCCTGCAGCTTACAATGTCATTTTGGGTCGGCCCGGCCTAGCTGCCCTTGAAGCCGTCCCCTCTGCCTATCACCTCAAGATGAAATTCCCCACCCGAGCAAGAGTTGGGAAAGTAAAAGGCAATCAGGAAACGGCCCGCAAGTGCTACATGACCTCTACCCTCGGTCCAGTCCTCTCCCTCGAAACCCTGGAAATCCCCCAAGATGTCGCCCGACCAACGTCCGAGCCGGTGGATGAGTTGGAGGAAGTGCTCTTCTCTGAGCAGGATCCAAGCCGAAAGTTCTTTGTTAGCAAGACCCTCCCATCCACCCTATTCTCAGACATAGTCCAATGCATCCGAAGAAACCGAGACCTCTTTGCTTGGTCAGCTGCAGACATGCCCGGAATTTCCGAAGAGCTCTTGGTCCACCACCTCAGCGTTGCTCCGGGGTCCAAACCGGTCCAACAGAAGAGGCGCAAGTTAGCCCCCGAACGCTAGCTAGCTATAAAAGAGGAGGTGGACAAGCTCTTGAAGGCCCGGTTCATACAAGAGGTAAACTATCCCGAATGGCTGTCGAATGTAGTAATGGTGATGAAGTCCAATGGGACCTGGAGGATTTGTATCGATTTTACCAATCTCAACAAGGCTTGCCCCAAGGACCCCTTCCCTCTTCCAAGTATTGACACTTTGATTGACGCCACTTCGGGTCATGAACTCTTCAGCTTCATGGACGCCTTCTCAGGCTACAACCAGATCCGGATGTTCCCCCCAGATATTCCGAAGACCTCATTTGTGACCGACCAGGGCCTCTACTGCTACAGGGTTATGCCCTTCGGTTTGAAGAATGCAGGCGCCACATATCAACGCCTCGTCAACAAGGTTTTCCAAGCTCAAATCGGCCGGAATATGGAGGTATATGTGGACGATATGCTTGTAAAGAGCATCCACGGGGCCGATCATATGCTCGATCTATAGGAGGTGTTCGATGTTCTGAGAAAGCACAACATGAGACTCAATCCGAACAAGTGTGCGTTCGGAGTCTCGTCAGGGAAGTTCCTCGGCTTCATGGTCAGCCGACGAGGAATCGAAGCTAACCCTGAGAAAATCAAGGCCATATTAGACATGGCCCCTCCCAAGAACGTTAAGGAAGTTCAGAGGCTAACAAGCCGCCTAGCTGCTATAGGGCGTTTCCTCTCGAAGTCAGGGGAGAAGTGCCTCCCCTTCTTCAAGGCTCTCAGGGGGGCTAAAGGTTTCGAATGGGGTCAACAGCAACAGGAGTCGTTCGACCAACTCAAGGATTACCTCGTCAATCCTCTTCTCCTCAGCAAACCAATTCCTAGTGAACCCCTCTACCTCTACTTGGCAGCCTCCGACCAGACCCTCAGTGCTGTTCTCGTAAGGGAAGAAGATAAGACCCAAAGGCCCATATATTACGTGAGTAAGGTACTTCGGGATGCCGAGCTCCGCTACCCGAGGATAAAAAAGATGGCTTATGCCCTAGTGATGGCCGCAAGGAAGCTTCGCCTATATTTTCAGTCCCATTCGGTGGTCGTTCTTACCGACCAACCGCTGAAGCAAGTGCTCCACAAGCCAGAGACCTCCAGTCGCCTTATGAAGTGGTCTAGCGAGCTGAGCCAGCATGATATAACATATCAGCCTCGAACCGCGATCTCAGGCCTTAGCAAAATTCATAGTTGAAAGTACCATCCCCGAGTTCAGCCAAGCAATGAAGGGACCACCTGTCTGGTCGGTTTATGTGGATGGCTCCTCTTGTAACGAGGGAAGCAGAGTCGGGGTCATTCTGGCAGGCCCAGATGACTTCATCCTCTAATACTCCCTCCGTATCAACTTCATGGCCTCGAACAATGAAGCAGAGTACGAAGCACTCATAGTCAGCCTCGGAATGGCTCGCAATGCAGGGGTGCAGCGCCTTCGGATCTTTAGCAACTCTCAGCTGGTCGTGAATCAGGTCCTGGGCGAGTATGAGGCGCGAGATGACCGAATGGTTAAGTGCCTAGCCAAGGTCAGGAATCTCATGGCCCTATTTGAAGAAGCCCTCATCCAGCGAATCCCCTGAGAAGAGAATGCCCAGGCCGATGCCCTCTCCAAGCTAGCCTCCTCCTCCCTCCAAGGTCTCGAGCAAACCGTCTTAATTGAGGTACTCCTGAAGCCAAGTATAGAAGAAGAAACTTCCGATTCTATGGAGTCTCTATCTGTCCTGCTGCAAGATGACTGGATGAAACCCCTCGTTGAGTTCCTGAGAGATGGGCTCCTCCCCGAAGATCCAAAAGAAGCACGCCGAGTAAGAGCCCGAGCAGAGCGATACACACTTATCGAGGGCATCCTATACAAGCGCTCATTCACACAAGTAGACGGCGGGCCTTATTTGAGATGCCTCTCCCCAGAACAAGCCGACTATGCCCTGCAAGAACTTCACGTGGGCATCGGCGGGGCACATTCAGGGTCGAGATCCTTAGCCCGCAAAGTGTTGAATTACGGATATTTCTGGCCCACTCTCCTACAGGACGCCGAACAACACGTTTGGCAAAGCAACTCATGTCAGAAGTACTCCAACATCCGATGCCTCCCACAAGCTCCACTCACTTCCCTATCAAGTCCTATCCCTTTCGCAATGTGGGGGATGGATTTACTAGGGCCATTCCCATCGGCTCCCGGCCAGTTCAAATTCTTAGTCGTGGCAATCGACTAATTCTCGAAGTGGATAGAGGCCGAGCCCTTAGCCACGATCACCGAGAACAAAGTCCTTCAGTTCTTCTGGAAGAGCGTAATCTGCCGATTCGGTGTCCCTCGGGTCCTCATAACAAACAACGGAACCCAGTTCACCGGGGCTGCCTTCCGAGTCCTCTGTGAAAACCTAGCCATCCAACACCGATTCTCCTCCGTTTCCCATCCATAGTCAAATAGCCAAGTGGAGAATGCTAACGGACAGATCCTCTCCGGTATTAAGAAGAGGTTGGATAAGTGCTCTAAAAGCTTATGGGTCGATCAGCTCCCTAACATGCTGTGGAACTACCGCACTACAAAACGGACCCCCACAGGAGAGTCTCCATTCAACCTTACCTATGGGTCCAAGGCTATGATCCCCCTAGAAGTCGGTATACCCTCTCCTCGTCTAATGGCTTACGAAGAAGAACAAAACGCCAGAGAGTTCCGAGCAAATCTAGACCTGATTGATGAGATCCGAGAAAGAGCTGCCATTCGTCAACAAAGCTACCGAAGAAGGATCGATTTGGCATACAATAAGAGAGTCCGTCCTACCGACCTCAAAGAAGGGGACTTGGTCCTCAGAAAGTTAGCCATCTCTTTTCCTGGTCAGAAGAGCAAACTAGCTCCAAATTGGGAGGGACCCTATAAGATCGCCAAAGTAGTTCGGCCCGGGACATACAGACTAGAAGACCTCGAAGGCAGAGAGATCCCCAGGACTTGGAATGCCGACCATCTTTTGAAATACCAAGAGAGAGCACTAACGCCTCTCTAAGTATTCTGGGATGTCGAACCGTTCCTCTTCTTTTACTTGTATTTTTTTCCTTTATTTCTCTATTGTAATAACGGCTCGCAACTTTAGAAGCAGCCGACCATCAGTCATCAATAAAGAAAGCTTTTTCATATTTTACTTGTAAAACTGTTTGCATCTCCCTGCTTTTACTCTTCACCCTAACGATGGTTCGGAGTCCAACACTTGGCTCGATTCTACTTCGCAAGTTTGTTCTTAAGCGAGCTAGAAGTAGGTCGCCATTCGGAATTGCTCCCACAACCGTTGAAAAACTCTAACGATGGTTCGGAGTCCAACACTTGACTCGATTCTACTTCGCAAGTTCCCTCTTAAGCGAGCTAGAAGTAGGTCGCCATTCGGAACTGCTCCCACAACCGTTGAACAACTCTAATGATGGTTTGGAGTCCAACACTTGGCTCAATTCTACTTCGCAAGTTCGCTCTTAAGCGAGCTAGAAGTAGGTCGCCATTCGGAACTGCTCCCACAACCGTTGAACAACTCTAACGATGGTTCGGAGTCCAACACTTGGCTCAATTCTACTTCACAAGTTCGCTCTTAAGCGAGCTAGAAGTAGGTCGCCATTCGGAACTGCTCCCACAACCGTTGAACAACTCTAACGATGGTTCGGAGTCCAACACTTGGCTCGATTCTACTTCGCAAGTTCGCTCTTAAGCGAGCTAGAAGTAGGTAGCCATTCGGAACTGCTCCCACAACCGTTGAACAACTCTAACGATGGTTCGGAGTCCAACACTTGGCTCGATTCTATTTCGCAAGTTCGCTCTTAAGCGAGCTAGAAGTAGTTCGCCATTCGGAATTGCTCCCACAACCATTGAACAACTCTAATACCGAGTTCGGAGTCCAACGCTCGGCTCGACTACACTGCCTCAGTATCCCGAATCGAGCGGACGAGGAACCGACCTCCACATATGGAGAAAAATTCTGCCGAACCAATTTCACCGTTAGATCATCTCGAAATGCATACAAGAACGTGATGAAAGGATCAGATCGTGTCACGTATCCACAAAACGACAAGATAGTGTTTTCTCGAAACTTGAGCCTCCCGACTCGTGATTCGTGCCATGATCGTGATCGACCGTCCAGATTGAACCACTCTAACAGAGAGTTTGGAGTCCAACGCTCGGCTCGACTGCACTACCTCAGTATCCCGAGCCGAGCGGACGAGGAACCGACCTCCACATATGGAGAAAAATTCCGCCGAACCAATTTTACCGTTAGATCTTCTCAAAATGCGTACTAGAACGTGATGAACAGATCAGATCGTGCCACGTATCCACAAGACGACAAGATAGTGTTTTCTCGAAACTCGAGCCTTCTGCCTCGTGATTCGTGCCATGATCGTGATCGGCCGTCCAAATGGAGCCACGCGGCTCGGGTCTGAAATTAGAGCTACCACACTACCGAAGTGCCAAGTTGCCTCGGCATATCCCGAGCAAGTGCTAAAGTTCTACAGCTAATGCTCGAATACTATGGCTAGAACACTCGAATAAATTAACTACTGGTTCTTATGGTTCATTTCAAGAGTAGGGCAACTACGGCACAACAATGGGCAGACGAACTTCGATTTCATTAAAACAACTTGATAAATTTACATGGCAAGAAGTTACAACAAAAAAGCAACTTGATAAATTTACAAGGCAAGAAATTACAACGAAGAAGACGATGCAAGAAATCAAAAGCCCGGTACAACTAGTTCAGCGCCTCCTCGGAATGGGGATATTCCGATTCAGGGACACTCGGCATTTTCGTCTCTTTATCTCCGAGCTCGTCTCTAGGCCGACGAATTGGGACGCCTCTTCGCCACTAACCCTAACAGTGGCTCCGACCGAGGGTCCGCTCGAGCTAACAGCTACAGAGGCCGCAGTCCGACCAACGACGGGAGCACGAGTCGCGAGCTCGTAAAAGGAGATCCCTCGCTCTCTCTCCTCGCGAGTGCACGAGGTTCTGCGAACGTTAGTCCTCACGGGCTGAGGCTTCAGACGAGCCACTTCCTCCTCGAGCTCAACGAACCTGTCTTTCAAAGTGTCGTCCTTAACCAGTATCTTGAATCGAGGGAGTTTTGCCGAACCCGGGTACTCAGTACTATCAGATATAATGCAACGCAAATTGGTCACCTCGATGCTCTTGTCGACCGTGACCCTCTGCAACTGCTCGACCTTCTTCGCGAGCTCGTCTCGCTCGGCCAGCGCCAAGGCCAGCTCTTCCTCCTTCGTCGAGAGCTCCTCCTCGACTATCCGTAAGTGGTGCACCTTGGCCAGCAGCTCGCTGTACTTCTTCTCCACGTTGAGCGACACTCTCCTGATCCGCTCGATCTCACCCTCGAGGCGAGCCTCACGAACTGCTTAAATAGTTCAGCACGACGCCGAGCTGCTCCGGTATCTAAAGCATGAACGAGGATCTGAAAGACGAGCACATCACATTCAAAGACTAAAGTCCGAGCCAAACACTTAGACAAATTTGAAATAAGAATTTCATTCATAAAGAAGAGGAGGTGGCCAGTCCGCAAAAAGGCGTTACATTCTAAAAAAAGGAAAAACAAAATTACAAAAGACGAGGAGATCAGGGGTCCACCTGCATCGTCGGCTCGACCGCAGGCGCCTCGCCAGACGGCCCCTCATTCCCCGTTGCCCCGGCCTGGGGGTCGGTCACCACAGTCTCAGGGACCACCACCTCCTCCTCTTCGCCTTCCTCCTCTTCGCCCTCTGCCGCAGCTCTAGGCTACAGCCTATATCCGACCCGCTGAAAGTCGGGGACGCGGTCCTAGACATGGTCAAGCGCCCTCTCGTAGGACTTCTCCATGTTGGAGGCCATGTGCGCCTTCGCCTCGGCCTCGACCTCGGCCCTGATCACCGCCCCCACGGCTTCCTTCTCCGCCTTCGCCTCTGCCAGAGCCTTCGCCGATGCCACCAGCTCCTCGGCAGCCTTGGCGACTTTGGCAACCTCCTCAGCAAGCCGCCTATTCGCTCGCTCCAGGTCCGCCTCAAGGTCGGCGACCCGGACCTCCAAACCGTCCGCGTGTCTCTGCTCTGCCTCGAGCTGCCGAACCGCCCTCACCTTCTCGGCCCTGTCCTTGTCGCTGGCGGCCTTCAACTCCTTCTCCTGTTCGGCGAATGCTTGAAGGAGATGGCCGAAGTGACAAGTGGCCTGCCGAAGGAAAAAGAGAATAAGAACAAAGTAAAAGCCGAACGACCGACTTAAGAAATTCTCAAGAAAAATGAATGCAAAACTTACCGACACAAGCGACCGAGCGACTTCGTAGGTGTCATCGCCAGTCGTCCCCGCCTGCAGTGCGGCTCGATCCTTCGGGGTTGCCAAGTGCTTGATGGCTTGCATGCACATCTACGAGTCCCCGAGGAAGCCGTCGTGGTTCTTGACTCGCCAGTCCGGGACGAACAGCTTCTTATGCTGCTCGGTCAGGATCTCCTCGGCCTGAGTGGTCAGGGGCGGAGCTTGGAGCGACAGCGCCGCCGAAACGTCGAAGGCCTCACCGACCGTGGCAGATGCAGCAGGAACAGAGGGGTCGGCGGCAACGACCACCGCTGGCGAGGGGACCTCAGCAACGGCAAGATTTCGAGCAACTGCCGAAGGAACCTTAGAGGGTTGGCCGGACGAAGCCGTCGTGCTCGGCCTCTTCCTCTTCCTTCCGTCGGCAACCTTGCCTCGCTCATTCATCATCCCCAGAAAGTCCATCTTCGGCGCTTCTGTTCCAAACAACAAAACAAACAGCAAGTTAGCGAAACGAGCTAAAAACTTAGAGATATATATATATATATATATATATATATATATATATATATATATATATATATATATATATATATATATATATATATATATATATTACGAGATGTCAGGAGCGTACTCGGTTCGATCGGACTAAGGCTTGACCTGTGTAGCACCTCCTCGGTCATTTCCCTCCAGCTCAACATTGGGAGGGCCATGATCTTCCTCACCACTTCCTCCTCGGCCGCAGTCAGTACCGGGTCGACCCTAACAAACTTTGGCACATCTACTTTCCACTGAGTCAGAATCTTCAGCATTGAGGGCTCCCTCAACAAAAAGAACTTCTCCTTCCAACCTTTGATCGAGTCCGAATTCTCTATAATCCTAACGCCTTTCTGGGGCGACAGGTAGTAGCGATGCTCGGTCTTGTGCATCCGGTGAATCCGATACATGCTCCGAAGGATCGTCAGGTCTGGCTCGACCTCGGCATTGCGGCACTGCAACAAGAAGGTTTTCACGTGTCGCCAGGTGTTCGGCATGAACTGGGTCGGCACCAGGCAGTACCACTGGAGGACCTCTAACACAAAGGGGTGCAGCGAAAAGCGCAATCCGGCATTCAGCGAGTCGTAGTCGAACATACACATATCCGACGACGACAGTTTGGAGTTCGCTCGCATCCTAGTGCCAGGGAGGCTCAACTTGTACTCCGGAGGGATGGCGAACCCTTTTCTGATCCGGAGCAGGTCCCTCTCGAATAATACCGAAGAAATCTCGTCCGCCTCGGTAGCCAGGACCGGCACGTTCTTCTCATACACTGCCGACCGACCTACGATCGCCTTCTCCAGAAGCTCACCCTCGTATTGCCTGACTCCGGCATGGCCGGACAATACACAAGGGTACCGGCCAAACTCAGGGGCTTGCCTCATCGTCTCCACTATCTCTTCGACTACAGGAGATCGGGTCACTACCTTCTTCTTCTTCTTCTTCACCTCGGCCACGGACGGCTCAGCCACCTCCTTCCCCTTTCTTCGGATCTCCATTCGCCTCCTCTCCTCGGCGCCACTATCGCCCGAGGACGAGGCCTCACTCCCCGAGTCTACCCTTGACATCTCTAAATAAAGCTAAGGCAAATAAACTGACCTTAATGTGACGTGTCCTTGAAGTGACGTTCACGGTCGGAATTAGTTCGCCGGAAATCGCTTGGCCCACGCGACAGCTAACGCAACCGCCTTGGAGCTAAAATCACCGCTAGCAGAGCACGCAGAGAGTAAAAGTGAAAACTTGGAGTGAAAAGTGAGAAATGAGCTCTGGGGTGGGGGAGTGAGAACTTATAACCACAATGCGACGTTTGGGCTTCCTTGGTCATTTAAAAGCCCACTAAGAGAAGCCAAAGCACCAAAACGGAAAGTTGCGACGTTTCAAAATAAAGACTCCTCAAATCGCTTAAGTCCATGACTCGGCCACCGGTGTGCCTAGCCGAGCTACCGAATAGCTTGGCTAAGCAACCGAGCTACTGAGTCGGAGGGTGGCGACGGTTCAAAGCCAGAACCCTTCAAAGCACTTATCGGCAAAAAATACCTCGACCTGCCAACGAAACGAACCGAGGGGCCGAGGTACTGACCTCCACATATGGAGAAAAATTCTACCGAGGCCGAATCACCGTCGGATCGTTCCAAAATTCGTGTCAAAACTTGATGGACGGTTCAGATAGCGCCACGCTCACAAAACGACAAAATAACGTTTTCTCGTGATCTGAACCCCGTCCTTGTGATTCACGCCATGATGGACCCTCAGGATCGCGCCACGCGTACATTCCGAGCTTCCGGCCACCGGTGTGCCTAGCCGAGCTACCGAACAGCTTGGCTAAGCAACCGAGCTACTGAGTCGGAGGGTGGCGACGGTTCAAAGCCAGAACCCTTCAAAGCACTTAACTCCATTCCTCGGTAAACAATACCTCGACCTGCCAACGAAACGAACCGAGGTGCCGAGGTACCGACCTCCACATATGGAGAAAAATTTTGCCGAGGCCGAATCACTGTCGGATCGTTCCAAAATTCGTGTCAAAACTCGATGGACGGTTCAGATAACACCACGCTCACAAAATGACAAGATAACGTTTTCTCGTGATCTGAACCCAGTCCTCGTGATTCACACCTTGATGGTCGCTCCAGATCTAGCCACGCGTACCTTCCGAGCTTCTGGCCACCGGTGTGCCTAGCCGAGCTACCGAACAGCTTGGCTAAGCAACCGAGCTACTGAGTCGGAGGGTGGCGACGGTTCAAAGCCAGTTCCCTTCAAAGCACTTAACTCCATTCCTCGGCAAACAACACCTCAACTTGCCACCGAACAACTGTTCTAACCGGATCGAGGTGCCGAGGTACCGACCTCCACATATGGAGAAAAATTCTGCCGAGACTGAATCACCGTCGGATCGTTCCAAAATTCGTGTCAAAACTCGATGGACGGTTCAGATAGCACCACACTCACAAAATGACAAGATAATGTTTTCTCGTTATCTGAACCCCATCCTCGTGATTCACACCTTGATGGATGCTCCAGATCTAGCCACGCGTACCTTCCGAGCTTCCGGCCACCGGTGTGCCGAGCCGAGCTACCGAACAGCTTGGCTGAGCAACCAAGCTACTGAGTCGGAGGGTGGCGATGGTTCAAAGCCAGAACTCTTCAAAGCACCTAACTCCATTCCTCGGCAAATAACACCTCGACCTGCCACCGCACAACGCCGAACTGCCGAGCCAAGGGGACGAGGAACCGACCCCCACATATGGAGAAAAATTCCGCCGACCCTCCTC
Organism: Hemerocallis citrina; assembly: GCA_017893485.1. Taxonomy (NCBI): domain Eukaryota; kingdom Viridiplantae; phylum Streptophyta; class Magnoliopsida; order Asparagales; family Asphodelaceae; genus Hemerocallis; species Hemerocallis citrina. The sequence continues at coordinate 331,772,117 of CM030359.1, read as the reverse complement.
AGCCGTTGGATCTTGTCAAAAAACGTGCTCGACGTGATGGACGGCACAGATCTTGCCATGTTCACTAAACGACAAAATAGCATTTTTTGGGGATCCGCGCTGAGATGGACGCTCAGGATCTTGCCACGTAGTTCGGCAGATTCCGTGCTAAGTGTCGAGCTACCGAACAGCTGGGCTGGACCACCGAGCCCCTAATACAGTAGACAAGGAATTGAGCCACCGGAGCGCTCAGCCAAGCTAACGAACAACTTGGTCGAGCCTTCGAGCTACTAGATCAAACCGAACGTCCTATCGGAGCACTTATTCGGCCCACAACATCGAACTGCCGAGCCGAGGGGACGAGGAACCGACCCCCACATATGGAGAAATAACTAGCCGACCCTCCTCAACCGTTGGATTCTGTCAAAAAACGTGTTCGACGCGATGGACGGCTCAGATCTTGCCACGTTCACTAAATGACAAGATAGCATTTTTGGGATCCGCACTGAGATGGACGATCAGGATCTTGCCACGTTGATCGGCAGATTCCGAGGCAACGAGTCGAGCAGCCGAGGATACGATCCGAGCGACCGAGGCACCGACCCTCTCATACGGAGAAACTATCTACCGAGCAACATGGATCGTCCGATTGCCCAGAAAAACGCGCTCGACGCTGATGGAGGGCTCAGATCGCGCCACGCCATAAATCGGTATTAAAAATTAGTTTTTATTTATTTTAATCGTTTTATTTATTTAAAAATTGCGAAAAAAATTACTAAAAATTCGGGAAAATTAACTAAAAATTCTAGGAAATAATTATAAATTCGGGGGCATATTTTTGAGCCCCTGAATGAACAATTAGTGCCTAGAACGTGTCGTTAAGACCTCGAACGACCGGTTAACACTTCGCAAAATTAAATAAATAATCCGAAAAAATAGATAAAAATCACCAAACATCCAGAAAAGCTCTTAAACAACTTAGAGTGCAAACAACTTGAAAAATCACCACACTACCTCCTTCAAAGATTCAAAACCTACCATTTAGACTCCGATACAACTCTACTAGCCATTAAAACAGTAAAACTACTCTTCAAAGGCTGATCAAACTTAGTCTTTAGGAGTGGGGGGCTGGTGATATGGCTAAAAATGGGGTTAAATCGGAACCGTCCAAATCGGGCACGAATCTTGAAGCCCAGGGGTAAAAAGGTAATTTCACCTACCAATGGGTCTGAAGCGGGTACGGGTTCTCCTCCTCGAAGACCCACTAACCCGTGAACGGATCCGCCTCAATTGGGTGCAGGTTTCAACCCGCAGCAAGCCTGGTCCAGAAAGGATAGAATTAGGGTTTCTGATTAAATCCTAATCAACGACCTTGATTCATATCTATCCTTTCACTGGGGATTAGGGAATACATTCCTTATCTAACCACAGGGATTATATTCCTAATCTGATCCCAGTGATGCCTATAAATACCCTCCATCCATCTCCATTAAGAGGTAATCAATCTTTTGCCAGTTTTACGCTCTTTTATAATCACTTCTGATTACTGACTTGAGCGTCGGAGGGTGCATCGCCGGGAACAACCCCGGTGTCTCACACTTTTTGCAGGTGAACGGCGGGAACAACGATCAAACTCCGGCGGAACAGGTCACAGGTTTGTTATTCAAAGTTTTCCAAGAATCCACAAATACTATATGTTTGCCCCCACACCAGATTCAGCGACAACAGAAGCTAAAGTTCATTTTGCAACACCAAATGGGGTGTTGCAGCCAGCTCTAGTGGTCTAGTCGACTGGGTTAGTCGTTGAACGAAGAAGCATGATAGTCGGGATGGTTAAGGGATGTGGTCAAAAGGGAAAAGGGGATTTTGTACACACAGCCTTGTGCTTGATTTAATTGGGTCTTCTATGCAACAACCAACCTCAACCACGGTGTGGTATGCGGTGATTTCCGATTAACCACAGTGGAGTATGTGGTAATTGGACCTCCGTGGAGTTATTGATTCGAGGTTGTGGGTCTTTTCGAAGAGGAAAATGGGCTACTAGGGCCAGAATTCTAGAAAAGGAGCATCGAGCGCATGTTGCTTACCTTGAACTTGGCCGGTGGGATTGAGTTATCCTTTGTCGCAAACCATGTTGTTTAGGATTTTTCTTAGATTAAGTTGTTAGGTTATTTTGAGTATGTTCATGTAATTTCTTCTTTTGCTATCTCCAATTTGGACTAATGATTTGTAGCTATGCGAATCAGGGTATATTTCATTACACTCTTATTAATGAAACATGGTGGTTGCAGTGGGGAGTTTAATCAATGAGGGAACCGAAGGAGGTCCTCCTCCTCTTACTCCTTCCACTATCTCCTTTGAATAATATTATATAAAGCATCAAACTCATTTTTTGGGACTTAAAGTGGGGCTTGCTCACTTAGCCAGAAATTGGAGAAGACGATGTTGTCTTTGAATTAAAAGTGATTCCCACTCCCATAGAACAAGATCGATATTGAAGTTGCGATGTGACAAAGGAATTATCGCTACTCAAGTGAAACTTGGGTTTATTCGGAGTATCTCCATTCAGTTATTGAAGCTAAAGTTCATTTTGCAACACCAAATGGGGTGTTGCAGCTAGCCCTAGTGGTCGAGTCGACTGGGGTAGTCGTTGAAAGAAGAAGCATGATAGTCAGGATGGTTAAGGGATGTAGTCAAAAGGGGAAAAGGGGATTTTGTACACACAGCCTTGTGCTTGATTTAATTGGGTCTTCTATGCAACAATCAACCTCAACCACGGTGTGGTATGCGGTGATTTAGGATTAACCACAGTAGAGTATGCGTTAATTGGACCTCCTAGAGTTATTAATTCGAGGTTGTGGGTCTTTCGAAGAGGAAAATGGGCCACTAGAGCCGGAATCCTAGAAAAGGAGCATCGAGGGCATGTTGCTTACCTTGAACGTGGCCGGTGGGATTGAGTTATCCTTTGTCGCGAACCATGTTGTTTAGGATTTTGTTTAGATTAAATTCTTAGGTTATTTTGAGTGTGTTCATGTAATTTCTTCTTTTTCTCTCTCCAGTTTGGTTTGATGTTTTGTAGCTCTACGAATCAGGGTATATTTCATTATATTCTCATTAATGAGACAGGGTGACTATACTTTCCCTTTTCTTAAAAAAGAAGAAGAAGAAAAAGACAAAAACAAAAAAACTATGTTAACATCTCTATTAAACATGTGTATCATGAAGGAAATAATAGTGAGGATGTTGCAGTTAGAAAAGGGAGACCGTCGAGGGTCGAGTTCTTATGGGTTTTTGTCCATAATGTTGAAAAGATTTGTGTTCTAATGGATGATGCTAGAGGAGCATTCAGAGTGAGTGAGTTGTGTCGTGTAATTATGTTTGCTAATTAGCAAAAGACAACTATTAGAAATACTAATAAATCCTATATTCCAGGCTTTATTTTTCCATTTACCGTAATTAGCATTTTCTTCACTGTTTAGATATAATACCTATTATACCCTTGACTCTACCAGAATAAGCTTAAAGTATTTGTAATTGAGTAATTAAAGTTAGGTTTCAATTTTTTAAGGGAAGAAATTAACAAATTCCCAAAATGTTTTCCATTTAAATCAAGAAACCTCTAATGTTATTTTTTGTCACCTTTATCCTTTATGTTGTTTGCTTTTGAAATTTCTGTTAAATTCTATTTATAAAATAACCAGACTGGGTGCATTGGAAAGAGGGGATTTTTGTCTCTCGAACCATGCAGAAAAGCCAAGATTCAAATATTTTGTGGAAGTTCTCAAGAACCCTGCTGAACCCCCACCCCCACCCAAACAATACCCCAAAACATACCTCCAACCAAAACCTAAACCCAAATTATCCCATCACCAAAGCTAAAAATCCATCCCAAAACTCATAGTCAAACCAGATTTAGCTGGACAATGTTCGTTGTATGAAGTGTGGAGAAACCGATCATCTGGTATCGGAGTGCAGTAGGGTCGACATTTATTGTTTCAATTATAAGAGGTTTGGAAATCAAGCAAGGGACTGCATCTACTTCACTAAGCATCCCTCATTAAAGGTCCTAACCTGTTACAACTTTGAAAAGGCGGTTGTGATGATGAAGCTCATACCATGGATTTCTGCATGTTATCAAGGGCAACTGCTCTCAACATTACCTGGAATCAGCTCTCAATTGGCATTGGGAGAAAAAGGGTTGGTTATGGTAGTTGGACAAAGTGGGTGAATGAGTTTATTTCATCAAACTTCCAAATAAGGAAATGATCAAAGATGTTGTCTTGGAAGGATTACTTCGCTTCGCCGGAGTTACAATGACAATCACTCAACTGTCACCAGAGATGGGTGCGAAACAAAAACCCAAACCCTGCTACACCTGGATAAACATCCCATAACTCCCTATCACCTCTGGACCCTTCGTCGCTAGAGGATCTACTGAGCCCTCTTGCCCATGAGCGTAGACATGAAAGTGAAGGAAAATGTTGTGGATGCTATGGTCTCCATCGAAGTTCAAAACCTTGTAGAAATTCCACTAGCTAAGTAGATGGACTATATAACTCCACGGCAGGGTGGAAGTCAACAATATGATGTGCATGTGCTCTTTGTTGACCAACCAATTCCAGTAGAGGATGTTCAAATGTGAAATGTCCATTTATTTACAACAAAACCATTCGCACCCCTCCCCCCCCTCCCCCCGCACCTTGCGCAAGAAGCTGGAACAAGTTTCTAGTGAAAGAAAGTACTTGCAAAGTAGGATATAGAAGTGCCTCTTCCTGAGCCTGAAAAGCCCCTTCCTCAAAGAAAGAAATTGTCCCGACCAGGTCACTCCGGCCGGCCTTGACATAGAGCTCCGACGAAAAATCCAAGAAGGAAATGCAGTTGTGCTGCTAGTTAGGAAGGTTGATTCTTAGGTGAATTCTTCGGCAAATCAAAATCAGGGAAGTAAGAAAATCAAGGAGGCCAACAAGAAAACTGCTAATTCTAGTAACTCTAAGCACTTTTTATGTGGCACCCCAGTCTGTTTTGAAAAGGAGATTGTACAGAGAATTTAGTGAATATTAGTTGGGAGGGAAAATCTTTTCAAATCCCTAAATTCATGAAGAGAAAACTGGCAGAATTAGCTGGCCCATCGAGCCCCAGGCCCAAGCAAATCTCATCCCCACCTGAATCTGATGTCCAAATCCCACCTGGCTTTGAAGCTGCAGTCAGGGACAAAGCAAAGCTAAGATAGAGCAAGGTGACTAAGAGGCCAATGCAGTTTGGTGGCTCGTCCTCCATGAGAATTCTATGAACAACTCAGTTAAGAAGACCTCTTCCTCAACTAGGAGCAAAGAGTGATCAACTTTCAGCTTAGGTACAATAATTCATAATTCTTTTGATTTACTGTCCAATGAAGAATTGCATGGTATTGCAAAGTTTGTGGGAGTGGTGGCTAAAGGGCCACATACCATTGCAAAGATTATAAACTCTAAGAAATGTGTTGTTGGTACATCTAGGCCAACAACAGATTCAAGATGAGTTTCAAAATTCTTATTTTAGGTATGCTGTCTTGCTTGGTTATTGTGTTATTCCTATTAACAATTAAGATGGGCAGTTAGAATGTTAGAGGACTATGATGTCTTGATAAATATTCTTATGATTAAAGATGGTATTTGAATGAAAAATCTTAATGTGGTGTGCATCCAGGAGTCAAAACTCACTAAGCCTTCAATAAGGAAACTCTCATGTATAGGGGAAATTTATCTCAAAATGAGTCATTCTTGATGCAATTGACTCCTATGGAGGGGATATGATAGGCTGGAATGATAATCTTTTTACCTTTTTTACTCAGTAATTGACATTTTCTCTGTATCCATAACCATGCAAGATAGGAATTATGGGATGGAGTGGTCTATTACTTTAGTTTATCCTCTTTTTTAAAGAGAAGATAGAGAGCCATGCTAGTATGAAATTACTCAGAGAAGGCAAAACTTAAGTGATAAGTGCTCTATGTGGTGATTTTAATGCAACTCTATGTGATGTTGAAAGAAACAGAGGTCACAGGTCCATGAGAGGCATGCAGATTTTTGCTGATTCTATATCTACACTCAATCTCATTAATATCCCATTATGAGGCAGAAAGTTCACCGGGTCCAATCTCAGAGAAGAGCTAGCTATGGACTAGATAGATTCCTCATCTCACATGAATGGGAAGCACAATTCCCAAATTTTGTTATATTCTCCCTTCAAGAATTGCTTCAAATCATTGCCCTTTGGTGTTAAATACCCTATGATCTCCAGGCATTGGAAGCTCCTTTTTTTTCTTGATGAAATCAGGAAAGTTGTTTTTGATATGAGTGAAGACAAAGCCCCAGGACCATACGGCTTCTCCATGAGCTTCTATCAGATATTATGAGACTGCATCCATCCAGACGTATTTACTATGTTTGTTGATGTATATGCTGGAACAGGAGATATCTCTCATCATAATTATTCTAACATCCATTGCTTGATATCTTGGTATCTTCTTCCCAAAGTGCATTCCCGAAAGGTAACTCTACCCTAGACTATTTCTTGGTAGTTCATGGCTTGTTAATTTATGTTTAAAGAAGAAAGCAAATGTTTCTCATGATGAAGATAAATTTTAAGAAGACTTTTGATTCAGTAAACTAGGGCTTCATGGATGAGAGTGTTCAAACAAAGCACTCAAAGCAAATTGATCAAGAAAACTACAAGGTTCTAAAAGCTCAAGATTGATCAAGCAAGCTTCAAAGACAAAAGCTAAAGCTCCATCTCAAGGCTCAAGACTCAAGACAAGACCTATGCTTCAATGTGTTATATTACATGTCTTGTAAAACAATTGTAATTTTCCTTTTTTGAGTCTTAGATTGATGTAACAGCCTTGTCACACACACACACTCACACGTCTTTATAATTGAGTGTTTTTCAAAAGATTAAAGGTCGAAACAGTTTGAATTAGATCAGCTGTTGAGTACCAGTTGACTGCCTTATGGCACCAGTCGACTGTATCAGTACGAAACTGTCTAAACTCTTTCAAACTCTGGCCAGTCGACTAATCATGGCAACCCAGTCGACTGTTCAAGTCGTTTCAACCGTTTTCTGATTTCAAAACTTGTTTTTCGATTTTCAAAAGATTATATCCATTTCAAATCAGTTTTATAAACTGTTTTACAATGTTCAAGGGATTCCTCTCTATAAATAGAGCATAGGAATCACCATTGAAAGGTTCCAAGTATTTGAAAGAAAGTTTAAGTTTATTGCTTTCAAAAGAACAAGTATTCAAACTAGCACTCTAATCTTCTAAGTCTTGGTTCTCTGATTTTCAGTCCAATATAACATTGAATTCATTTTTGACTGAATTCAGAAGTTGACCGAATAGCCACTTACAAAAATTACAATCACAAAACAAGGCTATAGGTTGATTATAACTTTTCTTTGTTTTTCTTTTCACTCTCGATTGTGAGAGTGGTCCTCTCGGTTGGAGAGTAGGGTTCTAGGTTGTAGAGTCAGGTTTTCACTCTTGGTGGAAGAGTGGGTTTGCTCTCTCTAGTGGTGAGAGAGGTCTACAGATTGGACAAGGTTGTTGTCTAAACACCGTAGAGTATTCTTGTATTTTTTCAAGAATAGTGAAAAATCTCAAGTGGGTTGCTTGGGGAATGGATGTAGGTCGGGAGGACCGAACTGGGATACATCGTGTGTACTCTGTGGTTGTATTTCTCTGAACTTGCATTTTCTTTACTTGCTGTTTAATTACTCTATGAAACTTGTCTGGACAGTCGACTTCTTCTCTTATTTAAGTCGACTGGTCAGACTGGTATAACATACTCTTCTAAAACTTGTCTGGCAAGTCGACTGGTTTTCGCTATAAGTCGACTGATCAGACTTATCTAAAATACTCTTCTAATCTGATGCCTCGGTCGACTTATTTCTCTTTTCAAGTCGACTGAACAGAAGAAAAAGTTCAATTTCGTTTTTAATTATTATACAACACTATTCACCCCCCTTCTAGTGTTTCTTGCCTTTCCTACAGGATCCAACACTTGGTATCAGAGCCTGGTTGAGCGCAATGGCAACTACTTCTAATGCAAACCAATACCATGAAGGCCAATCCAAACAAAGGTCACCCCTCTTTGATGGAACCAATTACAACTATTGGAAGTGTAGAATGAAGATCTACCTTCAGTCCATCAACTATGAGATATGGAACATGACGGAGACCGAGTACACCGCTCCAACCATTCCATATGCACAATGGAACGATGACATGAAGAACCAAACAATGAACAATGCAAAGGCGATGAACGTGCTATTTTGTGCCCTTACAAAGGAGGAGTTCAACCGTGTGTCCAATACAACAACCGCACATCAAATTTGGCACACACTCGAGGTAACTCATGAAGGAACAAATAAAGTAAAAGAATCTAAAATATCTGTTCTTATTCACAGGTTCGAGATGTTCCGCATGAAGGAGAACGAGAATGTGTTTGAGATGATTACAAGGTTCACGGACATTACAAATTCACTTGTGGCGCTTGGAAAGATGTACACTCAAGCCGAAATGGTGAGGAATGTTCTTCGTGTACTAACCCCCGAATGGGAGAAGAAGACCACCATAGAAGATGCCAACGATTTAACACAACTCACTCTTAAGAATCTTGTGAGAAATCTTATGGCGTATGAGGTACAACTTGAAGAACGCAAGAAGGATCTAGAACCTCAACAATCAAAGAAGAAGACACTAGCATTCAAAGCCATGTCGGACTCCGTGGATGAAGTAGAAGATGAGAAAGAGATAGCCATGTTCACGAGAAAGTTCAAAAAGTTTCTAAGAAAATGTAAGTTTAATTCAAAACCTAAGGATACTAATGAACTTCCAACTTGTTTCAGGTGTAACAAAACAGGTCATATGAAGAAGGATTACCCACTAGAGAACGCTAAATCTAAAGGAAAGGCTTCCAACTTCAAGAAGGACAAGTGCACAAAGAACAAGTTCATGAAGAACAAAAAGGCATACCAAACAACTTGGGATGATAGTGACTCATCATCGGAAGAAGAAAATAAAGAGACAAACGAGGTTGCTAACGTTTGCTTTATGGTATCTCAAAATCAAGTAAGTGATGATTATGATTCTAATGATTTACTTGATGCTTTCAACAAGATATTTCTAGAGCTTAAGAAAGAAAAAATTAGAGTTAAAAACTTGGAGAAAGTAAATCAAACACTTTCCCAAGAGAATTTTGACCTTGATAAAGAAGTGAAAATTTTAAATTCTCGTCTTTCTAGTTTAGATATAGATCTTGTGTCTCTAAAGAAAAATTATGAAGAGATATCCAAGAATATATCTAAATTTAATAAAGGAAAGAAGAATTTAAAAGATGTTCTCCAAAATCAAATGCAATCCAATAAAAGGTTTGGACTTGGTTTTCAAAAGTCTTTTAAAAAATCTCATGTTTCTAAGAACACTAGTGTAAATAAATCTGTATCTATTTCTAGTGTTAAGAATAAACTATATGAGTTTTTTGAAAAGCCTAAAACTGTAATTTTTAATGATAAATGTAAATCTATAGTTCAGACCAGTCGACTGAATCCAAGTATCAGACGGCTGTCCAGAGGTTCTGAGTTTCATTCAAAGAAACAAAAACCTCATATAAGTTGACCTATTCTACCTCCCAGTCAACTGGATTTCAGTAACATTCAACTGAAAGGTTCGATAAAGTCGACTGAACAGAGCAAAAATATATGAGTTTCGGTCAATCTGAGTCCGAAAGATAGAATTACTTACATTAATTCATACATTCTTTCTGTTTGTAATTCTGTTAATTATATTTCTGCATTTGGTGGAAAATCAAACTCTCTTTGGGTTTGGTTTTCCATAAACTAATCTCTTTTGGACCTAATGAAAAAGGTACCATATTGACATTGAAAATTTTATAGGTACCTGAGATCGGTGGATACTTAACAGCGGATACTCAAAGCACATGACTGGTCATGCCAACCTCCTATCTTCCATACAAGAAATTGATGGAGGAACAGTCACATTCGGTGACAACAACAAAGGGAAGGTGATTGGAATAGCCGTGGTCGGTAAGCACACTAACCCTTCAATAGAAGATGTTTTTCTAGTTAGTGGACTTAATCATGCAAAATATAATTTTTCAAGGATATAGGAAGAATAACATTTATGAATTGTATTTAAAATCATATGATTTTTCAAATGATTTCTGCTTAGTAGCTTCTAATAATGATTCTTGACTATGGCATAAGCGATTTGGTCATGTGAATATGAAAACTCTTGCTAAATTGTCTAAGTACAACCTAGTTAAAGGGCTGTCAAGACTATTCTATAAAAAGGATGAGTTATGTGATGCATGTCAACTAGGTAAACAAATTAAATCTACTTTTAAAACAAAAGAAGTAATTTCTACTGGTAGGCCTCTCGAATTAATCCACATGGATTTATTTGGCCCTACTATAGTTGCTTCTTTAAATAAAAGTTGGTATGTATTTGTTTTAGTAGTTGATTTTTCACGAGTCACTTGGATTTTCTTTTTAAATCATAAGAATGATGCTTTTGTTGAATTTGCTAATTTTTGTAAATGAATTCAAAATCACAAGTCTCTAACCACAGTCATTATTAGAAGTGATCATGATGGAGAATTTGAGGATGAAACGTTTGCAGGATATTGCAACAAGAATGGTATAACTCATTCATTTGCATCTCCTAGAGCTTCACCACAAAATAGAGTGGTCGAAAGAAAGAATAGAACGTTGCAAGAATGTGCACATACCATGCTTGTTGAAAGTAATTTACCTAAGTATTTTTGGGCTGAAGCCGTTGCTACAGCTTGTTATATTTTAAATAGAATTTTGATTAGGCCTAAGCTTAAGAAAACATGTTATGAGCTATTTTTTGATAGAATTCCTAAAGTATCTTCAAAATATTTGATCATGATGGAGAATTTGAGGATGAAACGTTTGCAGGATATTGCAACAAGAATGGTATAACTCATTCATTTGCATTTCCTAGAGCTTCACCACAAAATAGAGTGGTCGAAAGAAAGAATAGAACGTTGCAAGAATGTGCACATACTATGCTTGTTGAAAGTAATTTACCTAAGTATTTTTGGGCTGAAGCCACTGCTACAGCTTGTTATATTTTAAATAGAATTTTGATTAGGCCTAAGCTTAAGAAAACATGTTATGAACTATTTTTTGATAGAATTCCTAAAGTATCTTCAAAATATTTGGATGTAAGTGTTTTATTCTGAACACTAAAGATAATTTAGATAAGTTTGATCCTAGATCTAATGAGGGTATCTTTATAGGATACTCAAATAGGAGTAAAGCATATAGGATCTTCAACAAGTCAACATTGACTATTGAAGAATCCATGCATGTTGCATTTGATGAATCTCTGCCTTCATCAACTTTAATTGAAGATGATGAAACTGATTCATCACCTTTAAATAAGGTTATTACATCTTTAGAGGAAACCACACTTGCGGATAGGTCGACTGATAAGGAAATCAAGTCGACTAATGGACTAGTCAAGTCGACTGAACCTGTTGTGATGTCTCCAACTTTACCAAAATCTTTTGTTGAAGTTAGAGATCATCCTCATGACTTAATAATTGGTGACATTTCACGTGGTATTCAGACAAGATCTCATATTAACATGATTTCTCACATGGCTTTCTTGTCGGATTTTGAACCGAAGAATATACAAGAAGCTTGTGAGAATGAGTTTTGGATGAATGTCATGCAAGATGAGTTAAACCAATTTATAAGGAATGATGTATGGGATTTAGTTCAAAGACCTCCTGATCATACTATAATTGGTACCAAATGGGTATTCAAGAATAAGTTAGATGAATCAGAACATGTCGTTAGGAACAAAGCTAGACTAATTGCTCAAGGGTATAATCAAGAAGAAGGCATAGATTTTGATGAAACATATGCTCCTATTGCAAGACTAGAATCAATTCGTATTCTATTATCTTTTGCTTGTTTTATGAACTTTACACTTTTTCAAATGGACATGAAAAGTGCTTTCCTTAATGGGTTTATAAAGGAAGATGTTTATGTTAAGTAACCACCTGGTTTCGAACATGAACAATTCCCAAATCATGTTTTTTAAATTGAAAAATGCTTTATATGGTCTTAAACAAGCACCTCGTGCTTGGTATGATCGATTGAAGACTTTTCTTTTAGAAACGGGTTTTGAAATAGGCAAAGTAGATGTTACTTTGTTTATTAGGAGAACTGAGACCAATATTTTGATCATACAAATATATGTAGATGACATAATTTTTGGCTCTACTAATAGTAATCTATGTCAAGAGTTTGCTAATATCATGACAAATGAGTTTGAGATGAGTCACATGGGTGAACTCAATTATTTCCTTGGACTATAAATTAAACAGTCACCAAATGGCATATTTATTAATCAAGAAAAATATGCTAAGGAATTACTCAAATGATTTGGCATGGATAGTACAAGTAGTAAGACCACACCTATGGCTACTACAACTACTCTTGACAAAGATGAATTAGGTAAGAGTGTCGATTAAAAACTCTATCGAGGTATGATTGGCTCACTCTTATATATAACTGCTAGTAGACCAGACATTATGTTTAGTGTAGTTTGTGTGCTAGATATCAGTCGAGTCCCAAAGAGTCTTACTTAAAAGTTGTGAAACGTATTTTAAGATATATTAAAGGCACGTATGAGTATGGTTTATTTTATCCACGCACCGATAATTTTCAACTTTTGTCATATAGAGATGCAGATTTGGCCGGTAGTAAAACTGACCGAAAAAGTACTAGTGGAACATGTCACTTTTGAGGCACTTCTTTTGAGGTCTTCCAGTCGACTGGTGCTACTGCTCTTTGGCGATTTCAGATCTTGAACCCAAATCAGAGCTCTACTTCAGTGGATTTCCCCATTCCGAAGTCCTCTTTCCTAAGATCAGTGCCTCTATTTTACTCTCTTTGTTGGTATATCTTCTTAGACTCTTTCCCTCTCTTTATTTCTAGAGTTTTTGCGTAATGGCTCCTAAAAGGTCTCGTACCTCTAATGTAGCGGAGGGACAATCCTCAAGAGACTATCTTCAGTACTTAAGAAGCCCTAGTCTTATTGATAAATGGTATATTATTTGTTCAATTATCATTTTTCCGGGTAGATTTGTAAACTTTTCAGATCTTGATAGGTTTCCTCAGCCCCATTGTTTGAACAATGTGAGTTATTTGATTTATTGTATTTAGTAAACCAACCCTCTTACTACCCTCACCTTATATATTTGTTTTACACAAATATGGAGGTTGTTACATCGGAGGATGGTAGCGAGATATTTATTCTATCTTCTGTCAAAAATAAACACATGAGAATCACCCCTGCTAGATTAAATCTTATTTTGGGTCTGTCTGATGAAGGGATTGATTTAGGAGATGTTGAGATGAATGATGACACCATATTGTCAAAAATTTATTTGCCAACTCGAGGTCCTCCTATGACAAATCAATCAATTACTCCTATTGCTAAGTTAGTTGCACGCATACTGTCATATAACATTATTCCCAAAACAGGGAGTTATGGCCAGTATTCCCATGAGCTGCAACTAGCCGTTTATGTAATTTTTGGCAATATAAAAATAAATTGGGGTCAAGTCATCTTTAATCATCTTAATAAGACTCATTCTTCATTTGTTCCTTTTGGTGCTTTACTCACTCACATCTTCTCCGCTTATGATGTTGATCTCGATTCGGAGACGAGTGTTGTAAAACACTGAGTCCTTTGATCGTGCAAGCCTAGCACATATGAAACTTCTCACATTTCCACCTCCTAGGAATACACCTCCTATTCCCTTAGCCATTTCAGCTCGTCGGTCTTCTGCTTCTAGTTCATCTCGTCCTCGTACTGATTTTGATGATCCTATGAGTCTTTACACTTCTATCAACTATATCATGGATCGTCAAGACGCTCTTGAAGCCAATTTTTCCCATCTCACTCACTTGTTCACCTCTCAGTTTTCCCCTCCTTCTCAAGGTGCACAAGATGACGATGAAGAAGACTGATTAGTTGCATTTTATTTTTTTGTATTTTTCTACTTCTTTTGTATTTTCTGTTTTTATGTAGTCGTTTGAACAATGTATTTCAAATTTCTATGTATAACTTTGCTTTTTCTATGTGTTTATTATGTTGCAAATGCTCCTTTGTGTTTACTATTTTTTTCCTCCAATTTTTTGTTGATGACAAAGGGGGAGAAAAATAGCTGTCTGTGTATGTTCATGTATTTGGTTCATGTTTGTGTATTTGGTGCATATTTTTCAACATATGCATATTGTAGATTAGTTAGAGGGAGCATTGAGCATGTGTAATATTTCTATTATTGTAAGCTATTGTGTTGTCATCATCAAAAAGGGGGAGAATGTTGATTCTTGGTTTTGATGATTACAACACAATGCAAAGTTGTTGTGCTACCTCTTATATATTGCAGGTTGTATCAATACCATGTATACACAAAGGCAAAGTGTTCAAACGAAGCTCTCAAAGCAAATTGATCAAGAAATCTACAAGGTTCTAAAAGCTCAAGATTGATCAAGCAAGCTTCAAAGACAAAGGCTAAAGCTCCATCTCAAGGCTCAAGACTCAAGACAAGACCTATGCTTCAATGTGTTATATTACATGTCTTGTAAAACAATTGTAATTTTCCTTTTTTAAGTCATAGATTGATGTAACAGCCTTGTCACACACACACACACTCACACATCTTTATAATTGAGTGTTTTTCAAAAGATTAAAGGTCAAAACAGTTTGAATTAGATCAGCTATTGAGTACCAGTCGACTGCCTTATGGCACCAGTCGACTGTATCAGTACGAAACTGTCTGAACTCTTTCAAACTCTGGCCAGTTGACTCATCATGGCAACCCAGTCGACTGTTCATGTCGTTTCAACAGTTTTCTAATTTCAAAACTTTTTTTTCGATTTTCAAAAGATTATATTCATTCTAAATCAGTTTTATAAACTGATATACAACGTTCAAGGGATTCCTCTCTATAAATAGAGCCCATGAATCACCATTGAAAGGTTCCAAGCATTTGAAAGAAAGTTTAAGTTTATTGCTTTCAAAAGAACAAGTATTCAAACTAGCACTCTAATCTTCTAAGTCTTGGTTATCTGATTTTCAGTCCAATATAACATTGAATTCGTTTCGGACTGAATTCAGAAGTTAACCGAATAGCCACTTACAAAAATCACAATCACAAAACACGGCTATAGGTTGATTGTAACTTTTCATTGTTTTTCTTTTCACTCTCGGTAGTGAGAGTGGTCCTCTCGATTGGAGAGTAGGGCTCTAGGTTGTAGGGTCAGGTTTTCACTCTTGGTGGAAGAGTGGGTTTGCTCTCTCTAGTGGTGAGAGAGGTCTACAGGTTGGACAAGGTTGTTGTCTAAATGCCGTAGAGTATTCTTGTATTTTTTCAAGAATAGTGGAAAATCTCAAGTGGGTTGCTTGGAGACTAGATGTAGGTCGGGAGGACCGAACCAGGATACATCGTGTGTACTCTATGGTTGTATTTCTCCGAACTTGCATTTTCTTTACTTGCTTTTTAATTACTCTGTGAAACTTGTCTGGACAGTCGACTTCCTCTCTTATTTAAGTCGACTGGTCAGACTGGTATAACATACTCTTCTAAAACTTGTCTGGCAAGTCGACTGATTTCCGCTATAAGTCGACTGATCAGACTTGTCTAAAATACTCTTGTAATCTGACGGCTCAGTCGACTTATTTCTCTTTTCAAGTCGACTGAACAAAAGAAAAAGTTCTATTTCGTTTTTTATTTTTATACAACACTATTCACCCCCCCTTCTCTCCCCTAAATATAAGTGGTTCCCTTGCAAATCATTCTATGTTGCAATTTGCAGATGACATATTGGTCTTCTGCATGAGAGAAGAGCATGAAGTGATTCACTAGAAACTACTACTTTATATATTTGTAGAAGTATTAAGACTATATATCAACTTTACCAAGACCTCAATGGTGAACTTTGGTGCATCAAGGCTCAAGCAAGCTGCATTCTCAACTATGTTGCCCATGTCTAGGATTCCCATTAACTTGATGAAGCCCTTGGAAGAGAGAATAGTTGCCAATCATCAACAAGATTGAAAATAGACCTGCTTCTTGGAAGTGTAGATTTCTCTCCAAAGGTGGTAGACTGATTATGATCAACTCAATCCTCACCTCTCTACCTATATTTTGCTTCCTTTTTAAAGCTTCCTAACTAAGTCCTCAGAAGAATAGACAAAATCAGAAGCAAATTTCTTTGGAATGGCTCAGACATTGACTACAGAGGCAAAGCCAATGTCTCCAAGATGAAAGTTTGTCTCCCCAAAGGCTCTCGTGGTTTAGGAATCCTTAATTTGCAAATTTTCAACCAAGCTCTTATGATTAAGTGGTTGTGGAAAGTAATCTCAGATAGCCAATGCCTTGTATCTGAAATTTTGAGATATCTGTATTTCAACTACAGTTTAGCAACCTACCATGCTCCTCTCGGTTCCTCTGCCTTATGGATAGACTTGTTTAGCCCCAAGCACAAATTCTTCTCCAACCTCTATTGGAAAGTTAGAGATGACTCATCCATTCTCTTATGGTAACATAATTGATTGGTGGCATCTGCATCATGAACTCCTTCCCATCCTTGGCAAATGCTGCATGGAACATCCAAGCTCCATTACTCACTCAGAGTGCATGGAATGAATCAAGAAGGAAATGGAGACCTAGACTTAAGAGGGTACTGGTAGGGGACATTGCTGTAAAGAAAGTCAAACTGCTAAAAGTTGTTAGCTCCATCTCCCCCTCCCAAGAAGTGATATACCAAGATGGAAACACATAACAACTGGGATTTATACCATAAAGGCAACCTACAAATTTTTCATTGATGGTGGAGTCAGATCCCCTTTTATAGCTGCTACTTGGAGGAATTTTGCACCTATCAAATGCAAACTTTTTTCATAGCTCCTTAGTTGGGATAAGCTTCATTCAAAAGCAAACTTAGCTAGGAAGGATTGCTTGGAGATGAAACATGCACAGCTTGTGCATGTATCTCTGAACCCGATGGGCCCTAACAAATTTGTGCATATGCATATGTATATTTATGTATATATCATGTATATTTATATATAAGTTTCGTTTAAAGTTTATAGAGATAAATTATGTCTTATATATAGTTAAAATACAAATAAACAAATTAAATATGAATTATACAAAAATTTGTAGTATTCCTATTATTGTTATATTTTTATCGTATATTATTCTCGATGTAGTTTTGTTTTATTGGAAAATTATATATTAAAACATGCATAAGTAGTTGGGGTCTAGGTCCGAACCTATTTTTTGGGCTTAATTCGGGTATGGACTCATGCCAAAAAAATTTAACCCGAAGAAAATTCAGGTCAGGCATGGGGCCCATGTTTTAAACTTCGGGGCTCGGCCCAGGGCTATAGGCCCAAACTCGACCCATTTCTAGCCCTAGTTTGAATGCTCAGTTGCCTTAGAAGTTTGTTCATACTTCATGAATATCTTCCACCTCACTAATTTACCGGTTACTACTGGAGTGCTTCTCCTCATGGATCTTTATGTTGGATTTTTTGTATTGCATAATATTGAGTTTGATGAGAAGAAAAAGATGAAGCGAAGGAGGTCGAAGCATCGATGGAGAGAATGGAAGAAACAACAGCAACAACATCATGAAAGGCAGTCGACCGTCAAAACTCTCTGTTTGAGAGTTATTGATTGCGCACGACTGCCCTTGTCGCGCAGTTGACCGCCAACTACGGGAATCGGCTTGATAGGCTGATTCTAGGGGATTCTTTTGGGCCTAACTTCTACTCCAAGTTGGATCGTACGACTTATATCATATGTCTTTATTCAAGATCTATCAGAGAGCTAATGTATCAAGACTACAACCTAGAATTTCTCTAGATCTCTATATATTATTGTATTATCCTCCTTGAAAGGAAAAAGAAAGAAACAACACTTCATTAATGTAACACCCCACAAAATTGAATTATGACAATTTGCCCCTCGCGTGTTACGCACGTATATTTTGTACCTTTACGGGTAATATCAGTAACGTATTTCACTACGTATTTAGGATTCCGACTATTTATGCATTTTCCATTTTCTCAAAAATCTTTTTATCCTATTTGAGCCAACTCAAATATTAAATTTCAATCTTTATATTTTTACGTGCATTGCACGTGTTATCGATGCACGTGTCAATTATGTATAATATTTTCTATGTGTTACAATTATTTATTTATGACTTATTCGATTTCGTTTTATAAGCAAAAATTCAATTTTCTTCTATTTCGATTAAAATATTTTTATACGTACGGTGCATGTATTTTTTTGTGTACATATTGATTACACTACTGTATATGTATAACGAAATAAATTTTTGTATGTTACATTCCGATTATTTATAAATATTTTTCCGTTGATAAAATCGAGTTCATATTTGAATATTTGTTTTACCTGCGGCGCACATGTTTTCAGTGTACGTATTAGTTGCATTCTCTTTCAAAATAAAAATTTTGAAGTATGCGTGTTTATTTGTATTTGTGCATGAAAAATCTAATTTTTTAATTAAATTAAAAAAAATTAATTAAATTCATAACATATATTATAACATATGTTTTAAATTAAATTAAAAATATATATAAATAAAGGGTGTGCACATAAAGTGCACATGCACATGCTGGTGTAAGGAAGAAGTGGTCGGTTGGGTTTGTTGACTGGGTAAATGAGATGATATGAGAGTGGGGTAGTGGAGGTGGATTAGTGGGAAAGTAGTTTTATAACCACCTAATCACATCATACTAATACTCCTAACCTAAAGTTAATTACTACCCAATTTCATTAATCAAAAATCAAATAGAAACCAACAGAGAATATGTAGGTTTTCGGAAGTGGCTTGCAGTAGATTTCGGTGGAGGGATGTTGGCTTGATTTTTGTGGATTTTTGGAGTTTTGTGAAGGGATTTGCTTCTACTACTTTTTTTTTAGGTGAGTGTTTCTTTATACTCTCTAAATTGTAGAGTGATTGCATGTGTAGGTGTTCTAAAGTTAGATTGTAGATGCAGAATTGTTTAATTTATTCTCACTGATTGTGATGCATGTGGTAAGAGAAATTCATTAATTTTGAGTGAAGTTCATACTATTTGTAGTAGATTTACGAAATAAAAATTTAGAAGTTGTGCAAGTTGACATATGAAATATCAGAGTGTGATTATTTTTTTGAGTGAGTAGATTTTTATAAATAATTCGTGAGAGACATTGATTGAGTATGAATTTAATTGATTCTTTGAAGAAAATTCTCATATTATTAGTTGTCATGGAAAAAGAAGAAAAATATTGTTATGCGATGTAGATTAGTATTTCGTATATTATTGTGGTAATTAAGTTGTTCTATATGTGTTAGAAATTTTTATCTTGTGTAGAATTATTGTTGCAATGAAATTCAGTATTGTTTTCCTCCGATATTATAGAATGTGTAGCTTGATCGCATTACGAACAATAGAGTTTGAATAGGTGTATTTTTTAAAAGAGGGAAATTAACCGAAACCAACTATTTGAGGATTTAAACACTATATAGGTTGTGAATCTGAGCTTGACTCAGTGGGTAGGCGATTGGTCGCCTCTCTGTTGGTTTTGGTTTGAGGCCTGGGTCTACCGTTTGTGGGAGAAAACATTTTCATATTTTTTTTAAAAAAAAAGTCAGAGAAGGGTTGTTTTGACACTTAAAGATATTAACTCCATACTATATCAAAATTGAGCCTTGGGCTTAGTGGCTAGAGCGGCGCTCTGGGGTCGCCACGTGGCGCGAGGGGGTGTGGGGTCTCGGGTTCGAGCCCTTGATGGGTTTGTTTTTATTTTTATTTTTTAGAGTTCTTTTATATTTTTGGAGATTTAAAAATCCAGAAAAATTATATAAGTACTTTTAAATATTGTGGGAACAACTGAAAATATTCGTTTTGATGTTTAGATTATATTTTTGGAATTTTAAGAGTTTTATTCATGTGATAGATAAGATTGATATACAAGAAGGATGTATATAATTAAGCTAATAAGAATTGATTTGCGATAAAATGAAAGTGATGAATTTTGGTAATAAATTTCTAATGATGAGTCTCAAAGAGTTGGTGTTTAATTCTTAGAAATTGTGTATTGAGAAAATGAATCTGATAAGAGCTTTTTTGGAAATGAAAAGTTTGAGATTGTTATTCATGTTTGATAAATACAAGAATAAGATGAAAGAATTAAATAAGATGTGAGTAAAGTGAATTGGAAATATGAGTTATAAGGGTATGAGTACCCATGATTTTGGAACATGAAAGGATGTGACCTAGAGGCTTAGTGAGACCCAGGTACTGGCAAATGTTGAAAGAATTAATTGACTTGAGAATTGGCTATATGGGCTGTCTCGGTATTCAGGTAAGAGGGGAAGCTAACTTTAGGTGGTGTAACTTATTCATGTTTCAAGTATAAGGATTATGCACTAAGTGGAAGATGTAGTAAACCTGGGCAAACGTAAGTGGGTTGTCTCTATATTGTCTGACGGCGGAATCTGGGACTATAGACCCAGTTTGACAGTGGACTCCGGGACTGTGGTTGCTTGCGATGGAGGCGAGCCTTAATTAAATCCGGGATTATGACTAGTTTGTCGGTGGACTCCAGGATCATGAATAGTCGAACTTTCAGTGAGTCGTTCGTCACTCTGATCTTCAGGCGAGGCAATCGTCCCGAACTACCCCCTCGCGAGACCTCAGAGATAGCCCTTCGAAGATGTGCTAACTCTAGACTTTTCTCGAGCACCACGTTCTTTAACTCGTCTCTCTCGGATCTCGCCTCGAATAAGGAGTGACTAAGGAACTTGAGTCTCAAGCCTTGGCTGATGGCCATCGAAGGGAAGGACTCCTCACCTTCGGGTGGCACTTCACGAGTCCTCTCCTCAAGGAGCCTCATCTCAATGTCTCGACGAGCCAGGGTCACCCTTAAATGACCTGCCTCCAGCTCTGCTTTATAAAACATCTATCGAGCCCGAGCTAGCCCCAACTTGACGACGCCAAGGTCAGAATGGAGACGTGGCACCTCACTATCCTGTGAAAGTCAACAAAAGAGAAGCGTAAATCTCTTTAGTCGAAACAAATCCAAAAAGACGATTCTATGTTCGGCTAGAACTACAAGATAGTCCTATGTTTGAATAAAAGCCACACGTTGTGTTGCAACAAAAAAGAGTTTTTCATTACTGAATTAGAGATACAAAAGTGGTGGCCAGTCCGCTATTAGGCATCGCTACAACCCTTCAAAACAGAAAATAACAACAAAGAGCAAAAGAAGCAACGAGGGAGGTCAGATGTCCACCTCGGCGGATGAACCCAAGGGGGGTGTAGCTCGCGATCGCTCCTCTCGGCCGCCTCTGGCACTATCACTATGGCCGTCTGGGGGTTCGCCACAGCGTCTTCCTCTTCCTCCTCGCCATATATCTCCCCCCTACTCGCCATCTCCCTCCTCGTCAGGAAACAAGTGATACTCCGAGCGATCAAAGTCAGGGATGCGCTCGCCAACGTCGTTCAAAGCCTTGGAGTATGCTTTCTGCATGTTCTTCTGCAGGTATTTGATGGCCTTCTTCTCTGTCGTGGCCTCTGCCTCTCGCACGGCTGCATCCTTCTCCCGAGCTGCTTTCTCAATCTCCGTAGCCCTCTCTTGAGCGACTTCCTCCCCCTTCAATTCAGCGCACTCCTTTGCCTTCGCCAGCACCGCCTCCAGCAGAGTGATCTGAGCGGCTTGAGACTCTGCTAAGAGGGCGGCCGCTTCAGACTCCTTCTTGGCTTTCGAACACTCAATTTTCTCTCGATCTTGCACGGCCTTCAACTCCTTCTCCTGCTCCGCCACTTGCCTCAACAGGTAACTAAAGTGGCATATCGCCTGCGGGAATGCAAAGAAAGAAGTTAGCGAGGAAGTTTACAACATAAAGCCTACACCGAAACTGTAACATCAAAAACTTACCATCATCTGTGCCTTTGCAATCTCCAAGACCGAGTCACCCGCATTCCCATGCTCCATCGAGGCCTTGTCCTTCGACGTGGCCAAGTGATGCACAGCGTCCATGCAACTCACCGAGTCCCAAAGAAAGCCATCATGCCTCCGCACTTGCCAATCAAGGACGAAGATTCTCTTCTGCTCGTCGGTTAAGATCATCTCGGCCGTCGCTGTAAGGGGAGGAGGTTCAAGAGCTAGAGTCACCGAAAGAGGCAGATCTCCCGCCGAGGGGACAGTCGGAGCAACGGGTGTGGACTCTAAATCCACGACAGGATTAAAATTGCCCTCGCTCCTAGTCGCCTTCGACGACGACGATTGAACGACTGTCCGCTTCCTCTCATCGACTCGCCTACCACTCAGGGACGAACGCCTATTCATGATGTCGTCAAAATCCATGCCTACGTCTCCTACAAATAAAAGACGAGAAGTGTTAGAAAATTTGAAGAGCTTTTGCGAACTAAGGAATAATGATTAAAGAAAATTTGTACTAGGGTTCATCCGGCTAAGCTCCCCCCCCCAAAGAGACTATCTTTTGAGATATATCTCCAGTGCAATGTCGGTCGATCCAAAATAATTCCGACCATCCTATCTTCTTCAGGGATAGGAGACGGCTCCACCTTCGCCCTCTTCGGCACGTCCTCCCTCCAAACCGTTGGGATGTCCTACGGCTCCTTGATCTGAATCAAAAAATACTTATCCCTCGAAGACTTCACTGAGTCTGAGTCGGGGATATCGACCAAATTGACGCTCTTTCGAGCGGTAAGATAGAATTGGTACTCCGTCCGCGTCTTCTGATGAATCTTATACAACCTACGGAGAACATTGAGACAAGGCTCGATCCTCGCAGCCTGGTAGTGAAGCACGAACCTCGTAACGTGCCTCCAAATGTTCGGCATAAGTTGAATCGGACCTACACCGTACCATCACAACACATCTCTTACGAACGGATGAAGAGGGAGGCGGAGCCTCGCGTGAAAAGCGTCGAAGGGAAACACGCATAAATCTGGGGAGAACGAAGAGCAAGATCTAACCCGGGGACCAGGAAGGATGAGGTCGAACTCTAGAGGAATCATGTAGCACCTCCTAATAGTGAGCAGGTCCGCCTCCGTAAGAACGGAGATCACATCGTTCGTCTCGGAGCGCTCTCGGGGCTCGTTCTCCTCATAGAACCTACACATGCCATGCCCAACATGCCTCAGTTCTTCGGCAATGTACTAGCGAACCCCTCCCAAGTGAGACACGGTGATCGATTGCCTTCCGAACTCTCCTATCCTCCGATCCCTCTCCACAACTGTTTCCACCACCGGCGAAGGCAGAGCTGCTACACCCTTCCCCTTGTCGACCCTAGAATCTCTCTCTACAAATGTCTCCAACGGCAGAGGCAGAACCATGTCGACCCCTAGAAGAATGGGGGGGGGGGGGGGCTTCGACCCGACCAGAGGGGGAGGCCTCCTCGCAGGAGGATACCCTAGACATCTTTTAAAATAAAAATAAATTACCTTCTGATGTGATGTTCACGGTCGGAAGTCTCGCCGGAGAACAGAAAAGATCACCGGAATCTCGCTTTAGCTCTGGAGTAGGAAAATTTTCATGTATGGTAAAAAGAGAGAGTGAGGAGAAATGAGAAGGGGGGATTTATAGTAAAACATTGGGGGGCTTGGGCCGAAACGTAATGGGCCTCTTAGGAAGCCCAAGAGGCACAAAATCCTAAGCGGTCGGAAGCCAAACCGTCAAGGAAGTCAAACCAACAAAGAAGATAAATGGTCGAGCAAAGTGGCATTGACCAGTCAATGGTCTAAAGCCACGTGTCGCTCATCTGTAGTTCGACGAATGCTCGCCAAGCTCGCCTCTTCGTGTCGAACAGAGCTGTTTCCAAACGAAATATAGGCAAAGTGGCGTTGACCAGTCAACGGTCTAGAGCCACGTATCGCTCATCTGTAGTTCGACGCATGCTCGCCAAGCTCGCCTCTTCGTGTCGAGTAGAGCCGTTTCCGAACAAAATATGGGCAAAGTGGCGTTGACCAGTCAACGGTCTAGAGCCACGTGTCACTCATCTGTAGTTCGACGCATGCTCGCCAAGCTCGCCTCTTCGTGTCAAACAGAGCCATTTCCGAACAAAATATGGGCAAAGTGGTGTTAACCAGTCAACGGTCTAGAGCCATGTGTGGCTCATCTGTAGTTCGACGCGCGCTCGCCAAGCTCGCCTCTTCGTGTCGAACAGATCCTTTTCCGAACGGAATATGGGCAAAGTGGCATTGACCAGTCAACGGTCTAGAGCCACGTGTCGCTCATTTGTAGTTCAACGCATGCTCGCCAAAGCTCGCCTCTTCGTGTCGAACAGAGCCGTTTCCAAATGGAATATGGGCAAAGTGGCATTGACCAGCCAATGGTCTAGAGCCACGTGTCGCTCATCTGTAGTTCGACGCACGCTCACCAAGCTCGCCTCTTCATGTCGAATAGAGCCATTTCTGACCGAAAAACGGACAAAGTGGCAATGACCAGTCAACGTTCTAGAGCCACATGTCGCCCGCCTGTAGTTCGACGCACGCTCGCCTCTTCATGTCGAACAGAGCCATTTCTGAACAAAAAAGGGCAAAGTGGCGTTGACCAGTCAACGTTCTAGAGCCACGTGTCGCCCGCCTGTAGTTCAACATTTGCTCGCCTGTCGTTCGACGCCCGCTCACCACGATCGCCGCTTCGTGCCGAACAGACGATGTTCCAAACGAAATACGGGAAAAACGCAAGCCTCTGATTAGCCGTCTGATCACTTGAAAATTGGCGCCAGCAATATGATCAATGCTCTAGATTGTGCCACGTCGATATTCCCTGATTAATTCTTTTGTTTTTATTATTAAATCGAATTAATTATTTAAAAATTGCAAAAAATGATTAAAAATTCAAGAAAATTAATTAAAATTCTAAAAAATAATTATAAATCCAGGAAAATATTTTTGAACTCCTGGATAAATAATTATTAATTAGAACGATTAATTAATACTTTTTGAAAACATATTGTTACTTCGCAAAATTGGATAAATAATTCAAAAAATAATTTAAAAATTAGAAAAAATCCAGAAATTTTCCAAAATCATTTTGGGCACTTTACAAGTTCAGATTGCTACCGTTACACCTCGAGCAAGATTCAAACTCCCTCAAGAACTCTGATAAAATCCTGCACGCCTTTAGAATAATAAAACTACTCCTCAAATGCTGTTATGCACAGTCTTTGAGAGTGGGGGGCTTGTGATATGGCTAAAAATAGGATTAAATCGGTACTGTTCAAACCGGGCATGGATTTTAAAGCTCTCAGGGGTAAAACAGTAATTTCACTTACAAACGGATCCGAAATGGGAACAAGGTCTCTCTCCTCAAAGCCCAATAACCCAAGAACGGATCTGTCTTATTGGGTATGGATAACAACCTGTTACTAACTAGCTCATATACTTAAAGATTAATTCAAATTCGTGATTATCTCTAAGAGGCAGTTTTAACCACTACTTATCACGAAATGAGTTTAAACACTCCACCTTATCCACAAACATGAGGAAGTAGAGATAAATCCTTATCTCGAAACTGGTCCCTAAGACGATTATAAATACCCCTCCCCCCCACCATAACACAGTAATCAATCTTTATCCACCTAAAGCTCTTTCATAATCTTTCTGATTACTGAAAAAAGCATCGGAGGATTCATCGCCAGTATCTATCCCAGTGTATCGAACTTTTTGCAGGGCAGCGTCAAGAAACCAGTCAAAATGCCGGTGAAAGTCGACAGGTTTTCTTATTTGTTTCCTTCAAGAATCCACAAATTCATCTGTTTGCCCCCACACCAAAATCAGCAGCAACATAAATGTTGCCTATAATACCAATAAATGTAAGGATGTTTATAAGTAATGTTTTTGATTATTTGGAATTAATATAATGAAGACCATTTTATAAGGTGCAACAAATATAAAGCTACTTGAGATATGTTAATTTAGCCCTGGTATTGACCTAAAAAACCCTATTAACATATCTGGCTAGCTTACCAATTCCTAGATGGTCATTCTTTTTCCAATTTAGTCTAGGTATCTATATTGAGCATCGTCTGTGATTTGTCTATACTATCGAGCATTGGCTCAGATTTATCACTACTATCGAGCATAATCTATGTATACTATTGAACATCTCAGTATTACAAAAGCTTTGATACCAATCTCATATACCAATTACAGTCACACTAAACTCTTCTTTTCTTTAATCAAATCATCAATTTTGAAAATTGAATTAGCTATTGGATTGGTTAATGTTAATTGCCATTTATTCTAAAATCCAACTCACACCAAAAGAATTAGAAATTTCCAGAATTTGTTACAATCAAACTCTTGCCTGCATAGTTATGTTTCTCATGTTCTCACTTTCTATTCTCTTTCTCATTACCAAATTTATTGGTAAAAACCCAATGAAAATCCACTAATTGGAACCCCCAAAGAATCGAATCAAATCTGCATCACTAAGAAAGATCCAAGAAATCATTTCAAGTGAAAAAGTGTGAATTGGAACCCTTCAGTCTCTCGCAGAATGTAGGCACTGAAGAGAAGCAGAGAGAGAGAAAGTGGTTGTGAACTCTGACGAGGACATTTCTCAAAAATCTCCTAAATGTCTGAAGAAGGAAGTTGAGTTCTTAAAGAAAGGGCATCTTGACATCTGAACCTTGTTTGCAATAGGTTTTCTTGAAGGAGTATAGGTGAAGTGCAAGAAAGATAAGCTAAACTTTTGTTTCTTTTCTTCGTTCTTTGTTATAATATTAATAATTATTTTTGTTCATTAATTTTAATTTTGATCTATGATTTGTTTGTTATTGGAGCGGAGGGATCTCTTCCATAATTGCAGGGCTAAATTTGAAATAATAATAATAATAATAATAAAATTAAATTAAAAAAAAACTACTTGAACTATTCCTTTTATGCAGAAAACCTCACTGAATTTTTTTTTGCGCAGAAAACCACACTTAAGTATTGTCATGCCCTACTTCCCATTATACGGAAAACATGGGCTTGTAACTGAGGCCCAGCGAATGATAACTACACATGTAAGTTGGATATGATTTCTTAGCACGGTTTTGAATTTTTATTTTATGTTACAACTAATATAACAAATATGTCATGTTCGTATAAGTTGTTAGCCAATCATCTTCATTTACCGATGTTGGCCAGACATCTTCTTCTTTCGCTGCACTTGGAGGTCTAGGTCCAAGAGACCCTATACTGCTGACGCTGCAACAGAGTCATAGATCTCAGTCTGTGTGGAACAGTTCATCGAAGGAGCGTACTTTCTGTATGCACACAACATTGCCAAAGCTGTTACAATTTGGTTACAAAATTGTTAACAGTAAACGAAATTTGATTTAGAGACATAAAAACAGAGAAGGAAACGGAGAACAAAACCAACAAATAAAAAGAAAAAAAGAAATGAAATAACAAAATTACAAAAGCAAAAAACCAATTTGTGTCGAGGCTTGTGTATCACATAATCTCCTTGAAACATATTCGCCTCATCCAGGTGCTGGAGCTTATGTAGGCGTCTGTCACGCAGGATGCAATGAACGAAGAGTGCTGACACAGGCACCACGTCACAGCAGAAAAAACCATTTCTGAATTTTAAAACATGAATAAATGGCAGACAAAATTGTTTCCATATTTATTTCGGCCGTTACAGATCGAAAAAACAAAACTGTAGCAAAAAGAGGCTCTGCACGGGGCGAGGCTCAATCGGTCTGACAATCTTGTCCGCACACCACTTGTAATCCTATCCGAGATTTGCACCCCCCCTCTGCACGCGGGAGAGAGAGCTTTTTGGCTTGCTATCTTACAATGCCAAGAAAGAGTTTATATATACCCTTCTATTTTCTTTAATTTTTCCAATATGGGACTAAAGTCCCTCAACTCATTTTCAGAAATGAAGTGTCCCACTTTAAGAGTCAATTTCTCATTCACCCGATAACCGTTTTGAGCAAATAAACATATGATTTTGATCTACTCACGAAGGAGAACACAAATTCATCAAGATCCCTCACTAACTTATAGAGGATCATATTTAAAAAATTGCTCAAAAACTAGTTCGAAATGTTGTTAAGATACCCATTTTCTAGCATTCCCTACATGAATGAAATTGACAACCACATACACGACATACTTGGTGATAGAATTCAGCAATTGAAACCTGCATAGGATAGGTAGGTGTTACCCTTTGAACATTACCTCATAAAAATATGTTTACTTTACTAACTAAACAGTAGACGCAATGTCCTTGAACTGTTCTGTCATTTGTGTAAACGATGACATATCTCACACATGAATCTTTCTAATGCATTTAAGTTCTCACTATTATATTAGTTTTGGTCATGAACGTACGTCTGGTTCTGCAAGAGTTTAACATGAATGTTACCCTACACTATTCCCTTGGAAGCGGTCCTTCTTCTCTCTCACATAAGTGATTTCTTAGTTAAGGATAACATGCATTACTCTGCTTGGATTTTTTATGCATAAGAATCATTAAAAGCCTAGCTTAACCTCTTACCATACAAGTATCACTGTTTCATCATAGGAATGGACATGGGAAAATCCCCACAGTGATCCAACATGGTATTTATAATTTAGTTGTCCCCTTGAACCTAGATCTTGGGATCTCCGGTCAACTAGGTGGGTGTCTGTTATGTCGACTTATTCTTTCATGGGTTTAGTCCATCTTGGAATATCCTCAAGGAAATGGTGTAACCATTCAGCATCTTCCTCACATTTTTCCAGTGCAATAAATTCAAATTCCATCATGGATTTAGCGATCACTGTTTGTTTTGAGGATTTCCAAGAAACTGCTGCACCACCTAGCGTAAACACATAGCCATTTATGAATTTTGAATTATTACCAGATATCCACTTCACATCACCATATCCTTCAAGTACAGTCGGATATCTTGTATAATGCAGGCCATAGTTATGAGTAAAACGTAAGTACTTCAGTACTCTTATAATCGCTTGTCAATACTCGCTTCTAGGATTACTCGTATATCTACTTAGCTTACTGTCTGCATAGGCTATGTCTAGTCTTGTACAACTCATCAAGTACATTACTGCCTATGATTCTAGAGTATTCTACTTGAGAAATACTCTCATATTTATTCTTGGATAAATGTAAAGTTAGATCTATTGGAGTTCTGGCAATTTCAGAATTATCTTTATCAAAATTTTTATGAATATTGTCAATATAATGTGACTGGCTTAAAATAAACTCATCTGATGTTCTTGTGAGTTTAATTTCCAATCTAACATCAGCTAGTCCCATGTCTTTCATGTCAAACTTTGAGTTCAACAAGTTTTTAGTAGATTTAATCATCTTATCCAACAATAAACATGTCATCTACATACAAGCATATTATGGCATATCCACTTTCAGTGTATTTGACATATACACATTTATCACATTCATTGACCGTGAAACTATTTGTCATCATGACATTATCAAATTTCTCATGTCATTACTTTGGTGCTTGTTTTAAGCCATATAATGACTAATCCTGTTTACATACTTTCTTTTCTTGTCCTGGAGCTGAAAAACTCTCAGGTTGTTCTATGTGGATTTCTTTATCTAAATCTTCATTAAGAAAAGTTGTTTTC
Source organism: Hemerocallis citrina (assembly GCA_017893485.1). Taxonomy (NCBI): domain Eukaryota; kingdom Viridiplantae; phylum Streptophyta; class Magnoliopsida; order Asparagales; family Asphodelaceae; genus Hemerocallis; species Hemerocallis citrina. The sequence goes on along the minus strand of CM030359.1, from coordinate 331,742,383 downwards.
ACATCCATTTGATGAACTTCAAGATTGCGCAAGGCTGTTATTGCAAGTACCATTCTAATGAAATTTATTCTCATCATATGAGAATATGTATCAAAGTAATCCAGACATTCCTTTTGTCTATATCCTTTGATAACAAATCTTGCCTTGTATTTATCAACTAATCCATCAACTTTCATTTTTCTCTTGAAAATTCATGTGGAACATAAAGGTTTACTACCTGGTGGAAAATCCATTAGTCCCCAAGTAAGATTTTGCAAGATATAATTAATTTCACTCTTAATGGTTTCTTTCCATAGAGAACTATCACTAGAGTTCACCGCTTCTTTGAAAATATGAGGTTCACCTTCAAGCATAAAAGTCAAGAAATCTTAACCAATTTTTTTTTTCCGTTCTTGTTCTTTTACTACGTCTACGTTCCTCCTCAACTTCTTCACCTTGGTTTTCACTATCTTCATTGACAATCTCATGTGTTCGTTTGGAAGAACTTGGTTCTTCCTTAGACTTACATGGAAATACATATTTAAAGAACGATGTATTTTTTGAATCAATTATCGTGTTCTTTAGTATATTAGAGATATCGGATTTGTACACCAAGAACCAATACATGAAAATACATATTTAAAGAATGATGCATTTTTTGACTCAATTATCGTGTTCTTATAGTTTATTAGAGATATCGGATTTGTACACCAAGAACCGATAAGCACTACTATTATGTGCATAGTCAATGAAAATGCAATCAACCATTTTTGGTCTTATTTTCACTTTTTTAGGTGGAGGTATTGTCACCTTGGCAAGACATCCCCACATTCGCAAGTAATTGTAAGATGACTTTCTTCCTTTTTATAATTCATATGGAGTTTTCTCTTCTTTCTTTTTGGGCACCTTATTCAAAAGGTAGTTAGCTGAAAGAATAACTTCTCCCCACAAGTTTAGTGGCAAACCAGATTTTATTAACATTACATTTTTCATTTTTTTCAAAATACAATTCTTTCACTCAGCAACACCTTTGGACCGAGGATAATAAGGCGCAGCAATTTCATGTATAATCTCATGCTTAGCACAAGTTTCGGCAAATGGCGATTCATTCTCTCCACCTCAGTCACTTTTTAGCGCCTTAATTTTCTTGTTGAGTTGATTCTCAACTTCATTTTTATAGAGAACAAATTTCTCTATCGATTCGTCATTACTTTTAAGTAAATACACATAACAATATTTTGTGCCATCATCAACAAAGGTAATAAAATATTTATTACCACCTTTTGTTTGTATCATTTTTAAAATCAAAAATATCAGTGTGTGAATAAAATCAAGAGGTTCAGTGTTTCTTTCAACAATTTTAAACGATGGTCTTGTTACTTTTACCTCCACATAAGTTTCACACTTATGT